>JAXDDW010000037.1:2142500-2742500 GCA_034670385.1 Hoplostethus mediterraneus | reverse complement strand
GTGGCGTTCCTCCTCATGCCAAGCCTGCCCCTGTCCTCCAAACCCCAGACTCCCTCCAGGCTGGGAAGACAGCAGCAGAGGGCCTCAAGTTTCACTCCTCTTCATCTACAACTAAAAGTGCACATGCCTGGAGGCATGGCTTGTATGCCAGTTCCATTTATAGTTTGAGAACTTTCATTAGCTTTATCTGAAATAGGTGCTTTATGACAGAAAAATCTTTTTTTTAATTTGTTGAATTGCTATTAAATTCCAGGTAGCGTAAAAAAATGTGACTTTCTGAAACCCGCAGAGATCCTGTTGCAGATGGCAGACGGTGCCTGTACGTTGTTGACATTCCTCTCAAGCCATTAGCGTGCCTGTGTTGTTCAGTGCCGAGATGGCCAGGCTGTATAGATAGGATGGAGATAGAGGAATGAACCCGGTCTTATCGAAGGTGTCACGCGTCTGACGTCGGTGTTATCGGGGCCCGCTCTTGTCTGCTGATAAGTGTGACGCGAGCAACACGGCAGAGAGGCGTCAGGCACGGTGGCTGGCGTGGGCAGGGATATAGGATGCATGCAAAAAGATCAGGCTGTGCTCCTCTCGGTAGGGTGGGTAGAGCGATATATGGGTCTGCAGATTGTTGATGTTGGCCTTTTATTAAAAATCGGCTTGTCAGTGTCATCCAACTATGACACGATATGATGCAGTTTCTTTGATTACATATTTATCATAGGATTGATCAATGCTGGTTGTCTATGGGAAGACCTTAACCTGGATTGATTGTCGACATTTTGATCCAAGTTCCACACAAATATGCATGTATATATTTATTCTTATTCTCTTGGGTTTCAATGGAGAGTTTTAGTGTCAGGTGTTCAAAATGCTGTTTCAGAGGCTTTTCCACCCTGACAATTCTGGGTGAAACACTGGATACCTTTCACTTTTATGAAAATGGTCAAAGCTAAAGTTACTGAATGCCAACATGGAATATTGGCTGTTTTGTATCGGGCTTAAAAAAAATTGACCGAACCCTGGTTGGAAGCATCGAAGGGTCTTGTGATTGTGGTCATATTTCTTTGACATTTTGATTTTTGAATTTCTTTTATTTCTCTCAGGTGGCCTGATTCTGTGAGTGTATTCACATAAGTTCAGATGAAACTATAATGAATGTGGGGAAATTGGGTTGTTGCAGCAGCAAATTATAAGGAAGTACAAAGTTAAGTAGAAATATATGAAATTAATAAATTAACTGCAGCATTTTTTTGGGGTGTGCAAAAATACCAGCAATGTGAGGTGGACGGCTGCAGTCTGCTCTTGTGTAGTGCTCCTGTTCGGTGTGTAAAGCAGAATAATCGATTGTGAATGGAGCAGGGGGAGGTCCCAGTTTCTCAGGCGTTACCCTAATCATCAGTGGAGGAGTTGGGAGAAGAGGAGGAACATAGACTCTGAAGAAAAGAGAGGCAGGGTGGGAGGGTAGGGAGAGAAAACGTGAGAGTAGTCAGTGATGGAGAAACATGGAAGTTCAGAAAGGGGAGAGGGGGTTTTCTCGAGATGGACACCCACTCAAGTTTTTCCTCTCCCTTTCTCTCAGTCTATCATTCGGTCTTTCTCTTCTACGTCCCTCGGGGAGGGGTTTTGCGCCGGCACAATGGTTAAGCCTCCCGCTCTGTGGAACAATGGTCTTGGGAAAGGAAGTGTAGATGGGGGTGGGGGGGGGGGACCCGCTCAAGTCCTCACTTTGTTCCTGAGAGCTCCTCCACGCCTAGAGGAGCCTCTGTCAACATACCCCCTCCTCTTCCTCTGACACCCATGTCACGGCCAGGTTACAGCCAAACGCCTCGGAGGTCCGTTGCACACACTCTTCTCACACACATACACACACACACACACACACACACACACACACTCGCATCCCCTGTTCCTGCCCCAACTCTTCCTTCCTCATTCCAGTATTTTCCAGGAAAGAAGCCCCTGCCGAGTGTCTCCTCGTACACACTAATCACATGATGTTGATGAGTAACGTTCAAAAATGGTCTTTAACATCACACATGTAACAATGTGCTGTTATGTCAAAAGTTTGAGTAAAATTTCAGGTATAAGTAAAAGTATATGTAACTTCTTCTTGAGTTGGATATCTTGACACTCTTTCCACCCCTGTCGCTTATGCAGGGGTCATTAGACTTGCACTGGAACACTAACAATGCCACACACACACACACACACACACACACACACACACACAGAGTCTCTACCTTGTAGGAGGTGATTGCTCAAAATGGGAAAGTGACTCACAATGCGAGGTGCATTCCACTGCAGGGAAAAACAACACATAAACAAAGACGACCCGGAGGAGAGCCGGGAGCCGTGAACTGACACAGGCTTGTCTCTGCCCGGCCGTTTCACCGTCTTCCGACTCCTATGGGCGGCTATCGTGTACAGGGTGAGCACTGTGGGAAAATACAGCGCAGGAACGGTGAGATCTTGAACACCTCATATTCTGTAGAGCAGCAGGATTTACCTTTTACCTACCTTTGAGGGGAGTGTTGTGAAAAGAAAAAGCCGCTGTACCGGAGAGAGTACGCAGTACAGTGAGCATGGGCTTTTCCAGGAATTAAGGTACTCTTTTTACGGGGAGGATTTCAGAGTTTTATTTCAAAATAAAGTGAAGAAATTAAGTGGAGGGAAATCAAAATAGCCACTGACGACATGCAATTTCAGGCCACCATAGCTCAAGGGGATGGTGGGGTAGAAGGTGGGGGCTGTGCCAAAGACCTGTCAATGCTGTTTCAATTCCTAATGGTCGCTGATGGACAGTGATGGGCGGTAACGCATTACAGTAATATTACTTTTCTCAGTAATGAGAAGTGTAACAACTTAGTTTGTTACACTTAGTTTCAGTAATAATATCACAGTTACCAATCAGTTACAGCGTTACTTTTGTTTTCACCCCTTCGTATCATATTTAAGTTTAATAAGCCAATCACCATCCTGGATTTATTTTCGGTATTTTGGGGGGTAGGGTTTACGAAAATGCCCCTTTTAAATGTGATCTGGATTTGGGGTACTATATACTAGTGGTGCGTGATGTATCGAATATATCGGATATATTCGAATATAATTTTATGTGCAATATGGCAGATGACCATATCGTTATGTCGAGATATTCGTTGCGCATTTTAGTAATTTATTTATGTATTAAAAGCAGGCCGTGTTTACATGCAGGAGATTCACTCTCCCTCTCTCACACACACACAGTCACAGACACCCCAAACTAACTAACCACGCCCATCAGTTTAACGGTCAATCATTGTCCTGACTAAGTTAACGTCAATTGAAAATGGAGGAAGATCGCAAAATAAAAAACGTACTGTGTGTGTGTGTGTTTACTAGGGAACCGTTCGGTTTGCTAGTCAGGGTTGTATTGTTCGGTTATGTTGTATTGTTCGGCTCATTTGAAATAGGCTATGAGGCCTACTGTGTGCTTTTTTCATGTAGAGTTAGGCTACTGTTTCTATTTATTGTCACACTAGAAATGGGGAATAGCCTCACAGATTCCAGTCAAAAAGGCATGCGCAGAAAAAAACCTTCAAATAAAGTTATTGGGTTTGCTTTTCGGCAAATGTCGCTTTTTTCACATCAATTTGGGTGACTTGTGTGACGGACGAATCTCCTTAACGATTCCTACAGTGTATTTCAGCTCATATGAGCAAAAAATTCTACTCAACTGTCAGGACCTGCTCTTAAGCAACAGCAGAGCAGACAATCTGCTTCCTGTTTACACCGCATGCATGCCCAGTGAATGGTTACGTGATATGCATTTTCAGGCGTATTAGCATTGACGAAGATCATTTCTAAAACGGTGATAAAACAGCTTGTGTGGACGGAGATCCTTTTAGTTTCAAAACTCCGTTTTAAAATGAAAACGTATTAGTGTGTATGTAGCCTGACACAGCAGCA
Organism: Hoplostethus mediterraneus; assembly: GCA_034670385.1. Lineage (NCBI taxonomy): Eukaryota > Metazoa > Chordata > Actinopteri > Trachichthyiformes > Trachichthyidae > Hoplostethus > Hoplostethus mediterraneus. The sequence goes on along the minus strand of JAXDDW010000037.1, from coordinate 2,738,561 downwards.
AACGCTTGTCTGTGAACACACCACTCTCTCCCTGCACTGTATGGCTCATTTTGAGTGAGTGGCGAGATCACCTGCGGTAAAGACATTTGCTTTTTTCACTTGGCTGACTATTTTATATGATTTTGACTAATATCATTAGTCAGTTAGTATGTTATGTCTTTTCAGCTCACGTTATTGTACTGCGTGTCAGAGCAGCTTCTCTTATGCTAGATTGCCACTAATAAATTTGACGGATCCCATTCATTTATTAGTGAAAGAGTGCCATCTAGTGGTGGCCAGGTTACCCTGTCATAGTAGTTTGATGGTAATTTTAGTTTTACTATGGTACCATGGTAATTATTGTATAAATAATTTTCCATGGTACAGGCCCTATTTAAACATTGTTGATGTTGAGTAGTACAAGCCATAATTTAATTTCACTGATAGCTTTAGTATTGAGAAACTTAGCACTGTGCTTCATCCATGATACCTTAAAGGGGAATTCTGGTATTTTTAAACCTGGGCTCTATGTGTACATATTTGTCATTTATACCCAAAAATAGGTACAAAAAGTTTTGGAATTGCCCGCGAGATCGCCTTAGCCGGCAGTTGCGAAATGGGCTGCTATGGCTGCAGCGTAATCCGTTGTGGCAACTGCGCCCAGTCAAATGCACCTGATCAAAGTACACTAGGTATAAAGAGTAAAGTGTGACCGTGTATAATTTAGTAAGACCTCACTTAGGCAGCCTGAGTGTTTTAAGGAGAGGACGCGTGTTATCGTATGCTGCAGGGACTACTAGAATGATCACACTGGTATGATTGTACGCATCAAAGGGTTAAATCAAACAGTTATGTTGTTTTAGAGAAAATGCATAGCCTAAAAATATCGAGATATTATTTCTAAGCCATATCGCCCAGCCCTACTATATACATATTTTAAAGTTAGTCCCTTTGGGATTGAACAACCAACCAACAGTATAGTCAAAACTCAAGGTCACATAAAAGATATATCATGTATAAGACCACATAAAACAGAGAACAAAGTAAGATTTTCTGTATTAGTGCCCCAAAAAGCAATACTCCATGTATGATTCGATATTAACTGGCTGACACAACGGTGAGAAAACACCTTTCCTTGAGCTAAATGTACAGATCATGATGAGGCAAGTTAACTATAGGAAGGAGTTTGGTATTGATATACACCATATGGCCAAAAGTCAGTGGACACCTGACCATCACACCTTTTTGAGCTTGCTGGACATCCCATTCTAAAACCATGGTCATTAATATGGAGTTGGACCTCCCTACAACAGTCGCCACTCTTATGGGAAGGCTTTCCACAAGGTTTTGGAGTGTGTCGGTGGGAATTTGTGCCCATTGAGCCAAAAGAGCATTTGTGAGGTCCGTTGGTGATGTTGGATGAGAAGGCCTGGCTCACCATCGGCGTTCTACATTCTCCCAAAGGTGTTCAATGGGGTTGAGGTCAGGGCTCTGTGCAGGCCAGTCGAGTTCCTCCACACCAAACTCGTCTAACCATGTCTTTATGGACCTCGCTTTGTGCACAGGGGCACTGTCATGCTGGAACAGCAAAGGGCCTTCCCCAAACGGTTGCCACAAAGTTGGAAGCGCCCAATTGGCTAAAATGTCTTCATATCCTGTAGCATTAAGTTTACCCTTCACTGGAACTAAGGGGACAAGCCCAAACCCTAAAAAACAGGGTGGCTGAAACACCTGAACTCAATAATTAGTAGCGGTGTCCACTGACTTTTGGCCATCAAGTGTATCTGCTGAAACTCTGCCAAACAGTCAACTGTGTCTTGCTGACTGTAGCCACCAGACAAACAAGTGACTGTTTCCATTGCTGGATCCTGTTTGTATGATATCTACCGCATCTATGTATTCGGCTTGTACAGAGCAAAGTAAACTCGTAAAAATGATCTGTATTTACATCTGTGTGATCGTGGTCCAATGTCGCACTGTGTCTAGACGTTGGGGGGGGGGACTTGTCTCCTTGCAGTTGAGACTTGTTTAAACATGACATTGAGTTGGAGGACAGGCCAAAGGGAGAAACCTCCATTGTGTCCCTTCAGACCCCGTCGTCGTTCCCGTCCCAGTGTGCAGATAAGCCACAAAAAAAGCCAATCGTAGCGACTCCACTCCACTGCTGTCGCTGTGCAGTTGTCCCGGCTGTCCCCATTCACTCAGAAGATAAGAGACAGATCCTGTCTCGTTCCTGCCTTGGCCAAACACACATGCAGCTTCCTGTGTTCCTGCGCCAGGTCCTCTGAAGGCCAGAGGGGAGGGGAGCAGCAGAGCTGTGAACTCGGAGCTGGAAACTACAGCCGCTGATTGCTGCCCAGGGTTTCCTCTGAGACTCCTCCGTCTTCAAACAGAGCTGCTAGATCAAACAGCCCGGCTACTGTGTCCGATGCACTAAACAATCAGCCTTCCATTTGTCGGGGAGGGGGAGAAAAGCTTTGCACTTACCCTTTAATCATGTGAGAGGTTTGCTTTCCAATCGGTTGAATCATTATGAAAGACACTATCACACACTAGGGTTTGACCAGTATGGGTTTTTCAAGGCCAATACCAATACTGACATTTGTTTTGGATTGAACCTGTTGAAAACTGATATTTTGCAGCTATATTCCATATCTTTAAATCTTTACATTTCCAAAAATGACCTTCCTTGGCAGGGTCGAAAAGCACACCCTTTGGCAAGACGAGAAGCCATTCGAACTCTGTTGGAACCAAATAACTCCACTGAGATACCTGAAAATGCGGGTCTCTGTCCTCTTCCATGCGAACTGTGGTGCGGTTCACTGGAGTGGGAATGTAATCCGAACCAACGACCAAGGAAACAACCCCCAAAACACAAGGGTTTATGGGTATAAGGAGACAGATGTCCTTTGTTTTTTGGCCTTTTTGGCCTTTTAATAGATAGCAAAAGTAGCGAGAGGCGGGAAAGATTTGGGGGGTGGAGACGGGGATGAAATGCAACAAAGGTCCCAAGCCAGAATCAAACCCAGGACGTCGCGGTTACATGGTATGCGCCTTAGACACCTGAGCCAGCGGCACGTCCCGAGGAGACAAATTTTTCCACTCTTCCCCTGTGGTTTGGACCAAAGAAAACCAATTGTGGGTATGATCGCACCCTAAAAAAATTAGAATCAGTTCAGGTTAAGGACTTCCCATAGACAACCGGTGTAGTATTGATCAAGTCTACAATAACTTTGTAATCAAACCTATCATATCCATCATATCAGAGGTGGACGACACCGACTGGCTGGCGAAGGGAAGTCTTCAGTTTGGCAGCCCTCCACCAGTCGTATCCCAGCAGCAGTAGACCGAGTTGAGCTGTAATGGATAGCTGATACCATGTTAATGCTGGAGACAGATCAGCTACGCAATCTGAAACCACACAACAGCCATGTGGATTCAGTCCCACTTTATCAGCAAAATGTGTTTTTTTACAGCTCCTTTAAAAACTATTAGGGGCTGTTTATATTTAGACTATAAGACTGAATCTGAAGTAGGAGTCATAAGTGGTAGGAATTAGACCACCGATGTATTTCTGTTGTGCTCTTTTGGAGGATTGCCTGTTTTCTTTTTTTTTTTTTTTAAAGTTACTTTTACTTTTAGTGCAGCAGCGTTTGGATGGAGAATGGTGGCATGGTCTCTGCACCATACCACAATGAGAGCAGGGAGGAAAATGATGGCCTGCCATTTAGCCTAGTTTGTTTATTGCCTTGTCCCAAATGCAGTCATTTGAGTCCTAAGAAACAAAAAGATTTCTGAGGCGTTGCCTGTTCTTTTATGAACAGACATATAATCATAGTTTTGATACTCACAGTGGTTGTCTAATTTTAGTCCTGGATTTTACAACAGATCCCCATTCAGCCAGTTGCACCAGAAGCACAGGCTGAGACTCCACTCCATGTGGGAGACTTCTCAAATTTGCAGACTCGTGCAAAAAACCTCCCTGCTGCCCTGCATTCTTGTGGCAGCAAATCCATGGGACGTTATACTTTCAAATTATAAAAATATATGGAGTCCCTGTGAATGTTGTAACTGAAACAGGCTCCAACTCCAGCTCTGGCCCTCGCTTCTCTCTCCATAAACAACATTAAAAATAACTTTGAACAAATGTGCAACAGATGACAGCCGTAAGAGGGCCGCTGGTATCAATATTTAGCATCAGCGCTATTGACTAGCTTCCTGCAGCAACACAAAGGCCAACCTGCCTGGGCTGCCAGTCACATGATGAGCGGAGTTTGATATCAGGTTTTGGATGGGAGTTTTTATGACTCTCTCTCTCTCCAGTGTGTGTGTGTGTGTGTGTATGTGTAGCATGTGATTTATTACCATTAATTATGGAATCCAGGTCATTATCAAAGAGGCACACCAATCCCCAGGGGGAAATCCTGCTGCGTTGCTGAGATCTAGAGTAGGAAATTACTTCAAAGCATTGCCGTGGATTTTTTTTGGAGGGGGGGGCAGAGATGTTAAATAGGCTGTGGTGCTCTACCTTGCCCTGCTCTGACTCCAGTGTAGCCATAATGAGTAGGAGAAAGGCGTAGTGCGTTGTGTCGCCAGGTCTCTACGCTGTGGTTGTATCCAGCGTCTGGGATTGCTTCCCTATTCTGCTCTGTTAACCCCCTGTGGACTGACCCTTGACCCCCCCCCCCCCCCCAACCCTGTGACCTTTCACAGTAAACACCGACTCTGGCAGCGCCACCTTCACAGACATAGCAGGAGACGATCATGCCATCACACAAACACTCCGTTGCTCATTTCGCATAGGAGACAACGCGGCTGATATATGCCCAAATCTGTTTCACAACGCTGCGATTGTGCGATGATTCAGAGCAGGCGATCTGGCCTTTGCTCCGAGGGGCCAAGTGGCTTGCTCACCCTGAATGCGGCTTTCTCACATACAGTGCAGCGTCAAAGCCTGTGGCGCTATAATGACATGCTGATTAAGAGCAAGCCACGCCATGACTGTGCCGCACAGAGAAGAGACTTTGTTGGGAATCCAGAGCTTTCTGCATTGCATGTAGCCTAAATGCCATGTGAGGGAACATTCCAGTAAAGGGGAGGAAGGGGGGTGGGGGGTGTCAAAAAAAGTCACAAAATGAGGCAAAGGCAAGGAAGACATCTTGCTATTGATCCATGGCTTCACTGGAGGGCGGTGGATGTCTCTATCCCATGACAGAGTCTGAAGCTTTGACCAAAAGCGACCGGGGGTCGGCGGGGTGGGTTAGGGTGTGGGGGGGTCAGGTCCCTGTGGTGATTGCTGACAGCAACATTGTCCTTCAGTAAGGCGGGGGGGAGGAAAGCAGGGAGTCATTGTCTCACAGGAGATCAAAGGGACATGAGTTTTTATTCTTCCGTAGTCTTAGCCGTGTAGCGTCCTCTGACCGGGTTCAAGGAAGTCAAGCTGGGGTTAGAGGCTAATGAAGCTTCCTCTGAAAGATCCAACGGAGAGGGAAAGGGGGAAGGATTTATGACCCTCACACCGGTCAGGTGTCCTGGTCAGGTGAATGTAAAAAATGTATGGTTATGACAGGCCTTGTTATCACAGTCTGTGTCACCGATTGATTGGATTTCCTCAAAAGATAGGTAGGGAAAGGGACAAATGTATGAGGAAAAAGTCCCGGTCGCGCTAGTTTGGCACCCTAAGGGAAATCGGGAGTCTCCATAGTCGCCAACTCCCGCCGTCTCTCCTACCAGACACTATTTTTATGAGGATCTGTGTCTCTTTAGTCCCATAACCTGCAGGGCTTCAGCTTTACCAGCCCCCCCAAAATGCTTTGTTATTGTTTCCAAGGCATCAAACTAAGTGAGTCCAAATTTGATCTTGTAGTTTTTAGCATTATAATGGAAAGCAAAGAAGAAATTGAGTCTGTTTTACATGAATTGGTTTTGAAGTGGCAAATGAGTTCAGCTGCAGGGTCTTTAGTGGTTAAGTGGATTGACACCTCTGCAGAGTAACCCAGTTAAATCAGATTGGTCCAAGATATTTTCCCCTGATATTAACGTTATGTGTTGTTTTGTGTTTCTTTTACAGAGCTGCTGGGCTCTACCAAGAGACTGAACGTCAACTACCAGGATTCAGATGGGTAAGTGATGAAGTCAGCGCTATAAAAATACATTTTTTTGGACACACTCGCAGCGAGGTCGCCGTTCAGCCAAGTGCTCTACCGTGTCCAGTCATTATGGTGCTTCCTCTGCATCTATAAAATACTATTTCCACTATGCAATATCTATCTCAAGCTGTGAATCAGACACCAGGGTGAAATCAGACGTGACCGTTTAGCCTTTTGCTTTTCGACTTTTGCATTCCACATTTTGCTTTTGGGTAGGGCGCCCTCATTTTTGATCAGTTCAGCTGAGTTAGCAGCTTAAATGAAACGGTAGTTGTGTCTGGTGTCGGTACTAAAAACACTCATTTAGAGCTCGGCTAGTTGTTTTCACCACTCCTTCTTTCCCTGAACCAGGGGCTACCACCGCAGTCTGCTAACCCCCCTGCTACCCCGCCAGCCAGTGGAAATGCTTATTAACATGGAAATAGAAATAGGCCAAGAAAGTTAGGTCCTCATCAATATTTCTCTTTTGATGCCACACACAATTTTCTCTGTTTCCTGTTGCCCCCGCTCCAAGGTGTTGTTGTCTTTGCCCTCGTATATTTCCCTCTTCTTGTTTGTACGCCTTCCTGAGAAGCCCTTTGCTTTTAGATAAGTGCCATATAAAAGTTTATTACCGTTTGTTATTGTGGTTATTTTCGCAGTAACTCAGCATTTGGTAGGACTCCATCTTATAGGTCAGTTTGTGACATTTAAAGAAATTTCAGTATATTCTTCGACAATAAAAAAACAATTGCGTCTTGTAAAATACTAAAGGCCTCTAAAGGTAGCCCAGATATTTCAAGTGTGTCCAGTGAAGAGTTCAACCGAGTCTATGAGAAGGCTTTGTGTGCACTGGTGATATACGTGACTTAATGACCCCCCTGGACAAAACAACTGTCAAAGCTAGTGTCTTTTCAACTTAAGTAAACAGTGTTGGCCTGACAAAAGCCCAAAGGGAGCAGCAGACAGCGACCAAAGAGCAGCTTTAGATAAGCCGCGGCCCTGAGACGACGGCATTAAACAGACAGGCGAGTGAGCGGGAATGTTGGCGCACTGTATATCACCGGCCCCAGTTCCCGGACCATGTTGAAGTGTTTGTTCTGCATCTCCGGGCCTCCTCCTCCGCCTTTGTTGGTCCCTCAGAGGGTCAGGGGGGTTTGAGGGGCGGAGCCTGGCAGGGTCAAAGGTCAGCGGTAGGCGTCAGGAGAGGGAGCGATTAGATAGGAGTGTTTACAAAGAGCCTACGCGGCTCAATGTAGCGATGACAGCCAGGGGCGTCCGGCCATTACTGTGAGAAAGAGAAGGAAAAAGTTTAGGCCTAAGCGGCTGATGTGATGATATGTTTGGGGTGCAACATTAGCATGTCTGAGTTGCAATTAGCGCCTTTCCCCTCTGTGTGTGTGTGTATTTGTGTATTTGCACAGTGTGTGAGTGTGTTGGGGTTAATAGCCTCCATGGGGACCGCGGATCTCCAGCAAAGGAAAAGCTCTTTCATTATTCATCAGCGCCGTTGGCACTGCGCTGGGCCATGGAGCGTTAAACACAGACTAAGTACGCCAAACTGAACTGCCTCCGCTGCAGCAATCACACACCAGCATCTTAACACAACATTCCTGTTACACAATATCCCATAGGCCTGGCAATGCCCCGCCGCTTCCCGTCTCCGTTTGTTTACGCCACATCGTGTTCATGGCGGCACTCCCGTCATTTTTTTCCCCAAGGTTAATCTATTGTGTTTGTGTACAAGCGGGGGGGTGGGGGGGGATGAGTATGAACCCCACATTTTTCCCGCGTAGCTCTCCCTCTCCGGACGTACAGGGGAACCGTAGCCTGTCATCATGGATGTTTTGAGAGGATGGAAAGTTTTGCGGTGGTGAAAAGAGAGGACGTGACTGCGCTGTATGATATGTCGGCGCGTGTCCTCATCAGGCGAGGACTTGCAGACAGACGGACAGCCTGTTACTCAACCTCTTCTGTAGGCGTGGCGGGCAACATCAGGCATGACCTAACTCATATATCCGTGTTATGAAAGGTGTGTGTTCGCAGGTCAGCCATTTATCACTGTTTTGTTTGCTCTGTGTGTGTATGAGAGAGATAGGGAAAGAGGGAACATATTTGGCTTTTATTTACATGCATGCCAGTGTGTGTGCTTACTTGCCCCGCGTGTGTATTCTCCCTCTCTGAGAAAGGCGAACAAACACACACCGGGTGCTGCAGCGCGTAACAAAAAAAGAAGGCCTTCTCTGCATCCCTGTGAGACAAATTAGTATTTGAGGCTCCATTGACGTCCCCGGCTGCCTGTTGGCCCTGTGTTTTCTGATGTGTTTCTATGGAGAGCGGCGCTGGAATGGGTCTGTCTTGAATGGCCGTGGTGGGAGCTCTGGCCTTTTGTATGGTAGCTGAGCCCCGGGCCTGCCAGCAACTGTCAGCACTGCCCTGACATCTGAGGCCGCAGATAGAAAAGACCAGGGCCCTGGGCAGAGAGCTGGGCTGAAACCACGCCCCCCGCCGTCTGTGATTGGACAAGGGCACGCTCATTGCTGAATTGGTTGATTGGGTAAAAACTAAAAAGAGGGAGCAATTAGAGGAAGAATTCACCCTCAGATCCTCGTATGCTGTTATATCATCAATCTGTGATGGTCAATGCATTCCAGGAGTTGTTTTGTGATGTATTGTTGTAATTTAATTGTACCCATTTTCCCTCAACCTGCCTTCTACTTCATTTAATGATTTCCTACATTTCCCAAAGTGACTGTGTAGGTGGAGAGAGCAGTAGCAATAGCAATAGTGGAGCCCACCATGTTCTTCTTGATCTCCTCACGTAACCCAGTGGTGCATGTTTTACCATTTAACTTTAACTGCAATTGATTTATAAACCTTTCGCTTTTATTGCATCAACAGCATCTGTTGGACATTTGGCAGCATTTATTTTCATATGAGGAACACAAGGGCACAGGCTTCTGGAAGATCACCAAATATAAGAAAGCTTATCATTTTGCTTCCAATTCCCAAGATATGGCTCATTCAGTTGGATACTTAACACCTTGTATGCTCCTCATCAAGACAAAGGGGAAGAAAGGAAAGGTCAGGTGAGGAAATGGAAGGCAAATAGAGAGTATGGTCAACATATTTGTGGCCATTTCCTATTTAACGGAAGGTGTTTTTGTGTATTGGGCAAACTGGATATTGTGGAGCAGCACCATTTCTCTCGCTGTTGTCCAGTCTCAGAGTTTAAATTTCCGCACGGGGGGCATGGTTTCTTCTTCTGGCCCAGAACTCTCTTCGGAAACTAGATAGCGCGGTCTTAGCCTCAGATCCCTGGACGGATGCTGGACGGATGCAGATCCCTGGACGGTCATCTCTTAACCTCAGATCCCTGGACTGATGCTTTTGGCACTGGCTTGGCAAGAGGGTATTGTTACAACCTTGATTAAAGCTTTGATTGGCCAAAATGCTTAAAACAACACTGTAATCCTAGGATGCGTGTTGAGTGTTATTTTAAGGTTAGACTGATATATCTATTTGCCGATACATCAAGCCGATATTGGCCTTTCGTTAAAAATCGAAAAGAGAATTTTAGTATCCCAGAATGCTCTAAATGTTGTTTCAGAGGCAAATGATATTCTGAGGGGAGACTGGTCTATGGGTTTTGGGGCCATGAAACTGGTCAATTAAAGTAACAGCGGTAAAGATATTAGATATTGGCACAAAATAAAACATAACGGACAGATTAGATCACTCTTTTCTCCACATCCAAACAGCGGATCTGTGACAGCTGATGCCATGTCAGACACATGTGTCAGCTTTGCTCGGTATCCTGTGTAGCGGGGGGGGGGGGGGCTGTATTGGTCGTGTGTTTTTTTACAGACTACTATATTGTGCAGCATGTGCCAGCGTGCACAAACCTGCACTCATAAACAACTCCTTGTAAATGTTCTGAGACAAGTCTTCTTGTAGCACTGTCACCAAAAGCCCATTTGACTCATCAAAGGAGCATGGAAAATTAACCAAAGGCACGAGTCGTTAACATTAAAGAGATACAGTAAAAAATGTTCCTCTTGCTTGCTGGTTTGGAGTTATTGTCTCCGGTCTGTTTCGTTCCTGCATCGACATGAGCAGACCGCTGTGGGGGAGGGCATGTTTGCTGAACTGATTTACACTGAAGTGAGACTGAAGGTGAGCGTGTAGCATCCACTTCCTACTGTACCATTCAGGTAGGCTTCCACAGAGTCAGATTGATGTTGCGGTTTTGCCGGTGTTGCTCTGGACAGATCGCAAGTCCATCCACAGGGCGAACACACAGACAGACAAAACACATTTACACCTACAGGCGATTTAGAGTTTCCAATCCACCTGCCTTGCATGTCTTTGGACTGTGGGAGGAAACCTGGGAGAACAAGGGGAGAATACGGGGAGAACATGCCAACTGCACACCAGAAAGGTCTGAGATTTGAACCCAGGACCTTCTTGCTTGTTTTTTCTTTTTCTTTTTTTTCAGATATCTGACCAGAGAAATAATTTCAGTGTGGTGTGGGCAGCTTCAGGGAGGGCAGTTTGTCAAACCTGCAATAAAAATGTATTTTCCTAATTTATTTATTTATTTATTTTCATACTTATTTATTCTTTTCAGTACATTTATTTATTTAACTGTTCACTGTGTCCCGCAGTTTCCCCCACCACTGACCATAGGAGTTTTAACGTTCTGCGGCTTTTCCACCTTGACAAGAATAAAATTCACTCATTCACTCAATTCAAACACTCATTTTGGAGTGCGCAAAAATGGTCAAATAAAATATCAGCTATCGCCAGCTTCAATCCGTAAACATCGGTATCGGCCTTCAGTCAAACCCTACCCCCAGGTGCCAGTTGGAGACAGACAGAGAGAGACGCGAGTGGCCAGGTCACCCCAGGAATGTGACACTATCACCAGGAATGTCATTTGACGTGACTGCATTGCTGTCCACAGAGGCTGTAACTCTCCCTCTCTGTCTGCATGGATCAACGCTGTGTGTGTGTGTGTGTGTGTGTGTGTGTGTGTGTGTGTGTGTGTGTGTGTGTGTGTGTGTGTGTGTGTGTGTGTGTGTGTGTGTGTGTGTGTGTGTGTGTGTGTGTGTGTGTGTGTGTGTGTGTGTGTGTGTGTGTGTGTGTGTGTGTGTGTGCCTGCGCGTTTGGCTGCTTCTTGCATTTGATACCACCGTGGTGCATTCCAGTCTGCAGGGATGACACCACTTCAACCCAACACTGGGGGCCTGCAGGAGGGCAGGTCAGGCTCTCTGTGGAGAGGGGTCACGCTACTCTTTCCATCTCCCTCTCTCTCCATTTATATCCCTCTCTTCTCTCTCTCTCGCCGCTATTCCTTTTTCTGCGATGAGTGGCAACAGCGATGAGAGCTAAGGTCAGAGAGGGCCTTGTTCTCCCGGAGAACGTGAGAGAGGAGAGGGAAGAGGGGAGGAGGGGTGAGGAGGAGAGAGAAGAGGAAAGACCTGGGGCTCTTTTCTACACAGAGGCTTTTCAAGGGCCTTTTTCTCTGCTGAGGACCGTCAGGTGCTGCCAGCAACAGAGCAGAAGAATTGAAGGGCAGGACAGAGGAGGGATTGTCTGCCTCCTGCCTCTCACCTGCCTTTCCTGACGGCCTCTTTCACTGCTCAGCCCCGAGGTAAAGTCCCTGGCCCCTCGCTGGCTCCGTGCATCCCACCCTGCCAGCTCGCCTGCAAGACCCCAGACAGAAGCTAACAGCAGAGCATTTCAAAAACACTGTTACTAATTACTAACAATAATAATACATTTTATTAATAGCACACAACAGAGGTACGAAGTGCTGTACAACAAAAATAAAAATTGGAGCAATAAATAACAAGACAACCCCCCCACCCCACCCTATAATTTAAAAAATGCTGAAATGCAATGGTAAGCTCCATTATTCCCCCAGGGGTCATCACAATCCAGACAGGGAGAGGAAGCAGAGCTATAGGCTACATGTGGTGTAAATAACAAACCAACCCAAAGACATTAGAGCAGCTCTGGGGAGGGAAAAGAAAGCATCAATTTTAAACTGGACCGGTAGCCAATGATGTGAACTTAGATGAGGGTAATATGCTGTCAGGGGTCAGGGAGGGACATACAGTACAGAGAGATACAGCAGTCAAGAGCTGATGAAATAAAAGCATGGACCACAGTTGCCAGGTGATCATGAGCCCAAAATACTTCACGTTTGTTTCGTTGAAGAGGACTCCCAAGATCCCCACAGATGAAGATACATGAGTAGAGAGCGGCCCGAAACAGTTTTTGGAATCGAGTGCAGTAGTTAGTAGTAGGTCCAATAATAACAACTTAAGACCTTCAGCTTTGACTTTCCACTTTCATACCTCTTCCGTCCTCCACTTTTCAACTCCGCTGCGAATCCCCACCAGAGCCCAATTTACAGTAACGCTGTTATTTTGATACTCGGGCGATAATGAAATTGTTCCATTTGAGACTCCAGGGAGACCCTTTTCCTTTTCCGAGCTAATTACCTCACTCATACAATTACACAACGCCGGCTAGACACTTCAACCTCAAAGCTCGCTCTACTGCAACTTTAGAGAGCCGTTGCATTGTTTCAAACCAACTCCTCGCGACGTAGACACGCCGTTTTCGGGGAGATGATTGCAGATGTTAAAAATACCGAAAGTCTTGGTGGTGGATGGAAAGATGGAAGGATTTCTTTTTCTCCTCCCATCACACACACACACATAATCTCTCCCTTTCTCCTTTTGATACTCAATCTTTATAGCCTCTCCTTCTCATTTTTTGCACATGCACAGACACAGTCTTAGTAATCCCATCCATTAGTGTTGGAGATGCCCTTGGCACTGTCTGTTACTGTGCCCACATGAATGCCATCCCTGACATTACACAACCGCCTTTACACGGGGGGAAAGGAAGGAAGTGCATCACTCATCTCCAAAAACAACCCTCCCTTTCTTTATTTCTTTCTTTCATGCTTTCTTTTCCCTCCCCAGAGCTGCTCTAATGTCTTTGGGTTGGTTTGTTATTTACACCACATGTAGCCTATAGCTCTGCTTCCTCTCCCTGTCTATCTGTGGTTAACATGTGGGGGGAGATGGACAGAGATGAGAGGCTGTGGCTCTTATTATGACTTTATCAATGAGGAGGAAATAAAGTCCGTCTATAGATACCATTGGCCTGCAGGTGCACTCCAAATATATTGTGGCAGTGCATGTGTTAACACCTTTATTCTAAATGCACCTTCACTATACATCCATATTATACTTGATTGGGTTGTTTAGGGTGTAGAAAATGGAGAACATTGTAGAACCACACAACCAGGGATGTCCACTGAACAAGAGGCACCAGAAGCAGGAAGGCCCAAAGAGCTGCTCCAATACAACTCTATTGATTCATTCTCCTTCAGATTTAAAAAAATAAATAAAAATTGAGCTCATGAAATGAGCAAGAGAGAAGTAAAATTGAGCTTGTGGTGCAAAAAGATTCCTCCGCACCTACTCATTTCACACTTTATTATGACTTTGCCAGGAGGTGGGGTATTCCTGTGTGTGTGTGTGTGTGTGTCTGTGTGTGTCTGTGTGTGTGTCTGGACCTGTGTGTGTAAAAGAGTGAAGCAGTGATTTATACCTGTAGTGTCTGGACTCGCCAGCATATGAATCAATAGGAGGTAGGAGGCAACACTGTTTGTGTTACTCACCGCATATCTGAGGAACAGATATTATAAAGCTCTGCGGGGCACGGCTTTGTGTCGGCATGTTCTGACAGCAAGCACGGCACTCATAAACCATCAGGGAACGCCAAATCAGCCCAACCTCACCCTGCCTTTCCAGAAAACTCCTTTTTTTTTAAAATTCCCATTAATGAAACGAGGGAGGGGAACTATGGATTTGCTGTCCTCTGTTCGTACATCCATCCGTGGGTTACATGCGATATCATGATGTCAGAGGTTTATTTTGAAGCTGCCTGAATGCCGATATTTTAGATAGAAAGATATCCAAAACTGTCCTAAAGGACTTTATTTACCGGAGGTAATAAATATGTTTTTATATCACCTTTGCACCTTCTGTAAATAAATGTCAAGTCTTTTTTCCATCAGCTGGCCTCTTTTGGATCTCTTTCTTTATCAGTGTGCAAGTTCTTGAGACAGATCCTGTATATCACAGGACGTTTCAGACAGCACAGACATCACAGACATCTCTCACTCTGCTCTATATCTTTATATTTTTCATGTCAAAACAAAAACAAGTATTCAGTGTTTCCCTTTGTATTCCCTTCGGGGTGGAAAGTTTCTGAAAGCATTTGAGCATTTAGACCACAAGACGCTAAATCTCTCTACCAGAATCTAGGATAACAGTAATAAAAAAACAACATATTCATGCATACGCGGGTGTCGCATTAGAATCAGTTCAGATTAAGGGCTTCCAGTGTAATGTGACAACCAGTCCCACCCCACCCTCCTAACTGCGTGCCCCCCAAAACAGATAAAAGACTCAAAATAGGAAAAAATAGATAAAGCAAGGAGGAAGAGGAGGTGGAGGAGGGAAGGCTGTCTCTGTCTCGGTCTGAGTCAGCGTCCTGGTTGAGCTCTATCTTTCCTGTTATCGCTCTCTCTCTGTCATCAAACCTCAGACGCCTGGTTCTCCACTCCAGACCCAAACCCTCTGATATATTTGAAAGAGTTTTTTTTATTTATTTATTATTATTTCATTGTATTTACAACCACATATAGGGATTTTCAATTAACTCCTCACGGGGGGAGGCAGACTTGAGTGTGCGACTGTTGCAGTGATGTGGTGTGTTTTAGTGCGACGGAAGGGGACCGGGCCCCAGATGGGTGGAGGTTTATTGCAGTTCATGCTGGAAGGGGTTCAATCGATGTAGGGATTCGAGACAAAGCAAAGCCTGGTTACTGTTAAACGTGTTCTAGGCTGGAGGTTGGCTCTTACTTGGCATATTCTGCGTGGCGCATTGTCAGTCATGTTTCTTAAGCAATCTAATCTCTCTCTCGTGCATCTTTCTTGTCTCTTTGCCCTCCTAAAGGTTTTCGGCCCTGCACCATGCTGCTCTAACAGGGACTACAGAGCTGCTCTCTGCACTGCTGGAGGCCCAGGCCACTGTGGACGTCAAGGACAGCAATGGTTAGAGACACACACACACACACACACACACACACACATACACAAACAGATACACACACTAACCCTCAACTCACTTTAACGTTAAAATTGCTACATGCTAGCATTTGAACTTCAATAAATGATCACCAAGAAGATTGGCAGCCTCTGTCGGCCTCTACGCTGCATTTTACATTGTTTATCACCGGGTCAGATTTGGAGGGAAAATCTGCTGGATTGCTTTACGGCACAAAATTGGAAGAGGGCGCTGTTCTTCCAACGCTAACGGAGGCTACCAGTTGTCCCCACCACAGTCTCGTTTATTTACAGTGTAATCGTGGCAAATTTTAAAAATCGTTCATTCTGATTGTTATTTAGGCTACAAGAATGAGGAACGTCTAGAAGCGCCAGTTAGCAAAGCAACCAGTGTGTGTCTGTGTGTGTGTGTGTGTGTGTGTGCACGCATCAGACGTAACATCACTTTCCCATGAATGAATGCGCCAAATACTTTCCCCAATGCTGCGTTCATGAACTGTCCCCTTAAAAAATACTACGTGGTATTCAGTCACGTCCCTCCGCCCCGTCCAATAACGCCGTGTTCAGACAGGTTTTAACCGTTCTTTTTTTTCGAGCCGCGAGCAAATGTGTCAAGCCGGGCAGGAAGTCAGACACAGGAACGGCATAGAGCATCCAGTCAATTTCAAAATAAAACAAATTTCAAAATAGAACAAAACAAATAAAATAATCGTATCACAATTCATTTGACAGTGATATATTGATGTTCAAAATGCTACACATGGCACCTTTAACCCTTACCCTAACATGGACCTAGGTTAGCATGCTTTCATAGCATGCTAACTGCACTATGTTTTATCTTTACATACGTTAACCATGTACTGCTTAAGTCGCTGAAAGCACATTTTATTGTCCAGCCATTACCCGGTCACACGAATGTGACGTGCAACCAGCTGGCTCTCGGTGTACAATATGTGAAAGTACATGTTCCCACCAGTGGCCCATCACACACCGTGTCCTGACAGTATCAGCTGGCACAGTACATCACAACAGATTCACAACTGACATGTACTCTTGTGTTTACTGTAACTCCCTATCTCTGTCGGCCTGTCTGCATCTGTTTGCCTCTTCGGTTGACATCCAGATGGTGTGTGTCTGTGGTTCTGTATACAGCGTGACTCGGCTCTACATACAACTCAGTTTAGCCACCCTTTTAACATGATATAAATCTCAACCATACACATTTATAGTATACACATGATGTGCAAGAAAACAAGGTATTTTCAAGGAAGCTGTGGCGAATCTAATAGTTTTGTTTTTGTGTCGGTGATTATTGTGATCACAGGAGTTCATAGTTTCCCACCTTTTTTATTACAGTACATTGGATGGAACGTTAATGATCCCTGTGGTGAAATTAGGCTGTTGCAGCAGATACTATAGGACACAGCAAAGACAAAAACGATAAAAAATAAGAATAGAGAAATGGGGGGGATTAAAAAATAACACAAACAACAATATCAACCCTAGAACATATTAAATACAAGTATATAAATATCTGAATTTGTAGTATCTCTGCAGGGTGTGTGAAATGTTAGCAGCAGAACATACTGAGGCAAAAAAAATGGAAAACCTGATAAAATCTGGATGATATGAAAGTAAACTAAAAAGATTTGAACATACAAAGATTATATACAGTATAAATATAAATGAAGTTACAGTATGAAGGTATATGCAATATATAACAAATGATAAAATCTGAGAATCTCCCTGCACAACACTGCTAAGCCTATTTTAACCTCCTGTGTTTCGTTCCATCATATTTTCAGGAATGCGTCCGTTGCATTATGCTGCCTGGCAGGGCAAAGCTGAATCTGTCCTGATGCTGCTTCGTTCCTGGGGCGTCAGTCAACGGGGTTTCACAGGACGGGCACATCCCCCTTCACCTGGCCGCCCAGTATGGACACTATGACGTGGTAAGTAACGCTGGGGTCACATCAACGTATCATTGTCAGATTAATTGTGATATAATTACCGTAAACAAATGAGACTATGGTTGAGGCGACTGGTAGCCTCTGTCTCACACCAGTGGTATTGTTAGTAAGTACTAAGACCACATTTCCCATAAACCCTGCTGCTTCCTGGCTGATACTTGCTCCATTTGTGCTGAAAGAACATAGCCTTCCTCTTCCTGTTGTGTGTAATGTCTTTGGTAATGATTTAATGATGTTAAAATGCTACACCAGCATTGCTGTAAAGAAATAACTATTGCAGTTAATGCTGCATTGTCTGCAAACCACATATTCAGTGAAAAGAAATGGTTTGATTTGAAATGAAATGCAAAAAACGTCAGAGGGGGACAGGACGAGGTCCAAGCATGAGGAATGGATGAGTGCGTTGCAGCCACATTTGGAGAGGTTTCAGTGACGGGTGTGAACTCCAGCTGTCCGCTGTCCCCTGGTCCCAGCTTAGCGCATAGGGCAAACAACCAGCATGGCTCTTGCAAGAGGCCCATTATAGGGTTGAAGGCTTCCTTTGGCTTTCTCCAAATGTAAACCAGTGTGGATGGAGGAAAAAGCCCGAAAGACGACTCATCAGACCGTATTACTTTTTCCACGGTTTACGGCTCCAGGTTTTTGTGCTCCTTACACCATGTTATGTGTCTTTGTGCCTTGGCCTTGAATGCAAGTGGTTTCTGAATCAATACCAGCTTTAGTTTTGGTTGAGACTGTGTTACAGAGGTGTCAATTCACTTCTGTGGTAGTTTAAGGCAGTAGTTTTGTGGTGTCTGCCTATCCCTGTCCGTGAGCATCAACTTGCGACCGCTGTTCCTGTTTGCTGATACAATCTGTCTGTGTTTGCCATACATGATTTTCCAGACTGTTTCCACATTAAGTACGTTTTTTTGTGGGTGATTCTCCTGCAATTCAGGCATCGACTATTTGGCCCCTTGGTTAGTTTCCTCATGTTTTGAAAACTGGCATATAAAAGTGGTCATTGTCGCACCTCTTTTAAAGCTGATGTACTGCTAATTGGTATAAACTCTAATATGACTTGCATGTGTGCTGCCTTTGATATTGCGATTTAGTTATTTCAGAGTTAGAGTCCTTTTTTAATGTGGTGTTTCTGTAATTTTGTCCACCCCATGTGTTTGTGGACATGTTCCCTCTCTGACACACAAAGTTGCTCATTCACTTTGCCCAATTCTTGGGTTTAAACAAAAGCTGTGTTGCCCAAATAAATCCTCACACCCCTCATCCCCCCCGACCATAGCCTAGAATGACACATGGTTATTGTAGATGTCTGATTTAGATCAGAATGACCCTGGATGGATGTCAAGTGGCCGCACTATTAATTCAACATGTTCTGGTAAGTGGTAAACAAGTCAACATGCTGTACTTAATTCACAGAGAGCACCAAAACACAGATGGGCTCTGGCTGAGCGAGCTGGGGGGGCAAAACGCTGTGTGTGGTGTCCAGTAATTGCAGGGATTGAGGCGGGGATGTACTGTACTGTGAGTGTGTGTGTGTGGGGGGGGGGTTGCTGCTGTGATTGGATTGCACAAGAGAGAGGCAGAGCGGGGTGGGGGGTTAGATGAGACAGGAAACCAAAAGACATCGAGGGGGAATGGAGCTGGAAGAAGGGCATTAGATTTGTAGGGATTGAGATGGTGATAATAAGGGGGATTGGGGAGGGCGGGTGGTGGGGGGAGATCTAGGGTCTCACCCTTGCCTCAGCAGGACAGATGTGAGAAGTAACAGGAGGGGATGTTTTGACTGGCCGACGAAATGAACATTGCGTTTGAGCGTTTGTACCGACCGATATTAAGCCTGGGCCGAATTTCATTTCCAGCTGCGGCTCCTTATGTTATTAAAGACCATTTCAGTATTTGTTTTGGCCCAGATTAGGTTTAATCTAGGTGAGCAAATAGAGAGATCGGTACAGAACATGGTTAGGAGTACAACTTTCCTTAGTTACGTTCAGTCAGAAATAGGCTGATATTGTAAGCTTTTTTTCAACGCCAGCATTAAAAAGCTTCTCTGTTTATGCCGGTACTGCACTGTGGATTGTATTGAAATCAGGCTTAGCGCCACCGCAGACCGGCCTCAGCGTGTCATCTGTCCCGGTCAGTCGCAGCCAAAGCAGTGATAATAGCGCGGAAACGGCTTGTTTTCGCAGCCCGTTTCAGCCCAAATAGAGTGTGTCCTTGGATAAAGCACCAGGTGCTGAGTAACGGATTACATCATCTTATTGGCTTAGGTGCCTTGAAACACGATCCAGATTACAGCATCGGCATGACACAACCCCCCCCCCTCCCTCCCAATGGCCGGGGTCCCTGCCTGGATCGGGTGTGTTTCAGTCCACCGAGGGTTCACGATGAGAGTTAGAACACAGCGCTGTGTTGTTCTACAATGTGTGTGTACGAGGGTGAGATCGATATCGATATCGATATCAGTTTGCTGATATTGGTGGATATCAGCCAGTCAGCATCGACCACTATGACATAGTTTGTTTATTGTAGAATTGATCAATACTACACTGGTTGTCTATGGGAAGCCCTTAACCTGAACTGATTCTAATGAGACCTTTTTATCACAAGTATGCATGAATATGTTTTTATCCCTTCTTATTCTGTGTGTGCGTGTGTGCGTGTGTGCGTGTGTGTGTGTGTGCGTGTGCGTGTGCGCGCGTGTGTGTGTGTGTGTGTTATTGCACTAATGTTTGTCTGTAAATCTCCTGTATCTGTCTTTCCCAGTCTGAAATGCTGCTGCAGCATCAGTCCAACCCTTGTCTGGTGAATAAAGCTAAGAAGACACCGTTGGACCTGGCCTGTGAATTTGGCAGGGTGAAGGTGAGCTTGTGTTTCCATGCATACGTTTGTGTGTGTGTGTGTGTGTGTGTGTGTGTGTGTGTGTGTGTGTGTGTGTCCTTCCCCAATCACTAGGAACGGAGTGACCCTGAGAGTGTTAACTGATGTTACTGCTGTCAATGTGTCGGACCACATTCAACTCTGGTCAGGACGCCACGCGGTCACAGCTGGGCAAACACACACACACACACACACACAGGAACCTCTGGGGATCGCCTGGACATATGGGATTGATTGCGTTGCTACAGCTACTCTTCCTTTTCTCTCAGTAAACATTAGCGCTGTTATCTTTGTATTGTCTTTCTCTGTCTCTTTACATTGCCTTTTCCTGTCTCTACATTGTTCTCTCTCTCTCTCCCTCTCTCTCTCTCTCTCTCTCCCTCTCCCTCTTTCTTTATCTGTCCATTTTCATGCTTAGTCTCTCACACTCTTGGTTCCACATAGACATTTTGGCTACCTTAGATTTGCACCAACCAGACTCTCTCTTTCTCTCTCTGCCTCGCTAACTCTCTTTCTCTCACACACACACACAAAAACCCTGTATGTGGATCTGTCACAATACCTCTAAATCTCAGATCTGAGAAAGGAAACGAGTGTGAGCGTTACGAGAGAAATAAGTAAAGGAAAAGCTCCCATGCTTGTTGAAATGGTCCCTGCTCCTAGACCGTGTGGGGATAGAGCGACATTGTGAAGCAGAGCTGAGCGAGGGTGAAGTAATTGTTCCCTACCCTGCGAGTGAACATAGCTTCTCCACTGTGCTGGGAGAAAAAAAAAAAATCCCCCTTCAGCCCAATTTATCCAGCATGTGGTTTGGAGAGGAGAGGGCATGAGGGAGGAGAGGCAAAGAGAGGAGGGGACGCCATCACAGAGCTAATGGCAGGTTCCTAGGGTTAGGGTTCAGTCGCGGTGAACCGGCTTTGTTTTGACTTGTGTGAGTTTGTTAAATGAGACATGAAAGCGAAGCCTGTAACTAGTGACCCCCCCCCTCCCCTCCTCCCCCTGGGGTTGATCTAAATTTCACTGGGATATCTTTAGAGTGGCTGTATGTGCCCTCAGCGCTGGTGGAATAACCTCTGTGTGTGTGTGTGTGTGTGTGTGTGTGTGTTGTGTGCGAGCATGTTGAGGTATCAGCTGCCGTACAGTGATGCCAGGGTGCGGCGATAGCAGCTGGTGTCCCCATAGGCCTCTGTTTTTCCATTCACCTCTCTGCTGCTTTTTTCCCGCTTCTTTTTAAAAATGAGAACGGGTGCTTCCTGTTCGTCATCCCGTAATCTGCTCCTTCTATCTCCTCCCTGCTCCTTCACATGCGAGTGCATGTGATTGCTGACGACAGCAGCTCGGTATTGTTAGCTGGTGGCTAGTTAGCGTGCCGTCTCGTAACCCTAGGGGTTGTACTGCGGCGAGCCTGTTCCACCTCTCCTCCCTCGAACAGTTGACGGTGATCTACTGGAGATGGATTTTGGTCTCTATTATATCATAGATGAGGGGAAATCTACCAAACACATAGTGTATCACATGCACTCTACATGCGCTCCACCTTCATCAGAGACCATCTCTTTCGTTTTTGCCAAAGCGTCTCCATTCCCCTCACCTTCCTGCAGGCCACACAGCCATACACCTACCGCCCTTTTTACATACACAAATCCAAGAATGAAGCTCCTGACACTCACTTGCATGGGAGGCGATAGATCCAAGAAGAATTTCTAGGCCAGACAGGTGGATTAAGCACAAGGACTTGCAAGTCAAAGTTTAAAGCGTGTGCGTGTGCGTGTGCGTGTGCGTGTGCGTGTGCGTGTGCGTGTGCGTGTGCGTGTGCGTGTGTGTGTGCGCGCGCGCTCCAGCAGTGTAGAGAGATGTGGTTCACAGTGTGACGCCAGACGTCTGGAATCATTTATGGTGTTTTGGGTCACTAAGACATTACTTCATGCTCACCCGTGGGACCTCCAAGGTATTTTGTTCGAATCACACAAGTCCCCAAGGTGTGTGTGTGTGTGTGTGTGTGCGCACTTGAGTGAGTCACTGAGTGTGTATTAGTGTGTGTCTACTGCATCCTGTACGTAACCGTCAGCAGGTTTTGAAAGTATTTGCAGCTTGGACTCGTTGCTTTCTCTCTCTCTCTCTTTCTCCCTGGTTTTCATTTTCATTACTATCTCGATCTCTCCCTTGACCCCTTGTCTTTTTACTCTTTCTCCCCCCCCCCACTTTCTCCTCCATTTCCTCCCCCCCTCAGGTTGCTCAGCTGTTGCTGAGCAGTAACATGGTCGTGGCGCTGCTGGAGGGGGAAAGGAAGGAGCCGACGGACTCGGCCTTCACCACTCCGCTGCACCTCGCCGCCCGCAACGGACACAAGGATATTATACGGTAAGATGGCCGTCATTTTATTGTTCATTTAGTCAGTGGGGAAGCAGGGAAGATGGAGGAGGGCAGTCAGAGGAGAGGAAGCTCTGGCGGGATTCAGTCCTTGGCCGGTGGAGGTGGTGGACTAAACCATACCAACCTGCAAAGAGAAAAATCACCATATGTTTGGAAGATGAATGGTCACCAGAAGGAGGTTAGAGTTAGGTTAAATTTATAATCCAGTCTTTTATTGTCTTTTATTGAGTTCCACTTTTTCTGCTTGGCCAAGAAGTACCAACCCAGGCAATACAGGTCTACTTTAGGGTTGGATATTGGCCTGAAAAGTTGGATATAGGCCAGTCACTGTCGCCCACCTCTGATGCCATGGTTATGATGCAGTTTGTTTCAATATTTTGTGCTGATATTATCCTTTAATTTTGACCATTTTCATGCCACAAAATCCAAAATAAAATAAATAAATAAAATAAATAAAACATGTATAAAAGGTCAATATCGGTCCCATCCTATCGTCAACTCCTCTCCGTTCTCCAGTGTAGTAACTCTCCTCAGAGTCTAAAGCCCCGGCGGCGCCTCGCATGTCCACGGATGTAGGAGGGTAGAAGTGTGCTGTCATCCTGACCCAGTTCTGCCATTCCCACCACAGTCGCTGCAGAAGGTTTCGGAGCCTATGTGGGTCAGTGGTGGAGCCCGGATTAGCGTGTCCAGACCAGTCATCAGCGCAGAGTTGATTGGCTCTACTGGCGTTCCCTTCTTGTTCTCCCTGGAACTAAGCCGTTTTTTTTTCTCCCAGCAACGGACCGCCGCTTCGCTTTGATCGGTTTCGTTTGAAAGCGGAGCAGAGGCACTTTCCAATTTCATAGCAGCGAAGCCCGGGTTTCATATGCTGCGAGGGGTTTTACGCGGCCGACTCCCGCTGTTTTTGCCATTCAATTAATGTTGGCTCCTCATATACCGAGGTTGTTACCCATCCCGTGACCCCAGCCATTCCACCGATGAAATAGACCCATCAAGGGGGTGAAGGGAGGATTAGAACGTCGTTTTTTGGCTGCGAATTATGATTGTATAAACCTCCATCGTAGTTTAATGACCATTTGTTGGTGTATTATTTCTTTGCTTTCGTCTTCGTTTTGAAAGGCCAGCGTTACCTGACACTAAAGAACAATAACATAACTAATCGATTCTTCAGATGACGTACAGGAATACTGTTCATTCGCTTGAACCCGGCTGATGGAAACCTAATTCCTAGTTTTTGCGACATTTCAAAAGTTTGCGTTAAATCTGCTTGACACTCGGGACAAAAACATCACTGTTAAGTAAAACTCAGCAGAGAAGAGGATGGGGGGGGGGGGTCTCTCAGTCCCCGGCAAGTACTGTAGGGAGATATACGCTTTGATGAGTCCCTGTCTGTCTGCCCTCCTTTTTGTTTGAGCTTCAAGGTGAAGTGAACCGAGCCTCGCCACTGGGGAGCCGCGGAGCTGCGAGGCAGAGAGGAGGGGAGAGAGAGAGACGGGGGGAGGGGAAAGAGGGGGGAAAATAACACGAGGTAGCAAGAAGTTTGAAATTTGGAGGGAAAGGGAGACGGCGAGAGACAAGCATCTGTGTCAAGATGAGAGTAATAAGGTCTGAGAAAGGTTTAGTCTCTCTCTCTCCCTCGCTCTGTCATATTCTCAACGACCTCCTGAGAGAGTCTCGTGTGTAATGAGCCGAGACGCGAGTCGAGTTGACGCTGCGCCAGGCAAAGTGCCACTGCCTCGTGCAAACCCTCACCGACAGGTTTCAGTCGAGGATAACAAGGCTGTGGGGATTTTTTTTTTTTTTTTTTTTTTTTAGTGTGAATCGCCGCTTTTAGCTGATCGGTTGCGGTTAAGAGCGCAGGGCAGGGCTCTCTGTGGTTTGTGGTTGTTACCACTGGGCCGGCACTTTTTGCATGGGGATGTGGGTACGTGAACTCTTCCCCTTTGTGTCTATGTTGTTTTTTTTTGTTGTTTTTTTTTTTTTTCTGAATGGATGTGAATATAACCCTCCCACTACTCCCATAATCCCTCTGTCATGCCTTGCATTCCCAGCAGAGCTCTGACATTCCTATGGCCTGCCTAATACCAAGATCTGTGTTTGTGTGACTGAAAGGGAGCAGGCATGTGAGTGTACACGTGTGAATGCGTGTACATGTGTGTGCAAGCATGTATTTGTGGGTGCGCTTGCCCTTTTGCATGTGTTTCTACATCTGTTTGTGTGTGTGTGTGTGTGTGTGTGTGTGTGTGTGTGTGTGCACTGGAAACTTCCATTCCCCAGTGAAGAAAAGCCAGAGCCACATTTTTCATCATTTTTCATTTGTCCACAGCAACTTTACCGATTTTATTTTATTTATGGTATTACTATTTCTTTTTTAGCTGCCTATTATTATTTTTGAATTATTGTTACTATTGTTTTTTACTTTTTTACTTTCTTTTTTCCAGTTTATTGAAATAGTTTGTGCAACTGGGTTTTGTCATTTAAAGCCAGTAAAGCATTCTTTAAACATCATTGTATAGTATAGGTGTGTGTGTGTGTGTGCCTCTTTTTGCATGTGTGTGTGCGTTGATACATCCGTGTGTGTGTGTGTGTGTGTGTGTGTGTGTGTGTGTGTGTGTGTGTGTGTGTGTGTGTGTGTGTGTGTGTGTGTGTGTGTGTGTGTGTGTGTGTGTGTGTGTGTGTGTGTGCGTGTGTGTAGAGCTGGAATCCAGTGTAAATTCTCTCCATTCTCCCGTGGCACCTCGCTGGGTTCCCGGCTATTAAACAGGCTGTGGAGGATCAGCAGTACAGAGCTCCCATTGACATGATGTATCATCACTGTCACTTTTTACCGTGGGACACTGCAGTCTGGTCCATCCCCCTCCACCCACCCATCCACCCATGTGTCTGCCCGCCTGTCTCAAGTCTGAACCCTCACTAGAGCCGAGCCTGTAGCTGGTTGGTAACCCTAGAAGACCCTATAGAGAGAGACATTTACTACTTTTACAACCATGCAGTTCTGGCTTCAATCACAATCACGAAAGTCTCTCTTACGCCATTGGGGAAAAAAGGAAAGCAAAGTTTGCCGTGTCAGGAGTTGATGGTTGTATATGTGTGGTTTTTAATATGCAGGTTGCTGCTAAAGGCAGGTATCGACATCAACAAGACCACCAAGGCTGGCACTGCCCTCCACGAGGCGTCTCTCTACGGCAAGACAGAGGTGGTCCGACTGCTGCTAGACGTAAGTCCAGATACAGTGTGACATATAGTAATGCCTTCACCTATCTATTTACCTATCTATTTATCACCTATCTATTTACATCTAGATGTTTTAGTGGCCACACCCTCGGCCATCATTTGACTCACCATACTTTAACAACATACTTTAATTTGATCTTGTAGTTTTTAGCATTATAATAGAGAGCAAAGGTGGAGTAAAAAATGCTAGAAATTTATTTGGAAGTATGTAAAAAAAAATCACACTAGGGGAGCATTCAGGACCAATGTTCCCTCTAAGTTGCTAATAATTCATTTCATTGAGCGAACAATATGTCAGTCATTCGCCGTGACCCAATATTAGGAAGTGCTCCTCGCGTTCCATACAGTGAGTGTTTGTGCTGTAAACCTACCTGTGTGTTGTCCGTCCAGGCTGGGGTGGACGTGAACATCCGCAACACCTACAACCAGACGGCGCTGGACATCGTCAACCAGTTCACCACCTCCCACGCCAGCAAGGACATCAAGCAGCTCCTCCGAGGTGAGAGAGGCAACGCGATGCCGGGGAAACTCAAAAAAGCTTTCTCTTCATTCTCCTCATCCCTCAGCCTTTCGTTTTTCTCTGTGATGTTTCTTTCCTTTATGAATTTCTCTCCCTGCCCTGCGTCCTCCCAACCCCAGATCCAGGCCTCTCCTAAATATGAATTACTGGGGTGCCTTGTGTGCATCACAGACTGGCAGATATATCGAGGCTCAAAAGAGGCTGTGAGCTCTAATTCACAAAGCAGCTGTGTTTAACCTTAGGGTTACATAACCTTCATCTCCTATCTATCAGCTCACGTAACCTCAAAGAATAGGCTGCGTGTTTATGTGCACTCACATTTAGCCTCAGATTTAAGAGAGCTGTGTATATATATATATGTGTGTGTGTGTGTGTGTGTGCGTGAGTGAATTTGTGTAAGCTTGGCTTCTTCTGTTTGTTATCTGCTCTCTAATCCAGCAGGCCTCGGCCTTTTGAAGTGCCTCTGCGAGCATGGGAACTCGGGGCATAATGAGCACTTGTGGGGAATGAGCGCCTTTTAAACATGGAGGCTTTGGCGCGGAGACTTTCTCGTCTTGTTTACCGGGGCAGCGAGCAGAGATGAATGACTTTATTTTTTACAAAGTCAGTCGACACACGCCACAGATTAATTATTGATGTGTCTGTCATGCAGCGGCTGCATAAAGCAGTCGGCTCCGTCTGGGTACTGGGAGATTGGGGAGAAATGACTCATTCAAGAGACAGCCATTATTGTGACTGTGGAGTTGCCTCGCGCCTTTAAATCACTGTGGGTTCGAGCTGCCTTCTCTGAAAAATCAGTATCTTATTTTGGTAACTAGCATTGCTTCTCTGTATGTTGTTGTACCTCCTGTTCTCTTAGCATATTCCCAAGCCTTTATTTCCTCTTTGGAGCATGGCAAGTTAGCCATGCCTCCCAAAGCTAATCTTGACTGTTTCTGGGTTCTCTCTCATCCAGATGCGACAGGCGTTTTGCAGGTCAGAGCTCTGAAAGACTACTGGAACCTCCACGATCCCACCGCTCTCAACATACGTGCTGGAGACGTCATCATGGTGAGCAGCTGCGGGGGCTTTGGGGTGGAAGGAGTAAAAATATGACAAAATGTCTTTGCTCTTATACACTTTCTGTTCGTCACAGGCCTTGAGGCAGTTCCACGCCAAGTTGGTTTAGAGATGTGATTTCAAACCCTGGAGCAGTTTCACTTTGGGGACGTTTGAGAACACAGCGATCACGCTTTTTGGGTGTGGATCAAAACAACCAGACCAAGATTTTTTTTGAGAGTGAGGTTTTCTTAATACACTTTCAAACCAACCCTTAAGCGCTTTGTTTGGAGGGAGAATGTGATCCAACAAGCAAGTCTTATCCCAGTAAAAAGTACTTTATTACACCAAATTTCGGACCAATGGAGGAAATGACTTCTCCCACATGGCTTTGGTTGATAAATCATGGTTGAAATTTTGCCGTGTTAAACAAACCCAACCAAAGTAACAACTGATTCAGACCAAAGCAAACACACTATAGGTTCTAAAATTGCCGTAAAGCGCTTTCTCACCTCTTTTTGCTTCGCCCGAAACAGCCTGAAGTTGATTACTTTTTCAGTCGGTCCAATGTGCTTTCACACGGCTCCAAACCAAGCAGACTACATTTTGTAAACGAAAGCCATGTGTCTGTAAAGGTAAGAATGAAAGCAAACCCAAACCAGCCGGGTCCGAAATGAACACTTACCAAGCCCCAAATTGCGCGAACATTAGTCTGGTGGATAAATCAGTAAGGGCTCACCCACCAGACTGGCTGGGTAGAACATTCAAATGCCTCAGTTACAATGAGTTCTGACGCACTTCATGATGAATCGCAAACTAGTGCTGCATAAGTGTTTTAAATTAACACATCATACCGTGAAATAGCATTGGAAATGGGCAGGTGAACAGTTGTCATGGCTCCAGGTGGTAAACGTTTTATTGACCTGTTTCCAATTGCTGTACAAGGAAGACGAGCGACCGCTGAGCAGGGAAACAATGTCTATCGACACTCAACCCGCAGTTCTCAGCATTTAGTCCAAATGGTTTTCTCACTTGGAAGCTCCGAGACCAGCTCTCTGGCGGTTTGTTGGTCAGCTCCTTAGACCGTCTCTCTCATTTCCTGGGTTTCGTGTCTGCATCTGTCACTCTGGTTGCTGTGGTTACATCTGATTTGAGAGCCAGCTGGAGTCGGCGTTATGCCTACATGCCCTATCCAGCCGTTCCCACGTCTTGTATTTGCTCAGGTGTGACTTTTCCAGTTAACCTGCCCACCTTCACCGCTAGGTGCTCTAGTGAGGGTTTTTTGGAAGGCCGATACCAGTCCGATATTTTTGGATTGAAGCTGCCTATAGTGGATATTTAAAATCTTTAAATGTGACCATTTTCATGCCAAAATAATCTGAAAAATGACAAGGATTTACCTTTACAGTGGGAACCAGCAGGACCAGGTTTTTCAGGTGATCCAGGCAACGGGTACAGCGAGCTGCTGTCTGGGGATGCAATCTCTTTTAGAGCTTTTAGAGACGAGTGGAGACATGTCCAATTATTCAACTCCTAGTCACACACACACACACGCCTTCAGATGAATCTCCCCTTTGTAGATGGGAGTGTCTCAGTGTAGTTTATGTTGCACTTAAGCATGAAGGGTTAGCATTTGGCTCATTAGTAATAGAGTAGTCAGAGACGCTACCTTCAGGCCCTCCAACACACCTCCAACATCCATTGTAAAATATAACATCTGTTGGTTTACTATAGTTAGAGTTGGTGCTGTTGCACTTTAGAGTCTTATTTACAGGGAAAGTCAGGGAATTTGATAAATGATTCCCCCCTTATTAACCTGGGTTTCTTTGAGGAGTTTTAGTGTTCAGAACACCCTGACAGTAATACAATTGAGAGAGGAAACATGTTGAATGTTGGGTAATGATTTGGAATGAAAATGGTCAAATTTAAAGATACTGAATATCAGCAACATCCTCAGCAGAACCCATATCATACTTCCTTACCTGCCTGTGTAACGAAGGGAGAGACAGCATTGGATAGTAACAGCCAATTAACTGGTTGTGGCCCGTTGTGCCCCCCCCGCCAGGTTTTGGAGCAGCACATGGACGGGCGCTGGAAGGGCCACATTCACGACAGCCAGAGGGGGACAGACAGGGTCGGCTTCTTCCCCCCCTCCATCGTGGAGGTCATCAGCAGACGATTCGGTACGTCACTCACACACACCCATGCCCGGGGTTGGGCTCCTTACTCAAACAATGTAATGCTCCCTGGGAAGAGTAATGCGTTACACTACTTGTATACTTTTACTTATCCTCTCTTACCTTCAGAAAAACCTCTCTTGCACAGTTGCACTCACTGTTATCTCGCTGAAACACACAAACACACACATCTACCTGCCAGGTGTGTGACTGGTCAGTGACACCACTGTAATAATTAGCACTCACTCACTCTTTTGCCTCTATTGCATAATTTGTGCCGCCAGCTGCAAAAGGAGGATTCACAGCTTGACGAGTCATTTCTGGCATACTGGAACATCAGCACAGATCAGTTATACACACACACACACACACACACACACACACAGATAAACATCCAGGCTGACCCAGTCACTCAGCCTCCAGACATGTCGGTACACTCACAATGGGAATGACCGTGATCATCCCTGTTGTACATCATGTACAGACTCATTGCCTTGTCAGACCACACTACATTACAAATACCTGTTAGATTAGCACAAGGTATCAGATCACCACCACAGCAGCACACACACACACACATAATCCAACACTAGGCTGCCTTGGATAAGCACTACAGTGAGCAGTCCCTGACTGAATAGGCTTTTGACACTTCCACTGCAGCTTAGACAGCAGGAAACAAGTAAAAACTCCAGTAGGATTTGGTTTGTTATTTGGATATTAGATGTTATTCCTCAGGGTAAAACAAATGGGGAATGCTTGTAAGGTATATCATGAAAGGCATAGAGAACAAATTACACACAGCGCATATATACTGAATGTACAAAATAATGGCCCTGTCACACTATTGCGTATCGTACTAGCGTATGCCAGCGTATGAAAAATATCACTCATGCACTGGTATACGCTGACATACGCTAGGGGTACGTTAGGCATAGGTTTTATACGTTTCAAGCACGGTGGCATACGCTGGCATACGCACAACATTTTTAAGCATGCTTTAAAATTTTGTATACCACTCATATCACTCATACGCTGGTATGAGTGATATGAGTGGTATACAAAATTTTAACATACGCTGGCATACGCTAGTACGATACGCAATAGTGTGACAGGGCCATAAGGTAAGATAAGATAAGGTTCCTCATGGATTTCACCCTTTAAAGATGCTACATGCTACATCAAAATATCATTGTCACATTAATTGTGATACCTTGATATAATTACTGTAAACAAATGAGACCATGGTGAGCCACTCACTGGCTCTGTTAAATCTATTGCAACATTGCCTGCAGTGAGGAACATAATTTTCTTCAACACACGACACTACAGCACCCTACACAGAATAGCTCAGGAAAAGAGTCATGGAATTTCTGGAATATCAAGGAATCAGAGAATTTGATCAATTCTCTGGGGCATATCAGGGAATTTGAAGAATGTGTCACTGTACAGGAATATCGCAGACTGTATTTTACAACTTGTTCCACACATTCATTACATTAGATGGTGTTTTTTAGCCCAACTGGAGTGGAAACCAGACTGTTCACCCAAACCAATTTTTAGGTCATGGAAGCGGCCTGACTTTGGAAAGGCATGGAAAAGGAATTTCACACGGTTAGTTTTGGTTGGGTGCGAGAAAGATTTGTATATTCAGTGTTTTTCATGTACAGCTATACTCCAGAAATCTTCACCTTCATCAAGGTAAAGCCCCCTCATCACTTCAGTGGTTGTTTGCATTGACACCCCACTTCACTGTACCGAGAGTAGCGGCGACCCCCTCATACCTCATCCAGGATGACAAAGGAATATCATTTCTGGTCCCCATCCGTAGAGCCTCTGTCAGGAACTAATCCCCCATACTTTCCAGACCATCCCATGCTCCACTTCCTCTCTCTCCTTCTCCCTTCTGCATCCATCTCTCCATCCATACCATGTAATGATTGACCTCCACCTCTAACCATCAGCTTGATAACCTCCTCCTCCTCCTCCTCCTCCTGCTCCTCCTGTTGTCCTCCCTGTCTTGCCCTGTAGGGGGCACCCTGTCCCGGCACGCCTCTCTGCCCACCCAACGCCAGCAGCTGCTGTCCAGAGCCCCCCTCTCCTCCAGCCTCAGCACTGCCCCCCAGACCGACGACTCCTACACTCTGTATGCCCCCCCCAGCCACGTGGCGCTGCCACTCGCCAATGGCCTCAGCACCAACACAGGTATACACACCGTGGAGACACTATGGACACACGGAGACATAGTGGCATACAGCCTTGTAGCAGTTTCTCGTTAGAATACAAATAAATGAGCTGAGGAAAAGCACATACAGGGCTACATGGATCTTTTCTTCCAGACGTCCTGTACAACCAACCACAGTAAGGGCATGTTTCTGTGCATAATCTTTTTTTTTTTTTTTTTTGGAGGGGGCATTTTTTTTTGTTTCACTTCAAAAGGAGTTACAAGGCACTCAAAAAAAAATGAAAATACCTTTATTGCATGGCTCGTTCAAAAGAACATATTAAAACCAGCTCCAACATGTTTTGGCCATGCTGCGGCCTCCATCAGGGAGTAATCTCACAGATCAGATTTTATTACCAGAATAAAGTCCAGGATTCGACTCTGCGTATCCAAGAATGATCAGGGAGTTGCCACCAAACTGCATGGAGATCTTTTTTGCTTTAAGAGGGCCATGTAACTCCTTCTTTTTCATTGAAAGCCCCCCACCAAACAAAAGAGCACCCTCAACAAATGCCTCCTCACGCAGAATTCCTCTGCGCCCTTCCCGATCACCTCAACTCCCCCCAGTCAGCCCCCCATGACCGAATGCAGCCTTTCCCCGAGGCCCAACAGAGTGTTTGTGTCTGATAGGTCTGTCTCCAAGCTGCCTCTCTCAACCCGGGTGTCCCCTCGAGGACATTTGGGTGCTCAGGAACTCGTGCAATGGTAAGAGTCGCCCCTAATGACAACTCCCATCTTGCCCCTGCCCCATAGCTGGCTGCCTAGCTGCCCCCCCCCCCCCCTTTACGCTCTGCCTTACCAACCATGTGTCATTTACTATAACGTCTGCTTCAGGCTCGTCTTTAGGTCAGGGCGCCTCGCTGCCGGTAATCCCTGTCGTCCTCCTCGCTGCTGCCACAAGGGGGCGACACCAGCTCATCCCTGTTCTAGTTACTCAAATTGTCCTATTGCAACATGTTCTGCATGAAAAACTAATTGGGAGCTATACTTAATTTACTCCGGGATCTTCTGATGTAGTTAGGTAAGAACCTCTCATATTCCATTAATCTGTAGACTCACCTACACGATAGAGCTGTGTTTTATGTAGCTGTATCCCAGGGGCGTCTATTCACTAAGCATCTAATACCATTTGCAACCAAAACATCCAAACTCTTATATCAGCTACATCTCTGGGAAGAAAGTGGAGTAATGACTGATGACTGATAAGATATTATTTGGCCGATGTGATAAATAAGCCCAGAAATTGCCAGAAATTTCTGGCTATTTGTTCCCCATTATAATGCTAAAAAACTACAGGATCAGATTTGGACTCATTTAACCTGCCAAGCCAAATTGACGCCCATGCTGTACACACCCGTCCCCTTTTAAAGGCTGAAGCTGAACCTGGCTGTATTACTGTGTCATCCATCCGCCCATGCCTGCAGCTGTGCTCCCTTTGCTACGCCACAACCCAGCCTCCTCCATAGCACAGCTTCTATGGCAGCAAACAGTGCCTTGCCCTTTGCCCCCCCCCACCCTTTCCCATTGCCACTGCAGACTTGTTGGCCCCATTCTCTCAGCCTGCTGAATCAACGTGTGACTCACCACCGAGCCACCTCTGCCAGCTTCATACAGCCTGATGTGGATTGTCTCTGTTGATGTGAACTGTCTGTGTCAGTCGAGAGTCAGATGGATAGAAATGGATGAAGGACAGAAACGGCTTTGATTTCCTCGTCCTCCCTACTGGACCTCTGTGATTTTATTTTTCTCTCTCTCGCTGTTTTTGACCCCTCTGCCCATCTGTCCCCGTCCCTCTCTTCCTCGGTCCAGCTGGAGACAGGAACAGTGTTGGGAGTACAGGCAGTGTGGGTAGCACCCGTAGTGCTGGTAGTGGACAGAGCACCGAGAGCAACACTGCACCCAATGGACTCCACCATAACACAACTCACCCCGACACCACCAACAAGGTAACGAATTACAGCTACCAAGTCTATAGACTTGATAGAAGTTAGAGCTAGACCAATATGTATTGATTTGATGATATATCGGGTCGATATTGCCCTTTTATTCAAAACTGAATGCAACATTTTGGTTGGATTCCACATATTAAGATGTGTGGATATGTTGTATTATTATTATCCTGGGTTTAAATGTTGAGTTTTAGTGTCCATGGGTCTCACTGCTATTTCCCTGCCAAGAATGAATCCTGATTCCCTGTAATTCTTTAGCATGGAAATGATCAAGCTAAACGATTGCACACAATATCAGATCTGCAACTTCAATTCAAAAATATCAGTATTGGCCTTCAAACCCATATCCATCAAAGCCTAATATATACACCTATTGAACTATTGAAGTTCAGAGAACTTTCAGTTCATTAACTGCTAATTTGCTCTTTTTATTTTTCTATGCAGCCAGCGACCTCTGCTGGTGATTCTGGACATCCAGACTCCAGCAAACAGCCTGATCAGAGTGCAGGTTACTTTTTTGCCTTACCTTTCTTCCTTAAGATAAATTCTTACAAGTAGCAAGATGCTACAGGTAGCATCTTTTATATTTGATCTCTGTTGCCCTGATCTGCTGGTAGGAGGGACCCCTCGGAAGCAGATGGTGACCTTGCAGAGGCCGGCGGAGCAGGGCTTCTCCCAGCAGTTTGTTCGTCCACAGCAGCTACTGGAGGGCAAGGTAAAGATCACTACAGGGCCTTGTAAACAGACACCGTGATTAGACGCTCTCAGTACCTGTTGTCACCGGGGGCACACCCAAAAATGTAAAATGCTCTACTTTTTTTGTCTTGTAGGATGCAGAGGCCATCTACCAGTGGCTGAGTGAGTTCCAGCTGGAGCAGTACACAGGGAATTTCATCAACGCTGGTTATGATGTACCTACCATCAGCAGAATGACTCCTGAGGTGATGCACACATGAAGAATACGATAAGACAATAACATAGGAATTATTAGGTGTAGTGTGGAATTGTTTTGTTTTTTTTGGTGGAGGCCACCACTCTGTTTGCGCTCCAAACATTTATCAGAAGGCAGTGTTTGGAACAAGTTGACTGGAGTGGGAGAGGCTCCTGATGATCTCAGTAGCTCACGGTTTCCCGCTGGAAATATGTTAGCCATGTTGGTGGTTGACTAACCTAAATACCTAAAAAGATAAGGTGCACACTTTATTCAATCTGCCATTTCTGTTTAATATCCTAGGGTAAATACACTTAAGTAGTTGCATTGTGTTTTGAAAAGTCAAATTCCTATCAGCTTACTTCAAATCAAATCACATTTACTTGTATAGTCCTTAATCACGGTGACAGTCACTAAGGGCTTCACAGTGCCCAACATGTGAAACAATAAATGGTTAGTACACGACATGCCCCAGTCTTGGACCCTCACAGAGGACAAGGAAAAACTCCCAAAAAAACCTTTTAGGAAAAAATGGAAGGAACCTCGGGAGGGGCTAGTCAGAGAGGGATCCAGCTACCAGGACGATTGGGCGTGCAATAGATGGGCAAGCAGCGTATACACAATGCATTAAAGGTTATTATGGTGGGACATCCAGATGTGGGGCATCACAGCAAACCGCTTTGTCGGCAATGCCATTACTTGTAGGCTAACAAAATATATCAGTAAATACAGGAAGTTGGCCAGCAGATGGTGTGGTTGGACACTGTACTCAACATGGCTTCGGTCCCAACGAACATTGCGTATTGGATTTGTAAGGTTTACACTTAAGGCGTTCTTCTGTCAAGGTGGCCAGCTTTGACTATAAAGCACTGCAGGAAACCCTGGTCGCTCATAGCAAGAGATGTAGATCACTTCTGCCTCTTTCATTGCTGTCATAGCAGTCAACCGTGAGTTGGTCATAGCTGTGTGTGCACTAATGTGCTGTCCCACTGTCCCCTCTAATGTCTTGTGTCATGTGTTGCTACAGGATCTGACTGCCATTGGAGTCACTAAACCAGGCCACCGCAAGAAAATCTCTATAGAGATAAACAACCTGAACATTCCCGAGTGGCTGCCTGAATACATCCCAGTAAGACTCTTAGATGTTTGTGTACATGCTTAGCATGTCTACACACCAGCTTGACTCTTCGATATTGTGTTATGGCAGCTGCATGAGTCTGACTGCTTATTTCCCCTCTCTCACAGTCTGATCTGGGTGAGTGGCTGAGTGCCATTGGCCTCCCGCAGTACCATAAGAAGCTGTCAGAGAATGGGTATGACTCCATTAATATCGTAAGAGACCTCACATGGGAGGACCTTCAGGAGATAGGCATCACCAAGTTGGGTAAGGGCAACTATTGTATGTACATTTTAAAGCTAAATAAGTAGCAGTATTCTGTATTCTGTATATATTATGTATATGTGTTTTTCAACTATTTTTGGCAGCATGAGCAATAAAAATGTCTGTGCTAATAATTTCTTGATTAATTTTTCCCTCCTCAGGCCACCAGAAGAAGCTGATGTTGGCAGTGAAGAAGCTGTGTGATATCCAGAAGGCAATCCTTCAGGCTGAATCAAGCCAAGGCACACTGCGTCGCAAAACCCCTGGAGCCCTCCACCTCGTCACCATCGAGCCACCTGACTCGATGTCTGGGGGTGAATGCCCTTCGCCTCATACCCCAAAGATGCTGACCTTCCAGGACAGCGAGCTGAGTGCCGAGCTGCAGACAGCCATGTCAAGCCACTACGGCGGCTGCCAGGAAGGCCTAGCCATCAAGAATGCTGTGGGAATGTCTCAGAGCCAGGAGAGCATTGACACCCGATCCCGAGGTTCTGGACGCTCCCAGGACCCCCCAACCGCCTCCATCACCCCCCACAGCCGGTCCCAGGAGAGTCTGGGCAGCCCCAGCCTGGACGGCAGCCCTGCCAAGGAGAGGAACATTCCAGAGGGTTGGGACCCAAGGCCTCTACAGCAGCAGCAGCAGCTGCCCAAGCAGGTGCCCCTGGGTACAGCCACAGTGTTTAAGTATCCAGCCATCCCAGCCAAGCCTAAAGCTCCGGGCTCTCTTGGCTCCTCCCCCCACGGCTCTCCAGCACTGAAGGGCTTCAGCTACCTACACTCTCACTGTGGCTCCACAGACCTGGAGCGCAGCTCACCTGCCAAACCCCAGGGTCACACCCTCACCTTCATCCCACCCAAGAAGCGCACACAGAGCCTGACCCGCTACGCCCTCTCAGACGGAGAGCCTGATGAAGATGATGAGGACCTTACCCCTCCTTCTGGAAACCTGCCATCCTATGCCACCCTTACCCGCCGACCAGGGCGCAGCCAGCTGGCACGATTACAGTCCAGTCCGGAAAAGAATGGCACCGTGGGACGCAGTCAGTCTTTTGCAGTGCGTGCCCGAAAGAAGGGTCCCCCTCCTCCCCCACCCAAGAGACTGAGCTCAGTTAGCAGCAACACCAGCATTGAGATTACTGACAGTAGTGCAGTGTCATCTGCTGGTGGGGTGGTGACAGACAGCCCAGGGAGTGTGAGGAGTATTGCAGCCACTCTGGAGACCTCCAGTGAGGGGAGGAACTCCCCGGTCCCTAAACTAGACCTTCTCCAGCAGGAGCCGCCTCCCCCCTCCCTCCCCTCTGCAGTCCAGGAACCCAGAGAGCCTGCAGGAGTAAGGAGGAGGGTGCAGAGCGAATGTATTCCTGTCCAGAACAATGGCACTGACCCAGACCTTGGGGTGAAATCTGACTCAGAGGAAGAAGAATCAAAAGGTCAGGGGCTTGAGGGATCCTCCTCCCCTCAGAACAGCTCCAGCGAGTGCATCCCCTTTGCCGAGGAGGGCAACCTGACTATCAAACAGAGGCCCAAGGTGGGAGGGCCACCCAGGGCTGAGGCTGTGGTGGAGCCTCCAGAGAAGCAAGCAGCCAAGAGCCAGGAGGTGCCAGAGTTCAACCTAAAAGAATCGGACACAGTGAAGCGTAGACATAAGCCCAAGGACAAAGACCAGGCTGGCAATTCCCCCACCAGGGATGGAGCAGGGCTGACCGATTCAGAGTCGGGCAGCAGCAGGCCTCAGTCCCAGAGCCAGGAGGAGGTCAGTCTGAGAATCAGCGAAGCTAGCCTGGAGACTCCTGCTACAGGATCCCCCATCAAACCTCCAGTCTCGCCTAAACCGCCTGCCACCGCCCCCAAACCTGTCCGCCACAGCCTGCTAGCAGCACAAGGTAAAATATATACATCACACGTACAATAAAAGTATAATTACCGTAAGCAAATGAGAGTTGGTAGCATCTATCTCATGCCTTTGGTATTGTTAGTACTAGTGTTTCTCAAAGTGAAGACCACATTTCCTATAAGCCCTATCGTTTCCTTTCGCAAAGATGATGTTGCTACTTGTCCTCCCTCCCCCTCCTTGACGTTGCTCCACATGGGTTTAAGAGCAAGAAGCAAGGATAAGAAGCAATAACATTAAATATGCATTTTGACATGGCAAAGTAACATGAAGTTGAAACTAGAAGAACAGCGCCCTCTTCCTGTTTTGTACCATAAAGTAATCCAGCAGATTTCCCATGAAATCCAACCTGGTACTGCACTAAATGTAAAATGTAGTTTAGAGGCCGGTAGAGGCTGACAATCTTCTCAACGATGGTCTCATTTGTTTACAGTAATTCTATCTTAAAAATCACCTTTTGTAAATTGCTTTGGACAAAAAGCATCTGCTAAATGACTGTAATGTAATGTAAAAAATGCTACACATTGCCCCTTTACTTCATGTTATGTATTTCAATAATTCAGACAGTCATTCAGCGATTGCGATGTTCTTCATTTTAACTGTCTTCAGCAGCAGCAGCCTCGCCCCCAAGCGTGACTGTCAGCGTGGTCCAGAGTGTGGCCTTCTCCTCTCCACCCACTCCCACCCATGGGCCCCCACCGCCAGTCCCTCAGAGCCACCCTCTGATAGCAGCAAAGCCCCAGGTATGCGTGGTGGGGCCAGGCCTCGGCCCCGAGTCTTCCCCGGGGACAGTGGTGGTGCAGCACAGACTGGATCAGACCAGCACGTCGCTGGAAGCAGCTCTGAAGGCCGTGGAGAGGAAGCTCACATTGGAGGACAACTCTGATGGGTAAGGGAACAATGGGGGATTCAGCTCTGCTAAAAGACTGAAATGGCTCATTTTGATTAAATTGCTCATAAAGTATGACTTTCAAGCATTTCATGGCCTTCTGTAGACTGGTTAATATGAATATGATGCATGTATATATGCTGTAAATTCAGATGTTCTTCTGATTTGGTATATATTGTATATATATTGATATTGTTATTGTTTTTTTCACTTATTTCATACAATATTTGTTCATATTTTGGTATATTTTCATATTGCACGTATGTCTATTCTTTTGTCTTTCACATTTAGTATTACAGTTTAACCTACAAAACACACATTAGACAAAAGAACCAATGATTAGCCTTGATGGGTATTGAAACCCAGTTTTCTTTTTCACCTTTTTCCCTCCAGGGGAGCGAACACAGTGAAGTCCGCGGGCACCATTCTGGACGACATTGGCAACATGTTTGATGACCTAGCAGACCAGTTGGACGCCATGTTGGACTGAGTCCCGTCCATAATTCCCCTCATGAACCACCGCATCGACCCTCACCTCAGGAAGTAAAGCACAGAAAGAGAAAGAGGAGGGGAACCGGGGGTTGATGGAGAAAATTCCCTATCACTTGGTTGCACCCTCCTCTGAACCTCCTTTGACCTGGCACAACCGAATGACCCGACCACCTCTGTATTAGGATTTCTGCCACTGCTGTCTTGTCTCTCACCCTGAACACCAGCACTTAACCCTGCTCCACTGTGCTTCTGCAATAAGACCATGGCTGATCTGGGCCCTTTACCGACATTCCCAGCACACTACATTGTCTTCGGATCTCCTCCGATAGCCTGGGTCCAGTCCAAGAGCTGACCTTTTTAAAGCATCTTCCTCCGGTTGTATTCCTTCCTCGTGTCCTGGTGCCTTCATTCTCCCGATTTTGTCGAAACACGAACTAGGTGGACTTAACAAAATAAAAGCAGCACGTTGGAGTGGAGGTTCATTACCAGCGCACTGTGAGGAACCATTCCGCGGCAGATTATTCTACACTGCTATTGTATTATGACGCTGTACCTGTCTTTTGACATATCCACTATGTCTGACCATTTCAAATTTTACCTTTGTAATATTTTCCATATTGAAAAAACAAAAAAGTATCCATTTTATACCAAGTGATCTTGACCACGTTCGTCTGTGTCTTCCACACGGCTTGGTGCCAGTATGTTTGTGCTCTTGAAACTGACCTTTTATACATATATGTATGTATAACCTCTGGGTTTATTAAGCTATGTAAAACATGTAAAAGTGCTCAATGATATTGTTCATACAAAGGGAAGAACACCTTCGCTTTACAAAGCATGTTTAGCTAATGTCATTTAACACTGTCCATATGGAGGTAGTAGTTCTGTGTACAGTGGAAGATGGCATGCGAGATGTCAGTAATATACATACTATTTTTTTGGGAAAGTATTCATTTTAATTTAGTCAGACTAGTATTTAAATTAGAGTTATCTAAATATGTATATTGTATACTAGACGTATATACAGGAGCGGATATCCAACCAAAGTTCTTTGTACAGTTTTTCCTCAGATATTTTTCTTCAGTTTTTTTTTTTCACAGATATTTCCTTAAAAGAAATGCAGAATCCCGAGTCGTCTTCTTCCTAATAATGTAAGATGACTGAAAATGTTTATGAAATGTTATTTACCTGGTTATCATAACTGTAAGAGGTTTCTTTTTCTTGCCCAGCCTGCGGTGTATGGATATAGTTTCCATATTTGGCATGCAATCGCTGTAATACTTCAAGCAACGAGAATGGTATCTGTGCTGTCTCTCCTATGAACTTTTTGTATTTTTTATTTTTTTTTCTCGTAATCTTGACTTTTAGTCCTGATGTGTTTGTTCTGTGAATACGTTACCTCTGTGTGAATGTGATTCTCTGCCTTGGATATCCTTGCTCTGCGGTGCTCAGGTTAATCCCTCAGCTATGGGTTTGTCAAAGCTGGAACAACCTAAAATAACCTACGTCATGGCACCTTAGAGAAGAATGGTGATGTGTGGATTAGGGTTTGACCGTTATGGGTTTTTGCAGGCCGATACCAATATTTTGTGCCAAGTTTTGACCTTTTTCATGCCAAAATATGTTCAGTGTTTCCCCCAGAACTGTATTCTCGTTGGGGAGGAAAAGCCTCTGAAACAGCATTTAGACCGTCATGGGACAGTAAAACTCTCAACTGAAACCCATAATAGTAAACATAAATGCATACATTGTGTGATCTGATAAAAAGCCAGTCTGTTATGTAACTAGAAAGGCCCTGTGTCATTTAGTCTCACAACATGTCAGAGGTGGATGACCAGATCTGATTTTTAATAAAAGGCCAATATTGGCCCCATGTATCGGTCTAACCCTAGTGTGAATGTATGTGTCAGGCTGTCTTGTCATGCTAATGCTCTGTTTTGTATGTCTCCTGTCCTCTCCAGCGGTATCATTTGTGTACAGTTAACCAGTAAATATATGATCTATTACCCTGCTGACTCCTCATGTCCAACAGTTGTTTCTTTCACACTTTCCATCACAGTGATAATCACAGCGGCAATCCGTAGGCTCGAGCCCAGAAGGGGAGCACCCCTTGACCGTAAGGTCGCAGGTCAAAAACATCTCACTTGTTCAACTGCGCGTATTTGGTATTTCACAATAAATCACTGATTTCATATTCCTAACTGAGATAAATGAGTTTACTGTGAAAATAAGCAACTAAGTGAGAACGCTGATATCGGATCACAGGAAACCAAGCTAAATGTGGTCTCAGTTCAGCATAGGGAGGTAGAGAGCGTAAAGAGAGAAAACAAGTGCGAAACCCAACTGCAGGCATTTTCATTAATTTAGTAAGACCAGCAAGAAGACAAGGGACACGGTCGTATCTGGGTCGTGGAAGGGAAATATAATAGTATTTAAATTTAACTGGAGACATACTTCAGCATATGAGTGATCATAGTGCTTTGCAAGTGTCACAACGCAGGACTGATAGGTACTCAGCAATCACGACCTCAACAGCCAGTTTGATTTCACAGCAGCTAAAGCTGCTTTTAGAATAGAAGGTATAGGTCAAAGCTGAACTGCAGACTTAAAAGCCAGGGCCGAAGGTTACTGGCACCTGGCTACTGTTCATTTCAAGTCCTTGGTCTGGAAGGAAGCGCTGCTCAGATCCCAATACAGATAGTATCACTAAATTCTGGACAACTACCCTCATCAAGTAGGATGTCCAGCCAGTCCATCATGTAACTAGAAAGGCCCCATGTCATTTAGTCTCACAAGCTGCCTTTGTAACAGAGATCTTCCTCTGAGCGTGAAAAGACTTCCTGTGTTTCTATTTACCTTGGTCATGATCATTTTTAGTCAGTCAATCACCTCAGATATCAGAAAAAGTCTAGGACATTCTGATGATTAACTGATATGATAGAAAACAAATATTAAAACCATGTAGATGAAATCAGAAACATCACAAAAGTTCTACTTTTATTATTTTACTTTTATTGCATCGTCCAGCAATGCATGAAAAAAAAGTCACTTCACTTTAGTATCTTTATAGCTTACAAATACATTAAGACCAAAAATGTAGAAACATGAGGTATGTAGTTGAAGTCCAAGTCTTCTTATAAACCACTGTAGTGATCCTAGTGATTATTAAGGGCAGGGTCTCTTTAGTCAACCTCCTCAATGGTTGGTTCCTGGGAGCCGGCTCGGGCCTGCTCTCCAGGGCCTGCAGGCATTCCTCCCTGATACAAATTGGTGATGATGGGGTTGCACACTTTCTCCAGCTCTTTCAGCCGGTGTTGGTACTCCTCTTTATCAGCCAACTGGTTGTTCTCCAGCCAGGCGATGGCCTGATCACATTTCTCAATGACCTTCTTCTGGTCGTCCTCACTGATTTTGCCCTTCACATTATCATCCTGCATGCTGCTCTTCATGTTGAAGGCGTAGGATTCCAGGGAGTTCTTGACAGAGATCTTCTCCCTCTGACGGTCATCCTCAGCTTTGTATTTGTCCGCGTCCTGCACCATCCTCTCAATCTCTTCTTTGCTGAGCCGGCCCTTATCGTTGGTGATGGTAATCTTGTTCTGTTTGCCGCTGCTTTTGTCCACTGCTGACACGTTCAAAATGCCGTTGGCGTCGATGTCAAAGGTCACCTCAATCTGTGGAACCCCTCTTGGAGCAGGCGGGATTCCTGACAGCTCAAACTTGCCCAGCAGATTGTTGTCCTTGGTCATGGCTCTTTCCCCTTCGTAGACCTGGATTAGGACCCCAGGCTGGTTGTCACAGTAAGTGCTGAAGGTCTGGGTTTGTTTAGTGGGAATGGTGGTGTTGCGTTTAATCAGGGATGTCATGACTCCTCCGGCCGTCTCGATACCCTGGGACAGAGGTGCCACATCCAGCAGCAAAACATCCTGAACGTTGCTCGAGGTATCACCTGTGAGAATGGCGGCCTGGACGGCAGCACCGTAAGCCACTGCCTCATCTGGGTTGATGCTCTTGTTCAGCTCCCTGCCGTTGAAGAAGTCCTGCAGGAGTTTCTGGATTTTAGGGATTCGGGTGGAGCCTCCAACCAGGACAATGTCATGGATCTGTGCCTTGTCCATTTTGGCATCCCTCAGGGCTTTCTCCACAGGTTCTAATGTTCCCTTGAAGAGGGTGGAGCACATCTCCTCAAAGCGAGCCCTGGTGATGGAGGTGTAGAAGTCGATGCCCTCAAACAGAGAATCAATCTCAATGCTGGCCTGGGAGCTGGAGGACAGGGTTCTCTTAGCCCTCTCACACGCTGTGTGCAACCTCCTCACAGCTCTCTTGTTTTGACTGATGTCCTTCTTGTTTTTCCTCTTGAACTCCTCCACAAAGTGGTTGACCATGCGGTTGTCAAAGTCCTCTCCACCCAGGTGAGTGTCTCCAGCTGTGGCTTTCACCTCAAAGATACCGTCCTCAATTGTCAGGATGGACACGTCGAAGGTGCCCCCACCCAGGTCAAAGATCAGGACGTTACGTTCTCCTGACTTGCTTTTGTCCAGACCGTAGGCGATGGCGGCTGCTGTCGGCTCGTTGATTATCCTCAGTACATTCAGTCCTGCAATGACGCCTGCATCCTTAGTAGCCTGCCGCTGGGAGTCGTTGAAGTAAGCTGGAACTGTGACAACTGCGTTGACCACCTTCTGGCCAAGGTAGGCCTCAGCAATCTCTTTCATCTTTACCAGGACCATGGAGGAAATCTCTTCCGGGTTAAAGCATTTGATCTCCCCCCTGTATTCCACCTGGATTTTGGGCTTCCCTCCATTTGAAACCACCTCAAAGGGCCAGTGTTTCATGTCTGACTGCACCACCGATTCATCAAACTTTCTTCCAATCAGTCGCTTGGCATCAAACACAGTGTTGCTGGGGTTCATCGCCACCTGGTTCTTGGCTGCATCTCCAATGAGTCTCTCTGTGTCTGTGAATGCCACGTAGCTGGGGGTGGTCCTGTTGCCCTGGTCGTTGGCGATGATTTC
Source organism: Hoplostethus mediterraneus (assembly GCA_034670385.1). Lineage (NCBI taxonomy): Eukaryota > Metazoa > Chordata > Actinopteri > Trachichthyiformes > Trachichthyidae > Hoplostethus > Hoplostethus mediterraneus. The sequence goes on along the minus strand of JAXDDW010000037.1, from coordinate 2,694,338 downwards.
TACTTTTCCATGCTGGAAAACCCCCACACAGGAGTAGGTGGTGCCCAGGTCGATGCCGACTGCTACACCTTTACCTGAAGACATCTTAGCTGAAATGGTTGCCTATGAATACATTTAAAAAATAACTTTTAGAAACAGGATTGAAGCAACTCAATAAAACATGAGGACTACTCAGTACAGTAAATATTTTACAGGTTACTTAGCCTTTAACATTGTTTAGTTTAATTAAGACTAGACACCAAAAATACACAATTAAATGTCTTGTGTGCGTGATAACAATTTTTAAAAACACATCCAAACTCCTTGCTTAACTTTACTGTCATGCATACTTTTATCAAATATGAATGTAGTGAAAGTATGAACTTCCAAACAGTCTATACTGTCGCGCTAAAGACAACAAAACCTGGAAGCAATTGTCATAAATGAAGGCTGTACTTACTATGCGCCTGTCCTGTAAAGAAAGAGTTCTCGTTCTTCTCTTGGTCCTCCGGTGTGGTCGGAACTGGTCGACTTGCTGCCTGTGCTCTCTGACGAGCTGCTTTATAACTCTGAATGCTTTCTAGATGTTTCTCGACGCTTCGCACCAAGTCAGTGTCAAGTCAGCCTGATTAGAATATCATACTGCCGGTGATAGCTTTCAAAATAAAAGTCCTTACAGGTTGTTCAACACTAACTGTTTTAATGTGAAGGCAAAAACGTGTTACTTCTGGTTGTATTCCTGCCAACTCCGGTTACTTGACGCAGCTGTTTCACACAATACTGGCCAATGAGAACCACGAGCGCATTTTAGCCTCCAGCGTGATGACGTAACATCAACATGACGCACCCTCCGTCACAACGTTCTAGATCCATCTGGAGTCGTCGAGTGAAACCCAGCAAGATCCAGACAGAAACCTTTATTTCTATGAATAATTCACTGTCAGAGGCTGCTATTAATCCGTGTTCACTGGTAACTGGTTTGATTGATGGAATTATAAGTGATTATTGTAGCTCAACTGGCACTAGTTATTACTACTATTATTACTACTAGTTTTATTTACAACTATCCTAAAAGGGTAAAAAAAAATCTGAATATATGAACATACAATTAATTAATGAGTCTTCAAATCAGAAGAAAATGTGTAAAGAAAAGTCAAAGCTTATGATAACGATAAAATAACAAAAAATAAGAAAGTAAAAGCAGAACAGAAAATACAGAAACAAGAACAGTAATAATAAGACAAGTAATAATAACAGCAACAGTACTACTACTCCTATCACATCTAATACTACTACTACTACTACTATTACAGCTATTACTACTACTACTGCTTATACTATTACTACTACTATTTTTTCCTCCAGGGGAGCGAACACAGTGAAGTCCGCGGGCACCATTCTGGACGACATTGACAACATGTTTGATGACCTAGGAGATCAGTTGAACGCCATGTTGGACTGAGTCCCGTCCATAATTCCACACATGAAACATCGCATCGACTCTCACCTCAGGAAGTAAACCACAGTAAGAGAGGGGGGGAGACCGAGGGTTGATAGAGAAAATTCCCTATCACTTGGTTGCACCCTCCTCTGAACCAGGGGGTAACAGGACCTGGCACAACCGAATGAACCGAATTAAAATGAGAGTTATCTAAATATGTATATTGTATACTAGACGTATGTACAGGAGCGGATATCCAACCAAAGTTCTTTGCACAGTTTTTCCTCAGATATTTTCGTTTTTTTCACATATTTCCTCAAAAAAATCCCGAGTTGTCTTCTTCCCAATAATGTAAAATGACTGAAAATGTTCATGAAATGTTATTTACCTGGTTATCATAACTGTAAGAGGTTTCTTTTTCTTGCCCAGCCTGCGGTGTATGGATATAGTTTCCATATTTGGCATGCAATTTCTGTAATACTTCAAGCAACGGGAATGGTATCAGTGCTGTCTCTCTCTATGAAGCTTTTTGTATTTTATTTTTTTTCTCGTAATCTTGACTTTTAGTCCTGATGTGTTTGGTTTGTTCTGTGAAGACGTTACCTCTGTGTGAATGTGATTCTCTGCCTTGGATTTCCTTGCTCTGCGGTGCTCAGGAAAATCCCTCCTGTAGTTTCAGCTATGACCGACAGGGTTCGTCAAAGCTGGAACAACCTAAAATAACCTACGTCATGGCACCTTAGAGAAGAATGGTGATGTGTGGATTAGGGTTTGACCGTTATGGGTTTTTGCAGGCCGATACCAATATTTTGTGCCAAGTTTTGACCTTTTTCATGCCAAAATATGTTCAGTGTTTCCCCCAGAACTGTATTCTCGTTGGGGAGGAAAAGCCTCTGAAACAGCATTTAGACCGTCATGGGACAGTAAAACTCTCAACTGAAACCCATAATAGTAAACATAAATGCATACATTGTGTGATCTGATAAAAAGCCAGTCTGTTATGTAACTAGAAAGGCCCTGTGTCATTTAGTCTCACAACATGTCAGAGGTGGATGACCAGATCTGATTTTTAATAAAAGGCCAATATTGGCCCCATGTATCGGTCTAACCCTAGTGTGAATGTGTGTGTCAGGCTGTCTTGTCATGCTAATGCTCTGTTTTGTATGTCTCCTGTCCTCTCCAGCGGTATCATTTGTGTACAGTTAACCAGTAAATATATGATCTATTACCCTGCTGACTCCTCATGTCCAACAGTTGTTTCTTTCACACTTTCCATCACGGCGATAATCACAGCAGCAATCTGTGGGCTCGAGCCCAGAAGGGGAGCACCCCTTGACCGTAAGGTCGCAGGTCAAAACATCTCACTTGTTCAACTGCGCGTATTTGGTATTTCACAATAAATCACTGATTTCATATTCCTAACTGAGATAAATGAGTTTACTGTGAAAATAAGCAACTAAGTGAGAACGCTGATATCGGATCACAGGAAACCAAGGTAAAAGTGGCCTCAGTTCAGCATAGGGAGGTAGAGAGCGTAAAGAGAGAAAACAAGTGCGAAACCCAACTGCAGGCATTTTCATTCATTTAGACCAGCAAGAAGACAAGGGAAACAGTTGTAGTATCTGGTTCGTGTAAGGGAAATATGATTTTTAAGGTGTCAATTTAACTGGAGACATACTTCAGCATATGAGCATTCAAAGTGCTTTGCAAGTGTCTTAACGCAGGACTAATAGGCATCTCTACACAGGACTAGGTGCCCAGGTCGATGCCGATTGCTACACCTTTAGCTGCAGGCATCTTAGCTGAAATGGTTGCCTATGAAAACACTTAAAAAAAATAACTTTTAGAAACAGGATTGACGCAACTCAATAAAACATGAGGACTACTCAGTACAGTAAATATTTTGCAGGCTACTTAGCCTTTAACATTGTTTAGTTTAATTATTGTTTAGTTTAATTAAGACTAGACACCGGAAATACACAATTATGTCTCATGTGCGTGTTAATAATTTTTAAAAACACATCCAAACTCCTTGCTTAACTTTACTGTCATGCATACTTTTACCAAATATGAACATAATGAAAGTATGAACTTCAAAACAGTCTATACTGTTGGGCTAAAACAAAACAAAACAAAGATCCAGACAGAAACCTTTATCTCTATGAATAATTCAGTGTCAGAGGCTGTTATTAATCCGTGTTCATTGGTAACTTGGTATTTGTTTGATTGATGGAATTTGTAGTGATTATTGTAGCTCAATTGGCACTAGTTTAATTTACTACTATTATTACTAGTTTTATTTACAACTATCCTAAAAGGGTAAAAAAAAAAAAGAAAGAAAAGAATTAGGAACATAAAATTTATTAAAGAGTCTTCAAATCAGAAGAAAATGTGTAAAGAAAAGGCAAAGCTTATGATAACGATAAAATAACAAAAAAATAAGAAACTAAAAGAGCAGGAAATATAGAAACAAGAACAACAGTAATAATAATACACGTAATAATAACAGCAACAGTACTACTACTCCTATCACAACTACTACTGATACTACTATTAGTACTGACTACTATTCAGAGGAATACCATGTTTAGTCTACCGAGAAGTTTCAATTTTAACATGAGATTGAGTTTGAACATTGAGAAATTCATTTAAATCATTTAAACCTGGACATGGATTTTCTGGCAATGGTACATCCTCACCTTGAAGGAGTTGTAGTTGGAGGTTCATTCCCTCAGTGTCGTTGGTGGAGACTGTTTATCGAACTGAACACTCTGTATGAACATATTAATATTTCCATATCATGCAATACAGACAAAATATAAGGCATGCATGTTTGAGGTTATGCCATTAATTCTAATGTACTGGCCTGTACATTTTTCTTGAACAGTTGGGCCATGGCAGGTGGCATTTTGTTTATTACCCAAGACAGAAAGTACGTTTTTATTTTAGTTGATAAATAAAACATGACAGGATATTGAAACAAATAAAGTTTCTCTATGTAATTAGAGAGGGTATTAGGACCCAGCAACCTCAGGGGAATATTAAAGAGGGGGTGGAAATTTACCTTCACCTTTTGCACTCCAAAAGATGGTAGCGGAGGCCAGCCATTGTTTGGTGTGCTCCCACGCTGTTTTGACTTGAGTCTTGTTGTATTTGGTGAGAGACTAGGCCTTGACGTGATATTGCTTGAGCTTATCAGCCAACAGCCATGGTACACTTAATTCAGACATTGATACTCTTTAAACTAGCCTTCAGTACCCAGATATACTCTTAACCCATATTCTCCACATTGTAGGCATGCAGGGGACTGGATGAAAGCTTTAAAAACAGTCATTTTAAAATGTATTAATTCAATTGATAATGTAGATAAACTCTAAAAGCAATTATACTGTATTGTGATGTTATTTTTCTCTCAAGCTTTTTTTTTCTTTTTATAGTATTAATTTATGTTACTGTTATTTCTCTGGGAACTACACGGTGCCGGACGAACTCGTCATTTTATAATTTATTATTTTGTAAGTCATTTATAGTATGGTTAATTCATTTACAATCCCTGTTTAGACGTAAACTCGTTTTCAATAATAAAGGCATTAAAAAGGTTGCCTGTTATCCTTATTTGGACATGACTTCCGATGACAGATGTTACGTCATTAGCAAAACCAAAACATCTGTAGTCTTGCAAACCTTAACCATACAACTAGGCTAGAAGTTAGCTAACTATCTGAATGGCGAGACGCAGCCACATAGCTGTACACTGAACAAGGCGAGTGAGTCATCAAAACGGCAACGAAACGGTAAACTAACGGTTTAAAATGACCGTGAAATCATTATCTACCTTTTCTTATCTGTGTGTGGCGTTAGCAGCCCTACGCGGACAGTATCTGCAGCGCTTAGCTTGCTAACGGCAGCAACGTTGCTGTTAAATAGCTGGCTACATACTGACATACTGAGAACGGGTCAGGAAATGCATGAAACTTAACCGAGAGACGCTAGCGGGGTACACACTCATACATGCCCCACTCAAACTGCCCAGTTTATGTCACAGGTAAACCAAATTTAAACACCTGTTTCTTGTATTTTCTGTCAGCCATTTATGGCGACATGTGTATATTTGCCAGGCGCCGTTGTCATCGGAGTCTACAGTGGTAAGCATTAACAGCTAATTGATTTCATAGTTAATGCTAACGTGCATTAAGAGGATCTGGTTGCTGTACCCCGCAAATGCCCGGAAGGCGTGTGTGCATCTCTGACTTTAATCTGTAGACAGACAAGCCCAAATCAACTTGTTTCACTAGTTTGTTTAATTATACTTGGCTGTGGGTGATTTTAAGGTTAATGTACCTGGTTGTGACAGTAGACAGCAGACATCATTATTGGACTGTCACTGGCTCCCTGAATGATTTGCTTTTTTGATCATTACAAAGGGAGTCTGTGACCCAGATAACTATTGTTGTATACATAGATTATGCTCACGGAAATCAATGGCTTTGTCGTCCGGTAGGTAATGAACAGTGCTTTATCCAGATCTACATATATGTTGGTGGTTCGGTAAGATCATCAGGGGGTGGGTGGTGAGCATTCAGATTGATGGGCCGTCCTTGACATTTTGTCATCTAGCAACAGAACTTTGCCTGGTCCATTATCATTGAAATCATCCCCACTTGGTGCCCAGTTTGAAACGGAGTAGGTGATAATCCAGTTAATATGGTTCACATGGTTCAGAATTTGATTCAATTAGCCACCCTTTTTGAAACACAGGTTGTGGGGTGAGGCTGGGGGATATTATCCACAATCTGTGCATCATTCGGCCCCTCAAACTTTGTAGCATGCTGTACAATCATTGCCATGTTGCAGCTATTTGGGAAAATTGGGGTTTGGGCCTTTAATATTTCAATCATGGTTGATCATGTAAAACTACCTCTGTACCACATTTGGTGCTTTTATTATAACAAGCACAATACTTTGGTCGGAGCATAAGTTTGCATTATCAGCACAGATAAACACTTTTGCCAGAAATGTTGAGACCTATGTTGTTGCATTTATTATTACATGCCAGTAATCTGTTTCTGGTCTCTTTGTCTTTAGCTCAGTTTCTACCCCGTCTGTTAGACCCAAGAAGCAGCATAGGGAAGCAAAGTGGAGAGGCAGCTGCCACTGGTGCAGCGAGCCTGGTGGACACGATGGCAGAAAGCCCAGAGAAATGTGTGTCTGTATCGGCTCAGGAGTTGAAGGAGCAGGGCAACCGCCTCTTTCTGAGCCGCAAGTACCTGGAGGCTGCTGCCTGCTACAGCAAAGCCATTGTAAGGACTGGGTGATGGGACATAGACGGGTGTGTGTGTGTGTGTGTGTGTCTGTCTGTCTCAGTCTGCATCTGTATGTGTTCAACTTCACTTGCACACATCTGGTCCTGTGTGTAAATCGTTGGTCTCTTACCATGAGCCATCGAGAGTCAAGTGCATGCAGATTTTCATTCTAACCAAACACTACAGCAGCTCATTTCTCTGATTAACACGCCTTCAGCCAGAGAGGGGGGCTAATCAGTGAAATCAGCCGCTGTAGTGATTGGGTGGAAGGAAAACCTGCAGACACATGACTATAGGGAATACGTTGTAGAATGAGCTGGTACTTATGCATTGGCTACCTTTTTTATAGGTACATAATTCTGCACACATTTGTAACAAGAAATTACAAAAATGTGTGTCTCTTTATGATTGCTTATATAACGTGCTGCCAGGTGGAAAGGGGTGGGGCCAACAGAAAGAAGTGCAGCTGACAAACCATGCCATGCAATAAAGTTGTTGAATGGAAATGTTTTATGAATAAATTGTGAACTCCACCAGATTGCTGATTAAAATAAAAAAAACAACTGTTGTCCTAGACCCATAGTCCATCTGTACCGGCATACTATACCAACCGGGCCCTGTGCTACGTGAAGCTGCAGCAGCATGACAAAGCCCTGGCAGACTGCAAGCATGCATTGGAGCTGGACAGCCAGTCAGTCAAGGCCCACTTCTTCATGGGTCAGTGCCACCTGGAGATGGAGAACTACGATGAAGCCATTGGCAACCTGCAGAAAGGTGGGAAGGATTGCCTTTATGATGTATAGTTAAACTGATGTTTCACTTTGATGGAAAGTTACACTCTCTAGCAAACAAACCTAGATGACATTCATGAACCGTCAGTGTCAGAACCTCCATCACTTGATTACTTTTGAGGTGAAAACGTATTCTAAAGGTCATAATACGCATACAAACAGGGCAAAGTAATACTATTTTACTCTTTGTCCAGATATTTTACCTGGTTGTATTTATCCTTATTGAGAAATTGGGAAAACGTCTGAATGCAGTTTGTGGAGCTATGGAGGCGTGCATGCCAAAAAATGAAAAACATTTACCAAAATTAATGATCTCCTTTTTCACAGTTGATAAACAGAAAGGGCCTCATCTTGCACATTGGACATTTCAGGAAGTGGAGTTACATGGTTTTCACAAAACCAAAAAGCAGCCACTGAACCTCCTATCTTAAGAATTACACGGTAATAGGCCAATAACAGTAACTTAAAGCGACTCTTTATTTTTTGCTAGCTTATAACCTAGCCAAAGAGCAGCGACTGAACTTTGGCGACGACATTCCCAGTGCTCTCCGAATAGCGAAGAAGAAACGCTGGAACAGCATGGAGGAGAAGCGGATCAACCAGGAGAACGAGCTGCACGCCTACCTCACTAAACTCATCCTTGCTGAGAAAGAGAGGTGAGTGAACGCATCGGTACCCCAGTTGAACCCCATCGCTTTCATTTTGGGGTTTAAATCATTATTGTCGTTGATGATGTAAGACGGTGCTCGACTTGGACTGGCCAAGGCCCTCACTTTCTGTACGGTCCAATCCACAGAGAGCTGGAGGGCTGCCGACAAAAACAAGAGGACAAGTCGGAGGACAGCAAAAGTCAACACAATCTGAACAAGATCCAGTCAAAGCATGTAGGTTTCCCATCATGACCCTAGTCCAAACACAATTTTTTTTCTTATTTCAAACCTCTCAAATTTGTGTTGTTTCTTTCATTACATTACATTCAACTCTTTTTTTCGTAGGACAAGTACCTTTCAGACATGGAGGAGCTGTTTTCTCAAGTAGACGAGAAGAGGAAGGTCAGTGTTGGTAACCACTGCTCCAGTTGCTTCCTATTTTCCTATTTAGGTCCACGCTAGCAAACGGCACTTGATTTGGATATAGAGGAAAAGTGAGCGTCAATTGACCCAAATTGATCCAACATGCTGAAAACAGCTGTTTTAAAACATGCTGGTAAAGCAAGCCAGAGTTAATGGAAGTAGTATGGAGTAATTCAGCCATGCTGTAGGCTGTGTATTCCTTCCGTAATAAGGTAAGTGGAGACTTCCCAGTTTCAGTGAGGTATACATACAAGCAGAGTACATTCCCACAAATGGTTTATCAACAGCTGAGTAGTTATTAAAGAGAAAAAATGGGTCTAACAGATTCAGGATTCGTGCTTTGTGATTTACCATCTCAGGTTTTGACATTACAGAAAGGCGGTGAGTAGCGCCTAGCCCAGTTCCCTCAAACTCAAAAAAAACAAAATACACCAGGAAAGGTCAAAGACAGAAGAAACTTGGGATCTACACATTCGTACTGGTGATACAGAAAACCAAAATGCATGGTGTGTGTTTGACAGAAGCGTGAGATCCCAGACTACCTGTGCGGAAAGATCAGCTTTGAGTTGATGAGGGAACCGTGCATCACGCCCAGCGGAATCACTTACGACCGCAAAGACATCGAAGAGCACCTACAGGTAAACGCGTTCCCTTACTCGGTGCCTTAAAACCACCACTAATAAGGACAGGATGTGATGCTATTACACAATTGGGTTCAATAGAGTAAACCATGTAATATATTTCAAAATGGATTTGATTGCCTGGATTAAGTGATAAAATAGAGGATGTTGATGCTATAATTTAATAATATAATAATCAACTTATCCGAAATTTATAAAAGAGCCTGTGTGGAGATGTAAATGTAAAAAAATATATATATTTTAAAAAATGATCAAGTGTTTCTGCTTTTGTCCAGCGAGTTGGACATTTTGACCCAGTGACCCGCACCCCGCTGACTCAGGAGCAACTCATTCCCAACCTGGCTATGAAGGAAGTCATCGATGCTTTTATTTTGGAGAACGGCTGGGTGGAGGACTATTGAATGACGGCATGTGAACGCGGAGTGGAAAGAGGCAGGGAAGTCATTTTGACAGAGATAGAAGAGATGTGGAACAAGACACGCCCATGATGATCACACTAGACCTCCTTTAGTTTGTTTCCCTCTCCTGCGTTTGGTCCGTCGCTCCATTTGTCCCCTTTTCCTTGGGTTTTCAGGGGCCAGCAGAGCGCCACATTCAGATCAACTGTGTGACTTGGTGAACATTCATTCATTCATAATCAAGTGATGGGATTGGCTGTCAAACCGCTCTGTGTCAAATGACATTGAATTTGCATCATTTAATCGGTGTTCGTGTTGGTGGTCACCAGTTTTGGGCAGATTAGTCTACAAGTGTCATAGGATTAGACTGTATGTCTATGAGAAGTAATCAGTTACAGAATATTGATTACTTTTTGATTATGTGTTATTTAGTAGGACATTATGGTCCAAGATTGCGTTGTGCACATTTTTTTAAATCTGTTGCTTGAGAAGAGTCGTGGCCCAAACGAGCCCTCAAAAACAGCACTGCACAAGCAAACAGCTGGGACTGAAAACCGTCTCACTTGTTTGCCTGATTTGTTGGTGACGATTCCTGCGTCTTGCAGCGATTATAGCATCCGTTCTGAATGGCCAAATCTCTTGGCACAGTCTTCATGCCAGCTTTCACAGGCTCTTTCATGCGCTACAATAATATGGGTGAGTTGGTGTTGTGAAATGTTATTGGATTTGTCACAATCTCAATTTGCATGGCCTGCGTGCAGCATATGGGCAAAATAAGATTTCCATAAACTACATGTGCAGGACCATGACACGCACAAAGGGACCAGCAGGCAGCTTTCCACTTTCGGTCATTTTGGTGATAATCTGCAAAAGTCTTAAGTGAATCTGGGCAAAAAATGTTTGGTATAAGCCTATCCATATCCATAACACACTTTACTTATGTTAACCACCAAAAAGTCCCTCAATCTGCCATGCTGCAAGACAAAAACTACAGCAGTGATGATTGATGTTTTAAAATCGACCGCCTGGTGATGTTAAGGGGTTTTTGAAACCGATGCTGATATTTTTTAATTGAACCTGCCGATAGCCAACTATGATCTTTAAATGTAATCAATTTGATGCCAAAAAAAAAGTCCCATGTATTCAGTGTTTCACCCAGAATTGTATTCTTGTGAGGATGGAAAAGCCTCTGAAACACCATTTAGACAATCACTGGACACTAAAACCCAGGCTAGTTAACTGGTTAGCAGCACTGTAAGGCAGTATGGCCCAACCCTAGCAATTAAAATGAATAAATAAAATGTGCAAAGAAAACAAAATATCATTGTAGGTTTTACAGACTGCCTTTAGCCTTTATGTAGCCGTGGTCAAGGAGGAACCTCACATCATACTGATGGATGACATTGACTGGCTGATAGCTCATGTTTAATAAAAGGCCAATATATATTGGTCTAACCCTTGTGGATACTGGCAATCCGTTTGCCAGACTCGGCGTGAAGTATACTCCATGTTCCATCATTCCCTGGGTTTTTGCCAGGATATTTTCACTTACAATTTTCCTGATACTATAGTATGTATTTGTCAGTATTACACACACACTTACACACATGGAAATCAGCACCTGCAAACATCATCTATTTGCACAAATTTTGAAAAGAAAAAAGGGAAGGGTTATCACAACATTACGGGATTGTACTGTAACACAATACTGGACCATGTATTGTGCTATCCAGTAGTATTACAAAGAGTAGATAAAACTGTTTGAGCGGTCCTGGGAGGAAGAGGGTAGTTGATCTTGTTTAGAATTTGGGACACTTAATGCTTTTTTTTGTACTTTAATGCCACCAAGCTGCTGTCCTGTAAAGATATAGACTTTTGATTTATGATATTCAGAATCACTGGTATTGCAGTATTGTAAGGGTTAGGTGCTACAATACTTCAATGTTTAAAGTTCTTTCAAATCTAGGAAAGGAATTGACTGCATTGACATTAATGTGCAGTAAATGTTGAGATGTGTGTGTTTGGGGGGGGATGTTCTTATTGGATGTTATTCGTTGACAGGTTATCAACAGACCAATAAAGAGAGAAACCCATTCATCACAAGTTTCTAAAATAATTTGAGGAGAAAACCCAACTTAGGTAATTACATTTGGTTTGATGAAGACATTGCACTTCCTGTTTGCCTCTAAAAAAATATTTAATTCAAAGCACAATCCAACTACGGTAAAATCAACTGCTCTGTGGAATTAAAAGCCAAATATGTAATCCAGATGTAAAACGGTGACCTGCTACAGAAAACAAGACAGGTCTCGTCTGGTAATAAGGTAATAAGTCACGTATTTTCCACCTACGGGTAATCTTCACGTTTATACAAATATATAAATAAAAATTATCGGAATGTTAACGTGGTGGGATTACACTCGGAGGCTGCATCATTCCCAGGCTAAAAGATAAATCACAGTAAATCAATCTTGATCATAATCACTATTGAGGCCTCATTGTTCAACCCTGAGTCTAGTCTTGATTTGTTGCTTGTCGAAGTGCGACTGGAAAGACAAACGCCAGAGGGAAGAGCGGAGAGGTGATGAATGCCTTCAGCCAGCGGTCCCCACAGAGTGCTCAGCCTAGAAAGGTGGAGATGAAAACACTGGTGTCCAAGTTGAGAGTCGCGTGCCACCAGTGGTCGGGGAAAAACAGCACCTGTTGAGAGAGCATGCGTTAGGAATGCTTTGTGGCCCTTCGAAGGCTGTCATCCCCAGAGCTTGATAAAGTTGTTCAAAATGTAATTTTCACGTGAGCTTGACCCGCTTCTCGCTCTTTTCTGATCTCAAGCGAATCAGTTTGAAAGCGTACAGAAAGAGCATGATCATACCATAATAAAACGCTGATCAACATAGCAGAAATGGTAATATCGTTATATCATATGATATACCATATCAGTCAAACTATATACTGAACCATACTGAATGGTCTTACCTCTCCAGGTTGGATGGTGCACTCCAGTGGAGCCTCTTCCAGGGGCAGGTAGGGGTAGATTTCTGTTACCCAGGACAGAGTGGTGCGGTTTGGGTGGAAATGGGGTTCCTTGTCCGGTGGGTAGAGGAACCAGCGCTGTGTAAAAACACCAAATTAATTTAGAGTGTGCAAGTCTAATCAAAGGGCACTTCTGAAACCTCCGTGTGAGATTTTCCCAGACTGGCCAACATGACATGGAAGTAAAAGAGGACCCGTTTGTTTCACCTTTCTACCGTAGATGACCTCAGAGTAGCCTGGACCATGCCAGTGAAAGGGAACCCCTGTTCCTGGGCCTGCAGAGAAAAAGTAGAGCTTGTATAATCTTGTCAGGGTGCAAAACACTCCGAAACAGCATTTAGACTATCTAGATATCTAAAAAAAAATCTGACAACTCATGCATTGGTCCATCAAGCAAATGCTTTGCTATTCATCAGTATTGAAATTCACAAATAGAATCCATTTAACTAGAGTCCCTCCCTTCCCTCCAGGCATTGGTCTCTTTCCCAGCCCGTCAAGACGAACACCAACCTGCGACCCCGAAACTGTACGCTCCGGTGGTGCCAGGGAGCACGTAAGGTGGAGACTTGTAGTGGTCAAAAAGGCTTTGCCACTCGGTGAAATTGTTGTCCCCGAAAAAATACAGCGTGTCTGTTTGGGGTTTTGGTTAGGGAAGAAAATGGCAAATTATGAGTCTGTTGAAACATCAGCTGCAGAGCAAAATGATTTCCCCGAGTCAGCAGTAGAAAAGTGGTGAATCCCTGGTTATTCTTGCTTATTTCCCCCTAGCAGAATGAAAAGTTGACTGCAACAAGAAGACTTTACTCACCGCTGCCAAGAGTATCCAAAGTCTGAGGCCTCAGTATTAAGTTCACATACTCGTGGAAAGGGACATCCACTGCAACAAAGAGATTGCAATTAATCCTGGCTGGGGTTCAATGCTCAGAAGTCTGCGGGCTGGGAAGATGACTCAGTGTGAGTAGCAGAAATGCATACCTTTCCTGTAAGAGTAAGTGTTAGCTGTACTGAGCCTCACTTTCCGGTCGCCATATTCTTCAAGTAAGCTCGACTTGGAGCACAACACCCTGAATTTCTAAAACAAAGTCAATACCGTTTGTAAAGCGGAGAACTGTGTATATGCTGGACCCCTTAAAGGAAAAATCCACCCTTACAATGATAACTGGCCAATCATAGATGACATGACGTCACCTTCAGGTATTTTCAGCGCAGCTACAATGGAGATGGCTGCAGAAAATGTTTCAGTGATCTAAAACATCAACAGTAAATGTCGGTTTTGGTGTCAGCTCACCGACAGGAGCCTCAATAGACCAGAATGCAATGCAGCCATGACATTTGGGGTTTTGCGTAATGGGCAAGTCATTCTGGGTAATCATTAACTGAAGTAGAAGCAGACGAGGCAGTTTGAGGAAAGTGGGTACATCAAAAAAGCACCTCATCACAAAATAGCATTGAACATCACAGATTTATGATATATAGAAGTGAAAGAGTAACTGAGGGTGGATCTTTCCTTTAATACGGCTATAAAGCAATTTTGACAAATTTAATGATCTGACTTCCTACGTAAGGTTAGTTATGGTAATATAATTCTAGCAAAAGTGTACGTAGTGTGATTTGTCAGGAAATGCTTTTGAAATACCAATACATACCGTGTTATCAGTTAGACCCCTGAGAATGACTGGTCTTGTGTATGCATATCTGGGGATTCAAAATTAAAGAACATTTTTAAGAAAAAAAGAAATGTGCCACACATCACGTAACTGTTGGTTTAAAGCTGCACTAGGCACAATTTTAATGTATGTTTTAGCTTACTGACATCACATTACATGACTTCTGGGTAATGAAGTCCTTCAAAATGTCCAAAAGATTCAAATGGTTACCTCTCACCGCCACTTGGGGCCGCCAAAGTGTGCCAAAGTTGCCTTGTGCAGCTTTAAAGTGAAATTCTAAGTTAACAGAAAAGTGACAAACGAGCAGCCTGTAAAATTGTACTCCATCTACGTCATAAGTCGGAAAAGGACTTTGCACAACTTCTCTGCATACATACTGTTCAATGAACTGGCGATGTGACAGCGAGGAGCTGTCCAAGACATCTATGTTGCAAGGGCCTTCATCATGCAAACTATAATTTGAATTCGGTGACCTGAACACAGAGGTAGACATTCACATTAGAACAAAACATTAGCCGACACTTCATTACCCGAGTCAACTGCCCCCCCCCCATTAAAAAAAACTGTAATTTTTAATTTAATTTAATGTGGCCTTGCTTATCGACACATACCATTAAAATGATTTAGACCTTTTATATATCATTGGGAGTCCCTCTTCAATTCGGTATACGCGTTTTTCAGCAAGCAACACTTTATTTCAATAACATTTAAACTTTTAGAATTAAGACACGCTGTTTGCTACTGGCTCGGGCGGTTTATTTTGGCGGAAGAAGAATGGGAACAACGGGAAAACAATTCAAATTTTTATATTTTTATTCAAGTGAGTCATGTTTGGTGTATTTGTTGCATGCCGAATTGAAGAGTGACTCCATATAATTTGTAAAAGGTCTTAAATTGTGTTCTACGAGGTGTGTCATTCTGCCGATAATCAAGGTTACCTTAAATTCCCTAATTGTTGAATAGAGTTTGGCGATAACGGAGTGCAGGTCTCGAGCCTGGAGAACCCCTGTTACAATGCACTTTCATTAGAGCAGAGTTAGCAGATGGAGGTCTCAAACATAGACCGACGTTTGCTAGCTTATATCAATGTCTATTTAGGACAGACGCACAGCTGGCAGCCAAACGTCCTGTCAAGCCGCTCAGTTCCTACAAACTTGAGACTCACCAGCCGCCTCCGTCATCTACCGACGCGCTTGCCTTCTCTACAGCGAGCCATTTCAAAAGAAATTGTATGTATATATGTAACACAACTTTATATTCCATCGACACTTAAATGTAGTCTATTCCAATCAAACGCTTCCCTATACAAAACAACGTGCCCTCTTCCTGTGAAAGGGCTTCTTCTTGTTCTTGTCACTGTTCGGCAGGCTAGACGCCCATTGGCGTGTTACTGCCTCTCACAGTTTATTTTGAGTATTACACATTCCTGCACTCCCTTCGTGCAGGCCAGGGTTATTGCAGTTTGGGATTTTTCATTTGTTTTTATTTTTTCGAGTTTTTATTATTATAATGATAATTATTAACTTTTATAACTTTTATTTAGTTTCAGTTCAAGTTACTAGTATAGTGTATAACAATAGAAGTTTAGAACAAGTTAGGTCTACAGGATATCGCCATCTCGTAGTAAGCATTCAGAAAAAATAGTCCAAAAAATATCCCATATTCAAATTCAAATTTGTTTTACCCTGCACATGAACTAAAACATGAAAACTAAAAGCATTCCACATACATTTTTATTTTAGTTAGTTTTACAAGTCAACAAGCTAGTTTTAGTCCAGTTAACAACAATGTTTCATAACACCTGTTTTTCATTTTAGTTTAAGACAATAACCTTGGCACAGAAGAAAACATTAAGCACTGCTTTGACAACTGCTCCACAGCAAATGGAGCATCAGCAAATCTTCCATCATAAAAGATGATAATGCTTATGTTATGTCAAAACATAGTCAGTAACAGTAAAATTACTGATTTCAAAAAAAGTATGTATGGACAAAAACAGTGAATTACAATAACAAGAGTAATTGTAATTGATTACTTCCACCATTGGATGTGTAGGTGATCACACCCTCTGCTCGTCCGAGAGGAGGCGCTGTAGTATAGTCCTGCTGAATTATTATAGAATTATTTGAAAGAAATTAAGGAAGAAAGAAAGTTTCCAAATAATAAGTTAACAAAATTCATGAAGGAATCATTAAAGCCCCAGGAAACTTGGCTTGAAATAGTAAAAATGAATATATGATATCAAACTTTAGTGTCTAATTAAAAATCTGAGTGAAAATAAACGTTCAGAAATATTAGAAAACCTAGTTCAAATGAGTGGGGGGTTCAGAACAGTCAGGTTGAATTGGGCGTGGTATTTTCTGAGATTTATGACGCAGAGAATTCATTAATCCAATCCCTCCCCCAACAGGTGCAACAGTTTGACAGTTTGACATGGGCGGAGCTATCAATCGTGTCAGGATGTCAATCAAATCCTGATCTGACACGCCTACACAGTCCTGAGAAATGGTCTAAACAGCTAATTGAGCTGTTTTTGAACTAGGTTTTCTAATATTTCTGAAAGTTTATTTTCAAGATTCTTGTGGATGCTTAATTAGACACTAAACTTTGACATCATATATTCATTTTTACTATTTCAAGCCAAGTTTCCTGGGGCTTTAAGGCATGATGCTTTTACTGAGAAGAGGCATGTACTGCAACACACTCTTTACCATTGGTTTTGCATTAGGACTGGTTATTTCATTTGAAGCAGTGTGTGGAATTTCCTATTTGTTACAACTCATTTGTAAACATAATATACAATATACATATAACTTTGATGATTTTTTTATTTGAAAGTGTAGTTGTTGATAATTTCACCCAGGAAAAACCCTCTAAGATTAAAAAAAAAACCACAGAAATTGCCAGCAATTATGAACACAGATTATAATATCACAAGTATGAATTGGTAAGAAATTAAAATATATTATTTAACTTATTCCTATTTCTGATAAAAGTTAAACTTTACATCCAGCACATTGGGTATTCTTCAAATGTACCTATCCTTACTTAGCATAACACTAACAAGGTTTTTTTTTTCTGGTTTATAGTCAAGAATAAAACATAACTTAAATAACAATTTATTACTTTGTTAACCAAAATCTGAGTGATATAAAATAGATGCTGATTCTAGTGCAATAAAGTGAAGGGACTTCAACGAGGTAATAGAATCTGTTCCACCCAGTCAGGTGACACCATTCAAGGTTTCTACATCCATTTCTTATACATGGAATGGTTGCACCTGCTGCATCACAGCTTTAAGTACGTATTATTCAATAATAATTTTAAAAAAATGTCATGCCGTAGCAAACCAGAGTGCTGCGACAGCCGGCCACTTCTTATGAGAAGAGATACAGAGAGAAGAGCACAGGTAAAATGGATACCAGGAGAGAAAGAGATAGGCAAAAGAGAGGAGCCGTTCCGGTGGAGGAGGCACCGGTGCCTGTATCCATAAAGGAAACGAAGCCTGGCTGGTCCCTGGTCATCTGGCTGCTAATCCAGGACTGATAGCGGGACACTCTGGCGTACACCCCTGGGCGGTCAGGCTGGGCGCAACCCTCGCCAAAGCTCACAACCCCAGACAGGACCCAGCGGTTATTGTCTTTGTTCACCATCGGACCACCTGAATCCCCCTGCACAGGATGCACATGTCATGTCAGTTATATCTGCAGTATGCGAGTACACTTCAATGCCTTTTCTACTGTAGTTACTATGACTTTGTTAAAGCGATAATCGTGTCTTATCGTGAGCTGGGACGTCCAAGAGGAACCAGTGGTTATTTTGACATACTGGAAACAGAAGTCATCATTTGTTAACAATGCTGGTCAATGCTAACAGCTAGTTTAAAGCTGCATTAGGAAAGATTTTTATAAAAAATACACCCGTTCTTATCAGCCTAAATCACAAATAGAGGCTGCAACAGAGAAGAGTGCCCCTCACCTGAATTCACGCGAATTGCCCAAATTAAATTCTGGTCCTGTGTATGGACACTAGTGGGAAATGTTTTCCACCCATGGGAAGTGCTGATCAATAACCAATCAATGTTGATCAGTACTGCAACTCCGCCCCAATGGTTCCTGGTCCCCCAAAAGGTACTACCTCGCTTTTTTGGGGGTCCAGGAATTATCAAAAAGGGAACCTTTTTCAGGACTAGTTCCCCCAGTGGGAAAGGTTGAAGTTCCTGGAACTAAGTACCAATAGTACTAAGTCCCTAAGACTTATGTTACAGTATGCTTGAAAAGCATTCATTCATTTCGACAACACAGCGCCCCCTTGTGGAAAATGGTTCTGAGTGACAGCTCCGCCAGTAAAATTCAACTTTTGCGTTGTCTCCAGTCCGACTTGACTCCCTTAACCTAACTGGAAGTTGTATTCTTTACTGGATTCACAAAATATATTTCCAGATGTTGATAAAACAGAACATGCAGATTGGGATATGTGAATTACTAACTGTTCAGTTTATTAAAAACTTTTGTCCACCGACAGAGAGGCTTACCTGACATGAGTCCTTCCCCCCCGCCGACAGACCAGCGCAAATCATGTTGTCTGTGATTGTTCCACCGTAGTTGGTGTTACACTGGCTGTTGGACACGATGGGAACGTCCACCTCCTGCAGCCTCTGTGGTGAAGGTAGGGGAACTGAAAAAGGCAGGGAGAGAGAGGAGATCTTTACATCTTTACAGAATAAAGTTAGACATGGGTCCCAACGTCAGGCCTGTAACTGGACCGCCGTGAAAGCCCAAGCCAGACTACAGCGCCACCTAGTAATATTACATTAGGCTTGCTTCATCTGGTTTGAAAGGTAAAAATACATGTAATCACTTTAAATGTATTTAAGTGAACCAACCTTTAAATGTATTTAAAGTGAAGTGAAGTGAAGATGACCTAGGGTTGAGATGCTGCGATGCCTCAAATAAATTACTTTATGCGGAAGACTTTTCGGCAGAGGTGTAAAATCCTGGTTCAGAAAGTAAAAGGACTTGCCAGAGTTTTATTTTGTTGTTCAAATTAGTTCCATTCTACAGCATGGGGAGGGACGAATAATTGTGATCACCTGGTTAAGAGCACAGGTGGAGAAAAATCCTTTCTGAACCTGGGATTTTACACCTCTGCTTTTCGGCTGGATTTTTATACACAAATCCTCCTTAGTGCAGCTTTAAAACTGGTTGTAATGCATTACAAGGCACTTCAAATCATCAGATGATTTTTTCATCAGTCACTGAAGATGAATGAACCCCATTGCTCACCTCCGGAGTTGATAGTTCCCCAGCCGGTGACCCAGCTCATCGTGCCATCGGGGAAGACGCTGCCGGATGCAGCCAGACAGACGGGTCTGATGTAATCGGTGAAGTCGACCGGGGAGGACAGTTGCAGCAAGGCTACGTCGTTGTCACTGGTGTCACTATTGTAGTCGGGGTGTCTGATGATCTGGGACACCGTTCTGGACACCTCGTTGACATTGATGCTTTGCTGGGTGTCACGTCCAAGGTAAACAACCAACCTAAACGTGCTGGAGCTACATGCATGACAAGAAAGGATTTATACAAAACTGTGTACAGGCTTGGAATATGTGCAATTTGGTGCAATAAATCACCTTTTTTGTGAATGACCCCTTTAAGTCCCCAGTGCATCAATTATTGGCATACTGTCCCATGTCATATACACTACCAGTGAAAAGTTTGAGAACACCCCCATTTTTCCAATTTCGGTCCATAAGACCTTCTTCCAGTCTTCAGTATTCCACTGGCGGTGCTTCATGGTCCAGGCAAGCCTCTTTTTCTTATTTTGCCATCTTAGCAATGGCTTTCTTACTGCTACTTGACCTGTCAAACCTGCAGCTCCAAGTCTTCTCTTCACAGTTGAAACTGAGACTTGCTGACTTCGACCAGTGTTAAGCTGGGCTTGAAGCTGTTGTCCTGTGAGCCACCTATCATGCAAGTTGTTGACTCTCAGAAACTTGTCTTCTGATTTTGTTGTGGCTTTGGGTCTGCCAGACCTCTTCCTGTCAGAGTTTCCTCCAGTTTCCAAGTGTCTTTTGATGGTGTAGGAAACTGTACTCACTGACACCTTGGCTCTGAAATGTACACTATTTTTCAGTTTTTGATGACCTAAACTTTTATTTTAACCTCTAGCAGTTTACCGCTTACCTTTTGTACCATTTCAGGTTATTCACTGGACTTGAATTGCTTAAATTTCAATTAAAACTGGAAAAACGGGGGTGTTCTAAAACTTCTGACCGGTAGTGTATATTACATTTTGTAACAGATAATATTTATATGTTATCTGTTACAGTTAAAGAAATTACAATGCTATGTTGTTTCTGCACTGCACTTCCCAGAGATCACCTGTCAATCAAACAGTGTTTTCCTTGGATTTTCTGTGGTGAAGTTTGAGTTTCTGTAGGTGGCGCTCTTTTCTTTGTCTATTCAGCCATGGTATCTATCGCTGCTCATGCTGACTACCAAGTTCTTATTCCAAACAAACCGGAAACGTAAAACGCATCACTTCCTTTGGGCCGGAGGATTTTTCTCGGTAAAGACCTACCTGACATCGGGTGTTTAGAACAGCAAGAGTAGCAAAATGGACATTTATTTCTATGAAAATGTGAATAATGGCTGTGGGTGTTGTTCAGCCGGGCAATATATCAAAACAGTATATCAAATCTCACCTTGTGAAACAATGAGCAGCAGTCAGAATCCACTCACTGTTGATGAGTGATCCTCCACAGAAATGGCTCCCGCTCCTGTGCAGACTGGCCTGCCAAGGCCAAGTCCCTGGAGCAGCGTCTTCACCTCCTACGATTCTAGTGTTGAGTGGAGCAATGCCACACACTAGACGGAAACAGATTGGAACAGACCCAAAACAAGGTCTCATCTCAACTTTCATTTTGTTGCTGTATTTACACATAACAACCACCCCACCTTCCTCTCACACTTATTTTAGCCTTTCACCATTGTGTTCACCCGCTCAAGCATTGCGTGACTCATATTATCAGCATGTGCCAGCCTCTCTAGGTGAATGGAGTTATACAGGGGCGATTTTAGACCCTTTTTTGTAATTTCTACAAGGCATGTTACTCTTCTTAACTAACATTAGCAAGCTAGCTACAACACATGTTTTGTAACTTGCCAAGTATAGTGTTAGCAAAAATGATATGTCAAATCTCAGCTTCTCTCATGATAGCCAAAAAAATTACATATAACAAACATAGCCTACAAAGAAACCTGTTTCTCCATAGATGGATAGAAGAAAGTACTTGGTGAAAAGCAGCAGAACCACAGACAATGTACAGCAGCCAGGAAAGAAAGTGATCAGGCAAGATAGAGAGGAATCTTTGAAGTAGTACTATTTCACCATGATGAGACTACAACAAATGTATGACAATGTACCCCCAATAGAACAGAACTACTGTTACAACTGGACCTTTGGCTGGATACTAGATCCATACTAAGACAATGGATCCTTTCATTTATACCTATCATACTAAAAAAAATCAGTGAAAGGAACCAGGTCCTCTCCATGGTGTACCAGTCTGTTTCTCTGAGCTAAATTTATCACAGAGTTCTTGTCCCTTTCTTGAATACATTGTCCTCCATACCTCCTAAAAGGCTATATGCAGGCCTATAGATTTTCTGGTCACTATGTAATGTAATGTTATCCATTTACCTATTTTTTTTGTCAATTATTTTCATTATTGTTATTACTACTAAAAAATATATTATTTATTTATTTATTTATATTCTCCCTTTCCTTTCCTTCTTTCTCTCTGTCTCAGTCTTGCCCCTTGTATACTCTGTTATGTCCTGTTCAATTTGTGTTTTATACTTATACTGTTATACTGTCTTGTTTTTGTGAACCTTGTTAAATAAATGATTAAAAAATTAGAAATAAAAAAAATAGACAGCACCCAACGCGACACAATATCGTGGTCAAAGGATAGAGAATGATTGAATGAAAGAAAACAGAACTCACCATCCAACTGTGCTTTGATACCTGGGGAGATAAGATGCAACAATCACTTTTGTTTTGTTTTTTTCTTTTTTTTTCTTTTTACTTCAGGTATAAGTCACAAAGTATATGCATCTCCAAGTTGTATGTTCTCCGTATAATGTATGTTGAATAAAAAAAAACAGTTAAAAAAAAAAAAAGATGCAACGATCGGTGTGATTTACGAAATAGCCTATACTTCACTCTTGTTGGCAGTACGCTGACACCGGACCAACCGTACAGGTTCAACATGACTAACATGAAAGTTATCACAAGCATGTTTGCAAGCTCGGTCAATCATTCGCAATCATGTGGTTGAGGAAAAAGAAAACCAACTGGTTGTTCCACGCCTGTTGAAACTGTTTCTGGGATGTTGTTGTGTAGGGTTAGAGTTACAATCTAATCTAATCTACAATTTTATTTCTTTCTTTCACAAAACTGGTCCAGCTGTGTGTCCCAAGATGATTATCTTTGAGTTTCAACAACCCCTGCCACATTCAACACACTGCCACATTCTCTACCAGTTCCAGTTTGTAAGGAACAAACTGGTAGTTCGAGAATTTCATGTTTAGTGAGGGTGGAAGTATGTATTTAGACATGGGCCTGACGTAAACATCACAATCGTCACTCAATCTGACACTTCTTTTTTCTCTCTCACATCATTCTGGGACACAAAAAACCGTTTCAGTCAACAGTCTCTGTGTTTGTTTTGTGTAATAATCTGGGACAAATGTGACAAACGTTTTTTGTCTAATGTAAAATGTCTTAAATAATGAATTAAATAAAGAGATGCTTTTTTTGCGCCTTATCTCAAATAATTTGTTCATATATCCAGAGAAGGAAACCTCAATTACTACTACCAGATTGACATGAATAATGTACAGTTACCTCACTTCACTATCAATACATAAGAACAAGAAAAATAAGTCAGTCTATTCTGTACAAACCCCAGACTTGGCCGTGGTCTTTGTAAGCACAAAACAAAACACAAATCACATTGTTTGCATGGATACTCCGGACTGACACGAACTTTCCACTGGGAACCTTTTAACCCTTTTTACAGCACGATGTGTAATAGCAGCACTTACCTTTTACCGTTAAGGTTGAAAGCACCGCGGCACAAATCAGCAGGCATGAGTTCATCTTGCAACTGTGGCTTATCGGTGGGCGAAGGTGAGGACTATAGTTTCTACAGAAAGACGTGACGCGGGCCAGGCAGAACCTGTCTTCTGACAGAGGCGTCGGTGATGCTGTCACTCTCCGTCGTATAGTCGATACCTCCCATAGACCCGACTCCCGCCTCCTTTCAAAATATGACAACCAGCTGAACAATAGCTATTCGTGTCGAAGCTCGAGCCAAACCATGACACAAAAAAAAGAAGCCATTTTCATTTACTACACTTGCTGTTTTATCTTGTGCGGTAACTGATCAACCCTAATGTTCTATATGTTGTAAAGGTGACAACAAATCTTCCAACCACATAAAAACAAGATAGTGACAAACCTGTACCAAACCTTATCAAGGTTCAAGGTTCAAGGTTTTTTATTGTCATATGCACAAACATTCACAAGAAGCAAAAGTTGGCAATGAAATTCTTCTTTGGACTTATTTACGCCCTGAATTTGGAGTACCCTCAACAACTGAAGAACACTTTTGACTTTATTCAAAGAGTACTTCTCTCACTTGGACATAAATCCTTAAAACCAAAAATACAATCACTCAAAAATCTTCTGATGCAGTGAGTGAATGTCTTCACGATGTTAATGGGACGTGACACGTTGGGTCATGCTGAAACCTTTACCCTTCTATCTCCAATGGAATGGAACTTTTTTTAGTATTAGAAAAGTGATGTTTTTTTCCCGTTTGGTCATGTAGCCCAATTGACTATTGAGTTTGTTTATCTACATAGTCAACAATGGCGATATTAAGAACATTAGCAGTATGCTCACCATCTTTCATCAGTGTGATGAAAGGTACTTTGATTTTCTAAAAATTGAGGAAGTTCATGTCAAGATTAAGACATATTGCGGGTAACAATATGTTGTTTTTCTGTAATAATTTGATTGGCAGCAATTTCAGTTCATTCTAGGATTTGAATACAAAGACAAAAAAACAAAAGTTATTGTCTTGTGTATGTAAAAAACAATGTTTTCCCTTTTAAACTGTTACACAATATTGTTTAAAAAAAACAACTTAAGATTAACAGTGTATAGTCTGCATCCCAACAAAATGCATTTTCATTTCAGTTGTTTATATATTAAGACTGACAGTCCAGCATTTTGAGTACCAAGTTTGACAACATGCCTGAACAAATACACTTTCAGTTTTCCATTCAAACTGTTGTCTCTTTGTTTCAACAACTTACACTTGTAGTTCAGCTTACTTGAAAATGTTAAGGCAATCGGTTTCCTGATATTTTCCTAGTAATGTGAATGCCTAGACTTGTAAGGATAACTTTTTTTAATGAGTACTGCTTACTTAACATAACTCAGATCTTTAAGTTGTCTGAATTGACATTTTATAGTCATCCCAATTAAGGATTTTGAGTTAACTATACTCAAGTTTACTGCCATGAAATGAGTTGCCTAAACACAGTTCTTTTCAGCATTAACAACTTAAAATTTATGATCTACTTTACTTGGAAATTTTGAGGCAATCGGTTTCCTGACTTTTTCTAAGTAAAGTCAACTTATTACATTTTACAGTGTACGCTAATGCTAAGGACAATATTAACAGACATAATTTAAAAAAACACAAGAGATTTAATAGAAAAAGTACAAAATATAATAGAAAAAGTACAAAGTTATAAAGTACAAGTTATGTGTGAGTATATAAAAAAAACAAGAACAAAACTCTCAACATGCTCCTAAAACTGTAAATTTTGATACAGGTTCAAATGATAGATATCTGTAAACACTGTTGGTGTATACTCTAACCCTGATCCGTGGCATTCTTGTTACCATTACATTACAGTCATTTTGCAGACACTTTTATCCAAAGCAACTTACAATAAGTGCATTCAATATAGGTAGGTATAAGAGAACTACTAGTCACCAGAAATCGTAAGTGCATTTCCTTCCTAACCAAGCAACGAAGAGCATAACCAGTGCTAAGGTAATAGTGCAATAAGTTAGCTACCTACTTACCTACGTTCTAATTAAACAAATGAGACAAATAAGTGAATCAAATAAACAAGAGCTAATAAACAAGAGCTCAGACAAATAAGTTACCACCAAAATACACTGCGGGGGAAGCTGCAACGTGAATCAATTTGAAATTGTGTCATTTTATTCATAAAAGTCCTGCTCAGTGTATTCCAAATTTACCACTGGACCCTAAGGATTCAGAAAAGGTCTTAAATCATTTTCAACAAGGTGTGTGCTTGCAAATAAGCACGGCAACATTAAACTACAGAGTTTCAGAGTTCGATGTGATATCCTCTCCTATACATACATACATAACGTTCATTTAGATTCACTGTCATCTTGTTGTTGCATCCTGTGCCTCCCAACTTGTGTTTGTCACTGTCCATTACTGTCTGTCTCGTGCAAAGCACACCTAAATGGGATGTTTCTTCTGCTTCCAGTACACAAGGTCTTCCCTCCAGCCCTGTTAAAGGAGCTACATGTAGCATTTTAGCGTCAATAAAGCATAACCACATTCGTACACGTTCATTCACATCGGGACTGGCAGGCTCCATTGGCCTTTAAGCTGCATTTTGCAGGGTTGGATTTGGCGGGAAATCTGCTGGATTTTCTTTTTAACAAAATAAAAGGGAGATTGCTTTACAGAACAGAACCGGAAGAGGGCGCTGTTATTCCAGTGTAAATCGAGCCAAAGCTTTCAGAGTTTCTGGCAACGGCAGAGGAGTGGGAGTAGTGACAGGTGTATGGAAACATATTTTTTTCACTATTTTATTTATGGTTATTACACTAATTAACTTTTAAATTTTACTGACTAATCTTTCTCCATATTTTTCTCTCCTCTTCTATCTTTTGTCCAAGCACCCCTCAGCCAGTTCCTGGAATTTTACATCTTTATAAATGACTTCCTCCATACCGACTACTCTGTTCTCCAAAAACATGACAATTTTCCAAACATCCATGACACTCAAATTAGTAGGCTTTTTTTCATGTATGAAAATGAGCAACTCTTTTGAAAAGTAAGAAGCCAAAGAACTAAGACTAGAGCCTGCGATGTTATGAAAATGTCAAATCTGGATCTGCTCCATGTGCATTCAATGGGTGACATTTGAGTTTTTATGTCCAAATCGGTTCTGAACTAGACAATGTATTCTTATCCCCTAAAAATACCCCTGAGCACTCTCACAGTCACATTTTTCATCTGCAAATTTTATGTGTCTTCCTTCATGTGAGTGGAATTCCCCTCTAATTCATAACCAACATCCATTAGCTGCACATAACAATGTTGACTCACAGATATTGTGTATTGTAAAAAAAAAAATGTAATCAAGCCTTAGAGTTGTTGTACTATATGTTTGGATTCATACTCTGTTTTGATGAGTTTGATGAGCCTTTAATTCAGGTAGCCGTCAAGATCCCTAGTTTGAAGTCCTCCAAATATATTCTACAATCAGTCAGCTTGGTATTCATGTATAGTTCATGTGGGTTCCAGCTCATGTTGGATTGAGAGGCAATGATTTACATAGCTCACTATGCAAATCAGAAGTTAAAGGAAGGGTCTGGAGGAAAGCAATGCAGAAATGGCAAGAACAATGGGATAGTGAATTGAAAGGAAGACATTAATATCATCTCCACAACAAGGTTAATACATTGAAAGGTACGGGCAGAAGCAGGAGAAAGGAAGTAATAATAGCAAGCTGAACAAAACTCTAAAGGTATTTGGGAAACACCTCAAAGGTTTATGTGACCAGTGCCAGTTGAAGGAGTCAGTGGAACATGTTATAATTCACTGTAAGAAATATGAAAGGGAAAGAGAAGTGATGAAAACAGACTTGAGAGAAGCTGGTGAACAAGAGTTTAACTGGAAGAAGGACGGTTCATGCAGTAGAATATTCTTAGAGTTTATCAAGAAACAGGTCTGATGTTTAGAATATACTGTAGATACTCTACTCCACACTCCGGAACAGAAGGTGGCGGTAACGCACTTAATGCTGGTTGCTAACCTCTCTTAAAATTCAAGAAGAAGAAGAAGAATAGAACAAATCTTTTTCCGGTCCACACACTTGAGTCCCGCCCCATCAGTCTGTGCCATCTTGTATTTAGCAAGAACAAAAACGGTGTAAGAAAGAAATCAAACCTAAGGACGAGGCACAGACGATGATTAGAATTTGAAGTCTGTAATTTTTTAAAAAGCTTTGCTGTAACGGGGCAATATGCATGGGAGTGGTGAACCGCGGAGAAACACCAGCCACACCCCGTAGGAACAGCTAATGTTAGCTAGCAAGCTAAGCTAGCCAATTAGCCAATGCTAGTCACCAGTAAAGAGACAGCTAGCAGGCTTGCAGTTGCTTTCGAGCTTGCTAAAGAAACGGGTCTAGTCTGGAAACCACTCATAAATTTCGCCGTCGCTCTGAAATCTGGGGGACCTCAGTGGAAATGGACCAAACATCGTATTGATCGTCCGCTGTGAGGAGACCCGGGCTATGAGGATTGAGGCTTGCTAGCTTGACTTGTTTTTCGTAACGGTTGTTTTTCGTGCCAGAGCGGAACCACAATAAGCCGCGGTAAGGACTGCTTCATTTAGCTAGCTAGCTGCAATGCTAACTAACCCAGTTAGCTTAACCAACGGTTCTCAAACTGGGGTCCGAGGGCCCCCAGGATTTCATAAAGCGGTTCCAGCGGGTCACCGGCAAAATGAGAAGTAACATTATTTCACTATAATTTAATACGCTATCAACTGACAGATTGACCCACTTTGAGAATGTAGAAGAATGACTGTTCTCATTATAGCTTTCGCTTTCACCGCTATTATTTCCCCACGTACAATGCAGACAGTTATACAATTCATTGCTAATTCTGCACTGATTATCTTCCCATATGAGGTCCCCTGGACAAAATCTTAACAAATGGATGTCTATGGCCCCCGTGTCAATTTGGTGGTCTGTTGAGAACCCCTGAGTTAACATAGCTTAGCTTAGTAGCTAGCAATTCAATAGCTGCTACTCATTAGACTGTTGTTTCTTTCTCCCCCCCCACCACCACGCGAAAATACTCGCCTTGATGAAAATGCATCAAATGAGCTAATATCAACTGGCCATAACGATGTTTTTCTTAATCTGTAAGAGCTCTAAACGATGCCTATCGAAGTGGATGCCGTTGGTGACGTTGTAAATTGCGAACAAAACTGCTTTCATTTCATAGACTTGAGAAGTCTTAACAAGTATGCCTAGCCTGATGCTCATCCCGAGTTAAAATCAAGGCCACATTGCTTCAGCCTTCTTAGTTCCTTGAATAACTTGGATTTGATTTGATTTGATTTGATGTTGGACACTGATGTCTGCCATGGGGGATGTGGCAGCCAATAACGGAAACACTGATAAATGCATCAAGTCTGCATCCAGCCTCAAATATGTTTACTGATCTATAAATATATAGTATAATTGAAAGTGTGTCTATATAGCTCACATTTTTTGCCATTAGCAATGTAGGTCCAATTCATGGATGCTTCATTCTTTATACACTTGGGGATTAAATATTTGTCTTTTCTATAAAGGTTTTAATAATTTTTGAACCACACCCAGAGAAAAATGTCCATTACTCACTGTGTGTGGTCCATCTGCTTGTAGTGTTTTTCATGTAAACTGAGAAATCACCTAGATCTATTGTTGAAGGTGATGGGCACCTGCACTGATGGATGCTTTTATGCCCAGACCCCTGCCTGTTTGGAAACACCTCAGTACGATGTTACTGCCACTCATGCTTAAATACACATCAGTCAGGCAACATGAAGGTACCGGTTTAGGGGTAAGAGTAGGGATAGGTGGTTTACACTAAGTGAGTTTACTTCAAGGGGTTTCTACTATGTACTGCCCATGTAAATCTACTACATAGCACAGCCACCCAAGTCACAGCTTGGTTCAGCCATGTGATCTTGGTCATCCGGCACCACTGACACATCAAATTATGACTCAATCTTTCTGTTGAACAAGAACTGTTTGAGAAACATCCTTGTAACCCATTGTAATTAAAAGTGTTTTTAATCTATCCTCGTGGTAGACTGTTGCATTTCTCTATGCCACGTCTTGTTTTTCCTCTTGACTGTCAGCTGTCAACAATTAGTAACATTTCCAGAAGATCAATGACTTTAGAAACAGCTACAGTCCTTTGGTTCCTGAGATTGGGTTGCATCAGACCACTGAGTGCCACATAATGTACAACTGGAAAATCTTTCCCCGCATTTTAAGGACTTGGGGGTGGTCCTCGCACAGATTTACTAGCGTGCTTACATAGTTGCTTCAAAGGGAACAAGCCATGCAGTATTGCATTAAACGGAAGCCCCGAGGCCATGTCTTCATGCATTCACTGAGTTGTAGAGGCATGGTAATGTTGGCTGGCTCTCAAGGCCCCAGCTAATGCTTGATGAGCACTAACATTAACCCTATTATTAAATGATGTTGCATTAGTCAATAACCATGGCTAAGGTGAGATGAACTTTGTTGATTTATTTAGATGATTTGATATGCAGCTCAGCTTGTGGATTTATACCAATCTTCCTCTCCAGTTGAATTAGTCACGCTGAAGGGCCGTATAGTGTGTTGCTCAGATGCGTGATATAACACAGGCCATTTTGTTTTCACAAAACGTTTGAAAGAGATGCAAATAATTAAGTCACTCATTAAGTCACTATTTGTGCTGTTATCCAATAGTATGATGCATATAGGCAAATATGTTTTTGTAGGTTCAATTTTGATTAGTCTCAGTGATGGACAGAGACAGATGGATTTGCTGCAAATTTCTGAAGAGTCGGAAGCAGTGATGGAAGAAATACATTGAGGTTTAAGTTGCAGTGCAAAATCATCATACTTTGGTTTAAGTCCTCGATTACAAATTCTTCATGAAGTATTTACTAATGCATGTACTTAAGTATCAACAATCACTATGTCCAGTGCTTAGACAGCATTGGTCTTTCTTGGTTACGCTCAGTCTGAATGCTTTCCCTGTCTGATTTCCCCAGAATATCAGTTTTGTTGAAAGTAAAAAAAGGGGGTTATTTATCTTAAAAGATTACATTTTATATGATAGACTTTTCAATGAGATATGTAGCGGTATGGGTACATTTCAAAGCATCCAAATTCTTTATTCCATTCCATAGATCTAAATAGCCGAAAAAGGTACAAACACCTGGAAGTATTTCCCAAGTACCAAAGTGAAAGTAATTCTTTCCCGACTGCCACCAGTGCGTTCTTATTTTGGCGGCCGTTGGGCTTTTACAGCAGTTGTGCTTCTGATGTCACGAGTCCCAGCCAAACTGAATGGTAAATAATTGAGATGCATTAGTTTTTAAGTGCACTTTGTGAAAACCAGCTGCCATCTTGTCTCGCCCTTCCCACATGACCACTTGCTCTCCGACCCTTTTTTCCTATACATTGTTAATCCATCATACTTTATTTCTCTGTTTGTAACCCAATCTCTTTTATTGAACTTCAAGTTTTTCCAGGGCTGTTGACATCCTACATCCCAGCTTCCACACATTAGCCCTTTATTGTCTTCGGACCACAATCTGTCAACCAGTCCGCATCCCAAATACTCTGGGAGATTCAGAGCCAACAGGAAATACGTTTTCTGCCACTATAAAACTGGAGAGCCAAGATGCTACTGCTAGAAGGGCTACTCCATCACACTTTATTTCATGGAGTTTCTGCAATATTGTGTCGTTTTGAGAGGTCTATTCCAGACTGGGAAAGGCAGGGAATTTAATAAATTCTCTGGAGAAGAATTTGACAAATGGGTCACTTTACAGGAATAGAGCAGAAAGTATTTTCCAACTTGTTCCTCCCATTCATTGAATTAGATGGTGGTTTTCAGCCCAACTGGAGTGGAAACCAGACTGAAAAGCAACGTTAACAAACCAGGAAGGAAGAACACTTTTAGGTAATGGAAGAGTTCTGAGTTACGGAAAGTCGTGGAATACACCAGGGCCACAGTGATTAGGACTGATGCCTTCTTCGAATTGAGATGACCAAAACCATGCCAGAAAAGCAAAAACAGGAAAGATGGCTGCTCTAGCGTTGCTTCGATCATTCCTTTTTTAGGCACTCACACCCGTCAACCCAGCGTCCCGACACTAACCTGTGCTTTCTTTCCAGGCCCTGGCCATGCCCGCGAGTGCACGGGCGGGCAATCTCAAGGACCCGGAGGTGGCAGAGCTCTTCTACCGAGATGACCCTGAGAAGCTGTTCGCTGACCTCCGCGAGATCGGCCACGGCAGCTTTGGAGCCGTATACTTCGTGAGTAGGACATGGGGGGGGGGGGGGGGGGGGATGTCCAGAGAGACTAAGTTGAGAGTGACCCCCATTGCTTCGGGATGCACCGCGAACCAATTAACTTCAGAAGAGCTCAGTCCTGTAGAGTCAGAATATGGTTATGTGTATAAAGCAACAAAATATCCTTTTATGTTGCATTATTATTGCTCAGGATTGAGGAGGTTGTGGGAGAACGTGTTGGATTCTGGTGATTTTCAAGTTGAAAAGCCATCGTAACCGTTCACTCGAAAGTGCATGCTGAGCTCAGGAAGCCTAAGCAGCAACCAGTATCGTTGTGCGGCAGAGATGCTGTGTTTTCTTTTTCACGCTGTGTCCATAATAAGGAAGTTGCCAATCTAATATTTCCCCTTCCTAATTAGTAAAACAGCGGGCTCTGCACTAGATGCATATCTCATCTTGCATGGAAAATATTCCTCATGGCAGACGGATCATCTTCAAAGCAATTCTCTCAGCCACGTTGAACATCTGAGTTTGAGGACCCTTGAAAGGCTATAGGAGACGTGCTGCAGAAATAGAGGATGTGCATTGATAGAATAATGCTATTGATGAATGAAAGAGCATTCGAAAATATGAATTCAAATTATTTTCATTTACAGACTAGCATAATTCTGAATCGCTAGCACGTATTGAATGAGTGGGGGTTGGGCTTTTCTAAAAATAACATTTCCTCCAGGCAACATTTAAAAATGCAACATTTTTTATTCATTTGGTGCTAAAATACCCTGGTCAAGTTCTGAAATATTACTCCAAGGCAACTTACATTTATTCTTTTTTTTAAAAAACGTTTTGGTATCAGTACTATTATATATTTCTGCCAAAGCACATCATGCTGTACCTAGGCCCTTCAGGTAAAGCATGCGTACCAAGCTGTGAGCACACCCAAGCAGGCTGGGTATTTGTTTTCCAGAATGCTTTTCCATGTTGTGTGTAACTTTGACCGACAGGCCCGAGATGTGCGCAACAATGAGGTGGTGGCCATCAAGAAGATGTCCTACAGTGGCAAGCAGACAAATGAGGTAAGCAAACAGGATCAATTCAGACCCACTATACCAGCTCGGTCAATTAAATTTAGGTCTGACTTATAATGCTAGAAAGAAAGTGTTTTTATTCAGATAACCCACTCTGCACAAACCAGTGTGCTTCAATTTGTCTAAATAACCGGCAGTACTTTGGGTCTCAAGGACCAGGATTGAGAACCACTGTTGTAGCTGCAACCTTCTTCTTCACTTTGCAAAATGGAAACAAAACATTTGTCATAATTATAGACAAGGTTATGTGTTCTGTTAGCAAATGTGTAGCTGCCATTGGTTGCAAAATGTTTATTTGCTTTTTAAGTGTTAATCCTAAAAGAAATGATGTTTCCTGTCTTCCACAGAGAACGGTGTTTGGGAAATGACTAACAGTCTGATAGTTAGGCATAAATGTCTCCAGTAATAACACGTTGTCTGCAGAATTGGTTTAGAAATGTGTGGGTGGCGGATTGAGTTGTGCTGTTTTTCTCACCAGAAATGGCAGGACATCATTAAAGAGGTGAAGTTCCTGCAGAAACTCCGCCACCCCAACACCATCGAGTACCGGGGATGTTACCTGAGAGAGCACACAGCATGGGTACGTGTGCGCCTGTGTGTGTGTGTGTATAGACATTTGGGTTGTGCAACATGCAAATATGCCTGTGCTACTGCACTGTTACAACACTAAACCCTCACCGTACATGTGAGACCAAATATCTTAACTATTGTCAGTAGCAGTTAATAGAGTTTTGTGAGTCTGGGGAAAGAATTCCAACATCCACAATGTAAATAATATGATGACAATGCAAACTTGTGGCTTTAATTTGCCTTTATTTTTCTTCTTCTTCTCCTCTCCTTTCATGTCAAATGGAGTTAGTAGTGGTATCAGTAGAGGAAGGTTTTGTTGGTATGTATGGTGCAAACTTGAATGTTTGCTAAATCAGGAAATATATTGTAAAATCTTCACCTTTTTATACAATTATATTTGGGGCATCCCATGTTTGGGGTGGCGATTTATTAATTTCATGAGGTCCCTACATAATACTAGTCAACATGAATAGGGCTTTATCTGATGATACTTGGTCTGGTATAGCATTGTAGGGTGAGACCATAGTGTTGCAACAACCCTATATAGTTTGTTTACATGCTATGTAATGATGCTATGTAATGATCAAGTCCAGGCTGGCGTTGATTTTAAAAGCAGGCTGATTAATGCCAGATACCGTTCAGTATCTGCTACGTTGCTCAGCAGATGCTACTTTATGGAAACACTGATAATAATGTTGCACGTCATGCTATTCATCTGTTTTGGTTTTATGTGAAAGTTATGAGGGCACAAGTCTGGCAGCCTTCACCTGTACATCTGTATTGTTGTAACTGTGTGATTTTCTAAGCGTTGACTTGAATGTGTGATTGATTCATTTTGTGCCTGCTCCCCTCAGCTGGTGATGGAGTACTGTCTCGGCTCGGCCTCCGATCTCCTTGAAGGTTAGTCGAGCGCTAAACTATGGCACTTAGTCATGCAGTTTTGCAGAGACTCTGTCCATCAGTCCGTCTCTTTCTCTCTATTCAAGTCGGTCTCACTCTTCATCTCTCTGTCCTTGCAGTTCACAAGAAGCCGCTCCAGGAAGTCGAAATAGCTGCTATTACCCACGGTGCACTGCAGGGCCTAGCGTATCTTCACTCTCACAATATGATTCACAGGTAAACGTCTTTTCCGCAGTGGGTCATCACATATTCACATTAATCACATTAAATGAATGCGCATGTAACACATCTGTGTGTTCTTGTCTGTCCATCAGGGACGTGAAGGCGGGCAACATCCTGCTGACAGAGCCCGGCCAAGTCAAGCTGGGCGACTTCGGCTCTGCCTCCATCGTGGCCCCAGCCAACTCCTTCGTGGGCACCCCCTACTGGTGAGCGCCGGAACTGTAGCCCAAAAGCTTTGGACATCTTAACCCCCTTTTTTTTTTTTAAATGGATCCAGTTCAGTCTTTCACTAACAGAGCTAATGTTAAAATTCATTCTAGTATGCAGTACGCCAGTCCAAACCCTTGACTCTTTGAGGGAGGTGGTGTTACCGTAAAGAAAACGCTGAGAGATGTTGCCACGTTCTGCACCACTAACCGCTGCTGTGTGCCCTTTGCTAGGATGGCTCCGGAGGTTATCCTGGCCATGGACGAGGGCCAGTATGACGGCAAGGTGGACGTCTGGTCCTTGGGCATCACCTGCATAGAGCTGGGTAAGAATTGCTCCCCAGAATAACCGCCGAGGCCTTTTTGAAATGCACACTCGGGTCAATAGCGCAGATGTATGTGATATGAAGGTGTATGCAGAGGGCGTGTTACTAAAGGCCTTTCCCTTCGGCTCCTCTAGCGGAGAGAAAGCCTCCACTGTTCAACATGAACGCTATGAGTGCCTTATACCACATTGCTCAGAATGAGAGCCCCATCCTTCAGTCCAATCACTGGTGAGAACGTCACTCCCTCTCTCTCGGGCATGCTGTTGTTTGTATTCCTGTCATGTTCCTCCTTTTTTAATCTTTGTTTTTTTTTTTTTCAGTTTGCCTAGGCTCACCCTGATTTTTTTGTGTTGACATTCTCCTCCCATCTTTTGTCAGGTCTGATTACTTCCGCAATTTTGTTGACTCCTGCCTACAGAAGATTCCCCAGGACCGGCCTACCTCGGACGTGCTGCTGAATGTGAGGACACACACACACACACACACACACACACACACACACACACACACACACACACACACACACACACACACAGATAGAGCCTGGCTTTTTACTTATCCACACATGGCACGTTAGCGCTAACGGCTATCTTTACAGCGTGGTCATTCTGATGCCCCTCTCCCTTTTTTTTCCTCCCCCACCAGCATCGGTTCCTCTGCCGCGAGCGCCCGCTGACGGTGGTCATGGACCTGATCGCGCGCACCAAGGACGCGGTCCGAGAGCTGGACAACCTGCAGTACCGCAAAATGAAGAAGATCCTCTTCCAGGAGACGCAGCACAACGGCCCCGTGTCCGAGGGAGGGGAGGATGAGGAGGTGAGGGAGGGGAGGATGAGGGGAGAGAGATGAAAGAGAGATGGTCGGCAGGGATGGAAGACGGAACAAAGGATGGAGGGAGAATGAGGATATATGAAGGAGGGAGGGAGGGATGGATGAGGCATGAAAAAATAAGAAATAACAAGATGTTTGTGTGTGTGTCAGGAGGTGGAGCAGTACCTGCTGCGGACCGGCACCGTCAACAGCATGGAGAGCTCCCAGTCCGTGCCCAGCATGTCCATCTCGGCCAGCTCCCAGAGCAGCTCGGTCAACAGCCTGGCCGACGCCTCCGACGACAGCAGCAGCGAGATGGCCATGATGCAGGAGGGGGAGCACACGGTCACCTCCAACAGCTCCATCATCCACCGGCCCGCGGTAAAGCCTCCCTTGTAGCCAGGTCCCAAAGGAGTACATGTTGTTGGTCAACCTACCCATTTAGCGATGAGGACGTTATTAGTTTACTACTCAATAAAACAGCCACGAAAATAGTTTTCTGGTGGTGGAAACTGATATCCAAGCCTAAACGCTTCAGGAAGTCAGTCTGTCCCAGTCCAGTCACATCAGGTCGAGTTTGCACTTCAACGTCCAGCTCCTGCTGCGGGACTGCACTCGTGTGTTATTGTGCAGGGCCCTGGAGAGGATTAGGTAATAATGTTAAGTAAAAGTTGGATAGCAGCACAAGGATGAGTGGGTTTGATGATCACACAACCATATGAGCCATGTAGAAGCACAGCGCTAGAAGCCATTGTGTTTTCAACCAGGAAAAGCTATTTTTAATGCGATTTTGGGGGGTTGAATCTCAAACGTTTTGCTGATTATA
The DNA here is from genome assembly GCA_034670385.1 of Hoplostethus mediterraneus. NCBI lineage: Eukaryota > Metazoa > Chordata > Actinopteri > Trachichthyiformes > Trachichthyidae > Hoplostethus > Hoplostethus mediterraneus. Next base: position 2,657,632 of record JAXDDW010000037.1, on the reverse strand, counting down.
TGTATGTAAGTGTCTCTTTCTGCCCCCCCTTCCTCTCTCTCTCAGGGTCAGGATAACATCTACGATGACCCCTACCAGCCAGAGATGGACCAACCTCAGGCTCCTTCTGCTGGCCGCCGCCGCGCCTACTACCGCAACCGCGACCACTTCGCTACCATCAGAACCGCCTCCTTGGTAGGTGCCATCGGACCGATTTAGACTCCGCTCAGGCCCTCTCTGGCGTGTGCTCTCAACACAGGGAACACAAATGCCAATAGACAGTTATCTAGCACCGTGAGCACCAATGCTAAAACTGCTAGCGTAGTAGATTTACACTCAGCCATCTTTCTCACCTTTCAAACAAAAAGCGAGAAAGGAAGAATGCTTGAGTATCTCTGACGACAAATCAACAACAGAAAATACTATTTGGTAATACCTTTAATTGTTGATCGTTTCACTCCAACACACTACAGCAGCTCGGTTTGTCATCTATCCTTCAAAGTGCCCTTCACTGGTCTCTACTAGCCAGCTGAAATTTAGTCCGCGTTCTCCAACATCCCATTCACTCCGTTCCTCCTCTACCGCCTCCAGGTGACTCGCCAGATCCAGGAGCACGAGCAGGGCTCGGCGCTGCGAGAGCAGATGTCTGGGTACAAGCGCATGAGGCGGCAGCACCAGAAGCAGCTGATGGGCCTGGAGAACAAGCTGAAGGCGGAGATGGACGAGCACCAGCTGAGGCTGGACAAGGAGCTGGAGAACCAGAGGAACAGCTTCTCCACAGAGGCAGACAAGCTGTCCAAGAAGCACCAGGCCATCCTGGAGAAAGAGGTGAGGGGCGGGGGGGTGGTCAGGGTGGAGAGAGAGGACAGATTGAGATGGGTTATGCATAGTCATAGATGCAGAGCAACACGTCAGAGCTTTCTTTATTCTATGTCAGTGCACCCTCTCAAATGAAAAGCATAGGTCTAAAATGCTTTCAACGCGTGTAGAAGAGAATTGTTTTGCTACCGATATTTGTATCGATACTGAAAGTTTCCAGACCATTCCCAGCCTCAACTCGGTTGTGTGTCTCCCTCCAGACGAAGGCGGCTCTAGCAGAAGAGAAGAAGTTTCAGCAGCACATCCTGGGCCAGCAGAAGAAAGAGCTGACCTGTTTACTGGAATCGCAGAAGCGCCAGTACCGCCAGCGCAAGGAGCAGCTCAAAGAGGCACGAGCCCAACCCCTCCCCCTTTAGCCTTAGTGTTACTCAATATTTGTTATTCAAAATGTATGGACATAGGGTTGAGTGGCTGCATTTACATAGGAAATGTACTTGAAACCTGCCTTACCCTGCCCACTTAAAACAATCACATTCGTCTGGCTTTCAGTGGAGAGTTTTAGTGTCCTATGATGGTTTATAGGCTTTTCTACCCGGACATTCTGGGGGAAACATTGAATCCTTGGGAATTTTAGTTGATGGAATGGTTGCATTTAAAGTATCGGCACAAAAAATATTGGCATTGGCCTTCAGAAAGTATTTACTATAGCAGTAATTACACGGCAGTGATGCCACTTTAATGCATTAACATACAGTTGAGGTTACAATCTCAGTTGGCTCAATTTAGCGGGGCCAATTATTTTTACCACTGTTGGACATCACTCTCACCAATGATGTGATTTTTTTTTTTTTCCTTTTTCCTTTTTCCTTCCACCGCGACTTTCATCCCCGCCGCTAAAGCAGGAGCTGAACGAGAACCAGTCGACGCCCAAGAGGGAGAAGCAGGAGTGGCTGGTGCGCCAGAAGGAGTGTCTGCAGCAGATGCAGGCGGAGGAGGAGGCCGGCCTGCTGAGGAGGCAGCGGCAGTACTATGAGCTGCAGTGTCGCCAGTACAAGAGGAAGATGCTGCTGGCTCGCCACAACCTGGAGCAGGACCTGCTCAGAGAGGTACAGCGGCAGCACGCTGAAAGGGAAAAGACGGGCCTGGGCTGCATCAGACCGTTATTACTTTGAGTAATCAATCAATTGGCCGACTTGCAACAAATGATTCTTTTCATAGTTAAATGCTCAAAATAAGAAGAGAAAACCCCCCAAATGCTTTAAAAACTAAAACATGAACAGACATTTCCACTTTTTCTCAATACATTTTCTTTGACAGAAGCGACTATACACTACTGCAGTACAATTTTCAATATTGCATGTCTTTGAAATGATACAAGAAAATGCATCACCTCCACATATGCTCCCTGAACATCGCTTCACCATAGCCAGCCTTTCATACTAAGCCTGTATAGCTGCCGATGAGAACAATGAATTCAGACTGTCAAGGACTACAGCCACAAGCTGCCCCGGCTTCCAGCTGCACTGAAAACAATTAATTTATGAAGTAGCCCGTGACTTAATAGGATCATGGATTTACTGGGGGAATTCATAAAAAGAACAACTGATGTATGTAGAAGTAGAGTAACAGGTGTTTGTAGCAGCTCCAGAGGAAACCTCTAGTCTAGTGCCACCATGATGTCCTCGTCAACCCAGGTGATAGGAACTGAAACTAACTTTATCCCAAGTACTCCTGCACTGAAGCCAACATTAGCTTCAGATAGAGGCCTTTCGCTTAAACAGTAAGGACATTTTTTTGCATGTCGTAACAAAAATACTGCATCTAAAGTTATCTTGCTTTATAAGTAAGAGTGCAAATGCTAAGCTAATGCAGATGTAGACCCACCACCGTATGATGTTCAACCATCATGCACAGAGAAATCCATCGCAGACGAGACAGATGCCAGTTTCTCCACTGATAGTAGCCAGGAAGTCATTAACTGAAGTAGATAAGCCCTAGCTGTATTGTAGGGAACAGCCATGACACCCCAGGTTTTTGTCCTGCGTTTTATGATGTTTTTGAAAAACAACATAAACCAGGAGGGAAGAAAATGGGTTCCCTGACTTGGTTATGGCAAATTATGGAAAAGGTTTTAAATCAGTGCCACGTTGGAAACCCTATCTTGGTGTTACAATTATTGTTTTCTTTATTTTTACCTGGGTGGTCATAGGAAACCCAAGTATAAAAGCAACAATCCAAAGCAGCAAATGTAAAATTATACTAATTTCCATCATTTGTTCTAACTAATTGAACCTCTGTTCCCCAACTGTCCCTTCCTCTTGGATTTCCGTCCACCAGGACCTGAACAAGAAGCAGACCCAGAAGGACCTGGAGTGCGCCATGCTGCTGCGTCACCACGAGTCCACCCAGGAGCTGGAGTTCAGGCAGCTGGGCTCGGTGCAGCGGACCCGGGTCGAGCTGATCCGGACGCAACACCAGACCGAGCTCACCAACCAGATGGAGTACAACAAGCGGCGCGAACAGGAGCTCCGGCAGAAACACACCGTGGAGGTCAGGCAGCAGCCCAAGAGCCTCAAGGTAAGGAGGGGCTAAAGAAGACGGCACTTTAAAGGACCTCTTCCTTGTATCTTATCTAGAGCAACATACACAGAGTATATCAGTAGAATAGGATTCAATTCTTCAATCACCAAAATAATCAGGGCTTTAGCGCCCCTTACAATACTGCCCGTTAGAATGATCACGATTAACGGATTGAGATTCTGACTTCCTGACACTTCACCTCCCTTTCCAGTCCAAAGAGCTGCAGATCAAGCGTCAGTTCCAGGACACTTGCAAGATCCAGACGCGTCAGTACAAAGCCCTGCGAAACCACCTGCTGGAGAGCACCCCCAAAGCCGACCACAAGGCCGTCCTCAAACGCCTCAAAGAGGAGCAAACGCGTAAGCTGGCCATCCTGGCCGAGCAGTACGACCACTCCATCAACGACATGCTGTCCACACAGGCTGTGAGTAAGGCAAGGAAACCTCCGCGCACCTTCTACACCCGACTCAGTACGGCTGCATTTACTAAACTACATCATCCACTGCACCTAAAAGACCCGGATAATAACCAGGGTCCCAAATTAAAGGGGCAATAAGTAAGAATTTTACTGCTCAATAACACAATGACCATAGTGAATCTGTAGGGGGTTCATAGGGTTGTTGATCAATACCAATGAGATCTTGGTGATATATAACCTCTTCACTGAACCTTTCTGTTGGATCTCTGCTGCTGTAACTTAGCTAGTTACATCCTCTCTATTGTCATAATGTGACTACTGTTTACATGAAGTACAGTCCGACAACAGTCATAGATTATTTAATGCTCCTTTAACACCAAACAGCAAACATCAAATGCTGCTAAAATTAGTCGTTGGATAAATTGGCGAGGTTCCCCCACCACTCGGGCCAATAACTTTTCAGATGATACCATTTGAACACTTCGAATCATCCAAATCAATGCAAAACAATGTCGCCATATCAAACCGTCTCCTGATTGGCTGCCTCGGTACACGTTGCCTGGGTTGGTTGACTAGCCTGATGTTAGTTGAAAGGTAACATTATTCCTATGCGGCGAGTCACTTCATGACAGGTTACAAACTTGTTGGGGTCTCCCAGTCTTTCCTGTCTGTTAACTGTCCAATAAAGGCAAAAAAAATACCCAAACGATACCCAAAAAAAAAGAAACACGACATTGTCATGAAAAAAACTTGCAGAATGTCCAGGTAAAGGATTAGAAAAGAAAGGGACGGTTGCTGAAAAGAAACTGGTGGAAATTTGTGTAGACGAGTAGTTGTCAATGTCATCTGCTTGTAGTTGTACAGCAGGTTTCTAAAAGGGATAGTGACCCAACTTCCAGATTCCCTCACTATAAATGTTTCACGGCAGCTTTGGCGCTCTAAATTAGGACCTGTGATGTTTATAACAGCTGATGAGAGAAATTCGGCATTTGAACTTTGCAGCTAGGAAGCAAAAAGCTAGGGAGTTCTACAATGGAATTCTTTTATATTGTACTAATATTGTTTTATTTCTCATCATAAGCCTGATTTTATGTTTTCACCCATATCTGCAACAGTGGTGGTCACTGAGCCTGTCGAATTGCTCAGTGAAACTCTTCTGTTAGTGTAGCTGTTTTAATAACGCTGCATCAGTGGCCGTTAGCCGCAGAGCTGTAAGCAGATTGTGCTCTACTAATGTTGAGGCTTGTTCCCCATTTGCTCCCGTAGCTGCGGCTGGATGAAACCCAGGAGGCGGAGTACCAGGTTCTGAGGATGCAGCTGCAGCAGGAGCTGGAGCTGCTGAACGCCTACCAGAGCAAGATCAAGATCCACACCGACTCGCAGCACGAACGAGAGGCCAAGGATCTGGAGCAGAGGGTGTCCATCCGCAGAGCGCTGCTGGAGCAGAGGGTACAAACTCAGACCGTCCTCAGCCCAGACGGAAGACTGTTACACAACCAGTGCATTTCAAAGTGCATCTTTAAAAATTAAAGATGTCTGGAAAGCAGAAAAGTTTGGAATCACAGGGAAACCACCAAATGTACGAGTATCAGAACTGCTTGTTGGAAGTGGGTTTCAAACACATGCCTCCCTTTGGAGACCAAAAGGCCTCAAGCCAGAATTTTTTGATACCCTGTAGAGCGCCGTTAGCTTAGCCCAGGGCTAAGCTCGTGGTGAAAAGGTCTGTGGCATAATGCTGAGTGAAACTAGGACCTCTGAATCAGGGTATCTGCAGATCCTTAAAAAAATGTGAAAAAGTCTTTTAAAATAAATTCTCTAAATGTAAGGCCTTAAAAAGTAAAAACTGGAGTTTAGAATTTTTAATGGAGGTTTTATGCAATGGCAGGTTTCTTTGCACTGCATGTCAAGTCTTATCTGCTCCCTTCAAGTCCCTTAACAATGAATTTCCTGGTGCCCTTATTATATGTTCACATCATTGATTGGCTATGTTCAATCAGAAATATTAATATTATTATTTCAGCTCTTTATTTTGGTTTTTAAATGGGTCTTTAAATTATTTCCAGGTCTTAAGACGTTTTAGATTTAGCTTTCTGATGTTAACCTGATGAATGTACAATTTGCCAGGCATTTAGTTTTATCTGCATTTGGTTGTAGTGGATCCAATACCATGAATTAGTCTAAATATGTGTCGTTTTCCTGTCCGTCAGATCGAGGAGGAGATGCTCTCTCTGCAGAACGAGCGCTCGGAGAGAATCCGGACTCTGCTGGAGCGCCAGGCCCACGAGATCGAGGCCTTCGACTCGGAGAGCATGCGGCTCGGCTTCAGCAACATGGCGCTGACGGGGATCCCCGCCGAGGCGTTCAACCAGGGCTACCCCAACCCCAGCCCCTCCTCGGGCTCCAGCGGTTGGCCGTCGCGCCCTGTTCCCCGCTCGGGCAGCCACTGGAGCCACAGTGTACAAACCTCTGCGGCGCCCCCCTCCTGGCGCAGCCAGAACAACAGCGGCGGAGGGGGAGGCTTCAGCCGCGCCGAGTCCATCACCTCCCACGGCCTGGGGAGGGACAGTGAGCTGAACCTGAGCGGCAGGGGACACTCCTCCTCTACGTCGTCCTCCTCCTCCCATCACCAGCAGCAGCACTACCTCCCCCAGCACTACCAGCACCATCAGAGCACGCCGCAGCTGTACCGCGACGGCCACGAGCGCGACAGCAGGGAGCGCGACCGGGTCAGGGAGTGGGGAGGAGGCGGAGGGGGAGCAGCAGGAGCAGGAGTACCGGGCCACTACTCTCATCACTCCCAGGGCCACCACCACCACCACCACCACCACCACCACCACCTCTCGTCCCACGCCTCGGCCCAGTCCCTGGCTCTCCTGCCGCCCCCGCCGCCGCCTCCCCCCATCTCCCTCTCCTCCTCCTCCCCTCCCTCCTCCGCCTCTTCGTCCTCCTCGTCTCAAGGAGGCTACGGGGGCGGCGGCCTGGCCGTCAGGGGCCCCAGTCTGATGGCCCTCAGGAACAGCCCCCAGCCGCTGAGGAGGACGGCCTCCGGGGGGCCGGGGGGCGGCGGCGGCGGGAGCGAGGGCGGGCTCAGCCGGAGCACGTCGGTCACCTCCCACATCTCCAACGGCTCCCACCTCTCCTACTCCTAAAACTGCTCCCCCTTTTCCTCTCCTCTGAACGCGTGCGCACAGTTCTGCTGCTCAAACTGAAACAGAATGGGGCTAAAAGGTATTTAGACCGTCATTAGCCGACTGGGTGAGACAGGAAAGAAGTAGAACTAGTTCCACGTCTGACAGAGGAATGGTTTAAGGGGCAATTTTACCTTTTTTTAATCTGCTCTCTAAAAGGTTTCGTAGAACTGGAGCAGAAGTAAATTGATCTTAAATCTGGAAACAAAAAAATAATTTAAAACAGATTTTCTTGAACAATGCACAGGCTTTTAACTGCCCTCGTTGCACAAGGATGTCTTTGAGTCATTGAACAGCTTCCTGTTTCTTACACGGGGCAGAGTCCCTATTGTGGAGGAACACTTAAAGGAAAAATCCACCCTAAAACACTTTGGTAAAAACAGCTACACGTAAAACCCACAGCTGATGATGCATTCAGGTGTAATGAGAGAAAAATACAAACGTCCGACTAGGGAAAAACCTACACGTCAACCTCCTAGTGTAACTTTGAAGTCTATCTCCCACCTGACAGTACAAGTAACACGCATCAAACATGGCTGCTGTAAATCTGAAGTAGAAGTAGACGAGGCAGGTTGAGGGGAAAGTGGGTACAATGAAAAGGTCAATTGCTAAACTTAATCACAAAACAACTCCTGGAATAAACTGAACATCACAGATCGGTGATGTCTAACAGTGGCAGTGCATCTCAGGGTGGAATTTCCCTTTAAGTTAGTGTTAGTATTAAGACCCAGAACTTGGCCCTGCGTCGCTGTTGGGATGAGCTGACCTCTCCCACGCGTTCAGGAGTCAGGGGGTCGACCGGAGACGGTGTTGCACAGTAACGGTGTTGAACCAACAATCCCCCAAAAAAACAGGGCAAAAACGGCGCAAATAGCACGAAGAGTGTGGCTCACGGCGATGAAGAGCCTCTGTGCGTTGCAAAATGAACAAATCCAATCATTTAAGATCCACGAGTTGACAAAAACGAAACTTGCAATGTTCAATACATTTGTTCATTTAGGAACACAATCAGTCACAGCACAGTGTTGACTAGTGGGATGGAAGAACTGTAGGGTGTAAAATCACCTGTAGGACCAGTGGACTTCCAGCTTAGAACAGAGTAGAGACCGTTGAGTATTAAAGTGCCAGAGTGGCTGTGAATGCAACAAGGATTTTATTTTATTTTGTTTTAGTTTTAGATTTGGAGCAGAACAGGCTAGCGGTGCTTTAAGAACCACTGTAACTATGTAAATAATGCTAAATTGTAAAACTAATTTTTGATTTTAAGTGTCTCATACTGCTCGGTGAGGTGGGGGGGAGGAGGCAGATACAGCACAGGAGTTGACAGGGCAGATTTCTTGAAAACACATTTCTTTTTTTTTTTCTTATTTGTAGCTGTTAAGATTTTAAATGACAATTAAAACACTGCCATCAAATAGTCTGGCTGACCCAAGACAACTCTTACCACTGCCCTTTAAGTCGTCTTAAAGGGATGCTGCCAGAGAGTCTTCTTTTGAGTGAGCCAAGCACTAAATAGTGCGAGCGGTGCTGAAAAGCGGGGGGGGGCGGGGGTGCACAGACGTGAACGCTTTACTTCCACCTAGAACTCATTCCCCCACGTTTTTCTGCATCTGTAGATAAGATGTACATGTGCATACAAGTTAGTACAATTCAGTGCATGGAACTTATGTATAGGCAGCATTTGTATCAATAAACATGCACACTACCTATTTATATAAATGCATATAAATGTATAAATCTAAGATACCTGTGTAAATGTAACGGGTATATTGAAGATTGTTCACTGTCCAAACACTTTTGACTTGCATTGTACTTACAAGTGTACATATAAGCACTAACTCTGAAACTGTGTTAGAGTAATAATAATGATTATTTTGTCAAGTGAGTTATCCAAATTTGTACTAGATGCAGACAAATAGACGCTATCATTATTATTACTGCTACTGCGGTTGTAATATTTATGTTGTATGCCAATTTTTAAGTTTCTTTTAAAAAAAAAAAAAAAAAAGGTTATTGCCAATTTTGACCACTAGGTGGGGATTAAGAGCAATGTTACTGTGATAGAGCTATAAAAGATATTGTTACATTTCTAAGGAGGAAAAAGGACTGCCTTTCCCAGCATCCCTGTCGTGGGCTCAGGGTAGGAGTCTACTGGGCAGGTTGTGTTTTACTTTTCTTTTTTCTGAGCCAGTATTAAAATGTGGACTGTACTCATCCACAGTCTAGCTGAATAGATGTATTTCCAGACTTTGGTTCATTTAGCACGTTTGGTGCCATGTTTTCTGTAGTTCTATCTCACGCTCTGCTTCTCAGTTGATGTGCGAAGGTTTCTGGACTCTCAAAACCGCACAGAGCACACCCCCCATCCCCACCCCACCCAAAAACACTGTAAACCTGCAAGCTCCACTCCCAAGGCTGTTTTTGAAACGAAACACCTTTACCATTTAGTTTTGCACAGTCCGAATGGGTAGAAAAGGAAGATCCATCTCGAACACTCTCTCCAAGCGTGCCGCGGTTGGATGAAATGACAGATTTTTTTGTTGCACACCTCTGGTCACTCCTTCCCATTAGAGCGATACCCCCACCACCGCTGTCGGGAGAAAGCCGATGTCAGTGTGTGATCTAATGCTATTTTAGTTGTCATGGCTACCTCATTTGCACTGATAGTAAAAGAATGTTTGGGTGAAAGCATTTTCGTGTATGCAGACCTGGCTTGACCTTGGTTTGTTTTGTTGTTCTCTCCCACATCTGTGCAAATGTTGACGAGAGGCGAATAACTGTAGGGGACCGAAACCTCCCCCGTGAAGGCTGTGCCACTCTTGAGCAAGCAAATCTGAAAGGCATCAGTTTCCCCCGCCATTTACACACGACGATAGATAATGCTGGATTCTAATTCAGAGGCTGTAAATCCCATGGGGAGTTGGAGACATCGGGGCGGGTCAAAAGAAGTCAACTAACGCGTCATTGCATTGACTTCAGTGGTCAACCTGTGTTGGCTGAAGAGGCTTTTCCCCTGTGTATGGTTTTCCCTGCCTTGTCTCAGGTGGTCCCCCCCCCGAACCCCTAAAGGAAAATTTGTACTGTGAGATTTCATTTTGCCAATTTGTCAATATCCTTTATCTTTTTCTTTTATTAATGCATGACTTTTTAAATTGGCTCCAGTGCTCCTTTCCCTCACTGTAGAGCTGAGGGAAAACGTTCCAGTAGTATTATTTTTTGCCATTTTAAAGCTGCACTAGGCAATATTTTAATGTAAGAATCCACAGGAAGTGACTAATCAAAATTTAGGAGCGAGATACAGTGTGTCTCCTAAACAGCAGTGAGTGAGTGTTCCAACGTCAGAATTGTTTCCGCTCTAATCTCTTTGGTGTCCTTTGGTATAAAGCATCACAGACCGTTTACCGACTTGGTAAAGTTGAGCGTGCTGTGTGCCGTTTACTGACGTCACCTTACAGGAGTTCTGGATTTTGTTCAAGTTCAAACAGTTACCTCTTGCTGCCACTTGGGGCCGCCAACGTTCGAAGTTGCCTCATGCAGCTGTGAAGTCGTTGCTGTGGGACAAACCCACCTTGTTCAGCTTTTACCACATAAGCCTCTTCGAAAGCTGGGAAACTGCCCCTGTTGCTTTTGAGCGACGAGCTGAGAGGAGACGCCGCCCCTCCCCGGACACTGGTAGAACAACTGTGAGGACGATCAATACTGTAGGAATGAGAGCGAGCGTTTGCAAACATGTTCAGTGTGTGTCTGTTGGACAGGAAGAGAGACGGGTGGATTTAGAGCCGTTTTTACAGAGAGGCCAGGTTTAAATGTTCAGGTTCGATGCAAAACGGTAGGAAGTGCGTCGTAAAATTAGTTGTACAGAAACATAACAAAATAATTTTTGAAAAATAAATGAACCAAAAAAAGCTGTTGTGTGTCATCTGTTCTCATGTTCTCTCTTCTCTTTTACATTGGGTGAGTGTACTAATCAGCCTTGTTGGTAGTGATGCATGGTGGAGTCACAGATTGCACTCTTTCCGGTAGGCTATACAGTTTGATGGTTCTCCTGCAATGCAATTGTATGTAATGTAATTGTAAATTAACAAATACATGAATGTACAGTATGTTACACCATTTCATCACAGACATAATGAATACTATTATGATTACAAAAGATTTATTACTACTTACTGTGTTTCCCACTTATGTGTTATACCTATAATTTGAGCTGATGTGACCAAGATATGGTTAACAGCGTTTTATGGTGGAAGGTGTAGAATCTAATTTTCAAAAATCAATATATGACCAAAGGCCACAAAGTTCATATGATATATTACGAAAGGAGGTCTTGCCATGAGGCTAAAAATAACTCAACCGGTTATGGTGAGTCTGTTCTGGAAAATACGCCCACCTGACGGAACAGGAACTTTGTCGTCATTCGTCCGGAAATCCGCTGCGTAAAGCCGGACAGAGACAGGAAGAAGTTCGGGACTTGAGTGATGTTTGGTTCAAAATAAAAGCTTGTATTTTGCCACAGAATACAAGTAATTATTGTGGTGTACGCACAACAACCATTGTATCAAGTTAGTGTGTGGAGTGAAACTAAAATTGAAACGCATACACTTATGACACAGTATTATAGCGTGTTGTATTTCAAAGTGTCTAATTTTGAAAATTACAACCGGAAGTCTTGTTTCTGGTCTGATTGATTTGACAGTCGTCGGGTAACTCAAGATTCGAAGAAGTCCCAACGTTAACCCTAGCTAAGTACACATAGCTACAGCCTGTTTGTCAGAGATGGCCGAGGCAAACATATTCCTTTTCGTTCCGAATTTGATCGGTGAGTTTCGGTTAGCTTTTGGCTAGCTAGCCCCGATGCGCACTGTTCTATTTTGTATGGAGAGTAAATATAGCAAAGCCCAATCAAAATTGTGGCCGTAATAATACTGCCTTCCTCATAGCCAAATAGACCCACGCTATCAGGGCTATTGGCTAGCTAACATTTTTCAGATAGTAATTGAGGCCAAGTCAGCCAACAATTCAACCTTGTGGTTATTCATTAAAAGGCAGAATTCAAGAAGAATTCAGTCGACTACCTCTAACCTCCCCCCTTCCTGTAATTGTAGGTTATGCCCGCATCGTGCTGGCCCTGTTGTCATTCTACCTGATGCCATGCTGTCCGATGCCTGCTGTATTCTGCTACTTGCTGAGTGCCCTGCTGGACGCTTTTGATGGCCATGCTGCCCGGGCGCTCAATCAGTGTATGTATAATAGACAGTGAGAGAGCGTGTTTCCCAGGGTATGGGTAGTAGAGCTAACCTTTTTCTTATGCAACATCCATGTTCGTTCCATCCATCCATGTGCCTGGGAGCAGTCTAAGATCACGGGTGTCATTTCGCTAAACTCAGAGGTATGGCAAAGTCCCAGCATCCTGATGTCATTTGCCACTGAAACGTCGAAACCCTCTGATGTAGACTAACATTTCTACGAACCAAATGGATTAGTTCCTGATGAATGACAGGGTATTATTATGTGGGTGATGGATTATTAGCTCTAGATCACCAAACATTCACCTTCGAGGGAAGCCTGGGGGTTTGATGGGAGGAACAGGCAGTACACAAACAAAAGCTGCCAAGATTTGTCATTCACTTTGATCCCTTGTGTGTAGGGGGAGCCAGGTGTCTCCACAATGAGCGGTGGTTGCCACAGAAATGCTGGTGCAAATGCATATAAATAGCCATTATCAGGTTAATCAGTCTGATAGAAGAATGACATTAATACGCCATGGTATTTACATCCGACTTGTGTAGGAGGAGATTAGTTCTGTTAGTGTTGTCCCATTTCCTACTGGTCACCGATGGAGGTTGATGGAAGTCATAAATCCGTCTGTAATTCCTGTTCTACCAATATTCAACACTACTTACAGAGAACCAAACTGTATATTTGACTCGCCGTGGCACAAACTCTTTCTGACTTTTTGTCTTGTCTGATTGTCTTGACAAGCAACCAAGTTTGGCGCCATGCTGGACATGCTGACGGACCGCTGTGCCACCATGTGCCTCCTGGTGAACCTGGCCCTGCTCTACCCCTCCTACACCTTCCTCTTCCAGCTCAGCATGTGTCTGGACATTGCCAGCCACTGGCTGCACCTACACAGGTACCACTCCGCTAGCCACCCCTCATTCGCGTTGATGGAGAAGCTGAACTCTTCTGTCTCTTATTCTGAAAGTCTTGCCGTGTTGGTTTGCAGTGTGTTGCTCTACATTTATTCAGCACTGGAGGCCCCCCAACTACAAGATTCTTGCTCCTACCGTTAGATAACTGCAAAGACTGAACATTTTCAGAGCTGCTGGACACATTGGGGACATGGCATTGGGCCAGGAACACTGAGGGTTATTAGTCCAGGGAGTTCACATGACATTTTTGGCAGTTGCTGTCTTCCTACCAAGTGGGGATTTTCATGCAGTCCTCTGCTCTCGTCATGTTTTCTCTGTTTGTTTTTTTTTATCCCCATCTCCCTCAGCTCCATGATGAAGGGATCAGCTAGCCACAAGACCATTGACCTCTCCGGCAACCCCATCCTTCGTGTCTACTATACATCTAAGGTGAGCGGGGTCAACACAGTCACACTCTTGACAAGAATGCAGATATCTTTATGGTAGATATCTTTGGTCTGGTAAAGTGTCCCTGCCAGCAAAGCGTGGTACATCTGGAAAAGACAAAGTTGAAACATGGACTTGGGAACTTTTAACTTTAAGGTGGAAGAAAAATCTTTTGGTGACTTTGCAGCCCTTGACAATAAGCTTTTTAAGTTGGTGGCCCACAGGGCCAGTAGATTTGAGAAGTTGGTGGCCCTGCTCAAAAGTTGGTGGCCCTGCTCTAAAACCAGGTGTGCGGATACTGTTTTTTTTTTGCGAATCGAAATATCATTATTTCCGTTCATGTAACCCGCCACATTGATAGTGCATGCACTTCATATAGCTTGCTTTTATGTGCTAGCTTGCTTTCAGTAGTTTAGACATGGCTTTTTGTGATTGTCCCTTTGTGACAGTCTCTTTCCTCTGTTCATCATCCATCTTCCTCTTCTTCTTTCCCCCGGGTGACTGTCCGGGAGCAGGAGGCTTCAGGCGAAAAGCCATGTCTAATTACTTAATTGTGAATGAATTCTCTTCTTAATAGTACATGTATACGGGCAGTGGTCAAGGGTGGTCAAGTGTGTAATGAGGCGGGATGCTGATGGTCACCTATTACGTAAATTTGGTCCATTTCCGAATCCACACTCCTCCAGCAACGTATAGTGTAAACGAGCGGTTTGTCCCACTGTCCGAAGTGTGCGTACATTTGATTTCCGAATGCACGCTCCGTCAGCGACCATTTCATGCGTTTGCCCGGTTGTTCCCACTGTCGGAGTGTGCGTAAAAAAATCGATTTTCCGAAGTTAGGCGAGCGGACACGAACTGAATCAAAAAAAAGATTGAAAGAAAGTTTACCGATTTCGACATGAAGATTTTCATTATTTGAGCATTGATAAGGTAGGAAAAAGTGTATAAAGTAATTTAAAATGTGGTGGCCCGGCCGGGCCATCGAATTAGGAAGTTTACTGGCCCGGACCGCTCAAAACACCTCCAGGCCACCGGGCCAGTGCTTATTGTCGAGGGCTGCTTTGTTCTCGTGTTTGTCAGGCAGCTACTCTGAGCCATCATACCTAATAATGATGGAACTCCTTGTGGAGTCCAAGCAGTGTGAGAAATGAACCTTTTTATCCACTAGCCACTATATCCATATATCACTATATTCAAAATCCTACCAGACACTCAATTTTTTTTACTGGCTGCTTCTCAAAATCAATGTTAAATATCATATTGAAATATCGCTCTTTTCCCTTTGACCCCCGAAGCTTCTTCCTTATTTCCTGCTGTCCACCAGCCTGTGGACCGTCTTATCTGCCTCAGGATAGACGAGCTAAACTGAGGGTGGTGCCCTACTCAATGCTTCCTTGATAACGAGTTTTCCTATCAAAAGTATTTATCATCCGCCCACGTTGAGCACGGTGCCTGGGAGTGGTCATGGAGAGCCTCATTTAATCTGTTCCTGTTTTCCCCCCCGCTTTGTTCACCCGCCACAGTGGCTGGTGGGTGAGACAAATGCCAGCCACTGCTCAAAATCACCCGCATTTGGTGTTAACTTCCCACCCTGAATCCAAGAAATTGTTGTAAAGGAAATTGTCAGTAAGGCTTTCTGTTTGTGTCTCTCTAGCCGGTGCTGTTTGTCATGTGCATGGGGAACGAGATGTTCTTCTGCCTGCTCTACATTCTCTATCACATCGAGGAACCAGCCGGTAAGTCTCTTGTGTCCAGGTTTCCCTACTGACCTCCTTTCTGCTTGCCTCGGTCCTCTTTTTCACTTCTAGACTTCAGAATAAACGTGCATTTCAACACGTGTCGGTTATCGTGTACACGTAAACAGACATGTTAATACGCATGTTAAAGGACACTGTACCGGTGTTTTTCACGTATGTCCCTCTTGGCTTGATATAAATGAGCACATTTTTCTGTTTTTGACATACCTGATGTCTGTTTTGTGGTGATCAGACACCGCTATATGCTTCCAGTGTAAATATATACCCTAAACATCTCAAAAGCCCAGAAAAATGATCTGACTCTTCAGAGGTTGTTTTATGGCACAATGAGGCATAATTTCCATCGAGGCAAACATCTGAGTTTAGCCTGGCATTTCAAAAAAGAAAATTGTGTTGTCTAAATTGTTTAAATGTAAGTGAAACAATGACAGACCAAAAACATGGGATTGGAGGCATTTCTATGGTGTCAAACTGATAGTTCTTAACAAAGTTTGTGACATGAAATTTACAAAAATCAATAATCCGACAACGGCCAGTCAATGTCGTCCGCCATCCTTATAATGGCAGTTATAAGGATAAGACTTGACTCAACTGCTTCAGGGGTGTCAGTCTGTAAAAGCTACCTCACCCTGCCTTAAGGAGCTACGGGTGCAGGTCCTAAAAAAGTCTTCAAACTCAAATCAGAACTCAAGTCATGAAATGGTCTTGAATACAGTTAAATATAGCACTTAAAATTCTCAGCATTTCAGTTTAACCCCGGTGTGTGTATATGGGGACTCAACGTGAAGTTAAGACCCAGAGAAAATGATAGTCACCGGGGCTCTTTGATGAGTGAACTCCAGCTCAGGCGTGCTGTGTACTGATCCATTGTGTCTTTCTACACCCCCCCCCCCCACCCCCGGCTACAGCCTGGCTGTACTGGCTGCAGGGAGTTTGTGCCATAATTTGCTTTCTGAAGTCCGGCATCAGCCTCCTGCACCTCATCACCGCCTCCAAGAACATGGCGGCCTTCGACGCGGCCGAGCATCAAAAGGCGGCGACCAAGTCCCAGTGATAGCCAAGACGGGGGGTTATCAAGGGAAGCAAAGAGAGCCGAAAGTACAGCACCAAATCCAGCCCTCAGCCCTCTTTTTTTGGTGGAAAGTGGGAACACCGAAAAAGTAAATTGCGCTCCATCACATATAACAATAACTCCTGGAATGCAACGCTGTGAAATGTCTAATATGACGACAATGTTGGATTACAAAGAATATATTTGGTGATACAACAACTACACTGTTTATTTGTGGCCCACTTAAATGAAGCACAAAACTGCTAGACCTACCCGCTGTCGTTGATTTGAAATGTCACATAAGCCTGCCATCATACCAGAGAGCTACAGCGTAAAGAGCTGCTGGCCAGAGTCGATTGTATTAACGTTGAAGCAGCCAAAGTGTGATCATGGGTTCTCATTGTTGCATTGTATTTGAAAGCTTTAATATCTTGGTTTCACAGGAGTTTTCTTACCACTTGAGCAAAATCTCAAACATCTTGGCTCAATCAAAGGTGTTATGAAGGGCATCGTTTTTATTTGTTACACAGCACTTCTTTAACCTGACATCACCCATTTGGAGTCAGAAAGCAATTACTTGAGTAACTATCAACTTTGCCATCTTGTCAGTGGTGATATCTGGTACAAATGGGAAATATTAAAGTGCTCACTGCCGAATACCCCCAAGGTCACGTTGGAAATCTAAGCAGTGGAACATGGAAATGCAAATGCATGCTGACTAACTACTGTAGTGGTCTATGCTGCAGTTCACAGCCATCATTATCTGATGCTTACATTTTAAGTCACACACACACACACACACACACACACTTTGTATGTAAAAGCTCCATCACTGCACACTTCTACATGTATATAAACCGGGGCTTGCATTAGTAGCTTTTCTAAGAAAACGAGTGTTCTGTTATCCCTGGTCAGGTCACTATATTTACCTGGCAAATGACATTTGCCATATTCCAATTTTCTGATTACATCCCTGTGTCCCCTTTCAAATGTTTCACAAACATAATTTGTTTGTTGTTTTTTTAAAATCTTATGCTTACCTGTTATGTTGACTTTACTTCAAAGGATTTGGAAGAGTGTGTTTCTTTTCTATTCCCACCGTGACATCCGAGCCACTGCTTGATTATTATTTTATTCAGATTCCTAATATATTGTTGAGTATTCGTGCTTATTTGACATTTATGGTGTTAAAATGTTTTTAAATTGTGGTTGAAGAAGTGTGTTTTTCTATTGATATTCCAATCTACTTATGGATACATTGAAAGTTGTATGGGGCACATAAGTATTATAGTTTGTGGTGTTTTATTATGAATTTGAACATGTTTTCTATCACTGTCTGACCATGAGTATGTCCTGTGTGTGCACCTCTCTGCTGATGGATGTAGGCTACTGTAAAGCCACGTTTCAATGCAGGAAGTGTGTGAAATGTTGAAATATAAATATCACCCTCATGACACTTGATTTTGATGAACTCATTTCCTAGAATGTATTGTAAAATAAGTAGGCTGCAGCAAAGTCAACATGGCGTATTTAAAATAGCTAACTGAAATATATGGCTTTTATTTCCATGTAGTACCTCAGACTTGCATTTACTGTAAAAGGTGGAGCTGCAAAATAAAGACATAAAAATCATTTTTGCTTTTTTTTTTGCACCCTCAGCTCAAGTTTATGATTATGAATTAATAAACTGATTGCGTGGGTTTACCTGCATCTGAAACACAGATGTCCCACCTCTGCTGTCTGTGTGTTACGAGTGTATGCACGCTGTTGGTTGATGGGGGGGGGGGCATGTAGGTCTATTAATCAGGTGGTAGTAGGCAGCATTGTGTAGTGCTTGTGCTGCTGAGCTGAAAGTTGATGGAAGTCAGTTATTACTTCCCACTGTTTTTTTCTATTGCATTGGTATAAAATAGTTTGTCATATGAACCTCCTAAGGTGTGTTTTATGCTTTGTATGGTAGTGACTGGGGCAGTAGGTATCTATTTTCCTGGTAGAAATTCAGGTAGGTTTGTGGGACTGCAAAAGTTTAGCCTAGGGTCACGTGACCACTATAATCCTCCAGTGAGTATCCTGACCGTGAGAAGCAAACCAATGTTGTCATTGGCTCTAGCGCCTATATATGACGTATGAAGACAACATCATGCCAAACTCCATTCAAAAGTCTAGCAGTTTTACGCATATATATATAGATAATCCACCAAGCTGCAATTTATAAAGATGGAGGGAAACGAGCGGTAAAAGTCGACATTTTATTGGTAATAAATTACTGCTTGGCGTATTGGATGCATGCCGAATTGAAGAGCGCCTCCTAACGATGGGTAAAGCATCTCAAGTTATCTTCTACCGAGTATGTACCTTTGCCGATAAACGAGGTCACGTTACATTGTCAGATTTTTGAATGGAGTTTGTTGTGACGCCCCCCTCCCCCCACCCCACCCCACACACACACACACACACTGGAGCGCACGTCATGTATCGGGGCTTGGATCCAGCTGTTGCACTTGCGCGCATCGTTACCTTTAAGATGCACGGGGATATTGCATTGTTTCAAACCCGACACCACCATCTTAAGAGTTTGATGTAGTTTATACGATCCGGCTGGCCGGCCGTTGACAATAGTCGGACTTTACCTCGAGTTGAGAAATTAGCGGTGACGGTGATTTTATTTGATGCCAAGGTGTATTGGGAAGGGGGGGGTTCCATTATTTGTCGGCCTACTAAGAAGTGGCGGGGGCGAGAGGACGGCACGAGACGGGGTCCGCGAGGAGGGTGCATACACAAAATACTTTCCCTTTAAAGCAGAGGGACAGAGGGGGAGAAGAAGAGATAAAAAAAGAAAAGGAAGAAAGACAGAGAGGGAGGAGGGAGAGAGAGAATTTGAAAAAAAAGAAAGATGTCATCCTGTCGATTGAAACACCGAGGCGGAGCCATGGACCGCGGCCGACCAGGAGCTCTCTAGTTAGGGGACGAGCTTTACGCGACGCCGAGGCTTTGGGATCCGTTGTTTCGGCCTTTTCGGAGCTATCGAAATAAATGACTCCTGAACAGCTGCTGACTATGATTATTACGTTTCGTCCACATCCTATTTAACTACTTCTGTATAAAAATCTTATTTTTTTGCATGTCTTTCACCGATTTTTATTACAGCAGACATAAGCAAACTATATTAAAATGCACCATTAAAGCAAGCATGATACCAACCATTTTGTCGCATTTACAAAAGCATCTTGTGAGTGCCTGTAGATTGCCAACAGATTGCCATATTAAATAGAATCACCGTTAGGTGTATCTATCTATTATACGGTATCATTACACAGTTCCCTTAACCAAGGCAGGCACAGAGCAGCTGAGATACAGGCCTCAGATTTTGTTTTCATAGCAGCAGCAGCTATTGCATTTCTTACTTGGCTCCGTTGCCCTCCTCCCTCCCTTCTTGCTCTCAGGCTGTTCGCTTTTAGTTTTTTTTTGTTGAGTGCCAGCTCCCCAACCTGTTCAAAATGGACACCTCTTGGAGTAATTTTCTCTTTCAGGTAAGTGTTAATTGATGTGGTGCTGCTGCTTTGGGGGGTTTTGGGGCTTCGGGAAAGGAAAGGGTGGGACTCCTGATTTTTCTGCATGGGGTATATGGGAGAAGGGAGGGGGGGTAGGAGATGGGGGAGGTCACAGAGGGGTCAGGGCAAAGTGGGTTTCTGATTGGGCATTCTCCAACTCCTATATCTGGTACCACTGCTGAGCACTGTACACTAGACTTTGTTATGTATTACAGCCCCTTCATCTAATATGATTTGCTAACAAAACCTCCAAATCTGCCTATATAAATAAGACTCAATTTGGGGGGACTAAGTGCAGCAATGACCAGTGACTGGTAATATGATTTAGTCAATGTGATTAAATTGTGTAGGTTTGCATAACTATTGTGTTAGAGACAACCGATTGGTCCTGAATGCTCCCCTGGTGTGAATTTCTCAGATGTGGCATCCGAATTTCAAACTTCTGCATGTGTGTGTGTGTGTCAGAAAGAGAGATGTCAAGGTGATTGATTCTACTCAACACCATATTAAACTGAAATTGAACATCACACCCCTGTGAACATCCAATCATTCTAGATAGGTGAACGTGGAAAAGTCTCTCCCCCAAAATAACAGCAACGAGAGCCAATACTGCACTGAGTTATATGATGGGAAGTAAAGTGACAAAGCCTGGAGTTGATGGAGTGGAATGGTGGGCGCTGTACCCAGCCAAGCACCTGGTGGGATTTCCTGGGGAAAATTTTCTGGCACAGAATTATTAAATAATAATAATGAAGCTCATTCGTGGTAAAACATTTGAACATTTTACAAGTGCACACAAGTCGTCTCCCCCTAGAAAGTCATTGTTATTAGAGCAGTTTTAGGCTTTGCTGTGAATTGACATTGCGTGTCCAAGTTTTGATCATTTTCAAACATGTTGACTATGACTTTTCATTTGGAACATTCATGCAAATTGTCATAAAATTGTATTGGGAGTTGTGATCAGTTATGAAAGGTGTGCATTTTTCTACAGTTTAAGCTGATGCTCTTATCCTGAGTGACTTTGAATGGGTTTTTAGTGCCTTGCTCGAGGAGACATTGAGATATGTCTGTTGATGGACACATTGGTTGTTGTGGAGACCAAACCTGGGATCATTCTGGCAGTTCTGAGTAGGACATTGGTAAAAAAAAAAACGTACACAAAATATGATACAAACATAATCACCATGCCATATAATAAAATCCACTAACAGATTACCAAAATGTTAGTCAATCTTACTTTGGATAATACCCAGAGTCACCTACATTCACTCAGCATAGTGTATGCTAACGTGTTAGCATGGAGTCTACTACGACTCAACATAGTGTATGCTAACCTGTTAGCATTGAGCCTACGATCACTCAACATAGAGTATGCTAACCTGTTAGCATTGAGCCTACGATCACTCAACATAGAGTATGCTAAAGTGTTAGCATGGAGTCTACTATCACTCAACATAGTGTATGCTAAAGTGTTAGCATGGAGCCTACTATCACTCAACATAGTGTATGCTAAAGTGTTAGCATGGAGCCTACTATCACTCAACATAGTGTATGCTAAAGTGTTAACATGGAGCCTAAAATTACTCAACATAGTGTATGTTTTTTCCTTACAATTGACACAAAACGTGATGGTATGTTGAGAAGGTTAAAGGTTACAATGTCCTCATTGACTATACAAAGTGAATCTCATCAAAAATCAATCTGTGAAGATAGCCAGTGTAGATGCTAAACTGTATTGGAGCGTTAACACATTATTTCACTCTTTCAGACACCACCGACACAGGGCCAGACTGAGGCGTCCCTTCAGTCCGAACTGCTGCCAGACCTGACGGGCTCGGCCCAGAGTCCCCCAGCAGAACACATAGCGCCACCGCCGTCCACCGTTGACACCGCTGCTCTGAATGAGGAGCCTATGCCTGGTGAGGGAGGGCTTGGTGAGGGAGGGCTGGGCTTCTCAAACATTTTCATGTCACAGACCCCCATATTATAGGACTTTATTCCAGGGACCTCTATAGGGGAAGGTTTTTGTTGTTGCTGATTTAGTCTTGAACTGTGTAACTGTCTGTGTGCTGGGGGGTTGAAAGAGCTGAGAGTGAAATTTATGATTAGAATAGAATTAGAATTAGAATAGTGATATAAAACATTCTGTAAGTGAGATAATTTCTAGTGAATTAAAGTGATGCGTGTATCATTTTAACATTAATGAATCCACATGGAAACATTAGTATAATTACTGTGAACAAACAAGACAGGCAACCTCTACTTGCCTCTACACTGCATGTTATTTATTTTTTTGCTGGATTGCTTTACAGCACAAAACAGGAAGAGGGCGCTGTTCTTCCAACGCTAATGGAGCTAAAGCTTTCAGAGTTTCTGGCAACTGGAGATGGAGGAAGGAGAGAAAGGCAGATGGATAAATCACTTCCAACATGTTGATCCACTTCAGTAAACCCAAATATGTGAGGGAGGGAGACAGGAAGCAAAAGGCTTTAGGGGAAATGTTGTCTTAATTTGGAGAAACACTGGTGTTATGTAGAGGCTACCAATCATTTCGATCAAGGTCTTACTTGTTTATGGTATTTATACCATGATACCACAATTAAAGGGTAATTTCCGGGATTTTTCAACATGGCCTCTATATCCACAAAATCGCCTATCATACCGCTAAGTAGATCCCAAAAGTTCCAGAGTTGCTCCGGTAGATCGGCAGTCGCGAAACGGGGGCTCAATGGCTGCACTGTAATCCAGTGGGCATGTCAATGTGGTCAAAGTACATCCACTAAAAGTGCTTGATTTTGCCACTGACAGGCTCAGATTGTTGAAATCTGAAAGCAAGAGGGTTGACTTGTTGCAAGAAGAGGATCGTGTAAACAACCGTCCTCTTCCTGCAACAAGTGAATCCTCTTGCTTTCATAGACCACCTTTGTCAGAGTTGAGCGTTCAGAGTTCAGAGTTGTTGTTAAAAAAAGGTCTATTTCTGGTTAAAAAAGGTTTATTTCTGTAGCGATCCTTTCAGTAATGTTGTCAGACACTTGTCAGACACACGAATAACAATCTGAGCCCGTCAGTGGCAAAATCAAACACTTTTAGTTGACGTACTTTGACCGCATTGACATGCCCGCTGGATTACATTGCAGCCATTGAGCCCCTGTTTCGCGACTGCCGGCTGAGCCAATCTACCGGAGCAACTCTGAAACTTTTGGGATCTACTTAGCGGTATGATAGGCGATTTTGTGGATATAGAGGCCAGGTTGAAAAATCCCGGAATTACCCTTTAACTTGACAATTGGTGTTTAAAAGTGCTACACATAGCACCTTTAAATTATAGTGAAACTATTCCTCATTTTGCTGTGGGGACCCCCTGGAACCCTTGCAAGGACCATCAGGGGTCCCTGGCCCCCACTTTGAGAACCACTGTAATAGAGAACATTTTATATGAGAGATTCACAGATTGAACGCTATTTCTTTGCCAATCCCAGGGACACCTTATTCTATATGCCAATACCAATTACCGGTCTGATACAGACTCATTTCCTCTTTAAGTACTCCACGGTTAAGAATAGATTTGCATCGGTACACTCAGTTTGGAATTGCTCTTCTCCATCTTAAAACAGGATGGATATGCGATTAGTGTTCTTATGGATGGATAGTTGGTGCTTCTTTGTTAGTGAGACAGGCATCATGGAAACGTAACATTTTACAGCATCAGTGTATCAAAGTAATTGTGATACCTCGGTATAATGACCATAAACAAATGAGACCATGGTCAAGACTTTTCTCCAAATTAAGACTACATTTCCCATAAACCCCATGCTTCCTGTTGCAAAGAGGATCTTTACTTCTTCAGAAGTGATTTGCCATCCTCCTTTCTCTCCTTTCACCATCTGCCATTGCCAGTAACTCTGAACGCGTTCCGTTTGGGCTGGAAGAACAGCGCCCTTTTCCTGTTTGGTGCTGTAAAGTAATCCAGCAG
This sequence comes from Hoplostethus mediterraneus, assembly GCA_034670385.1. Taxonomy (NCBI): domain Eukaryota; kingdom Metazoa; phylum Chordata; class Actinopteri; order Trachichthyiformes; family Trachichthyidae; genus Hoplostethus; species Hoplostethus mediterraneus. The sequence continues at coordinate 2,633,735 of JAXDDW010000037.1, read as the reverse complement.
ATTTCCCACCAAATCTCGGTCTTGTTTATTTACGGCAATTATACCAATGTCTCAAAATGAGTGCGGTAAGGATTTATTGATGTTAAAGATGGCCCACAGAGAGCAGAGTTGATAGTGTAACGTTCCGCTACGACATACTGAGTCCTACCAATTGTTTGATTTTGTTCCCTTTCAGTTAAATACCTGCAACAATGGAGGGGATCTGTTGGAGAGTTTTGCTTTGGCAAAGACACAGCTGGTAGAGACTCTACTGAATCATCTGGTCTTCTTACTTTGCATATCAAAGCTAGAGTACACACACACACACACACACACACACACACACACACACACACACACACACACACACACACACACACACACACACACACACACACATATATACTAATTAGAGGTGAAGTGTGAGATTACTTCAGCATCTCTGAAGTTTGCTCTTTTTAGAGGGTCTCAATGGGCCTCTTATGCCCCTCTGCTTAGTCTGTAATCTGCATGTGTTTGTGACAGTAGAGAGGAGGGAAAGCAGGCCGGGTACATGGCAACAATATGAAGGAGGGATGAGTAAAACATCCAACACGTCCCTCGCTTGTAGATTGGGCTGCAGGCTTCCAGTCTCTTGCATCCGAAGGCCTAATATAAACATTTATTAGAACATTCTTATAAATCATTATAACAAATAAATTGTAAGCACACCTATTGCCAGATATGTGGTTGGTTGTACATCCACAGGGCATATAATAAGACAGATTCCCTGTCCCTGTGCCCCTTTTAACCTTTGCACTTCTCACTATTGGTTGCATTTTAGATTAGATTAGAGTAGATTAGATTCAACTTTATTGTCATTGCACAGAGTACAAGTACTGAGACAATGAAAATGCAGTTTGGCATCTAACCAGAAGTGTAAATAGCAGTAAAGTGCATTTAGCTGATGCTCTTACCCAGAGTGACTCAATATGAGTGCAACAGTAGAATAAGCTGCAGTTCATAAATGAACAAAAAATGAAAACAGCCAAAAATCAGTAGTGCAAAGGGCAGAGCCTTAAAGCCACAGTGTGACTGAACGTGTGTTTAGAGGAAATATGTGCATGAAGTAAAATTAAATGGATTTAGTGCAGAAATAAGCGAACCTCCTCTTGCATTAGTTAAATCAAGTAGGAGGGTAAATAATTGGGTATGGAGTTAACCAAAGGTCAGATTTTTTGGGAGGAGTTTGTGTAGAACAAGCAACATTCAAGTTTGACTTTGTTGTAACTATACTGCCACCGTTAGTGCCCTTAAAGGGGAATTCCGGTATTTTTAAACTTGGGCTGTATTTGTACAAATTCATCATTTATACCGCAAAATAGGTACAAAACGTTTTGGAATTGGACTTGTTATTGGAAGTGTCTGACAACGTTACAGAAAGGATCGCTACAGAGATAGGCCTTTTTTTAACCAGAAACCTTTGTTTAACCTCTTCATGCAACAACTCACCTCATCTTTCAGATTTCAGAGTGAGACTTCTCCTTGAGCGAGACTTCTGTTTCTGGTTAAACAAAGGTCTATCTCTGTAGCAATCCTTTCTGTAATGTTGTCAGACACTTGTCAGGCACACGAATAACAATCTGAGCCTGTCAGTGGCAAAAACAAGCACTTTTAGTGGACGTACTTTGATCTGCGCACTTGCCCCAATGGATTACGTTGCAGCCATAGCAGCCCGTTTCGCAACTGCCGACTGAGGCGATTTACCGGAGCAATTCCAAAACTTTTTGTGCCTATTTTGCAGTAAAATGACAAATTTGTACAAATAGAGCCCAGGTTTAAGAATACTGGAATTCCCCTTTAAGATTCCTGTGACCGTAGAATGATCATGTATGTGCAAAGTGCTCGGAAAAGAAGTGGAATAAGAGCTAAGGAGACCCTCAACACCTTGCAATGTTGCTTGTTAAGGTTATTTTACTACTGAATTTTACTACTACTGGTGTTTAAAGACCTCAACATGGTCTTACAGACGAGGGGCGTAGACACAGGGCGACCTCCTAACTCCTGCTGCCAAACTAACAGTGGGCTGCTGAGAGATATTTGCAAAATCTTTGACATTGACGTGATAAAGTAAATGCATGAGCAGATTAATACCACATGCACTATATTTATACCAAAACCCAAGTTTTGTATGCTTAGAGACAGCTGCACTGAGAAACCCAAGCTGAATATTAGGAGACATATTTGCTATTGGTATGATGCTATCTTTAGTATTATCTGTAAGGAGCTTTGTAAAAAAAAAAGAGTGTAAAATTTAGTCTTCATCTTTGGTGCTCAGCCTCATCACTGTGGTGTTTCTGCACTGCACTTCCCAGAGATCACCTGTCAATCAGTCTTCTCCTTGGGTTTTCTGTTGGTAAAGTTTGAGTTTCTCTTTTCTTTGTCTGTTCAACCACGGTGGCTACGCTGCTCATGCTAACAGTTCTTCTTCTATTTATTCTATTTAACCCGGAAACGTAAAACACATCACTTCCTGTGCAAATGGAAAAGCTTTCATGAACTGGATAGAGGTTGGATCACTATTGTGTTATAGCAATCAGCAATAGGGAGTAGCAAAACAGACAGATTATAACTTTAAATACCCACTACAGCCTTCTATTTTGGCATTGTGCATTCTGCTGTCTACATTCTGCATCAACTGTCATAATTCACCTGACTCAGTTCGGCCTGTGAAGTCCTTTGAGGCTTGTTCGAAAAGTGCCTAAAATTTGAATGTAAAATGCGATGTAAATGTGATGCCGTTCCCCTCACTTTTGTCTTCCAGTCAAGCCGGTTGCCAAGCCCAGCCGGCCAGCCCACATCTGTGCCACATGCAACAAGCAGTTCAAAAACAGCTACAACCTGCGGCGGCACCAGTCCGTGCACACGGGCATCAAGATGAAGGACCGAGCCGCTCGCGAGAAAGAGGACGGAGGCAAGGGAGGAGGAGGAGGAGGACGAGTGGAGAGGCAGACAATCCCTCTCTCCCTGCTCCATCTCACCCTGCCACCCCCTCTGCCGCCGCCTCCTCCTCCTCCCGTTGCCCCGGCTGCCCTGGAGACCCTCCCCCAGCCCGGTCAACACACCAATCGGGAGGGGCAGCCGGTGGCCGTGTCCATCGCCCCAGCAACCGTAACCATGGCTGCGCCACCTCAACCTATCCAAGCCGCTGTGGTTGTCGTGGGTTCCATGGAGCAGGTGGGTTTGGAGTGTGTTGGGAAGCATACACCGTTGGTTCAGTACAATATGTTATAAGATATCAGCAAGTCAGTATCGTCAGTATCATTCCTCCCCGCCCACAGCTAGTGAATTTATTTTATTCTTTTCCTATCAGATGTCATGTTATCACTGACATTTAGTCACGAGTCACGGTTTCTGATTGGCTTTTGACCACCATTCAAAATGTTTTTTCAGCAGAGAATTCAATGATGGCTTGTTTTTACCGCTCTTGCTCTTGGAGTCTGGTCTCGCTGGGACCAAAGAACGTGACAGACATAAGAAATATAATATATTTTACTTTTCAGCCCACCCATTTGCTCAAAAGTGTTTGCAATGTAATTCATTTTCCCCATTAGGGAGATGTTACATCTTCAAAATCAAGTTACTTTCACTTCTGTCGTGTTACACACTACGTATAAACTAGTTGCTTGTGCAGAGTTTTACAACTTTTACAATTTTCCCCCTCCCCCCAACAGAATCCCAATCCCAATCCCAATCCAAACTCCAACCAAGTGAGGAAGAACCACGCCTGCGAGGCTTGCGGGAAGGCCTTCCGGGACGTCTACCACCTGAACCGCCATCGCCTGTCCCACTCGGACGAGAAGCCCTACTCCTGCCCCATCTGCCAGCAGCGCTTCAAGAGGAAAGACCGGATGAGCTACCACGTGCGCTCACACCAAGGCGGGGTGGAGAAACCTTACATCTGTCCTCACTGCGCCAAGGCTTTCTCTCGGTATAAGAGACGTTTAGATGAAACTTTAAAGGTGCTAGCATTTTAACATCAATTAATCATTACTACATACATGAGACATTAGTATGAATACCGTAAGTAAACAGGACCATCACTGGGAAAACCGGCAGCCTCTACTGGCCTTTACAATGCGTTTTACATTGACTACCACTGCATCGGATTTGGAGGGAAATCTGCTGGATTGCTTTACGGCACAAAACAGGAAGAGGGCGCTGTTCTTCCAGTGCTAATGGAGCTAAAGCTTCTGGCAACGGCAGATGGAGGAAGGAGAGAAAAGATGGCAAGATGGAGCGCATGCAGGGAAGATGGCAAATCACTTCCAACATGTAAAGCCAAAGATAGCAGGGAGAATTTTGAGAAATACTAGCACTAACAATAACTAAGAAAATACCGTGAGTTGTAATACGGAGGCCAATCTTGTCAACTAGGTTCTCAGTTGTTTATAGTAATTATACCAAGGTAGCACATTAATTTGACCATGATATATCGATTTTTATCTTATCACATAAGAGCCTGAAGCAGAAATACAGCATAAAACTAAATAATCTGCCCAAATCAATCTACTTGTTAACATGAAAACGCCAATCATTTAATTTGAAATGACAGATCACGGTTTCAGGGTCACAGGATGAACAAATTCTGTTTTAGGTTTTTGTTCTGGATGGACCTTTTAAAGGATATAACATTAAATATATGAATTCACGTGATATTTTGTAACACCTTGGATCGTCCAATCAGTATTTAGAAACCTAAACATCTTTCCTCCCAAAGCTAGAATCCAGAGAACCAAGAATCTGTGATGAAATACTGATGCATAGGCTGCACATGCTCCACTGACAATGAACAGGAGACTGATTCTGTGGACTCATACAATATTTATATGAGCTCTTACATCCAAAAGGACCTTCTATTTTAGTGGTACTGTCACTTCCACACCAGATACTGCCCCATAGTCCCCAACTCATTCTCCAGGGAACAAATCTGCAAGGAATTTGCAAATAGATATACAGTATATATATATATATATATATATGTAAACAGTTAAAGCAATATAGCAGATAACATGCATACATTAGTAGAATAAAAACAAAGAAAAAGCTTTTATTGGAGCTTGCAAAGAGAAAAAGTCTCAAAAGAAGTTGAAAGTATTGAGTCCTTAAATAGCCAAGACATGTTATCAATCGCTGCACTGTTACTAGGAATAAACACAGCAGATGTCCCAAATTAATTTTTAAAATGTATTTATTTGCATTTTTGGCTGCAGTAAAGTCCTCAAATCTTCTAGAAAATAATATGGACCAAGCTGTCACATTACTGAATTGTTCAAAATCCATCCGAAGTCTGCTGTGTTGCGCGGTGACTCATTCGGGTGTCTTTGGTGTTCGTTTCAGGCCGGACCACCTCAACAGTCACGTCCGACAGGTGCACTCCACAGAGAGACCCTTCAAGTGCACGGTAATGTCAACACCTATCTACTAGGGCTCGACCGTATGGGGTTTCTGAAGGCCAGTAGTCCATGTTTTGTGCATGAATACGTATTATTTTTATAATTATGGTTTTTATTCAATTGTAATTTTATTTAATGTCTCATTAGAATCAATTCAGATTAAGGGCTTCCCATAGACAACCAGTGTTGGTGAATTATACAACAAACAATTAGCCAAACTGCATCATATCACCCTATCAGAGGTGGACGACACTGATTGGCTGATATTCAGTTTTTAATTAAAGGCCAATATTGGCAAACCAATATATCCATCTAATCCTACTACCTGTCTGTCTTGTTTATGTATCAGCCTGTCTGTGTGTTTCCCTTGTGCACTTGTGCACAACGTGAACCTCTGCATGTGTTCATGCCTTCCACAGACCTGCACGTCTGCGTTTGCCACGCGGGACCGTCTGCGTGCCCACCTGATCCGCCACGAGGAGAAGGTGCCGTGTCACATCTGTGGCAAGCTGCTGTCCGCCGCCTACATCACCGACCACATGAGGGTCCACAACCAGTCGCAGCATCACGCCTGCCACCTCTGCAACCGCAGTAAGTTGCCGTGCAAAATCATGTTCTGGCCAATCTTGGCCAGAACAGTACCAGATGGTTTACTGGCCCAATGTTATTAGAATATCAACATTATTCTCATGTGGTGACACATAGCAGGTATGAGGCCATTCAAATGAAAAATAAAGGGTAAGTGACATATTTTGTTGATAAATGTATGTTTTTGTTTTGTTTGCCAGCCCTTGGCAGGCGAGCCAAAACGTTCATTTGCAGTAAAGTGCACGGACAAAATTTAAAATTTTTTTTTTTTAAATGTTAAAAATTTAAATAAAATAAAGTTACTTGTGAGTCCATGCAACAAAGTGAAGAAAACTGCAGGTGTAAGTATTCTGTCTTTCATCTTCCTCAGGCTTCACCACCCTCACCTACCTGCGAGTCCACGCTCAAAAGCACCACGGGCAGGAGTGGAAGGAGAGTGGCGGGGCGCGGGGGGGCTTCGGGGGGGGCGGGCGCCGGCGGGGTGCTGCTGTGCCAGCTGTGTGGGGTGCAGTGCAAGACGGCCACGCAGCTCCAGGGTCACATGGGCACCCATGCCAGCCCCCAGGGCGACCCCAGCCCCGACCCGACGAGTGCGGGCCCCGTGGGCGCCACCAGCGTGGCCGTCACTGTGTCCAGTGCTAGCACAGTTGGACTGCTGGTAACGGACTGCTCCAGTATCGCCCCCCAGCACCACAGCTAGCACCCCTGTGGGGGGCGAGGGGGGGTGGGGGGTGGGCCTGGGGGGGCAGGAAGAGGTGGGGGGGTTGGGGTAATGGGGGCACCGGAGAAAGAGGATGCATAAAGGAAAGGACCAGACATACGGCAGCCAGACCAGGTGTGTTTTAACCATTTGTCTGTGTGCATTTTGCTTAGGGTTTGACATGATACAGGGTTTGGATTGAAGCTGCTGAAAGACAATGTGCCATTCAAGATCTTTAAATATGAACATTTTCATTCCGCAAAACATTCAAGCAAAAAAAGAAATAATACAACGATTTGGTGTTTCCCCCATGAATTTTATGCCTGTCAGGGTGGAAAAGCCTCTGAAACAGCATTTAGACCATCATGGGACACTACAGCTACTAAAAATACATACTAATAATAATAATTATTGCAATTAGAATAACATTCATGCACGTTCAATCATACAATAAATACGTAATCAAACAAACTGCATCCTTCATGTCGGAAGAGGATGACACTGCCCGAAACATCATTCATCATCACATACATGTATGCTTTAGTTTCTCAATATCTGCTTTGTTTTCATTTCCCCCAGATTTCTTCACCAGCTGCCAAAAAGTGGATACAGACCAGGAACTCCTCCTTTCCTTCAACCTTGCTGCTGGTCTCACGAGGACGGTGTCGCTGTTGAACTCTATATTTTGTCAATGAGCCCCGGTCTCTGTCAGCAGTGTTAAGAGCTCACCTGCAGCTCACACAGGGGAACACACACCTATGGTACATGACGTTACACTACATGGTGGCGGCGTCTTTCCCACGGAGAAAATTGACACCTGATTGACATCCCCGATTCACACGAGACCGAGTCAAAGCCGAGGGAAACCACGGACGAGACTACAAGGAAACCTCTGCTCATGAGTTAAAGGAGCAAAACGATTTTTATTCATGTGGCTTTGCTAGTTCCGGGTGCCATCATGTCATTGTTTTCATTTTCAGTGGAACTACGCAGGTTATGACAGTTTTGTAAAGCAGTTGCTCTTTTTAGATCATTTTTATTCCATGTTATGTCAGTGTTTGTTTCAGCTGGTATGCTATGACATACAATAACTTATTATTAGTTTGCCTTTGTCAGATTTGACTTTGCACAGGGCAGGGGACCATCCAACTATGACATGGAAACATCAACTATTTTAGATGGGCCACCATGTATATTAGGGGTGGGAGAAGAAAATGATTCTTAGATGCATCCCGATTCTCTCTTGAAGTCTGCAATGATGCAGAAAAATCAATAATCAATTTTTAAAAACTAACTTCTCAACGGACTGCCACTTTAAAAAATGTGTGATGCAGTTTGTATTCGTTTTTTAAAAAAAACGACCGGAGTTTTTAAGTGTTTATATTAAGTGATTAATTTGTCTCAAAAATGATTTAAATAAAAGGGTGTTAATTCACCTGATTGTTTGTGTTGATGGGGGGAAATTGACCACGTATAGAAATCAGAAATTGAGATGCATCGATAATCGTTTTGCAATCGAATTGTAGCCCTCTGAATCAAATCGAATCGTGAGTTACTGAAGATTACCCACCCCTAATGTATATACACTTTTATATAACTGATTAAGGTAAACAGAGTGTTGTTTGTGTATATTCCCCATGGACATTGAATGTGCATAACTTCTTCGCTTCATATGATCTTTGTTCTTACTCTGGATGTTGATTTGTAATTCTTGAAAAGTTAAAATTGCCATGTAATTTGTAGCTACCTTGGTGACACATTTTCTGTGGCCGTGCATATTGACTGTATTTGATGCATAGTGCATAGCACCTCGTTACTACTGTATTAAATGGCAGTAAAAATGCATGTGTGGATTGAAGTTGGAGTGAACTTGAGTCTCTGAATCATGCTGACAGCACGATGTACTGGTATTTTTCTCAAAATTGTCATCTGGTCTCTAGCACCATAACATTGTTTACACCACTGATTGAAAAGCACCAACCCTCCCCCACCCGGCTTTACCAACTCCTCCTACTGAACAAGCTAGCCAGCTAGCTCTAGCTGTCGCTGCAAAGGCGACTAGAAACCTTGCGAACACAAACTAACGCTGAAAGAAGGGGGCCTGCTTGATGAGACTTGACCCAAACGACAAAAAAAGAATGCTTTTATAGGACGTTTGTACACTGGATATTACGACGCGATGGACCAGCAACGAGCAACCAAAAGCTAGCTGACGCTAGCTGGTTCGCTACGTTACAAAGCTAACGTTAGCTAATAATCCAGCTAGCTGCAGGAGCTTCCTAGCCGGTGATGAGCTGCTAACTTGGCCTTTTCGCTTTTCCGAAATTTGTTTCCTTGTCCTGTTACCATCGTTTTGACCCAGTTTGGTTTGCACGTTGAGTTAATTGTGTTGTCCGTGGAAGGGTTTCTTCTTGAAATATGTAGGTCACAGTACCCGGCTAACGGTAGCTATATGGGTCACAGACATCATTGGTTATTCGCTAGCTGGAACAGCTGGTTAGCAGGATAGCTGTTAGCCCGGCAGCAGAGGATTTATTATACGACACTTCATACGAGAAAGACTTCAAGTTAATCCACGCGCTTCTAATTGCGACATTTATACCGCAACTAGACCGTCTGGGGCTGGCATCGGGGTACGCATTTTATCTTATTTTATATTTGAATTCGTCGCTGATTGACTAGCCAGCGACTGTTAGCTTAGTTAGTCGAGCAACTTAATTAACCAGCTAACTACAGCTCGTAACAAACGAAGGTAACTTAGCTCGCTGACCTAAGTTAGTCGATGGTATGTGAGATAGCTATGTGGCAGGGCTGAGCTTCGTGATTTAGCTGTGCTTTATGAACATACTTCTGAGTTTTTATGTGTTTCTCCATCGCAGCTGACTAATACAGCTTCGCTTTTCTTCATCTTGCCATCGAGCTCGGTTGTTTACATGAGTGCACGTCATGTTCAGCAAAGTCTTCCTTGTCTGTATGCATAGGAAACTGATTTGTCATGCTCATTGAAGAAATCGATCGAATTTGCGCCTAGCTAGGTTACAGTAGCTTGGTGTGGCTCTGGAAAAGGGTGGGCTGTCAGGGTTTGGAAATAGGATGGCATTCCATGGTGCAGGCCGGCAGACAGTGTGTGGCAACTTGTTTCCGGGCTCCGAGTTGGGCCACAAGTATTTCTGCGTCAACTCTTCCTCTGGAGCTCCCTCCACGGGCCTCAGCGCTACGCCGTGTCTGACCGGACCCACTGCGCCGGCGGGGACGCCTCGCCACCCCACATCTCTCGGGGGAAGCACCGGCGGCGGGGCTGCCGTACCTCAGCCTTACAGCAACCCGGCTAGTGAGGTGCCAAGCCCAGCCGAGATGGAGCCAGATCGGCCGATTGGTTATGGCGCATTTGGTGTTGTCTGGTAAATAAACTTTCTTAAAAACCTCACAACTGCATAATCGTGTTCACAGTATGCGAGAAGGCTTTTAGCATATGTTTGAAATCAAATGACCCAATTTGCCCTGAATTTGCAGCCATGCTAGCCTGCATGCATAGAAGTGCGAATCTTTGCACCTTTAGAAACTGCTTCCACGTGCACACACTAAACAGGAACCTGTATGGTAAAGCCTGCGTGTTTTTTGAGTGTGCATCTGACTAGTCGTCAATCTCCTGCAGGTCAGTCACAGATCCCCGTGATGGTCGCAAGGTGGCCTTGAAGAAGATGCCCAATGTCTTCCAGAACCTGGTCTCCTGTAAGAGGGTCTTCAGAGAGCTGAGGATGCTGTGCTTCTTCAAGCATGACAATGTAATTGCGGGCTAGGCAAAGGGACATGGGATGAACAGAGGTGTGACTGGGGTTGTCGCAGTAGATAGGACATGGGATCATATGTTTCACAGTTTGCTTGGAAGGGCAAAGGTGATTGTGTTTGTTTGTTGATGTTTTCGTTTTCTGTCCATCCAGGTACTGTCGGCCCTGGACATTCTGCAGCCTCCACAGATTGATTGCTTTGAGGAAATGTATCCTTTACGCACATACAAACAACTGGTCTGTTTGTGTCAGATGTGTCAGATGTACCTCTTCTTTTTTTTTCTTCTTTTTTTTAGACTGACAGTGTGGCGGTCACGTCTCAGAGCAGGGCCTCCATCTGTCCCGTTGTACTGCGGTGCATTCACTAGACATTCATTCCCATTTCCAGCACACCTCTACACTTTTTTTCTTCCCCACATACATCGCTTCCTCTCGCCTTCTGTCCCAGTTTCTTTTCATTAATTGTCCCTGTCATGTCCTCCTTTTTTATCCACGCCACTTAATATAGCTACTTGTCTCTAGTCTAAATCCAGCACATCACTGCAGATGTGAGACTGGCCACTGGTGGATATTTAGTAGGGCTAGTTGACATGATAGTCATTTAAACGCCTAATGGGGCCACATGCAAACTCGAGCTGTTCAGACCTCATGTTGTGTGACCGCGTATTAACAACTGAAAAATAAAGATAGGCTTGTTGATGTCAGGGGGAGGTCAGTCCATCTGTCTCAGAGCTTTTCCTTGACAGCAGCCACCCCACAGCTACGTGATAACAGAACTGATGCAGAGCGACCTCCACAAAGTGATCGTGTCTCCTCAGCCGCTCACCACCGACCACATCAAGGTCTTCCTCTACCAGATCCTCCGAGGTGAGTGGCCGGCTAGCGCCGTCTCTTCACCGGGAGTGGATCGCCTGCTATGCTGCTGCTTGGCATGTGTATGGCCTGTTTCCAATGCAGCGATCACGCCATTTGCATGAATGTATCTGCATTTCTACAAATGTTTTTGATAGACACCCTGATTGAACCCTGCTCTATCCCCTCCCTGGCACCACGTGACCACCAAAGCTGAATACACTTCTCAACTGAAAAGACTAATTCAACTGCTGAAGTGGGCTTTTTACATAAGTGTTTACGTCCTATGTCAACAGTGTAATTGGACGTTTACGCGATTGAGCTGTTATGTAAGAGAAAGCAGGAAGAGGAGGTGAAATGTAACTTGCTTTTCCCGACCAGGTTTGAAGTACCTTCATTCTGCTGGGATCCTGCACAGGGACATCAAACCAGGAAATCTGCTGGTCAACAGCAACTGTCTGCTCAAGGTAACCCTCATCACTCGTGTGCATTATTTTATTTTATTTTATTTTTTTGTAGCAGCAAGAACTCCAGTTGTTGTACAATATTAGTCAAAGGCTCTAAAGTGCTTAGTGGTTACATGGGCCTGCTTAGTTATGAGATTTCATACTTGGTTGGTTCAGTTTCGCCTCTTCATTGGGTTTGTTTGGCCATGACAACAGTCAGACTCAGGATTGTACCAAAACAATCAGACCGAGACCTTGCTCAGTTTCTTGGTACATTTCCAAGCCAGCCCTGGAGCGCTTCGATGGGAATACATGAATACATGCCGGCTGTGATCCCGCCCAGCTACAGGAAGCACTGTGCATTATGGTTGAAAATTTTACCATGGAAGAAAGTCTTTCACTGCACCAAAATTCGGACCAATGAAGGAAATTACTACCACATATTCTCCCGATTCAGACCGAAGCAAACTCCTATGCCCTTACTATTCCCCCACCCTCCTTGCTTGCCTCTTTCCCCCGCCCTGCGATCAGATTTGTGATTTTGGGTTGGCGCGAGTGGAGGAGCCGGACCCGTCGCGCCACATGACCCAGGAGGTGGTGACTCAGTACTACCGCGCCCCCGAGGTGCTCATGGGCAGCCGGCACTACGGCTCGGCCATCGACGTCTGGTCAGTGGGCTGCATCTTCGCAGAGCTGCTGGGGCGACGCATCCTCTTCCAGGCACAGAGTCCCATCCAGCAGGTAGGCGCTGTGGCGCTGTAGCAGGGGCAAGGGGCAAGGGCAGGATGCATAACAAGCCATGGATCATTCACACTGTCAACAGTAGCTTTTCATTGACATGCTTTCTATCTTCCCTACCATCTTGTGATCCAGTTGGATCTGATTACTGACCTGCTGGGAACCCCTCCTCTCTCGGCCATGGCGTCGGCCTGCGAAGGCGCCAGAGCCCACATCCTGAGGGGGCCTCACAAACCGGTAGGTGACAAAAATCTGCGGCCCGTTCACACCGGCTACATTTATGTGCGGCTATCGGTCAGTTAATGTCTTACGGCCACGGTACACTTGGTGCAGAAATGAATGCAGACAGTCTGAGCCTGCACAATGAAAGCAGTGAGATGTTTCCATGCCACAGTAACCTGTAAAATATGGGAGTAAGCCACGCATCTTAACCGGGTTTCTCCTGATCGGTGTGAGTCTACCTGGGTTATTCTAACCCAAATCCTCCTGACAGCGAACCAACCAGTGGCTCATTTGTTTTCTCCCCCTCCCCCCCCCCCCCCAGCCATCGCTGTCTGTGCTCTACATGCTTTCTGATGGCGCCACTCATGAGGCGGTGCACCTGCTGTGTCGGATGCTGGTCTTTGATCCGGTGAGTACAGGCGATACACCAGGCTTGTGTCTCGTGTTGATGGAGTGCAGCAGTGTTAGTATTTGGTGTCGTTCTTCGTCTCAGTTAGGTGGATGAGAAAGGGACTAATTTGACCAACCAGAAGAGATGAAATCATTATGACAGCTGGTTTAAAAATAGGAATAGTCCAGAACTGACGTAATCGCTGTTTTTTCCTCGCGTCTGGATGAACGATGTGTTTTTTTTCCCGGGGGAAAACCAGGCTCAAGTGCAGGATTGCAACAATAAGCTGTTTGAGCAGGAGAAAAAAAAAAATAGAAGCTCTGTCCTGTGTCTGAAAAACTGGCATCAGTGTACCTCTACTTTCCAGCTATTGAGTGACTTTATCGTCCTGATCAGGCTAAACGGATTTCCGGCAGCGACGCCCTGTCCCACCCGTACCTGGACGAAGGACGCCTGCGCTACCACACCTGCATGTGCCAGTGCTGCTACTCGGTTCCCAGCGGGCGAGTTTACACCCGAGACTTCGAGCCGCCCGCCGAGCGACCGTTCAGCCACAGCTACGAGAACAGCCTGCTGTCAGTGTGGCAGGGTAAAGGTAGGGCGCCGCTAGATACGTTGAATCAAATCTCAGGGTGTAACTGATCTCCCAGCCTAACTGCGTTTAGTCTTCTACCATTGTTCTACCTATATTTTTTTAACTTCAGTTTTCAGTTGGCAATGCTGTGACTAATTCCCCTTTTCTTTGTCATCACATCAGAGTTAATCCATCGCTTCATAACGGAGCACCAGCAGGGCAAACGAGTGCCACTGTGCATCAACCCTCAGAGTGCTGCCTTCAAGACCTTCATCAGGTGAGGCAGATGTTGAACTTGTTGATATAAAAGCACCAGTCAACACTTTTTCACTGCCAGTAGCAATTCTGAGTACTGCTACACATTGAGTATTCTGAGTACTGATTCAATCCATTACTTGCACTGAGTACAGTACAATACAGTCTTTAAACCTCATCCGACTGGAATGATTTATATCGTTTAATTCTTTTCTCTTTCTGTAAATCAGAAAAATAAGTCACTCGCTTTGATTTCTTCCATGTAGCATGTAGGATTGGGTTTCATTATAGGGGAAATTGTGATAGCTGTGCTCTGTTTTAACCTGGTAACTGCCCACTATCTGATATCAGTATTGGCATCCCCACTGGAAGTCTGAAGAAAATCTTGAAACTTACCATCACACTGCACATCACATGCCTCTGAGACAGACTGTGTATATTAGTAAGGATCAGACAGTCAGACATAGATGTAGATTTCCTTGCTCTGACATCTGGAATATTTCTCTTCCTTCCTTTCTACTTCCCTCGGCTCCCCCTCTTTCCCAGGTCCACTGCATGGCACTCCTCCAAGGTGTCCAGGAAGGAGGAGAGATGAAGGATCCTCCTCTTTGCGTAGAGGGCGAGGCGGCAGTTTGAGGAAGGATTTTATATCGGCCCGTGGCATCTGAGAGTTCCAGAGAAAAAGAATTTGGGTCTCTTTTTGAACGGCGAGGTGTTGGGGAAACGATACACCCCGCCAAGCGGGAAAACAGACGGCCCACCCGTGCTCCTTTCTGAAAAACCGCCTCATCTTTTTTTTTTTTTTTTTCTTTTCTTTTTCCCCTCCAAGTGAAATCTACAAATTGTACCAGTTCCCGAATTAAAACTACCGCTTAAAACAAAAAAAAAAAGAGGAAAAAAAAGACTTGAAAGGCTGATGCTACAGGCATTTTCGGTGCTGAAACAAAACACAAAAAAAATGCTGCTGACGTTCTGGAGGAAGGAAAAGGAAGAGAAATCTAGAGGAGGAAAATGACTGAACTCAGTACTAGATTGGGATTTTCCATCTACGTCGGTAGAGACATTAAGGAATAATGATTTTAATTGTTTGGTAGAATAATTACTTAGTTGATTTTTGAAGTCATTCCAGCCCTGTGCAATATGGTCAAAAATGAAAAGATAAGACCCACAAGACCCACCGGGGGAAGCAGCAGGCTACTCATAGACGTAACACTTGCGGCGTGCTCACTTGCCAACCAGTTTTCAAACACTAATTCGAGGGCGTACCGGATCAGCGTCCAAAAAGCTCCTGACTCCGCCTCCAGACACTCCCTGACTACTACTTTTGTGTTTTCCGATCCCGAGTTTTCACTGTATACGCAGCACAAACTGCATTTGCACACATCGTTCAAACGCGGCGCTGGCCCCCCCCCCATCCCTCTTCGGACACTTCTCAATGCCGCTCAATGACGTTCACGATGATGCAATTTTCCCAGAGATGTAGCAGTTTTCACCACAGGTTACCGAGTCTCTGGGTGTCAAATGGAGGTGTGTCTTCAGCGTTGATCCGGCATTTTTTTTTTTCCCCCCAGCCTTTTTGAGTAGTGATGAGTCGATAATGTCAGGGAGACCCTGGATCAGAGTTGGTAGTACCGCCTCAGACCTCACTGTTTTGTCCTCAGAAGACTTGGGGCCACGTTCAGCAGGAGAAAACTCTGGGGAACGGGTCAAGATTCAATAGAATCTAGGAAGAAGTCGGAAAAACATGAGTGAGGTACATGTTTGTTCCCTACATGTCGATTCCCGGCCAAATGGTTGTCGAGATTGCCTCTAAACCACACATCTGAACTTCTGTTTTTTTTGTTAGCCTCTCACATCCGTGGCGACTTTTGTTCCTACCACCTGGTAGAGAAAGGTCATCTCAACAGGTACTTGCCCAATGTTGTTGTTTTTTTGTTTTTCTCCTGCTGAATGTAGTCCCTAATCGAACCTCTTCAGCCATGCCTTTCTGACCAAACCCAACCGATGGAAGAAGGAACCGACAACGGGCTCCGACCGGGCAGGGCGGGAAGTGGCTTCGGAGACGCAAGCTGGAGTGTCACACCGATCATGCTTTTTTCCTATTTTATTTCTTAATTTATTGAGTGTCTGTTGGAGAGCGTCTGTGCGTCCGCCGCCCATGTGTGTCGCGGCCCTCTGCTCGCGGTGATCTCGTTACCTCAAAACCAGTTCGAGGCGGGTGGTGGGAAAAGGAAGAGCACGGACCCCGGTGCATATCTATAAACTGAAAGTCCTCCTACCACGTACTGCAACGTTAACGTCATTCCTTTGGATCCATCGACTCTGTTCTTTACCTCTCGGTCACTCCTCGTCTTTGTCCCACTGTAATCGCCGGCTAAAGGGGAGACGCAAGGCTTTGAGAACATGCTAGGGAGCTTGGTGAAATGCTGCTGTTTTTGTTTTTTGTTTTGTTTTTCTTCTTTTCTTTTGGTTGTTGTATTAGTTCCTGTTGGGTTTAAGGCTCAGGTGTCCCGTTGCAGACTATAAATTGTACAAACCCTCATAGGGATGCACCAATATCGGAGGATCAGGCCGATACCAGACTAAGCTAGGTAATGGAACAGGAGCTGAAGAAATGAACATGAACGTTGAGTAGGTTTGCTAGCTTTTGCACCCACAGAAGAGCGTTGATTCTCTCTAATACAATAATTATACCTTCATGATTTTTTTGTCCAGTGACTCCAAACTAATAGATTAAGCCAGGGGTTCTCAAATTTGATCATGCCATGGACACACAAACAGGCCATTGACACCCCCCCCCCCCCCTCCTCTACGTGATAAGATTTAGTCTCAGGGACCCATAATGGAACATTATTGGTGTTGATTTAGTCTCAACTTGTACAACTGTCTGCACTGTGTGGCGAGATATTAGTGGTGTGAGTGAAACCCATCATAGTTCTTGCATATTCTCTGGGATAATTTCCAATGAATTAAATAGCAGTGGATTTAAATTATCCCTCGTTTTGCAGAGGACACCCCCAGAAGCCCCTCAGGTGGTCCCCGCTCCCCACTTTGAGCACCTGCAGTATATTGGCCATCAATATGTCAAAGGTTTAATACTCAAATCTGTAGCGGTGCATCCCTACGCCCCAAACAGGAAGGACCGCGGAGCATCTTAGCCGGGGTTGGCCGTGCCACCATCAAGAGTCATCTTGCAGGTTCAGGCCTCTTACAACCACACAAATTGGACAGCCTCAAACCTCACCTAATACTGTCATGAAAAGTCTGTCAGCAACTCATTGCAACCGCTAGCGTTGCCATCCCGACACTGGATGACTAGGGACTGCCAGAATACTTAACTTTGTATATCTGCATGTGTATATTTATTATCCCATGGAGAACGTTTGGGTTTGAATGCTGTGCAATGGTTGAGTTGTCAACATTGACAAAAACATACATCTAGTGGTAATTTTATTTAATTCATCCTAGGAAGTGATTTTATTCTGGAGTTTTTTTATGTTTGTTGTGATCCCCATTTTAGACTTGTTTTACCCCTGCCATCTTTTTTTATTTGTTGTGTTAGTAGAGAGCCTTTCAGGCTAGGAAAGTTTTAAATAGATGGCCTGTGTTTGGTCTTTTTTCCCCCCTTCCTCCCTTGCACTTACTTCAAACATTAGTTGGTGAGTGCATTTAGGATGTCTCTGTCACATTTTTCAGCTTTTGTCTGTTCAGTTTTTGCCAATAGACGTTGAAGTGGAAGCTGTAGAGCAGGGCAGGGCAGACAGACAACTGGTCATCTATAGAGGCTAGACATTTTTTTTCAGATATGAAAAGAAACTTGATATTTGTGTTTATGAATATGAAACCAATGTTTTGAAAAAAAATGTTCTGTTTTGTCATAATGTTTTAGCAAGTTTTTTTTTTGACTTGTGTACCCAACAAATACTTGAATTTCTTAAAAATGTTTAGAGTTAAAGTAGTGAATGATAATAAATGGACACTGGATAATATTCCTCTACCCTGTGATCTCATTGGTTGCATCCTAACGTGTCTTATAGGACAGCTTAGTTGAAAACCTTGCCTCTAAAATGTTAAGGAAAACAACCTTGTTTTTATCCAGTGAGTTTTCAAAGGGTTTCACCACCCATCCCACCACCCACAGGAACCATGTAATCCTTCAATGAACATACAACCAGTGATGTAGTGGAAATAGAAAGATGGGTAAAATAATACCAATCACTATCAGATTTTTTTTTTGGCGGCCACCAAAGCCACCAGATGATTTGTTGCTGTAAAACGTGATTTCGAACCGTTTTTGATGAGATTTTCTCCATTCCATGTTCTATTCTTGATTGCTATACGGAACGCCGACCAGTAGGGCGGCGGCCCTGTTGCGCTGTTGTACACTATTACGATGCAGAAGAAGACAAGTAAACGCAACAAGCACAGTCCAACGAGATGCGCGGAACTACCGCTTCAGACCAAGTTGGGCACGAGACAAAAGTACCTGCGGACTTCACTTCCAAGTTCCATGTTGCTTAGGTGTTATAAAACAATTAAAATAGAGGAAAATCTCATGATGGCATAATCTTTTAGTTAACACAACCTCACAAATGGCATGCAGACAAAATTACTAAGATACTGTTTTATGCCTTTTAATAGATTTATTTTGGGTATATTTTGTCAAGTTTTTAATTCTATTCATATAATAACCTAAATGTGATCAAGTCTCTTCATCACTGAAAGTTATTTGGGGCCATATAACAAGGTTCCATGTTCATGGTATAGAGGGTACCACCAAAGTCCTTTTTCTGAGCCGAGAAAAACTCTTACAAACAAAAATCATTATCGTTACATAACTTATCTCCTATAAGTTGTATCAGTATACTGTGAATCAGCTTTTTTTTTAAATTGTTTTGTCAGGCTGAAAAGGTGGATTAACTAGATCCCTGTTTGCAATTTGTCGTGATTTTCACATTTTAGTCATGAGGGATTTGAAATAAAACCCTTAAATATTATAATATTGAGCTGTGAAAAGGCCTCTTGGAGGAGGAACAAAAAAAGCATTTTAGCATGTCTGTGTCTAACAGTCTGTAGTATTTTCATTAGGTCCTTGTTGAACTGCCATGTTGGCTAGGTGGTGGAAGATAATTTTGAATTCCCTGGTGTCCTGATGAGGTAAGTCATTTCACAACATTGGATTTTGATAATTTTTTTTGTTAGATTTTGTTGAAACAAAGATTTGCAACATCAAATCCTGTGTATGGGAAAATGAAAGTAAGTGGGCTTAATACTTACCGTAGCAGGGCTTGATAGTGAGCTATTGGTGATTTTATTGCATTACTTGCCAAGATGCTCATGGCTGGTAAGCATGTAACTAGCATTAAGCTTTCACTTGTTCTACTCAACAATTGATCAGTACTACACTGGTTGTCAATGGGAAGGCCTCAACCTGAACTGATTCTAATGACATTTTGATCAGATTCCACACACGTACACAAGTGTTTTATTACAAATAATGTTAAATTGTAGAGCAGCCTTTGACACTAATAGACCATGTATGAAGGTATTTCCCTGCCCAAACTATTTTCAGAAGTGTAACTCATGATTTGCAAGAGCGAAAAATAATTTGAGCAAGAAAATCTGATTTGTATTCGCAACATTTTTTTCAGTTACGCCTTTACACTTGCAAACGTCAATTTTGCGTGCATAGACTTTTGTCAGTGTTTTAGCGCTCAAAGCCTGCCAAAACAATTTACAAGCGCGTGGACCTGGCGGCCTTGACGCCGAGCTACCCTCACGACCAGTGAGCTGTCCACGTCCAGGAGCGGTGGTCCGCAGATGAGTTGGCCCCTGCTCCCGGGGGGAAACGTAGCGGGCGGTGGACAGCCGCAAAGCAGTTCGGCACGGCACAGAAGAGGACCTCCGGCCCGCCAGCCTAGAAGCCAAGGGATTGGATGTCAATAAAATGGCCCATGATCTCTCTACTCCGTTAATGTTCATAGTCTGAGTAATACAAACCTACCGATCAGGTATAGTTTCTTGTAACTAGCAGACTAACTAGTTCTACTCAAGGCTATTTACATTTAGTCAAATAAATCTACTATAGCTAACACAATGGAGCAGTTACAGAGTGACACGGTCTGTATCCAATCAGTGCAGAGCATAGTGATCAGTCTCCGTGCACCAATCAGATAGCTCTCTGTTCTAGCCCCCGCCTCCCCTTTGCTTGCAAATCTTGGATCTTGCTTGCAAATCGTCTTGGCGGGCTTTGAGTGCTGAAACAGTGGCAGAAGTTGGCATGTGCAAATTTGTCATTTGCAAGTGTAAATGCGTAACTGAAAAGAGTTTTGTGAATACAAATTAGATTTTCTTGCTCAAATTGTTTTTCGCTCTTGCAAATCATGATACACCTCTGAAAATTTTGTCAGGGAAATACCTTCATAATATGACCATGCGATTTGATTTGGCTGTCTCAAATTCTGTCAGTTCACCATCAAAGACACTACGCTAAACTGGTGCATCTCTCAGAGAACCTCCTCTTCAACACTCCTTCCTCCAAATGCAGTCCCCATCCACTTTTCATATACATGTCACATGATGGTCTAAAGGCTTTTTTTCCACCCTGCCTCAAATGCATCATTTTTTCCAGTGTAACCCTAGTTAGAATCAGCCTTTTGGGAGTGAGGCATTAATTACTGACTGACGAGGTGTTTTTCCAATCTCTCTCTCTCTCTCTCTCTCTCTCTCTCTCTCTCTCTCTCTCTCTCTCCCATCCCTCCATCCCTTCCCCCTTTGTTTTGTAGTCCTTGTCTCTTCCTGTCTGTGGCGGGTCCTGTGCATCTGTGGGCGGGTGGGAGACTTGGCGAGTTGACAAACGATGTGACGCACTGCGCTGTCTCAGTGTCGCTCTGTGTACATAACATGCTTTCACCACGTGCGGTCTAACCTTCAGTCGACAGCGGGCCAGCTGTTTCCCTCCCATAGAAGGGCCCGAAGACGAGAAGCACATACCTCGTACTGCGGGAGAGGGATTCAGTCGGGACCGCTCAATCAAATCACATGGCAAGAGACTCAGAGTAGATCTGCTTCTATGTACTCCCGCAAGCTGCCAATCAGGGCGTCCATAAATCCCCTGCAGTACAGAAAAAGCAGATCCAAGCAGGTGGCAGCTGGAGGGAAGGTGGGCGAGGAAATTGGTGAGTACCAGCATGGTTTAAATATTCCGCTCATTCTGTAGACTGTGGTATGACTATTGCCCCAGGCGGACCACTAAACTGCAGCCTACTTGAGTTTCCTGGATGAACTTATGATGCTATTTTTACTTTTTTTTACATTATTTGCGATGCTTTCCAAGCAGAAAGAAACATTTATTATCATGATGATCATCAGAGCAACATGAGAAATTTACATTCAGTTGGATATGTCATCAGAGGTGCATTTTGTTACTTCTTTATATGTAAAGAAGTTTTACATTTAGTAAAATAAATCCCCTATAGCTAACACAATTGAGTAGTTACGATGCCAGTCAGAGTGACACATTCTGTATCCAATCAGTGCAGAGCATAGTGATCAGTCTTCGTGCACCAATCAGATAGCTCCCTGTTCTAGCCCCCGCCTCCCCTTTGCTTGCAAATTTTGGATCTTGCTTGCAAATCCTGGTTCACATGCTTGCAAATCGTTTTAGCAGGCTTTGAGCGCTGAAACAGTGACAAAATTGATGTTTTCAAGTGTAAAAGCGTAACTGAAAGTTATTAAATTAAATTACATTTTTCTTCATTTTCTTGCTCAAATTTTTTTTCACTCTTGCAAATCATGATACACTTCGGAAAATAGTTTTGGCAGGGAAATACCTTCGTACAGCAAGTTTCAAACTAATTTCACCCACTTGCCAGCTGAATTTAGTTGATTGCATGTATTTATTTATTTTAAAGGGCAAATTAAGATTTTTACTGCCCCATAGCACAAAATGACCATAATATATTGGGGGGGGGGGGGGTTGATAGGGTTCTTGATCAATACCAGTGACTCAACGATTACTTGGCCAGGTTCTCAGATCTCCCGCTTTTAGAAAAAGTCCCAGCCCACTTGGTGTTTCAAGACACTCCCAATCCCCCAAACCTCAGGTAAAAAATAGTTTAGACTTTGTAAAGGATTTATCCATCAACATTTTTACTTTATTAACTCTTTCTGCAGCTGGAGCACAACTTTTATATATTGCACGTGCACGATAGCATGTCGTGCACATGCAATATATAAATATATACATTAATGCTGTGTTACCACAAAGCACATTTCTTCCATGCAGGGCTCCACAACAACTCCTCCCTCTCAGCTGCAGGTTACAAGGTTTATACAAAGCGGCATGCCACGCCCATTTGAGCCTCTTGTTCAAGCTCCTGGCGCAACCTGTCCTTAACGCTCCCAGCACATCGAGTGGGTGTGTGAGAGCACTCACCCACACACACACACACACACACACACACACACACACGCTTACACACTGTGACACAGGAACCATGTTGGCCCTCATGGCTGCTGGCTCAGTCTTCTTCCCCGGCCTCTTCCTGCTGTCCAAGCAGGGTCTGAGGCGCACGTTGAGACTGAGCGAAGGTGACGCTGACATCGTTTCTGCTAGGTAAGAACACAACGCTGCATAGACACACACACACACACACACACACTCATTATGCATTATGGTTGAATGGGGTCAGTTCACTTTCAGGGGACTCAAATGAAGGTTCAAGGTGAGCAATAAGGCCGGGTGCCATCCTTTCATTTCAGACTGGTGTCGTCCATCCAAGCTGTCATGGCCTCTTCGGCCGGATGCATTATCGCCTCCTCTTGCAAGGATGTCATGGAAGACAAGTGAGTACAAAATATATATGTGCGTGTTTGTGTGTGTGCCTTGTCTTTATGTATGTTAGTCTTCATGCAAAGAGAGTGACTTCCGTTTGCTCGGGTTACACTGATATATCAGGTTGCTGATATATCGATATGCTGATATTGGGCTTTTATTAATAATCTGATCTGGTCCAGTCAGTGTCATCCACCTCTGATATGATGGATATGATGCAATTTGATTGATTACATATTTATGGTAGAATTGATTTACTTTAATTGAATTAATTCTAACGAGACCTTTTGATGAGATTCCAAACGAGTACACGTGAAGATGTTGTTATTATTGTTATCTTCCTGGGGAGAGTTCTAGTGTCCCGTGATGGTCTAAAGTCCATCAGCAGCAGACTATCGGTATCAGCGTTGTGGCCTTCAGAAACCCATATCATAGCGAGTGCACGTGTGCGTGTGTTCATACACCAAAGCTCAGTCTCTGCCGGCTCTCGTCCTGTCCCTCGGGTAATCGAATTACCATCTCAACCTAATTAGTCTCCCTCCTGCCGAGCCGGTAGCAGCAGCAGAGCTATTTTAGTGCCGCTAAGACGGCAGCAGAGATCCCTAATCTACCTTGCCGATGAGGGTCTGGGGGGTTGCGAGAGGGACGGTATGGTGGGGAGACGGGTGGGGTTCTTCCGGCCCTACATTTCCCAGTCAAAGCGGGCAGGGTAACCATTTGGTTACCAAATCACACCACAGCCAGGCCAATTGCGCAGGAAGCCCTGGGTAGCACTTTAACCATCTCCATCCCAATGCAGCCTGCCTCATGCACGAGGTGGAGTCAGTTCTGCGGCTTGACTGATAGCGATACTTGATGTGATATTTTTTTAATTAAAGCAGCCAATACCTGATTTTTTTTTTTTTGTGCTGATATTCAATATCTTAGCATTTGACACTTTTTCACTGTAAGTTAAGGGTCCATTAAAGTAGTCATATTTTTTATTATGTTAACTGTAGACAACAGAGAGGTAATACGTAAACAAGGGCAAGGAGGAACAATGGTAGACAAGTACATACATGGGCAGACAAAGAAGCAGAAATGACAGACAAAGAGGAAAGTAAGGGTGGATACAGGTAAACAACATGACAAATAGACAGGAGATAATGTGTGGTGAATGACGGTTGTCAGGAAGCAGCTGCGTGGGGTGAGCGAGGCTATACAATTTAAGAGATTAAAGGAGTGTCGGAGTTTCGTTGGATTGTTTTTTTTCCCAGTTTTTTCCGTCTCGAGTTTTCGAGTTTTCGAGTTTTGCTCCAGTGTTATCTGTTCTATTAAAAGATTTAACCATTATGTAAGTTGTTTCCTGTTTTTTCCATTAGGGCTGCCAGTTGATACTGTCATGCTGCTGCAACCCCAGAATTTCCTCCCAGGGATCAATAAAGTATCTAGAGGTGCTGTGATTTGTGATGACGTGTCAGGTGCACCCAAGTCTCCTAGTACGCACAGGGAAGGGGATGGATGGATATGGATACGAATATTTTTGGACTGTATTCACTATCTTTACATTTGTGTTTTCATGCCACAAAGTTTTCCCCCCAGACTTTTATTCTGGTGGAAAAGCCTCTGAAAGAAGCATTGAGACCATCATGGGAAACTCTCCATTGAAATCTAGAATTATAACTCTATTACTACTACTGATAATAATAATAACACAATTATCCAAACTTGTATGGACTCCAATCAAAGTGTTTTATTAGAATCAATTCAGGATTCCTATAGACAACCAGTAAAATAAAAAATAAATATGGACTCAATCAAAATGCATCATATCCATCACATCAGAGGTGGATGATATTTGGACCATATTTGATTTTTAATAAAAGATCATATATTTATCATAATCCTAGTAAGCCATCTCTTGACAACCACACTGACTCACATCCTGACTCTGACTCTTTCCCCCCTCTCCCTCCCGGCCTCTCTTCAGGCACTGGCTGGCCGACGCCTATGTTCTCTTTGCCACGCCCTACTTTGCCTATGACATTTATGCCATGTTCCTGTGCTACTGGCACAAGCTGCAGGTCAAAGGGCACGAGGAGGATGGCAGCAAGTCGATGGGTGGCGCCGCAGTGGGCTACCTGCGCCAGGAGGCCCTCATGGTGCTGCATCACGTCTTCATGGTGGCCGTCTGCTTCCCTGCCTCAGTGGTAACTATGGCGATAACCGGGGCTCGGCAGATCAAACGGGGAAATTGAATCATTGCAGTAGCTCAGAAGTTCACATGAATAAGAACAGAGTAAATGGGGGGGGATTCAACATAATGCAAACCAGCAATTCCAGATGTCAAGACCATAATAATTGGAATATGTTTGAATGAAAAGTATGAAGAAATCTGAATGACACCATTATCAGGTGCTGTAATACGATACAGAGAAAGAAGAAGAAAATGTGCTTGTCCTGTGCTTTTGCCTGATTGAATTACTCTTTATCTTACTTCCTTGTCTCTGTAAAGCACTTTGTTTTTGTTCTATGTAGTTTAATAGTGTTATTATTATATATTATTATTATTATATTATTATATGTGTACAAATCAGTGCTTACAACAAGACAGTCATTAGCTGACCAGATACGGTTAGCTACATTTTCATGCCGAAAATATCGAACAAATTCAGTGTTTCCCCCAGAATTTTAAACCATGGATTAATTACACTGGATAATAATAATAATAAGTTTAGTGTATTATTATTATTATTATTATTATTATTATTATTATTATCAAATGTCACATTAGAATCAATTTCAGGTTGAGGGCTTCTCATAAACAACCAGTGTTGTTCAAGTCTACAATAAACACAGCATTATATTAGGATCTGAGGAGGTTTGATTGGACTGAAAGCTTGGCGATGAATGACATTTTCGTTGCAAAGTGTAGACGCTTCTTTCCAACAATTCAACACATGCTTTCTGTTCTCCCTCTTTCCTCTGTCTCTTTTTCAGTTCTGGAGGCAGGGGAGGGGCGATTACTTCCAGGGCGTCTTGTTTCTGGCTGAGCTCAGCACACCGTCCGTCTGTCTGGGGAAAGTCCTGATCCAGGTAATCATTGATCCCCCCCCCCCACCCCCCCAGCTGCCTCTATAACCTCTCTGTACATAGGGGATAGTCGAGGCTCTAGGACGTCCCGTTGACTTCTTGAGGTGTCCTGGGCCAAATTCAAAGTGCACTTGGTAACAGCAGTAGCTGTCGGTGCATCGTTTCCTCCTTAACCCTCCTCCCCGCAGCTTTCTCCGCTACTACAGTACCAATTCTTACTTTCTCAGTGCTTGAGTCTGGGTTTACTCACTCTGGGCTTTACTCACTTGGTCCTCTGTCTCTCTGTGGTTTCCTCCGGTCAGTACAAGAAGCAGCACACTCTCCTGCACAAAGTCAACGGAGCTCTCATGCTGGTCACTTTCTTCAGTTGTCGAGTGCTGCTCTTCCCTTACCTCTACTACGCCTACAGCAGGTATGTTGTCCACTGTCTTTCTACTGCCTGTCTGTCTGCCTGTCTGCCTGTCTGCCTCTCCGTCCGTCATTCTGCAGCTTATTCACAGTCAGTCATCATTGCGAGTCTGTCTACCAATAAATCATTACCATTAAATAATGAATTGTGAGACATTAGTATAATAACCATAAACAAAAGAGGCTGTTGGTGAGAAGACACAGAATTTGACATTACTAGGGTTAGCTTTGTGATGCTGGGTCGGATTTGGCGGGAAATCCGCTGGATCGCTGTACGGCACAAAACAGGATAAGGGGGCGCTGCTCTTCCTGAGCAAACAGAGCTAAAGCTTTCAGAGTTTCTGTCAATGGCAGATGGTGGAAGGAGAGAAAGGAAAATGAAAAAAATCATTTTCAACGTGTCGATCCTCTTCAGTAAAGACACAGATGCCAGGGGGGGGGGGGCAACGGGATTCATGGGAAATGAAATAATTTTGGAGAAACACTGGCACTAATACCACTGCTGTTATGTAGAGGCTATTAATCATCTCCACCAGTCTCATTTGTTTACATTAACTATACCAAGGTATCCCAATTAACTTGACAATGATATATTGATGATTAAAACGATACATGGAGCACCTTTTAAAAATACATTCAAACATCCAGCATAGAAAAGACAAACTGCATCATGTCAGAGGACAGCAAACCAATGAATCGATCTAGACCTAATTGAAACCCTCTTATCAATAACCCTGTCGTGGTTAAATAAAAAGATATCTGCTCATCGTGAAAAATCTGTGAAAGTGTAGAGAATCCAGTTGATTACATGGCCATCGGCGAAATTATGAAATGGCCTTCAGTTTTTTTCCGTTCACCTTTCATTAACGTCCGGTATACTTATTGTCACGGTCACCTTATCCCTCTAGTTGCTGACTAGCTTTAAGACGGAGAGGTTAGAGATTTAGCCTACCTAGCAAGGGTTGGTGATTATCCGGGCCTCATCTGTGGAGTGAGCCTCGGCTAATGGTAGAAACAACAGACGACTAATCTGGTCCTCCGGGAAGGCAAGGCAAAGCATTATTTCTGCACTGCTTTCATACGGTCAAAAGTGTTTTCACTGAAAGATGCTTCGGCATTATCGTTGCTTTGGGGACTTCCATTAGAGTGGATCAGTAGTTGCCGTTTTCGATAGAGCTATCGAGCACAGGATTGAGTGCACATGACATACTGACAATAAAATGCAAACACACTCTTTAAAATAGATCTAGGCAGCAGGGAATGTAACCCTCTTTAGATTGACTTGAAGGTAAACAAGGATGGAGCAAAGATGAACATTAAACTGCATCCATTTAACTGCTTAATTCAATTTTGTTGAGCTGCTTTAGTTTCATTCAAGATCATTTAGCTTCAGCGAGTGTCGTTCACTTGTCTGTAGACATTACAGTCATTTAGCAGACGCTTTTATCCAAAGTGACTAACAAGGTTGACACTACTGGGGGTCAAACCCACAACCCTGAGACTGATGCTCTACCGGCTGAGCTGCCCGGGCTGTTCAAAAAATCTGCCAATTACATGTGGCCTTGCTGATCTGCAAAGGTACATATCACATAAAATATGATTTAAGACCTTTTCTGAACTGTTAGGAGCCACTCTTCAATTCAGGATACATACAATCCACCAGGCAGCATTTTATTTGAATGAAATCTCACTGTCACAATGTAATTTGGTGGGATTAACAGGTGAACCGATTCTAAAAGTTGAAATCTTGTTGAAACCAAGTGCTGTTTGGTGGATTAGAGTGTGTATTTTTGCTGATGACCAAGCTTTTTGAATGGGGATTGCCGTGGCATCGGGATAGAGAACCCTACCCTGTTCTTGAACATTTTGGGTCAGCAAATGCCAGTCAGTTGACGGCTTTGACAACAGTGCCCTCTGGTCTGTGTTGCAGGTATGCCTCCATCCCAGTCTACATGGTGCCCCTGGTGGCCCCGTGGCAGTGCAACATAGGTGCTGCTCTCCTCATGGCCCTGCAGCTCTACTGGTTCTGTCTGATCTGCAGGGGGGCTTTCCGCCTTTTCACAAGAAGCCCAGGCTCCCCACTGCCCTTCAAAGCCGACTGCCACACGCCCCTAGCCAACGGCTACAGTTCCCTTCAGGTGGACCGAAAACACTGAGCCAAGGCATGGGGGTCCAGCTGATGAAGGCAGAGAGGGTAGCTGGATGGAGTGACACTGGGACCAAAAAGGATGAGGAAGGAACAGGTGACTGACTTATTCTCTCCTGATAGAAGAGTGGACAGCGTTTCTTCCTTCTGTGATGTACAAGAGACTGAATAAAAGCAAAAGGAGTTGGAGTGAAAGGTAGAAGAGAGAGTGACAGGAAACGAGGGGGGTTAGGGAAGTGGGCTCGTGGCTGCAGGTTTGTCGGTTTGAATCCCCGCACCTGGTGGGAAAAGTGAATGAGTAACGATCTACCTTCAACAGCTACCACCAATGTACCATTGAGCAAGGCACTCCACCCCAAAACTGTTGTACTGGGCACGAGTGTAATGTATGAATGTGAAGCAGGACGGGGCTGAAAAAGAGCAAGTGTTCAGATGACTTTCCCAGTATAAAACAAACAAGACAAAACAAGTGAATTATTATTATTTTTTTAAAGTGGCCAATATTAGTGACATCACAAGGGAAAACTGGGTAACTCTGGTGTGTCAACCTCCACTCTTCAGCAAGCTAGTAAAAGGGTTATGGATAGGAAGGGATTACATGCAACAGAATTACAGTAATCTGATTACAAATAAATGGTAACTGTAAGAAGTACTGTATTATTAATAATAAGCAGATTAGAGATGCATTTTAAAAAGTAGATGATGACTTGTTGGATTTCTCAAACATGTTTGATTGGATTGGAGATTGTGACGAGATTGCAAAGGATAACTATTAAAATACAAACTCTTAAACTACATACTTAAAGTGAAACCTGATTACAATAATAATATACATTCTCTCATTGGGATCATTTGTAGTGAATTAAATTATAGTGAAATGAAACAATTCACTGTTTTGCTGCAAAGTACTCGTTGCTGTGATGTTTCTGCACTTCCCAGATGTCAATCAAACAGTTTGTCCAGTACTGTGATGTTTTTTTCCTTGGATTTTCTGTTGATGAAGTTTGAGTTTCTCTAGGCGGCAGAGAACAGGGTAAAATGAGCCACTTTTCACATGTGTTGCACTGCAAAATAAATGTATTTATTTCAAACAAAAACGTAAGATGGTTGGGCAATCTTCCTTAAAATATTTTCTGTAGCTAATTCAGTTTTAGAAGGGCAATCCTCTTAAAAAAGTTGGTCTTGTGGCATGACCTACCCCAGGGTAGGGGTAGCTCACTGTATGTGGTTGCCTAGAAATAAGGGGCGGCTCCAACACACAGCAAATGTAAAGGCTTTCATGACCTGGCTATAGGTTGAATCACTGTTATATTTGTGTTTTATCAATCAGTGATAGACAGCAGCAAAACGGACATTTATTTATATGGGAAAAATCATGGCTTATTACTTTAAAGTATAATTCATTTCAAAATTAACCCCCCATTTAGCTTCACCCACCCTGCAGTTGGGTTTAATCTGCAGGGTCCACAGAGGACTCACTTGTGCTTGGCCAAGGGGCTTTTGAGTGGGATTTGATTGGTTTAAGAAAGAGGCCAACATGACCCCCATTGAAGCTTCACTAGGCATCTCGGCACGTTGGCGGCTCCAAGTGGCAGAGAGGGGTAACTGTTTGAAAAATCTGAACAGCAACACCCAGGGAACACAGAGGATGTACTTGTATTGGGTTTTGACTGGGCCCCCGAATGGAGAATCTGAACTCACCCCACATGGCTTCCAAAACAACAGTATCAAAAAAGAAATGCATCACTATCTAACACTTCATTTACCTCATTTATGACTAAATGTTCAAAAATTATTTCCGGAAAGGAGCATTGACATATAAGGCCAAGATAAAAAACTCAATTACAAAACATCATTTTTTTCATTTGCACAAAACTTTGCCTGCATTCTTTTGTCTGAACTGTATCAATAACATGTGTATGTCTTGAATATAGTAGGTACACATCTGCCCTGCCATTACTAACAGGCAGAACTGTTTGTGTAAGTGCTCTTCAAAGGTGTGCAAATTATGTTTTAGTTACCCTCTGCAGGCAATCAACTTTACATTTTCTTATATCAGCAGTTCAGTATAATTTAACATTACCCTTCCACAGTTTCACTGGGGATCTCGCCAGGTATGACCAAAGAACAGCTTGCCAGGATATTGCCATCCTGATTGGCCGGGCCTGCCTTTATTTATTGGCGCAGCCTATCAGAGTTAAGAGAAATTCTGAGGCTTTGATTCTGAGCAAAATATTTGGACATTCCAGAGATTCTTGAATCTCTACTGAGCTTCTCCCTGTGCCTGCAGCTGAACTGAGATGTCTTGTGCTTACAGCCATAACAGGGAAATATTTTGTTGCAGGTCTATATCCTACATTGTTCTATGAATTTGTAGCTGCAGTGTAAGGAGCACCGGTGTCTACAGCCTTTCAGAAAATATTAAGGTCCAGCCTCCCCTTCATCCTGGTGGGTGCAGTTTGCAGAGCTTCAGAACCAGGGGAATGGCCATTAGCTGAGGTTGAAGGCCTGTCCTCAGTCGTCTACATTACAGCACGGCTTCATGACAATCTGTTAAACCCCAGACATCAGGACAGAGATACCACATAATTGTCAGGTGGGCCAGTTCTATTAGTGCGCAACCTCTCCTCTGACATTTACCCGCAGTCACCTCTTACAGCTCCTATATTGCCGATTGTTGACATTGACAGCTTAACTCCACAACAGCTTTTATCTGACCATCATGATGTATTCAGTACCACCCCCGCTGGTTTGCACAACTACCAACAGCCCCCATTCGCCAATGGGTTTATCATGCAGCTCCTCACTTACGGGAGGAAATCAATAACCAAGTCCAGAAGTGTCTGGATGCTGACAGAGCTCAAAACGAGAAGAGCTCACACTACGCCTCTTTTGTTACTGTCTCCTGATGCAAACCAAGCAATCCCATTACTGGGGAACGGAGATGAATCATCCCACTCAAAAAGGACACATTACCAGGGGTCTGGTCTGCACTGAATGTGACAGACATTAATGCTATGCTAGACTTACTCAAGGTGCTATGTTTGACAGCATAACAAAGAGGGTGAACACCTCTCTGTTGTATGTGAGTGGGTTGAGAATGGTCAGAGGCCACCTCAGGTATTAATTTAAGCGAACAGGATAAATTCAGCGAACAGGATGTAATTCAAGACAATAAGTATCTATTAATAGGCAGAATTCTACCAGGTCACTGTGTCTTCCAAGCAAAACGCAATAATTGCCTTGTTGAGAGAATCCAGTTGTCATTGTTTTATATTCATATTCAAATGAGCTTCCAGCAGTGACTTGGATTGATTCCTTGTTGATTTTTGTTTGAGTGATTGGAGTGGCAGGGTGGCCTGGTTGTGAGTGTCCCACAAATGGAAGGTCCCATGTTCAGTCCTCAAAACAACCAATGTGTCTTATCAGCAGCCATGTCTCTTGTGCAGTTGAGCAAGGCATTGAACCCTCACCGCTCCTTCGTTGTACCGAGTTGCTCTGGATAAGAGCTTCAGCTGATGCCTTACAAGTAATGTCCTATTGGTAATCAGCAGAGTTTAGATATATAATTAGATTATATATAATGGTAGATAGATAATTAATGATAAATAATTAATGATAGTAGATAATTAATGCATTTATATGAGTCAGTCCTCCAAGACAATCCTGCTTGTTAAAAACAAACTTGCTTTGCCAGTTCTTATTTTTATGACATATTTACGGGCCTATCCTAAAGCAAATTAGACTTAGCTGATTTGAATGAAACCCTTTCTCTTCTTAGACTGTAACATGATCTATTCTCATACTTTTATATGTCAGCAGCGGCTTCAAAACTGCACCGGAAAACAAAATGTCACGATAACCAAAATAACTAAACTTCCGGTCACAGATTTCAAAATAAAACCCTTGTTGACTTGTGTTGAAACGGCTTGAGTGGCGGCGGCGCTTTTGTTTTGAAGGCTAAATCACTTAACGTCTGGTGTGATCCTGGTTGACTCTGACTTGACGCCACTCTGCGCAGCAAAGTCTGGTAAGCCACGTGACTGTTTTATCCTTCTTCCGGGATCACACGCCCACCTAATCATTCTCCAGTTGCCCCACTGCTGAAGTCCCTGTCAAAAGTCAGAGACCGTCTGACTGCAGGCCGTGCTGTTTGTCTCACATAAGCTACCGCCAAACACCAGAAGGACAAGGTAAGGATCAGTCTAAACCAAGTAACTACTCATCCCCTAGTTTATGGAGACAAACCACGCCAAACTCCATTGACAAATCAGTCAGGTTGATGTTTTCTTAATTATCGGTAAAGAGACATTACTATGTATAGCACATCTTAAGATGTTTTCTGAATGCTTTGGAACCACTCTTCAATTCGGCATGGCGCAATGCAGCAAGCCGCTTTTATTTTAGTAAAACCTTAGCATTTATAAGTGGTTTGCCTGTTATTTCCATTATCCTCTTCCGCCAAAATACACCATGGAGGGCAGTAGTGAGCAGCGAGAACCAATTCTACAAATTGAAATGTAATTAAAGTAAGTGCTGCCTTGGCGTATTGGCTGCACGCCGAAATGAAAAGAAGTTCCTACAAATTCGCTTAATGTCTTTTATTATGTACCAGGGGGTACGTGGCTTAGCCGATAAGCTAGTCAACATTAAACTGCCATAGTTTGAATTGAGTTTAGCTTGACGATCTCTTAGTGCATATGGGCACGTATCGGGGGTAACAACAACAACTGCTGTGTGTTGTCGACATTTGAAATATTAGACTAGAGATAAAATGGAGTACATTGGAAGTTGTTATGAAAGGGCTGGGACACAGTCAGCTTGGCAACGGCTTCCTCATAACATAATCAGAAACAGCCCAGCCTCTGTAATGGGACACCAGCATCCCAGTGGGCTGGGCTGAGCTGACGCACTTTGCCCTAACAATACTGATTACCGTGCTGAGAACCGAGTGGAGTCCAGCTTCCTCCCTTTTCACATTTACATAACATTTCAGGTTTATACCTAGACGTATATCTGACACATTTTCCCCTGCGCTGTATTGTGTTTTCTGTTCCTTCTATTGACTATTTCCTAACCCCATCACCGGAGCATTAAGCCCCCAACTACATGCCTAACCTTAAAGGAAAAAATCCACCTTTAAACACTTTAACACTGTTTAAAAAAACAGTACCTTGTAGTCCTGGTTCCATTATGGTGTTTGGTGGTGTATTTTTCGTATTCCCGTGGATAACTGGCCAAATATGGACAATGTAACATCACGTTTGATAGCAACATTATTCAGCTGTCAGTCCCTCAGAATCAAAGAACAAGGGGTTCTTTCTAGACTCACCATTTTGCATAGGGATGCACCAATATCCAACATCCCCCCCCCCACCCACCCATATAAACCAATAAAAATGTTAGTCCAAATGCAGGTACAAAACAGGTTAAGCGGTACAGGTAAGGGGTACAACACTCCCTGTAACAAATAAAGCACACGATCCGGTGAATTAAAGGAGAAATTAACTGAAGTTTATTTATTCTTTTTCAAAAGTCCTTTTTAGTGTTTTTCTGTTGTTCACTTGAGCATCACACTCCCAGTAGGCAGTCACAAGGTTTAAGGTCACAAGAATGCCATTTCAAATAAGTAATGAAAGTTGTTTCTGTTGCTTGAACACAAGTACACAAGTAGGTTACTAACCATTGCTCGGTTAACCACATACTCTCTGCACTTCTATAAAGTAGGGCATTGGAAAAGTCTCTCTTACAGGTGCTATGTGAAGTAGTTTAATCACCAATGTCAAATTAGTAAAGAAAGTAAGTAAATCTTTATTTATAAAGGACATTTTTACAAAATGTGGGTTTACAGAATGAAAGGAGCAGCACCAATACAAAAGAAAATAACAAGTAAAATCAGGAACATGAATAAAATAAATACTGACAATAAATCGGTGGAAAGCTAGCATAAAAACATGAGTGATAAGATACCGTTTAAAACAATCAACTTTGTTTGCTGATCTCACACTCGGGGAAGCTGGTCTACAGCCCAGGAGCCACTGCTTGATTTAAGCTTAATAATATGATTCAGCCAGACCATTTAATGCCTTATAAGTAATCAGAAGAATCTTACAATCAATTCAGACTTGATTGGCAGCCTGTTCTGGAGTAATGTGAGCCCTGCATGGCATCTTTGTGTGAAGTCTTACAGCTGCATTTTGGATTAATTGTACAGTACAATACAATACAATATACTTTATTGTCCCCGTGGGGAAATTTGTCTTGGACTCAAGTGTTTGCACACATAGAACTGCCTCCATAATAAAAACAAACAACATATAACAAGCAGCACATACTGTAGTAAAACAACACCAATTCCACATATTGCACATCAACCAGTGATAAGAACACCATGGAGCTGTTGAACAACCCCTACATCCTACCCCTACATAACATCAGTTTACATCTGGGTACTCTATATCGTCTGCCCGAGGGTAAGAGCTCATACTCGGCGTGGACAATATGAGATGGGTCAGACAATATTCTCTGCTTGTTTAAAAACAGACTGCTCATATATGGACTGGAGGGACTGGTGTTCCTTCCTCCCCATAACCTTGATGGCAGTCTGTACCAGACGAGCAAGTTTAGATTTCAACTTTACATTGATTGATTGATTGATTGCCATACCATACTGTCATCCCATACCTAACTATGCTCTCTAAAACAGCCTGGTAAAATAAAAGCATAATCTTCTGGTCCACCCCATGCACCCTGAGCCTCTGCTGTAAACGAGAACACAAACTTTCAACATGGGCATTCCAGCTAAAGGTATTATCTAAGTGAACACCAAGGTATTTGTAGGAGCAGACCTGATTGATTGGTTCATCATGTATGATCACTGGACTATGATCCCCCACTGACCTGGGGTCCAGAACCATCTCCTCAGTTTTTCTCACATTTAAAGTGAGGTGGTTGGCATCACACCACTGCACAAACCTCTCTATTTCATTGAAATATGCTGAAGGACTTGTGTCCTTGTGCAGTAGGCTGAGGATAGCAGTGTCATCTGAAAATGTAAAAATGTGGTTCCTAGGGTGGCTGTTCGTACATTCATTTGTGTATAATGTAAAAAGAACTGGTGAGCTGACGCAGCCCTGTGGGGCACCTGTGCTGATTGATCTGGATTCTGAAAGGGTATTGTTAACCTTGACATGCTGGATTCGATTGGTCAAAAAGGAAAAATACCACTTAATTATAAAAGGATTGACACTCAGTTGTTTCAGTTTCGCAAATGAGGCAGAAGCGTATTAAAAGCAGAGCTAAAATCAACAAATAACAGGCGTGAATAGGCTTTGGGATCTTCCAAGTGCTTAATAGCCAAATGGGTGATACTATTAATGGCATCATCCCTGCCCCGCCCTTGCCTGTAAGCAAATTGAAATGGATCTAGTACAGAGTTTACCTCTGCTTTGAGTATGGACACCATGTATTTTTCAAAGCATTTCATTACAATCGAAGTCAGAGCCACAGGTCTATAGTCATTGTTTTCAGTTGGACAAGGTTTCTTTGGAACTGGAATAATTGTTTCCAGAGGGCAGGGACAGTATGTGAGTCCACAGACCGCTGGAAAACAGGGCACCAAGCTGGAGTGAGCTCTTCTGCACAGGTCTTTAAGAGAAGAGCAGAGATGCTATTTAGGCCTGTGGATTTCTTTGTGCATGTATGTCTAAAAAGTGACTGAATCTTGTATGGGTCAACTACCAACCTGAAGCTCGGATCAGTAGTGGACATGGTCTCCAGCACATTATTACATTCCAGTGTTGTGATCTGCCTGTGGTGGCTTGACTGAGGCATGTGAATAATTAATTACAATAATCATGTGGGAGGAGATAAAAGCATTAACTAATATTTGCAAATCTTGGAAAGATGGCTTGTGGAGTACTTTAGCAACAAAAACAGGACTGCATCGGTTTAACATAATTATCAAATTCAAAATTAGGATTAAAAATGACGAAATTTTTTAAATGCAGACTTGATGTCCGGAATCGGGTGACCAATGGATTCTTGGATTATGCCAGTTTTAAAATCGGGGCCAATAACAAGAACCTCTGTTATATTCAAGTTCAGTTGGAGATGGTAAGTTGTGTATCGTCTGCATAAGTATGATTTAAAAAAACAAAAAAAAACAAAAGAAAAACAACCAAACTGACTCCTGGGGCACCCCAAGTGTCAGCACACGATAAATCATGGTCCCAGATGAGAAAAGCAACGTTTCTATTAGTTAATTATGATAGCTTGGTATAATAGCTGTAAACAAACGACACCATGGTTGAGATGATTGGTAGAATCTATCGCACATGATATTGTGAGGGCTATAGTTTCTCAAAATTAAGACCACATTTCCCACATCTTGTCTTACTAATCTGTCATTTGACAGATTGTCGCATGGTTTACATGAAGATTTACAGTACTTGTGAGTTCTGTGATTATAAGTTAGGATTAAAAGCAACATTCCCCAGTCTTGGTCCACTGTAGCGTCTGTTCAAATAGGCGTGATAGAATGTCTTTGTGTGTGTGTGTGTGTGTGTGTGTGTATGTGAACGAACTTCAGATTTGCAGGTGTGTTTATGTGCATACCTGAAGGGTGTGTCTGAAGTTACCTTGCTGAAGGAACAAGTAGTACAACATTTAGTCAACCATTCCACATTGAAAAGCCATTTTTCTTCTTGGGTTATTTTTGCATCGACTGTCTTAAGTGTTGATCACTGTTGCATGGCAGTCCTAGAGGGTTCCTCTTAACTGTAGGTGAGGTTTTGGGTGTTATCTTGGTTCTCTGCACAGCCTTTAGGAGTTATCTTTGATTCATGTTTAAACTTTGATCAACAAGCTGTTTTTAGCTGTTTTTACCAATTTAGCGACATTGCAAACATTCAATTGTTTTAGACTCATAAAAAGCATGTTCGAGTATCTCACTGTTTTGAAATCATTTCTGCTTGATTACTGCAATTCCTTATTTTTCTGTCTCGATTGCCAAGCCATGACTGGGCTCCAGATTTTGCAGAATTATGCTTCCAGGTTATTAATCAAATGCACATCAAGACCATATCACCTCTATTTTAGTTCCTCTACACTGAGGTTTAAAATGTATCTTAAGATTTTCTTGATTTCTCTGCTAGTTCGGGCTCCTAGTTGCAGCTCAGATCTTATGATATGACTGTGTGGCCTGATGTCCCTGTGGATTGGTACATCATTATTTTTGGCATCTAAATAGGGCTTCTGGATGAATGCACATCCTGGATTATGACACAAAGGATTCCACCATCAAATCATATTGTGTATTGGTCAATTTTAACCCCTTATGAGCCACAGTACAGCCCCAGCCAATTTGCTTTGCTCCTCAGTGATGGATGGTAAAATCAGTATAACCTGTGAAATCACTTGTTGAAACAGGGATTCATGTAATTTATGTTTGTGATAAGATGAAACTTGAATGATCCCTGTGGTGAAATTGGGGCATTACAGCAGTAAATAATGGGATACAGCAAAGAAAAATGGAATAAAAACAGAAAAAATAGAATATAAGTAAGGATAGGGGACATAAACATACACAACAGGATTACAGCATTAATAGAGAATGCATTATTAGCATTATTAGGGTTTTTCTTATTCTACTCATTGTATTTGCCCGTTACATTCTTCTGTAACCAGTTTCGATTCATGTCTAGCATTTTTATTGTCTGTCTGAATGTCTTTTTCCATTATTGTGCATTTTAAACTCTTTTTGACAAGCGCTATACACATCAGGTTTATCATCAGTGAATGAAGCCTCTCCTCGCTGTCCTCTAGACTCGTAGATGATGCCAAAGGCAGGAAACCGAGGGCTGGAGACTGAGGGGCTGGTGGACGTGTCAATCATCCGCATCCCACCTCACCACTACATCCATGTGCTGGACCAGAACACCAACATCGCCCGTGTGGAGATCGGGCCGCTCACCTACATCCGCCAGGACAATGAGAGGTCAGAGGGTGGATAAAGATAGAAAAGAAAAGGAATGAAACTTAGGGCTTAGGGCACACCGGTGTGCTGCAAGGGAATTAGTCCCCTTGAAGTTTCAAGTCTATATATTCAGCGTCATTCAATCAAATGATGCCTGATTGGATGAGTCTATATTTTAGTCCAGTAGTGGATGCACTAGCCTCCACAACTCATTTCATCCATGTGTAAAAGGATGTGGACGCCAAAAAAATGCTTTCCTTGAAATTAAATGAATGTGATTTTTATATAATAACGTAACATAACTCCATGAGCTCAATAACCTGTTCTAAAGGCTCTAAAGGCGTCCAACATCTGTAATGTTGGACGGTGGCACAATGCTCAATCAACGTGATACAGAAACGATCAGCCGGATACTCAAGGACTGAGAGAGCCTCGCTACTGTGACCAGTGTTTTCCACTCACATTAACCAGGAAATGGACACGTTTACCCGATTTACAAACTCGGTGGTTAAACCCTGCCCCGCCGCCGCCGCCACTCTGCAAGCTCTAACCCTGCACGGTGTTTGTTGGCCTATAGGACAGCATGAGGTTCTTCATTGACGGGATCAAATAGCACAGTTTATGGTTGTCACATGGTGATAAGAGTGAATAGTTGGATCAGTATGTTATCAAGTTCACTTTGACCAAACGGTCTGTTATCTCCTTGACTACAGAGTCACACACACACACACACACACCCATCACTGTGTTATGACACCTTTACCCATATAGGACAATGGTGTTTTTGTGGATACACTGACCTACTTATGCACTCACATACTTTTGTACAGACACACACTCAAATCCAGTGATTGTGCTTTGTTGTCAGAGGTTGGAAAGCTATATGAATAAAGGTAGATTCTTGTAGAGTTTACATGGAAAATGCACCTTTTTTTACAACTTTTAACCCATAAGTCAAGGTACATGTCTGTTTCCCTTCCAGGTTTAGACGTTACTAACTGCTTGCACAACCTCAGAATACATGTAAAAATGTTTAGCTGTCACATGCTGTCAGTCCATGGACAACAGCACATTTAGCTAATGTAATTATGGAAAAATAAAACACCATACGATGAAACTTTAATGAGTCCTTTACGTAAGTAAGAATATGGCAAAAACAGGGGTATTTACACATACAAAACAAAGACTTGATAGCACCAGAATAGGAAGTAGAAGTGTATGAATGAAAGTTATGAGAAGAGAACTACAGCATGATGAGGGGATGTATAACATACAACAGTTTAGAGACAGAAAAAAATGCTTCAAGTTAGCTAAGCTGAGCTTTTGCGGTTGAGCAGGGAGAAAATAAAAGCCTCCTATCCGATCGAATCATCACGCAACCTGATGCCGTTTCTTCCCCAGAGTGCTGTTCCACCCGGCGCGAATGACCATGGTGCCACCGCGCCACTACTGCGTGGTCGCCAACCCGGTAGCCCGCGACGACAACGGCCAGGTCCTCTTCGACCAATCGGGTCAGGCCAGACTTCGCCATGCCGACCTAGAGATCCGTCTGACCCAGGATCCGTTCCCCCTCTACCCCGGAGAGGACATCCAGCAGGTTTGTGGCTTGGCTCCGAACGTAACGCGCGGGCGATATGGGGGAAATTGTGGTCATGTGAAAACCTTGTAACTCCAGGTTTGGCGAAAGGATTACTTGAAGGATTAATAGTATTTTCTCAACTCGTGGTTCTATGGGTATGAATGAATATACTGGCTGAATGCAAAACAAGGCGTTGGCAGAAAAGTGAGATCGTGCTCTGTCAACCTTCCTTGGGCAAATACAGGTTCAGTAAAAGTTTAACATTACTTTAGCTTAATGCTATGGACACAACGCCAGACCAGACCTACAGATCCCTCCCTAAGCCTCTGCTTTCCCTTTGCGATCGCGGCATGTCTGACGCATGGATAGCAACTTTCCAAATCCAATCGGAGGCAGATCGGCCAATACCGGTACCGATCCGAGTACTATTCAATTATACAGTCTTTCATGTCACCTAGTATTTGCCTATGACTCTCAAAAATGACTTGTTCAGTCGAGGCTAAAAGAACCAGTGGTGTCCTGGTGACTCAGCCTGGCTAAGGCGCATACCACGTAACTATGACGTCTTGGGTTTGAATCCTTTGACCTTTTTCCCATATCACCGCCCCCCCCGCCACCACCCCCTAATCCTTCTCTTCTTCTGAATCATCATTGAGTCACACTAGGTTACAAAATACAAAAAAACAGCGTATTCAGAATTAGTTAACTGATAAAAGCAGCTTATTCAGAACAGGATATCAGATAAAGAACAGTGTGGTCGGTTACACCTAATAAAACAGAGGCTCCTCTTCTATAGATACCTATAGATGACAATAGATACCACCTATGGACTTCACATGTAGCAGCATTTCAGTATTTTCAGGACACATTTTTCATTATCGTTAAAAGTATTTGTATCAGGACAACTTTACTTGATCCGAGCACGAATTCACAGGAGCTGGATCGTTCCCCACAGTACAGATACTATTGGTGCCTGCTCTCTGCACTGTTGTCCCTCTGTGTTTGTAACTCTTTTTCTTCTTTTTCTTCTCTCCCTGCTTGTCTCTCCTCTCCCCCTCAGGATGTGACGCCTCTGCAGATAGTGTATCCAGACACTGCTCTGCGCCTGCAGGCCCTGCTGGACTTCGAGGTGGACGGAGGAGAGAACAGGGTGGCGGGAGACGAGTGGCTCTTCGAAGGGCCCGGTGCGTCAACGCCTAGACACAATATTGTCTCTCTGAGTTTTTTTTTTTTCCTCCAGAAGTTTATTCTGGTCATATCAGGAAAATAATCATTTGAAAGAAAGAGTATCAAGTTAGCTAACAGCTTTTTACTTTCGTTCCGGACCAGCAGTCAGTCAAATTTTTTAAATCATGTGACCTTTGACCCCGACAGGGACCTACATCCCCAGGAAGGAGGTGGCGGTGCTGGAGACAATCAAGGCCACTGTGATCCGAGAGAACCAGGCCATCCGGCTGAGGGCCCGCAAGGAGGGCGTGGACAGAGGAGGCGTCCGCAGGGTCACCGGTACGCTACGCTGCTGGCTATCAAACTGGGATCCGGGGACACCCAGGGGTCCTTGGGGAGGTTCAAGGGGGTCCCCGGCAAAATGAGGACTAGTTTATTTCACTCTAATTGAATTCACCGGAAATGATCACAAACAGAGAAGGTATAAAGAACGACTATTGTAATCATAGGTCATACAATTTAGTACTAAAAACAACAAAAGCATTCCCATATTGGGGACAAATGTTATCAAATGGGATCTGTGCCCTCATGGTTTGTCTTTTTTTGGTCTCCATAACATAAAATCATATACAAAACACAGTAGAATCAAATGTTATTGTCCAAACCAGGCTGAATGACACTTTCTTTGCCAGTGCCTCATTTTACTCACACAAAGCTGTGTGTGTGGTGTTCCAGGTGAGGAGTGGCTTGTGAGGAAGGTGGGAGCATATCTGCCTGGAGCCCACGAAGAGGTCATTGACATCGTCAGCGCTTTCATCCTCACTGACAAGGTGACCGAACCCATTGCCTTTCTCTCTCTGCTCCTATTGATAAGTTGACGCAGCAGTGATTGGGTGCACTTGTTTACGGGCACCCGGTACCCTCCTGGTCATGTGACCGGGGGATGATGTTAAAAGCCGGTGGTAGCAGCAAAACAAACACCAAACATGACCGATCAGTGAAGGTAGTTTAGTTCAGGCCAGCATCGTTAATGTACTTTACATAGCCTGGAACTTGACCTTTTATAAGGATTTATGCCTAATGTACAGTTGTGCACCCCAATAAAACTGTAACATCAATATATCAACATTTTTTTCATGAGAGCTTTGGAAAAAAAATCAACTTGAGATCAGGAAATGTACTTGGAATATTTTCTTTTCATACTTTTGAACTGTGGAGTACTTACTGGGTCAGCTTGTGGGTTCCTGTTGTTGTTGTTGGCTGGTTTTTGCTGCTGATTCTGGAGCACAAATGAGCACAAATTCCAGCCGGCCGTTCTATCACCGCCCGACTGGGAGCCCTAAAGCAAGTGCACTCTCTGTGTAACAGTACAAATCATTGTTGTGGTGTCTTTCACGCGAAACAACCACTTCCCTCTCCTCCCCTGTCTCTTTCGATCTCATCAGAAAGCGCTGCATGTTCGCGCTGTGCGTGCCTTCAAGGATGCCGGTGGGCGGGAACGGCGCACAGGGGAAGAATGGCTCGTCACCATTGCCGACAGGGAGGCCCACATCCCCTCGGTGTCCGAGGAGGTGGTCGGCGTGGTCAATGTGACCACTCTGAGCAGCAGGCAGTACTGTGTGATCCTGGACCCGGTGGGACCCGACGGAAAACCCCAGCTGGGCCAGAAGAGGGTGGTGAAGGTGAGGAGGACCGGCCCCGCGGCATGGCTGTTCAATCCAGATGAATTGAGTTTCTTGGCGTTCTTCACAGTAGCGTTTCATCGATAAGGGTTAAGGGCAAATTGTAACCCTGCAACAAAACCTTTTATCCCCGTTTTCTAACCCCTATAGACAACCATGAAAAGTACAAGACACTTTATTTGCAAGTATTTCAATGTTCAAATATATGTCACATATCTGCGAGGCCTAAAATCTCTCTCTCTCTCTCCTGTGTGTGTGTATGTGTCAGGGTGAGCGTTCGTTCTTCCTGCAGCCAGGGGAGTGCCTTGAGCAAGGCATCCAGGATGTGTACGTGTTGTCGGAGGAGGAGGGCCTGGTGCTGAGGGCTGTGGAGGCCTTCAACGACACCGAGCAGGTGAGGAGAGGTCGGGTTGCAAAGATGGCACCAAGTTCCCCTTGACAAGCATGTGGAAATTGGGCACTAGAATGGGGAGTTCCCAGTTAGACCACTAACTGGGTTAGTGGTCCCTTTGAGTTAAGATGTACCTTGAGTCTCCATGGTGCAACTGTTTAAAGACGCAGCTTTAGTGTCAAACTAAACGTTTAATGGAGACTGGTGCTGGAGGCTGCTGATCTCCTAACCTTAACCCTCACCACTACATGCCTTAACCCATACCCTAACCCTGAACCTAAAACTAATTCCTAACCTTAAAATGCCCCCTGGTCTCAAAATGTCCTCATCACAGGCCAGTACCTC
The DNA here is from genome assembly GCA_034670385.1 of Hoplostethus mediterraneus. Lineage (NCBI taxonomy): Eukaryota > Metazoa > Chordata > Actinopteri > Trachichthyiformes > Trachichthyidae > Hoplostethus > Hoplostethus mediterraneus. The sequence continues at coordinate 2,590,165 of JAXDDW010000037.1, read as the reverse complement.
CAGAGGTGTTTATTGAGGAAGGGTTTTTTTTTTTTCTGTCCTTTGCTGCACCTTCCTCCTTTCCTAACTTGGCTAACCCATTCTACCCCTCCTCTTCTTCCCTCCCTTCCTGCCCTTTTATCGCACCCCACCATTCCCATCCGCTAACCCAATGCCATGCCCATTCATCATGCACCCTTCCCACCCATCCACCTCCTCCTCCTCCTATATATTTCTCCCCCACTTTCCCCTATTCTCTCACTCTCTCACTTTTTCTCTGTCCTGCCTCTCAGTACCTCCCCCCAATCCCCCCTCCTCCTTGTCCTACTCCTCCTCTTTCTCCCCCCTCGCTCCAGTGCATCACCACGCTAACCCTTCTCTCCCTCCTCCTCTCTCTCACCCATTCTCTCTGCCAGAGCGAGGAGGAGCTGGAGGAGGAGGAGGAGGAGGAGGAGCCGAGGGAGGAGAGGGCCAAGCGCTCACGGCGAAGCGGCGTCCTCCGTCGCCCGGGGGACCGCTGGATGCTGCGCGGCCCCATCGAGTACGTCCCCCCCGCCACCGTGGAGGTGGCACTGAGACGCCAGGCTCTCCCGCTGGATGAGAATGAGGGCATTTACGTCCGGGACATCAAGACGGGAAAGGTGGGTGTCTTCGGACCACCTAGTACGCCGCCAAACTCTGAACCTACCACAGAGTTGGCCGTTGTGTCCGCTGCACACATTCTGCTGGGTTGTTCCACCACTGCAAGACATGGACTGGTCTAAACCTGATTGCTATGGGTGAAGGATACTATTGTCCAGGCCTCTGCAAGTTCAATGGCAGAGGAAGACAAAATTCTCCCCAGCAGATCACCGTGTTTCCCTTGTTGCCCTACAGGTCCGGGCGGTGATCGGTCACACCTACATGCTGACCCATGACGAGGAGCTGTGGGAGAAGGACCTGCCCCAGAAAGTGGAGGCCCTGCTGACTTCCCACCGCGACCCGCTGGCCGACCGTTCGGACCGGACCGTGGCTCGGGCCGACGGGGAGAGGGACAAGACCAGGGTGGTCTCCTACCGGGTGCCCCACAACGCCGCCGTCCAAGTGTACGACTACAGGGAGAAGAAAGCCAGGTAGGATTCAGGATTCACGTTGGGATGGAGTGTGATGGGGACAGAGTGACAGATGAAAGGATGGAAGTAAATAAGATACGAAATGATCCCCTTGGGGATATTAGGTTATTGTAGCAGCAAATGGCAATAGGATACACCAAGGAAAATTAGAATATTAGTAAGATTATAGCAAATGTGTGAAATGAAACATAATGCAATCGACAAGTCCAACATGTTAAACATTGCTGAGCACTAAAACCTATGGTAGCGGTTGGCTGACAGATAGACAGAAGAATAAATGGATAGCTACCTTGATACAAACTAAACTAAGGGAAGGCTCTCTGCGCTGTCGTGCTCCTGGTGGCAGGGTGGTGTTTGGCCCGGAGATGGTGATGCTGGGGCCCGACGAGCAGTTCACTATGATGTCGCTGTCTGGGGACAAGCCCAAGAGGGCCAACGTCATCAAGGCCATCTGCCTGCTGCTGGGGCCCGACTTCTTCACGGACGTCATCACCATCGAGACGGCCGACCACGCCCGGCTGCAGCTGCAGTTATCCTACAACTGGTAAATGACCGGCTGTCCGTTAACCCCGATGTGGTCTCGGTTCCCACCTGTCAGTGTACGTTCTGTTTCTGTCACCATGTCTGAATGCGTCTCAGAATTAGTCCAAACATGACCACTCTTCGTCTGTCTTTGCCTCGTCTTCCTCCCTTTTCCCCCGTTCAGGCACTTTGATATCAAAAGCCCGGCCGAGGCTGCTCAGGCAGCCGCTCTGTTTTCGGTGCCCGACTTTGTTGGAGATGCCTGCAAAGCCATCGCTTCCCGGGTCCGAGGAGCCGTCGCCTCTGTGCAGTTTGACGATTTCCATAAGGTTTGTCTTTGACCGCCTTTGGTGGTCAGTAGTCGGGTTTATACGCATGGTTTCTGTTGCAGTCTTTCAGGCCTCTGTGTTCAATCCTGGGAAAGTCAGAAGCAACATTCATACAGATCCACACATTCACACTAGGAGCTGCTCAGTACAACCTGCTGTTGATGGAGGGGAGAGTATTCCTCATTCACTGGCCTGGGAAGGAAGAGCATTTTTAAGCATCGGAAGTGCTCCGACTTTGTTTTGGAAAGTCATAGTAAAGTTGTGAAATTTTACATCAGGGCCTCGGTGGAAACCTTGATTAACAGTTTAAAGACCTTTTTCCGTCTGTTTGTATCTAGAACTCCAACCGCATCATCTGCTCTGCGGTGTTTGGCTTCGATGAGAAGCTGGCAATCCGTCCCAGCCTGCGCTTCAACCAGAACAACCTGGTCATCAGCAGCGTGGACATCCAGTCGGTGGAGCCCGTGGACCAGAGGACCCGCGACGCCCTGCAGAAGAGCGTCCAGCTCGCCATCGAGATCACCACCAACTCCCAGGAGGCTGCGGCACGGTCCGACACACACACACAGTCACCAGTGTTTCATAAAGCTTAATAAAGTTTAACTTTATTTTCGTTAAACTTTTTTTCATGTTCTTCTGTGTGTGCAGCCATGAGGCAGAGCGGCTGGAGCAAGAGGCTCGGGGAAAGCTGGAAAGGCAGAGGATCACCGACCAGGCCGAGGCTGAAAGAGCCAGGAAGGAGCTGCTGGAGCTGGAGGCTCTCAGGTGACCACAGGCTCACGGGTATCACCGGTATAACTGGAGATGCTGCTGCAGCGTCTGTAGCGGATCTGCGACTTCTTGAAATCAGGGTTGAGACTGATTGTAGACGATGCCCACACTTGTCAAATGACAGCTGCGTATTCAGTGGATTTTTTAGCTTAAAGTAACTCAATACTAAACTGCATTACTCAGTTTGTGTGTTTCAATCGAATACAGACCTGCCAACTTGTACGCATTTTGAAATGCGCGCGTATGTGTGTTGCAGTGCTGCGGTGGAGAGCACAGGAGCTGCCAAGGCTGAAGCTCAGTCCCGGGCCGAGGCGGCTCGTATCCAGGGCGAGGCGGCGGTCAACGAGGCCAAACTCAAGGCGGAAGCCCAGAGGATCGAGGCTGTACGTACCAAGTACCTTTTTGTGTCTGGATTTGATTTTTGTCTTTTTTATTTTCACGCTCAAGAAAGGACCACTCGGGGCAGCTCAGTGGTGGCTCAGATGTCTAAGGCGCATACCATATAACTGTAATGTCCTGGGTTCGAATACGGCCTGGGATCTATGTCGCATATCATCCCTCCTCTCTCACCTGATCTTTCCTGTCTCTCTCTACTGACTGTCAAATAAAGGCAAAATGCCCAAAAAATAATCTTTAAAAAAAAAAAAGGTGAGGGGAAAGAAAGGATCACTGCAATGCGTCCCCTCTGTTCATTTAGCAGTGTGCCAGCCATTTTAATGTTGAAAAAACCCCTGGTGTTACATTATCCAGAAGTTATTACATTACTAGTTGCTACAAGGCAGGGTACAGGGTAGTATATACATATTTAATCAAGCTGCATCACATCCATCATATCAGACAGATGATAAATCTTCCAAAGTTGAGGACATTTTGCTGGTCCTCACTTCTACAAGGGGCTAGTTTAGCATTAGGTTAGGAATTAGGTTTAGGTGATTGAGTCCAGGTTAGGGAATGCATGTATTCAATTAAGGTCCTCACAAGTATAGTAACACAAACGTGTGCGTGCGTGCGTGTGCAGGAGGCGGAGCTGCAGCGGTTGTCCAAGGCCCGGGAGCAGGAGCTGATCTATAAGAAGGAGACGGACCGTCTGGAGGTGGAGAAGCAGGAGCGGCTGGCCCAGATCGAGAGCCAGCGCTTCAGCCAGCTGGTGGAGAGTCTGGGCAGCGACACCCTGAGGGATATTGCCAGAGCTGGGCCGGAGCTGCAGGTACGCCCCAATGCCTCCATTTCCACCATAAAGACATGTACACATTCAATTTAATTTACCCCGTACTCAAGTCACATTTCAGTTGCAACCTTTTAAAGGAAATTTACTTAATTACTTAATTTCTGTACCCTCACCCTGCACTATTTCCCTGTTGAATTTGCATTGCACAAATGTCCAGTAGCATTTCAATAACAAAAAATGGTTCTGCCTTTTTTTTAATAGTCACAGTAAGATACAATGTGAAATTGTGAACAGATTTTGATATGAAAAGATTTGCACCATTAAGGCAACTATTCATGTTGAAATATGTTTAGGTTTGAGTAGCTCTAGCTGTATAAACCAAACTGGTGTCTAAAAGGTCTGGAGTCACAGAGGTCAGGTGTCCCTTAATTCTAGACACTTTGAGCCTTGAAAATAAACCCCTACGTGCACTAGGTGATCAAACGCTGTCACCGCTCCGTCTGACGGTATACCTCAACCTCCTCTCTCTTCCAGGTCAAACTGCTCCAGTCTCTGGGGTTGAAGTCCACCCTCATCACAGACGGATCGTCGCCCATCAACCTCTTCACCACGGCCAACGGTCTCCTGGGGGCGCTGCCAGGCCAGGGCCAGTGAGCAAGACGAGGGGGGAACAGAAAGTGAGAGGAAAACCGGGGGGGTGAACTGTCCAAAAGTAAATCCTAACTAATTCTCATTTCTAGTAATATGAGTTAACTGGTTGTTTTGACGAAAGCATGAACTATGGAAGTCCATGAGTGTCAGTCATAAGACTAGTGACACCACATTGCACTATTAGGGTTCGACTCATATGGGTTTTTCCAAGACTGATATTTTTAGATTCAAGCGTCCATTCTTGTCAGTGTCGAAGTGAGATTCAGCGATTTTTCTTTTGGACAAACACCCAACTGCTAGGATGCAATGTGTCTTAGGGAACGAATAAAGGGAGCGGTCATTGAAATAAAAACGAACTGTGCCTAAAGACTTTCCTGCCCTGCTTCTCCAATTAGCCTCTATGACTCTGATAGCCAAAGAAACAGACGATGAAGTGTACTTTAAAAGTATCTTGCTAATGTTTACAAAAATACTCAATGTTAGACATTCTGTGCAATAGGGATTGGGCGATTGGATTCCCTTTCTTTTCCTTCCAAAGCTCTGTCCTTTCAACATACTGTGTGCTTCTGTCCTCATTAAAGTGCTGCTGTCCACATCTTTGGTGTTTTGAAGTTTATTTATGAACATTGTTTTTTTTTATGGCGTCTACTGAGTTTGATAGATATGGATTTTTGAATTGAAGTTGCTGATAACATTTTACAGATGTCTCCTTAATTTGGCCATTTTCATGGAAAAGCCTCTGAAACGGCATTAAGACTATCATGGGACACTAAAACGCTCATTAAAACCAGGATAATTATAAAACATTACCAAATCACTATGAGGAATGATTTATGACATTTATGATCTAAATGTCTCATTAGAATCAATTCAGGTTAAGTGCCTCTTCCTTTATTGAAGTCTTTGATAAATATCCAATCAATCAAACATGCATCCTATCCAGTCACAGATTATAATTATTTTCTGGGAGTGACTGATGTTGTCTGTCACATTTACATACTGAAATGATCATTTTGAAAGTATACACATTGTGAATCCAGGGGTGTCTTCACTAAACCTCAGGCTATGGCAAACGTTCCAAACCTGCTTCTATAAACAGACAATCTCTGGTGAAAAAGTACTGCCAAGACCGATGACTTCAAAGATATTATTTGGCCAATGTGCTAAATTATTTCACATTTCACCAAACTATCAGCTTGGAGAGAAGATTGGTCCTGATGGGATTTATTGTTTATGTTGTTTCCAAATAGATTGTGATTTTGCTTGATCTTTTTTTATTATAATTAAAACTACTATAAGCCTATCATTTGTCAATCATTAAACTTACACCTATTGAATGTTTATTTATGATATGAAGTTGATAAGAGTTGGGCTGTGTTTGGTTTATCTAACATGAAACATTTTTCTTTTACTCACAACTCCAAATCTTTACCAGTGAGGTCAATGAAAAAGTTCAGAAAGGGAATCCATAATAGCCTAAGTTGGGGTGTTATAGTATGCAGGGTCATTTCAAATTAACTTCCTGTAGTTTTTGTGCAGACTGGAGTTATTCAAGCATTTCTCAGTGGCAGAGCTGCTCTGCATACACATTATGCTGTCTACCTATTATGTATGCATGCAAGTCGCAGTCTCTAATCAACCTCTTATTTGTTTAAAGATATAATGACGACAAACAACGGATGCTTGTTTTAGTAGACCTTTTATTTTATTTTTTTACAAATGACGTTGAAAGTGAAGGAACCTCAACCCTGGCCTACGAGAGGCACGGTGGCGCAGTGCTTGCACTGCTGCCTCACAGCAAGAAGGTCAAGTCAAGTCAAGAGTTTTTATTTGTCACATGCATATATATGCAGTGAAATGCAAAAAAAAAGCGCACAATCTCTGCGGAGCTACCATTACGTCGACCGGACATAGCGGCGCCATCTTGTGGTAAAGTGGTAATTGTGTCCACTGGTCCATCTTTTCCTGAAAACCCTTCAATTCAGGCTATTTTCCATGTGGCATCCATACAGCCTGTAGATCAGGGGTGTCAAACTGTGTGCCATGGAGGGCCGATAGTATGCAGGTTTTCGTTCCAACCCAAGAATACACCAGGTGATTTCACTGATTAGTCCCTCCTCTCTGGTTGAAGGTGTGGTAATCAGTGAAATCACCTGCTGTATTCTTGGGTTGGAACGAAAACCTGCATACTCTCGGCCCTCCATGGCACACAGTTTGACATCCCTGCTGTAGATACAATGTCTACTGACCTGCCTCACCTTCAGGGTGGGAGAGGTGATAAGAACCCAACCTACTGCATCCTGCGGTGGGGGGCCCCAGATCCTATTACATCCGGCCTTCTCCGGTAGATCCAGATCCCATCACATCCAGCTTTCTCTGGTGGCTCTAGACAGTCAGGTCCAACCTTCTCCACACGGGGGCGGTGTGATGCATCCTTCGTTCCTCTTTGCTGACAGCCCTAAAAATTTGCAGGCCTGTTTCCAAAACTGTATCTGCTGCCATAAATCTAGCTATTCTGTGGTCCATTGCACTTTGTGGTTCAAATATATCTTGTCCGTTAAGTCGTGGAGTTTTAGACTGGTGTTCCACACTCAGTCTCTGTAGTCTGGTCTGGGGTCATCTGCAGTTTGATCAACTCCTGCCCTCTCCACACTAGCATGGTGCTGGTGTTGCTGCTGCAGATCGCTTGCTGTATGTCCTGTGGGGTCGTAACCTTGGCACCATTGACCTCTACCACGATGTCGCTGGGCAGCATGCCAGCCCTATCAGCAGCTGAGCCCTCAAAGACTTGACTTGAAGACTTGAAGTCTAGAGACCATGACCTAGACTTCAAGTCAGCAATGATGCCTGAAGTCAGGGTCAGCATTTTCACACCAATGGACCTCTTAGTCTTTGAGTCATCAAGTGAGGGCTTCTCTGATTTCTTAAAGAATGCCGTTACGTAATCAACAGGGATGCAGAAGCTAAGGTGTTCGCCAAGTTTTAAGGACTGTATGCCAATGACTGCACCGTCCAAATTAAGCAGGGGACCTCCAGAACATCCACCTTCAAGGAGTGCAGTGTGCTGGATGTAGTTCATCGTAGTGTCGTACAGTCGCAGCTCTGTACTGCTCCTCTTCACTGCGCTGATGATGCCAGAAGCCGCTGAGTTCTGCAGCCCAAATGGGCTCCCAATGGCAACCACAGTCTCTCCTTGTCGCAGATCAGAGGATTGCCCCAGGGGGAGCGTAGGCAGGGGATAGTCTGCTTCAATTTTGATGATGGCGATGTCTGCCTCTTCGTCAATATGTTGCATGGTAGCATCATACAGGTCCCCGTTGGCCAGCTTCACACGAAACATCCTCTTTACTACATGGGCAGCGGTCACAATAACCCCATCGCTGCTGACTATGAAGCCAGACCCATTGCCTAAGGGAATTATCTTATCTTCAGTGGTCCAGGTCAAAATTTCAATGAACACAACAGCAGGAGCGGCTCTTTCCACTACATCTGCTGTGAAGTTGTGTGTGTACCGAGGGCTGACATGTGTCTGAGGGACGCACTGGGTTGAGACCAGGTTTTCAAGAAATGATGCATAAAACAAGGGCTTCCTGTGCCTCACATGTGAATCCTCTCTGCAGTGCCAAAACGCTATCCCCCCAAGTCCCAACCCTGCAGCGACTGACCTGAGGAAATGTCCATCAAGCGTAACACGACCCTGACCACTTCCAGGAGATTTATCCAGTAAAGAAGGTGCTCTAGTGGTCCAAATATTTGACCATTGCTTTGTAGCTCTAGCTACCACAGAGCTAAATGCGCCCGCATGTCTCCTGAGTAGCGAGTTGAAGCAACGTTTAAAATATCCTGCCATCTTCCTGTAGGTATACTTACCGCTCCGTCACGTTGGCTGAATGTGAAGAAAAGTGAGGTGACCTCAGCCTGTCAGTGCTTTATATACAACAGGTGACATCATAGCTTGATGACCTAACAATGGACTGGCGCGCTGTTAATGCGTTCCACCTGTTGTCTGGGCAACCATGAAGAAATGTTTATTTTTAATGGAGAAACACTTACATTGAATTATTTTTTATATCAGATTGTATTATTACTAAATTAATCTAAATTGTGTCTGACATATTATGAAAAATCATATTTTCCCGGGCTAGTCTACCCATTCACCAAAACTAGAGACCACATTTGGAAATCTTTATTTTATTTTTACTATTCTGTGGACATGTTATGTTCTTACACAAGGCACATCCATACAGCAGTATACCATAATAAACCATAGCATACTTGAAAATACTTCAATTCCAGTTTTATTGTATAACTTTTACAGAGATAATGCATTTTGATACATTTAAGGCACAAATGTAGTTTGTTGCTTACAAAAAGTGTAATGTACCAGTTAGCACAATTTGAAGCAAAGTAATGCATTTGTTTTTTAATGCACATGCAGCTGCTTGTTTTCAACGGTTGAATTTTACCCAGAGGCACTGTTGGAGAATTACAGTTTCATACATTTTCATGTTTCCCATACAATAGGCTTGCTTTTATGTAATGGCATGTTGTGATGTACTGGAATGAACAAATCAAACTGAGGAAATATTTCTGGATTTAAATGTTCTATTAAAACTGTGAAAACGTAATGAAGTCTTTGATAATCTTATTTCAATCAAATCATATTTGGTGAGAGAATAATATCATGGGACACTAAAACGCTCATTAAAACCAGGATAATTATAAAACATTACCAAATCATTATGAGCAATGATTTATGACATTTATGATCTAAATGTCTCATTAGAATCAATTCAGGTTAAGTGCCTCTTCCTTTATTGAAGTCTTTGATAAATATCCAATCAATCAAACATGCATCCTATCCAGTCACAGATTATAATTATTTTCTGGGAGTGACTGATGTTGCCTGTCACATTTACATACTGAAATGATCATTTTGAAAGTATACACATTGTGAATCCAGGGGTGTCTTCACTAAACCTCAGGCTATGGCAAACCAAACCTGCTTCTATAAACAGACAATCTCTGGTGAAAAAGTACTGCCAAGACCGATGACTTCAAAGATATTATTTGGCCAATGTGCTAAATTATTTCACATTTCACCAAACTATCAGCTTGGAGAGAAGATTGGTCCTGATGGGATTTATTGTTTATGTTGTTTCCAAATAGATTGTGATTTTGCTTGATCTTTTTTTATTATAATTAAAACTACTATAAGCCTATCATTTGTCAATCATTAAACTTACACCTATTGAATGTTTATTTATGATATGAAGTTGATAAGAGTTGGGCTGTGTTTGGTTTATCTAACATGAAACATTTTTCTTTTACTCACAACTCCAAATCTTTACCAGTGAGGTCAATGAAAAAGTTCAGAAAGGGAATCCATAATAGCCTAAGTTGGGGTGTTATAGTATGCAGGGTCATTTCAAATTAACTTCCTGTAGTTTTTGTGCAGACTGGAGTTATTCAAGCATTTCTCAGTGGCAGAGCTGCTCTGCATACACATTATGCTGTCTACCTATTATGTATGCATGCAAGTCGCAGTCTCTAATCAACCTCTTATTTGTTTAAAGATATAATGACGACAAACAACGGATGCTTGTTTTAGTAGACCTTTTATTTTATTTTTTTACAAATGACGTTGAAAGTGAAGGAACCTCAACCCTGGCCTACGAGAGGCACGGTGGCGCAGTGCTTGCACTGCTGCCTCACAGCAAGAAGGTCAAGTCAAGTCAAGAGTTTTTATTTGTCACATGCATATATATGCAGTGAAATGCAAAAAAAAAGCGCACAATCTCTGCGGAGCTACCATTACGTCGACCGGACATAGCGGCGCCATCTTGTGGTAAAGTGGTAATTGTGTCCACTGGTCCATCTTTTCATGAAAACCCTTCAATTCAGGCTATTTTCCATGTGGCATCCATACAGCCTGTAGATCAGGGGTGTCAAACTGTGTGCCATGGAGGGCCGAGAGTATGCAGGTTTTCGTTCCAACCCAAGAATACACCAGGTGATTTCACTGATTAGTCCCTCCTCTCTGGTTGAAGGTGTGGTAATCAGTGAAATCACCTGCTGTATTCTTGGGTTGGAACGAAAACCTGCATACTCTCGGCCCTCCATGGCACACAGTTTGACATCCCTGCTGTAGATACAATGTCTACTGACCTGCCTCACCTTCAGGGTGGGAGAGGTGATAAGAACCCAACCTACTGCATCCTGCGGTGGGGGGCCCCAGATCCTATTACATCCGGCCTTCTCCGGTAGATCCAGATCCCATCACATCCAGCTTTCTCTGGTGGCTCTAGACAGTCAGGTCCAACCTTCTCCACACGGGGGCGGTGTGATGCATCCTTCGTTCCTCTTTGCTGACAGCCCTAAAAATTTGCAGGCCTGTTTCCAAAACTGTATCTGCTGCCATAAATCTAGCTATTCTGTGGTCCATTGCACTTTGTGGTTCAAATATATCTTGTCCGTTAAGTCGTGGAGTTTTAGACTGGTGTTCCACACTCAGTCTCTGTAGTCTGGTCTGGGGTCATCTGCAGTTTGATCAACTCCTGCCCTCTCCACACTAGCATGGTGCTGGTGTTGCTGCTGCAGATCGCTTGCTGTATGTCCTGTGGGGTCGTAACCTTGGCACCATTGACCTCTACCACGATGTCGCTGGGCAGCATGCCAGCCCTATCAGCAGCTGAGCCCTCAAAGACTTGACTTGAAGACTTGAAGTCTAGAGACCATGACCTAGACTTCAAGTCAGCAATGATGCCTGAAGTCAGGGTCAGCATTTTCACACCAATGGACCTCTTAGTCTTTGAGTCATCAAGTGAGGGCTTCTCTGATTTCTTAAAGAATGCCGTTACGTAATCAACAGGGATGCAGAAGCTAAGGTGTTCGCCAAGTTTTAAGGACTGTATGCCAATGACTGCACCGTCCAAATTAAGCAGGGGACCTCCAGAATATCCACCTTCAAGGAGTGCAGTGTGCTGGATGTAGTTCATCGTAGTGTCGTACAGTCGCAGCTCTGTACTGCTCCTCTTCACTGCGCTGATGATGCCAGAAGCCGCTGAGTTCTGCAGCCCAAATGGGCTCCCAATGGCAACCACAGTCTCTCCTTGTCGCAGATCAGAGGATTGCCCCAGGGGGAGCGTAGGCAGGGGATAGTCTGCTTCAATTTTGATGATGGCGATGTCTGCCTCTTCGTCAATATGTTGCATGGTAGCATCATACAGGTCCCCGTTGGCCAGCTTCACACGAAACATCCTCTTTACTACATGGGCAGCGGTCACAATAACCCCATCGCTGCTGACTATGAAGCCAGACCCATTGCCTAAGGGAATTATCCTATCATCAGTGGTCCAGGTCAAAATTTCAATGAACACAACAGCAGGAGCGGCTCTTTCCACTACATCTGCTGTGAAGTTGTGTGTGTACCGAGGGCTGACATGTGTCTGAGGGACGCACTGGGTTGAGACCAGGTTTTCAAGAAATGATGCATAAAACAAGGGCTTCCTGTGCCTCACATGTGAATCCTCTCTGCAGTGCCAAAACGCTATCCCCCCAAGTCCCAACCCTGCAGCGACTGACCTGAGGAAATGTCCATCAAGCGTAACACGACCCTGACCACTTCCAGGAGATTTATCCAGTAAAGAAGGTGCTCTAGTGGTCCAAATATTTGACCATTGCTTTGTAGCTCTAGCTACCACAGAGCTAAATGCGCCCGCATGTCTCCTGAGTAGCGAGTTGAAGCAACGTTTAAAATATCCTGCCATCTTCCTGTAGGTATACTTACCGCTCCGTCACGTTGGCTGAATGTGAGGAAAAGTGAGGTGACCTCAGCCTGTCAGTGCTTTATATACAACAGGTGACATCATAGCTTGATGACCTAACAATGGACTGGCGCGCTTAATGTGTTCCACCTGTTGTCTGGGCAACCATGAAGAAATGTTTATTTTTAATGGAGAAACACTTACATTGAATTATTTTTTATATCAGATTGTATTATTACTAAATTAATCTAAATTGTGTCTGACATATTATGAAAAATCATATTTTCCCGGGCTAGTCTACCCATTCACCAAAACTAGAGACCACATTTGTAAATCTTTATTTTATTTTTACTATTCTGTGGACATGTTATGTTCTTACACAAGGCACATCCATACAGCAGTATACCATAATAAACCATAGCATTTAATTGCTTTCTTATTGTTTCAGGTAGGAGACAATATGTTGCATACTTGAAAATACTTCAATTCCAGTTTTATTGTATAACTTTTACAGAGATAATGCATTTTGATACATTTAAGGCACAAATGTAGTTTGTTGCTTACAAAAAGTGTAATGTACCAGTTAGCACAATTTGAAGCAAAGTAATGCATTTGTTTTTTAATGCACATGCAGCTGCTTGTTTTCAACCGTTGAATTTTACCCAGAGGCACTGTTGGAGAATTACAGTTTCATACATTTTCATGTTTCCCATACAATAGGCTTGCTTTTATGTAATGGCATGTTGTGATGTACTGGAATGAACAAATCAAACTGAGGAAATATTTCTGGATTCTGTTCTATTAAAACTGTGAAAACGTAATGAAGTCTTTGATAATCTTATTTCAATCAAATCATATTTGGTGAGAGAATAATGATTTATTCACCAGACTGAATATTTTATCCCAAATACTCATCCAAGACAAGACAACCTTTTCATTTCAGTGGATCTCAATGGGAATTTAGCTGTAGACTACATTCAACTGTACTTTTCTCAAATGCGGTATGGAATACATACTTGGTTAAGGTATAAAATGACCCATTGGCCATCACACTGTCGCCAGATGCAGGATATAACAGATAAATCACTTTAGCAGTAGTTTCTCCTTACTAATTTCCTCATTGACTTAAACATCTGAATCTAGTTCACAGCTAAGTTCCTATTGATACATTGAAATTCAAAGAGGTTATTGTCTTGTTTTGGATGCGCATTTATTAATCAAAATGGTTTCAAAATCATAAAACTTATTCATGTAAATGCCCTCAAATCGAAGCTGGCAATTTGTACTCAATTTATACCTCATATTCATTGTTTGATTGTTAATGGAAACATTGCGTATGGAGACAAAATAAGAAGAAATGCTTCAATGTCCACTGTAATTGGTTGTCCAAGGCTGGGAAATTAGGGCCTTGAATGCCATACTTCAGGTATAATATCAGTTTGCACAAAACTTCCAACTATCACAATAAAGTGTCACAAAGTCCTATGTAGGCAATATCATTTCTCAAATATTTGTATTGTATAAGTTACATTACACCTTGAAAATTATGCTGAAACAAAGTGAATTGAAGTGTAGTATACAACTGACTATTCACTTTTCTAGATCAGTAGTTTGATGATTCAAGCGCCTAAGAGTTGACAAAACAAATTGCTGCACATAGTCACAAATTTCGCTGTATATCATAGTGTTCTGACCATCTGGCTCTGGGTGGAGGTGGTCCCGTGCCTGGTAAAGCTCTGGTGCACTATACATGTATCTCACCACAGTATCTAACTCCTGAGTTAAGAGAGACAAGTTGCATTCTGGGTAAGCAAATTATATTACTTAACCCTACTGTTGTGTTCCGGTCAAATCTGGCTGATTTACAACTGTTATGTCTGAAATCTTTAATTTATTTCATCTGATTGGAATAAATCTCCATGACTTTGTCCACACAGGGCATCTGAACACACAAAATAAATTTATCATTTTCATTAAATTTTGGGTGTTTTACACACACACACACACACACACACACACACACACACACACACACACACACACACACACACACACACACACACACACACACACTTTCCCGCAGCTCAGGTATATAAAGCCTCCGTAGGGCCTTGCTCACCATTCATTCTGTGGCAGCACAATGACCAAAGCACTACCCTCTGCTGGTTTGGTGAGAGGCATAGAAGGGCCAGAACCACAGACAGAAGAGACAAAAGGAAGAGATGCACACTATGTGCACCAAGAGATGTCAAAACCAGCATTGTGTGTCTAAAATGCAGTGCACATATTTGCAAGGCACATGCAAAAACCATCACCTGTTGTCAATCATGTGCATGAAACTTATTAGTGTTTCTGTTGTTGTTACTCATATTGAGTATGTAACATATTATTACTGTTGTTCTCTAATATGTTCAGTAATGTGGTAAAGTGTTAATGTGTGAATAGTTTTAGGCCTATGACCTTTCTTTACTAAAAAAAAGTCTCAACGGTCAGTTTTGACCGGGAACACCACAGATGTTATTTTGTGCCACTTTTTAAAAAATTGAAAGGGTTTCAAAACAAATGTGCTGTCTAAACTTTGACACAAAGTAGTCTGTGATAAATAGTACATTATGTTTCCTCTGGTATTGACTATAGTCAAAATAATCCATAAATTATGCTATTTTTGACTCAAAAACGAGTTGTATAAGATCAGGTCAATGAGGCCTACAGGCCAGAAGTTCAAGAGAGTGTAAAACCTGTCATAAATACTAGAAATGAAGTTGATAAAAGATCTAGTACATCAAATCACATTTATTTGGTGATAATATATGTATAATGATAGATTTATAAATAGTTATAATGGGTCAGCCATTTTTGGGAACACTAAAGTAGGTAACAGGAAAAAAACACAACACAAGGGTTAACTACATCATAATTACTATCAATATTCTTGTTTTTGACATGCATTTCATGTAGCCTGTGTGAGAGAGAAGTTACCTGAATGACATCAAGAAAGCAGAATTGAATGTCAACCATATAGCCATTGAAGTGTCCCCCACTGATTGAACTCCTGGAACAAGCACAGATGAGGTAAGCTGCAGCAACCTCAGGTTTATAGTTTGTGAAATTCGCTTGCATCCAGATGATATGGCGTGAGAAACCATCAATGCACCCATTAACACCGAAGCCAAAGGTGCGTTTATCTAAGAGCCTGTGTGACATGTGTAATTTGGTCCCGGGACACGAATGCATTCCTCAGTTTACCTCCTGGGTCCAAAAAGGATTCATCTGTCATCCAATGTGTATATTATCTGTAATCGCAAGGCTTATAAACCCAGTTCAGCCTGAAATGTGACCCGGTGCTCAATATAGTCCTGCTCCTCTGACATTGATACACAGAACAAGGTTTGATTTGATTTTAAAAGCAATATAGTGTAGACACCTCAAATTATCTTTGTCATTGGTTATCTGAAGATAACAAAGTTTTGTTATCTCGACATATCTCGAGAAAACATATTTCAAAATAATGACAAATGCCTCAAGAAAACTAAAATAACTCGTTCTCACAGGAAAATCGAGTAAAAAAGATGAGTATGAGTCCATGGCCTTTTGAGACTTCCATAATAAGCCCTTAAATTGTATTAAATTATATTGATGCCACAAGGGATAAAAAAAATACCATAAAGCATGGCCCATATACACTTCGCTTATGCCTACTCTTCACTCAAAGTTGATCTACTTCATTGGTGATACTTTATTTCCCCCTAAGTGTATATTTGAAGAAAGCTGCCGCCGCCTTTAATAAACTGGAAAGGTCCGGTACGTCTTTAGGCCTTGACTAATGCACACCACCACAGAGACAAAGCACTTTATGAAACAAATAAATACAATCGAAATAAATACAATTCATAAGGTGCGGGGATGCAGGGGGAGCTTACTGCTGTTGAGGCACAACTACCGCACCCTGCCAGCAGCTTCGACCCCTGAACTCACCCACACTATAACAGAACGTACACACCAAACATAAAATGACACCAGGACAAAAATTAGACAAGACTATACATACAAAAAAAAAGGTTTAATGGACTTAACTCGCCCAGTCGGCAAGACCCTTCCCCGTGGTCTGAGCTTGTGGCACCGTCCGCTAAACAAACCTCCCCTCCTAGCGCTGGAACAAAGTTACCCCCTAATGTAACCGGCAGCCCTAATCAGCTGCGAATGACACCCCGCGAGTAACAGCCCGACCGCGCGCCGTACCGCAGAACAGCGTCGCTCCCTCGAGAGGCCCAACCAATCACCACCACCACCACCACGCGCTACAATCAGTCACAGGTGTGATTAATTAGGCTTTACACCCGATAACAGGATCAATCATTCTATTAGGTTAACCAAGACACAGTGGGACAGCAATCACTGCTGGGCCTTGGGCATCTCAGGATATTATAGTATGCCAAAGGAGAGGTTATTTTATTTTCTTCTCCTAAAACTGTTCATCAAGAGTTTGTATTTGTGATTATGTGATCATTCTCCCTCAGACACTTTTTGTTATATTCCAGGCTTCAGCTCCTGTAGGAATTGGTGATATGGTATGCCGTTCATCTGTCCACTAGATGGCGATGAATGAACTACTGTGTGCGTGTGTGTGTGTGTGTGTAAGGCAGAAAGCAAGTTTTTTTGTTTAATTGACTACTATAAAGATATACATTTTACTCAATATTTTGTCCTTCATGGATGTGTTTGACTTGATTTTGATGTTTCCATCTCAGTTGAACCTAACCATTTCCAAACTTAAATTGCTAATCCATAAAATTCCTTTTTTAATTTTTTTAATTTAGTCTCCATCTTCGGTGCTCAGCCTCATTACTGTGGTGTTTCTCACTGCACTTCCCAGAGATTACCTGTCAATCAAACAGTGTGTCCAGCTCTGTGACGTCTTTCTCCTTAGATTTCCTGTTTGGGTTTCTGTAGGTGGCTATTGCTGCTCATGCTAACTACTCAGTTCTTCTTCTAGTTATTCCACAACACCATTTCCTGTGCGCCACAGGAAGGAAAATACCTACCAGACACCGGGTGTTTAGAACAGCAAATGTAAAAGCTTTTGTGAACTGGCTACAGGTTGGATCACTATTGTGTTATATCATTTGGCAATATAGAGAGCAGCAAAACATTTGCTGATATGAAAATGTTGCAGATTATTATTTAAGCATAGTGTTTTAGTTCCTTCCCACTGAGGTTTTCAACTTCTCAAGCATCTAATCTGCCGAGAAAACTTGAACCATAAATCAAAGAAAGCGATGGCTGCATGTTTGCTTCAAACAAGAAGTCTTCGAAATGCCATGAATCCTCTCAATATGAGTCGGCCACGTTCCAAGTTTGGGCTAATCTTGTAGTTGGGGCTGGGTTGCTATCAGAGCCACTTGCATCCTCATATCTGAGAAGAATCAAGGTGGGTGGGGGGGGGGGGGTATCGCCAAGCAGATGCAGATCAGGCAGGAGAGGCAGCTCCTCTTTAATTGAATTCATCGATTAGATAATTCAGTCGAGAGGCTAATCAAATCCCTCAAGGTTGACTGTAATTCTCTCCAACTGTCCCCCACAATGAAGTTGTCTCTCGATCTTGTCAAATCTCTCTCCCCATCTGTCTGTCTGTCTGTCTCCTGGTAGTGAGGTATTTTGTGGGTTTGACCTCATGCTTGCGTATGTACGGCAAGTAGTTTATCATGCAACAAAACTGAGTTGGACAGTTGCAACAGAGGAAGTTATTAATATCTACCTTGCTACTCCGTATTAGTCATATGAGCTGGTCTTCCGGGTGAATAAATGAGTACAGGAAATTCTCTTACATCAATAATCACACTTTATTTATGCCCTCATGCATTTTAATGTTCATAAGTAGGCAGCCGCCAGTGTGTGAATGTGTGTAAACAGTGTGAAGGTGATGCTGGGCATTGCTGCAAAAAAAAGATCCTACACGTTCAGGACAGTTGAGTTTTAGTTATTATTTCCCAGAGGTAGAAATAATAATGCACCTCGTGTTCTGTTGAGTAAATGCGTGGTTCAGGAAAGAAAGCAAAGGTTCTCGTCAGCTCGGCGTGGGGTTGTGTGTCACCTGTGCCGCCCCGTCCCTGAGGAAGCTTTTCCTGAGCGGAGGCGTTTGTCTTTCGCAGAGAAACCCTACAGTTGCAGACAGTGCCTCGTTTTCTCTGGAATGCCTCCTGAATCTCCCTGGGGATCCTCCTCTGCCTCAAACAACCCCCCCCCCCCCCCCCTCCCCCCGCCTCCCACTCCTCCTCCAGCCTGCCATGTTGCAGCACACAGCGCTGGCTTCATGCTCTGATGAAAAGCGTTAGGAATACACTTGTAATAGTTGTGCAGCCTTTCATCGGGTCTACCTGCAATGCGAGTAATCTGTCATTGTGACCCTTTTCATTTTGGAGGAATTCATGCAGGGGTTTTTTTTGTTTTCCTCTCCAACGCTCCTCATGAAGACATCCACCATACTGTTGCAGCTCAATGTCTTTTGGACCTCGCGCTCCTTGCTGTCTCACTGTCAGATTAGATCTAACAGAGAAATGCTCTGATGTGGAGCGATGCCACCCATTTCTGGTCACTGGGAGGTGTGCAGGGTGTGTGGGGGTGTGTGGGGAGGCTTGGTTTGCACTCACTGCCATACCCACACACACACACACACACACTTACAAAGAACTACATTTGAAGATGGTTTCACATGGTTGAGTTGCGTTTGATTCCAGATCAGTTGGGACGTGGTGCATGCACGTTCTTCTCAACTAAGTGCTTTTAAAAATTTTTGCCACTGGTGCAATCCGCAATCCTTTGAATCGTCGGCTTCCTCCCTCCCTTTTGCTTTTATTGTCTTCTCCACCTTACACGGTGCAGCCCCCTCCTCCCCACTCAACTGCATTATGACACTCCATCTACATCTCTCTCTCTTTGTTTTTCTGCCTATTTATTATCCTCTTTCTCTTGCTCTCCCGTTTTAAATCTCTTTCTTGTGCCTACTGTCGGCATCAGCTGCCCACCCTGGAAACACCATTCATCTCAATTACACATTAAAGGCTTCCAGCTTTCACACAGCCCTTCTTCCTTTCAGCCGAAAAGATCTTCTATTTATCTTTCTTTTCTCCCTTCTTCCTAGCATCCTCTCTCTCTCTCTCCCACATGCTCCTCCAGCCACAGCAGCAGAGTCTCTTAATAATTTATATGGATTTAAAATTCAAATGAGATCTTTTTTTTTATTTTTTTATTAACAGCGAGGAGTCAGACCTCCCTCTCCCCCAGCCCTATCCCAGCATCCCCAGCTGCTCTCACTCCCTGCCAACAGTTGCCATGACAACCCGATCATCCTGGAAGCAGGGTGTAAGAAATGATGCCCACTCTCTCTTTATCTTTCCCTCTTTCTCTCCTTCTCTCTCCTTTTCATCTCACACAGATATGTCTACAAAATAAGAGACAGACAATTGTTATGATAGGGGTGATTAGTGCCTGCTGGACGCAAAAACAACCGTTTCTCATTTGTTGTATATTCTATATAATTATCTTTCCCCACAGGGATCATTAAAGTTTCATCTTATCTTAAATGGAACTGCAACAAAATGTTTGCTTCCTGTAATGAAAGTGCAGTGGCATTTTCCAATCAATGTAATATGGCTGGCAGACGGTTGGTATGTCACCTGAAAACCCTCAAATGTCCTTGTTGAAAAAAGTTGGTTGATGGTCTGAGCTGGTTTTTGATGGGCACTGCTGGATTTTTGCTGGTCTGAGCTGAGCAGAAATGGTCTGATGCTGGTTAAGGTGGTAAATGAAAACGCTGGTGCACCAGCTAAGACCAGGGGATTTTCCAGCCTCCCCTCGCATGCATGAGATAGATAGCAGAGAAACCGAGGTAGTACTCAACTAGGGTTTATTCCCTTCAAAGATGTTCAAATACTCAATATCAGTAGTCAAGATCAACAGTGTCTTTGATTAACATGTCGTGAACACCCATACTTGTTCTGTATGCTTCACAAAGCAGTTAATTTAAGGCATGCACAGGCACAAAAAGAGTCTGGTTTCAGAAGACAGCAATCAATAACAAGAGAACACCACAATGAAATTGGCTGATAGTCTGTGGCCATTCATGCGTATAGTATCCTCCTTGCCATTTCAAAATGCAAAGTGGGTTATATCGAGTGTTACAAACAGTAGATTACCATAGAATAGAAAGGCGCTCCAGAGAATGAGAATAGAAATAGAAAAATACAAGATCAGGTAATCATGTGTCAAAAAGGGGCGTTTTACAAAAGAAAGAATAAAGGAAAACCTGAGCCATCACAGAAGAAAACAAAACTGAAAAGAGAACAAAGTTTCTTCACTTGGGCACTGCTGAAAGTCTTTACGTCAAATGAACTTCACCAAGTGCAGCTTTGAGATGAACAGTTCTGCGGAGGATTTCCAGCATTTCTAGTCACTTCTATTCACCTACCCACAAGGTTGGGAAAGGTCCTTTACAGATTAATGCTTAAGAATTGCCTCTAGTGAAATTCAGCTACTCAAACTCAGTAATGCAATCCGATTACTTTCCTTTACTCTCGAATTACATTGCCTCCGAAATTAATCGTATGCAATTCTGTAATTTGTCATCTATCGATTGTCATCATCTATTATTTCAATTTGTGCAAAATTATATTAGTCTCTGATCTAACAATCCTCAAACATTTTGTTGGAGTAATGCAACAATTCTTTTTTCACTCCATTCTCCAGAGTGCAGTTAGCTGAAAATCAGAGTAATCTCATTACATTTAATGTGTTACTCCCCAAGATCCTCCACAGAACCATTCATCTCCTAGTGTACCTGTGAACCTGCCTCTCATGGCAGCGTTCTGTGTCAACTACGCAGTTTGACTATTTACAGAACTTTGTGCCAGGTGAACGAGAGACAAGCAACCTAACGCTAACCTAGAAACGCCCATAGTAATAGTAGAAGTAGAGCAAAAATACAAACGATAGCTAACGAGAGATTTAACAGTCAAGGTGAAATAAATGTGAGGCGTATCTGATAAAACACTCATCGGTCGAAGCAGCTCTGAGAGGTAGCGCAAGCAGGTTCCACCCAAGAAAATTGTGTACAAGTACAATCGTAGCAAAATCATGAAAGCGAGCGTTTGCATTGACACGGAGCTGAGACCTTTTTTTGCATAATGTGATTAGTAAACGGGCGGGCATGCTACATACAGTAGTGACGTGAACGGGTGAACTTGTGGCGCAATCCATTGCATGTCGGAAGTCAATAGTTTCGAGTCGGTATTCCCGACTTCCAATCAAACGCGTTCCAGTGCATCTGCTCGGGAAAACATGGACACCTGCAGCAAACTCATGTTTGTATGGCAAGTCTCTGAATTTCACGAGCATCTAAAGACCTACATCAACTACTACAGCGCCATTAGTGGAGAGAACTGGCGCATATCAGTGAACTAGTAACATTAACGTTAGTAGGCTAGTTACCAAACGCTAGTAGACTTCTATCATATCAGTGAACTAGTAACGTTAACGTTAGTAGGCTAGTTACCAAACGCTAGTAGACTTCTATCATATCAGTGAACTAGTAACGTTAACGTTAGTAGGCTAGTTACCAAACGTTAGTAAGACCTTCTATCATATCAGTGAACTAGTAACATTAACGTTAGTAGGCTAGTTACCAAACGCTAGTAAGACTTCTATCATATCAGTGAACTAGTAACGTTAACGTTAGTAGGCTAGTTACCAAACGCTAGTAAAGACTTCTATCTCGTAAGGTTGAGCACAAATCAAACAAATTTCGTTACAAATGTAAACTACAAAGTTGTTACAACATGTTTTCATAACAAACGACATATGAAGTAAAAATTGATGCAAAGGGAATTGTGTTTACTGTTCACGCTATGTTGCTGTGACGTCAGGTGTGTTTATATCGGCGAACTCGGACCTAGCTGGATCTTGCCCGAGTTTCCGACTGGGAATTCCGACTTGAATGACTGGTCTACTGCACTTTTCCGTGTCGGAGGGCCTGTTTTTATCCGCCCTCCGAGTTCCGAGTACAATGGATTGCACCATTAGGACCCTCCTCCTCCTCCTCCGAGTCTGACTGCACCGTACCTCCGCGGCCACCGACGCTGTCTGATTGGCGCACGATACTGTCACTCATCATACCCGATGGGAGAGCTCCACCCAAAGGTTCAAAGGATTAACGTCTTTGGCAACGTTGGCACCACATTGCTGGTCAGTTTCGGTGAAGAGAGAAGGGCATATCATATCATATCATATCATTTATTTACAAAGTGCTAATCAATTAGCCTTCCTGCTATAATAATATGTAAAAGCATACTGTAATAAATACTGGAAACATGCACGGGTTAGGCTTAGGACTTAGAAGTGCTTATTTAGTTCCGTAACACCAGTTTAGCTCCCCAAACAATGTTTGAAATGTCTTTTGTTAGCACACACACACACTTAGCTGGCCAAAAGAGAGTGCTGTCCCGATGCAACTTGGCACGCATTCCTGTCTTTGGCACAGCGTGACACCGACTCCTACAGGGGGGCGGCATCAAATGTTGAGAGGATGCTAACTAGGCAAAGAGCCAGAGCTCAGCGGGTGGGACCAGGGCTTTAAAAACTGCACTAGGCCAGATTTTTTGGGGTGAAAATACACCCCGAAATCACAAAGCGGGCCTGCAACAGAAAAGAGCCGCCCAGCCCCACTGCTAATTCAGACCCCCCTAGATTTGTCCTATCTGAGGGAAATGAGTTTCTGGTGGATGCTGGTGGAAAATCTCCTCTGGAAGTGGATGATGTGATGACTCAAAACCTCAAGAACTCTCTCCTAAACAGATTTTGTCTCCTTTGGTATGAAGCTTCGCAGACCGTCTGGGTCGGTAAACACGAGTGCGCTGTGTGCAGTGCACTGATGACAAATGACAGGATTTCTGGGTATTAAAGTCCTCAAAATGGCCCACTCGGTTCCTTCTGGGCTCGCCAACATGCAACATGAGCGGCAGCTTTAATCGCACAGGGACCGCATCATGATCACTGACCGTGCTAAAGTCTACAGTTGACCTTCTGGGGAGAAATGCCGACTTTACTGTCTGGCTGCAGAATATGCATGCGCAGAATATGTATTAGGTTACAGTTTGTTTTACAGCGTTATGGAATGAAAACCCTTCACTAGTACTGGCAAAAATCAAACCATAGGGTCATATGGAAGAATGTAGCAGAGGGTAAACCCACCTTCAGTGAGTGTAAATAAATGTTGGAATGAGAGGGACTTTGCATCAGTTATAAGCAAATTGCTTCTGTGCAAAGACTGCAGCTCAGCACCTCCCAATACCCCCCCCCCCCCCCCCCATACACACTCACATACTCTCTCACACACTTTCATGCTCACATCCTCTCTCGCACACCCCCGTATCTCCTTGCCAATGAGAGCATGCCTGCTGTGCAGCAGCATGGGTGTGTCTGTTTTTTGTTTGCGTGTACTCAACCTTCTCCAGCATACTCTCTTAGTGTGTGCATGTGTGTGTGTGTGTGTGTGTGTGTGTGTTATAAACATGGACAGCAATAGATGGATAATGTAACAATCTACCACTTTCTTTTTTTTGTTTCCTGCAGTCTCCCGCCTTTGACAGTCAGTGCAGTAAGTACTCCGTTCATATCATTCATTGATCTATCACAGACACCAGAGATCAATTGCAGAACTGGCCGCTGCCAACCCATTCATCTTCAAGTTCAAGTTCAGCTAACTTCAAGTCTATTTTTTTTGGCATCAAACATGAAAGGGTGCCACCCCCCTTCCCACCCAGTATTGCTCCAGTTGTTGTACTGTGGCATGGAGACTCATTTATGGATCGGTATAATCCCATTACTAAGAAAGCGGATGTCCCTTTTTTTCCATGACAACAGACACACTTGCTGAACGCTGGGTGACGAGAAGCCACCTTGGGGCGGAGCATATGAGCAGCAGCGAGAGAAAGCAGCACGGGGAGAGGAGGTGGGAGATAAGCTGCTGCCACAGAATGAAAATGAGCAGTTCGTTTTGCGTCTTGTCATCCATCCTTTCTCCTCCGGTATCCAAAAAACGGTCGGTGGGCGTTGGTGTCAGAATCTGGTCAGTAGTGTTGGAGGTAGAGGGTCGGGCCGACCATGCTCGTGCAGCAAGAAACAACAGCAAAAAAAAAACAGGAAGTTTTTTTTTTTTTTTTCTTTTTCCAGTTGCAGGCGCTTGAGAATAATAGTGCTTTGATAACAGGAAGTGGTACAATGTCTTGTTGGTCAGATGTTGTTGTGAAGTCTTGCCATCCCAGCCACGGGTTGCAAGGCGGCCTATCAGGATTTTAATATCACTGTTCGGACAAAATAAAACAAAACAAAAAGAGAGTGTGAGTTTTTTTTCAACGCGAACAACCGTATGCAACACCAACACACACACACAAGGCTTGTATTTGAACACAATGGAACAAGCAAGCTGTGTTGAATGGGGTATATAACAATGATTTTTCCCAGTCAGAAGTTCGTATTTACGGTAAGTCCCATATGACATGAATGCAGCATCAGCTGTGGGTTTTACATGCAGGTGGAGAGAACAGCGGTAGTGCTAACTGTTGTTCTCAGTGGAGAAAAAGTGGTGACCCTTACTCAAAACATCTCTTGTCACTGCATTGCATTCTGGCCTATTGAGGATACTGTCAGTGGTGAAATTGGTGTCTCTTCCTCTTCTATGATGGATTTCCCCTTGTATGAGTCTAGAGAGAAGCCCTTGCTCTTTGAGTTTGATGTATTATATAGCTGTATATTTCTCTCCTATTAAACTCCATTGTAGAAACTGAAGTGGAAGTTAACCAAGACCACTGGTTTTCTAGCGGCTAGGTGGCTAGTGCCATTTTCCATAGGCATGGGGGAACATTTCTTATCTCATCGAAACAAAGCATTGGAGTTGAAAATCACCTAGAAGCACTCTCCGTTATATAAGGAACCATAAAATACACATTTCTGTAATTTTCGTGGGAAAAAATTGCTTCATAAGATAGCCAATGAATAACTATAATATCACCTCATTCTACAACATTTCATTATCAGAACCGTATGGTTACTACTATCAAGTAATGTGTAATGGAGTCCACCCCACATCTCTTCTGCCCAGGTTCCCTCAACTTGCCCCCAATCTCCACCCTCCAAAACCTTGTTCAACCACAGTGCAATTCAGTCTACTTCATCCACTACGGCTCCATTACATTTCAGTAACATTTCATTCAGCTTATTGATCGTGGTGTTGTCTTGTGTTTGTGTGAATAGGCTTAAAGGCAGTCACAAATCAAACCACGAGAGAAGAAACTATAAAGTCGCAGGACAAGCCACTGAAATCTTTAATTTCTCTACGGTTGCGTTGGATTGTGAAAGTTTAAAAAGGAAGCAATATTGTTCTATGGAGGAAAGCCTTGTCATGTAATTGGATGATTTTTCCCCTTAACCCCATCACAGGTTTTCACTGGGCGGGGTTACTCCGAGACAATATCAGTTAACATTTAACATTACTAGTTAGTCAAGCATTGTGATTGACAAAGACACATTCCAAGTTGTGCCCACTCTCATCGGTCTGCCTTGTTTACACTGACTCCAATGCTCGTGACATTTTCGTGACAATGCATGGCGGGTGGCGGTGCTTTGTGCTGGCAGGTCTTTTTCTTACCTGAACCCATCAGGTATTTTGGTGACTCACCATTAACTTGACTACACCTAAGTGGGTGGAGAGGTGCAGTATGGGGGCGTGTCAATAATTATCAAGAAATACAGACCAATTTTGGTGTTAAGGAATTTCAATATCTCCATAAAGGTTTTCTTCATAAAAGGCTTGCTGATAGGTTAACTAGGCTGTATAATTGCTTGTGGTGATTCTGCACCTCCTGCACACGGACCTCAGTTTCCTCTTGGAAGAAGCTTTTGTGGTGGAGTCACTCCGGACCAAATTGTGCCGTGGCAGAGAGGGCTTTTAAAGGGGAGGAAAAGAGGTGATTTGATTGGTCATAGGTTCACCGCACCTACTAATAATGTATTCCTTCTAATCCACCCCTGTTTCCAACTGTGGGTCCAGCTGGGCCACAAAATTGAAAAGTGAATCTGTTATTCACTTTTACAAAATCTACTCTAAACACAGCGAAAAACAGCTATTGACAATGTACATTGCATTTCTGAGCCCATTCTGATAGCAGAACATTTTTCAGTGATCTAAAACATCAGTAGGTTTTTGCATCAGTCCCTCAGAATCCCTCAGGGCTTCTTTCTAGACTCACCATTTTACACTTAATACAGGGAGAAATCCATCGTAGAAGAGAAAGAGATACCAATTCTTCCCACCAACAGTAGCCTCAATGAACCAGAATGCAATACAGCCACAAGACATGCGTTTTGAGTAAGGGGCGCCACTCGGCTTGAAAAACTCTGCTAGCGCTACTGCTCTCTCCACCCACATGTATAACCCATAGCTGAATATAACAAATTCTCTGTGAAATGTAGGGAATCAATAACTGAAGTAGAAGTAGACAAAGCAGGTTGAGAGAAAGTCGGGATACCAAAAAAGCAATTACAACATTTCACTCCTGTAGTTCACTTAATATCACAGATGGATGTTCTCTAGACAACAGTGTAACAGAGTATCTGAGGGTGCCTTTTTCCTTTAAGGTACATTTATAAAAGGTAAATTGAAGTCATTGTCACACAGTAAACTGTCTTGTCTTTAGTCCTAGTCTCTACTCCAAAACACTAGAACGAAGAGTCAAACTGTTAGCTAGCTAACTAGCCAGCAGGCTAATTTAGCAAAACAACCAATGTTAATGTCACTAGCTAGCGTGCAAATCAGATGTGTTTAAAACAAGACAAGTGATACTTAGCTGACTGCATTATTAGCTAGTTATTGCTAGTTAGTCATGATTAGCTAGTTAAAAAGCTAATTATCACAAAAATTAACCACCATGTCTATTAAATTCTGTTGTTTCTGAGAGCTGTGGACCTCCAATATGGCTGCCAGTGGGTGTGTTACATCACCTGAAAGCCCTTAGTATTGTTAGTATTATTAAGTAACCACCAATAAGTAACCATTAAGTAACCTCCAAGTTGTTATCCTCTAGTTCGTTGGGTTTGTACATGTAAGGATGTATTTATTTATCAAGAGTACCCATAAGGGATTCTTAATAATTCATTTACCCAAATAAGGGCTTCTACATAAAGCTGCAAATCCACACAGTGCTCAGTATGATTTGGAGGTAAGGACACGTCTACCTCTTCAAAAACTGTTTAAATGGCCTTTCTGGTCTTTCAAACCCTGGCAAATGGGTAAAAGGTACTCAACTATGACATCAGGGGGAAAATAAAGGTTAATCAAATCCACTTTCCCAGGGCTTTAAAAGGCCAGATGTCGATGAAATACTTACATCCCCAGTTGAGGGCGATGGCAGCAGCGATGATGGCGATCCCTCCCACTAGTGAGACGATGGAAAGCACCATGGCGTTGCGACCCAAACGCCGTGCTCCGTCAATGTTGCCCTGCTGCAGACTGTTCCGGGACTGCACAGAAAAAGAGGACGAGGAAAACAATACAGAAGAAGTCACAGATTTGCTGACTTCCAATCAGCCTTTGCCGATCCAACAAGCCTTGAAGCATAAATTGAATTGAATTGCTATTAGATTGGACTGCTTGAAGCTAAATTGAGCATCTGTGCATTTGAATGGCCTTGTGTCGTCTTCTAATAATTCTCCAATACAATATATATATATACTATATATACAAAATACAATATTCTTTTGGCATAAAAATTGTTAAATTGAAATATATTGAATATCAGCAAGAAATATTGGCAAATATAGCAAGAAAAATCCCCAAATATTGGTATCGGCCTTCAAAAACCCATATGGGTTGAACTCTGGTAAGCATACCATATAACTTAGTTATTTACCAAAAGCATGTAAATGTGCACAGACACACAAACACACACTTTCATGGCATGAAACATTTAATTTCTAAACAAACAGCATGGTTGAAAGTCGTACCATCACAGAAAAGGTGAGGGCTACAATGTTGATGGGCCAAAGAGGGCAGAAGCAAGACAGGATAGCCAGTATCAGATAGTCCCTCGGCTTGGATCCGTCCACAGCACCCTCGATGATGGTGCTGGGCTGGCGGGTGAGCGAAGGCCTGGGTGAGCCCGCCGCCAACGAGCCGGACCGGCTGCCTAGACGCAGCCGGCCGTTGGGATGGGGGCCGCCTGGCTTGGCGTGCTGCTGCACGAGCGACACGGAGGATGTTGGGGGAGAAGAGTCGCCCGACACAGGACCAATTCCATTACCTGGAATAGAAGCAGTTGGAGGCATTAAAAGAGAGAGCATGATTAAAGTTGCAATGATATGAATATTGTTTTTTTTTCTTCTTCTCTTGTGTGTGTGTGTATATATATATATATTTATATTTATATTTTACATTGACTTTTTTCTGACCTTTACTATCTGTGTTGTCCCCCCCCTTTTTTAACCTTACCCCCGTAGTTTGGCACTATTAAATGCTGAACCTAAATAAAAATATAAAAAAGAAGAAAGAAGAAGAAAAATTACTTTCTCCTCATTAGCTAATTAACTATATCTCAATTACACCTATTTAGCAAAGATTGTACAACATTTTTACTTACTGGAATATGGT
This sequence comes from Hoplostethus mediterraneus, assembly GCA_034670385.1. Taxonomy (NCBI): domain Eukaryota; kingdom Metazoa; phylum Chordata; class Actinopteri; order Trachichthyiformes; family Trachichthyidae; genus Hoplostethus; species Hoplostethus mediterraneus. The sequence goes on along the minus strand of JAXDDW010000037.1, from coordinate 2,561,174 downwards.
GTATATTTAGTGTTTACTTCATGGAACACTAGTAGGCTTACAAAAAATTCCAACCAATAAAACCATCACAGTTTGTTCGTTCTTCTATTGGGTGTCTGTATGTGGAGGCATTTGTTGGAGGTGCTCTTTGATTTGGGGTTGTTGCTTTGATTGAAAAATAAGGAGACCCAAGTCTTCAAGCAAAACATTGAATCCATGCTATAAAGGCTTTTTAAATCTTTTTTTTTTTTACATGTCCATTTAATAATCCTATGGCTCTTAATCATTTCATGGTCATCTTTTTTGGACATCATCCTCAAACAGTTAAGGTGACTTGACCACAAAGTATGAAACATGTCAAGATGACCCCTGTGACCTCCATTCATTTTGCATTGGCAGTGACAAAATTTTGCTGTTGCTGTTTTTGTGATGATTACTAGTGGACCAAACCATGCAATCCAGCTTCTCCTGGCTCTTAAGACTGCTCTTGTGTCAAAGAATCATCTGAATATCAAGTAAAAAGGGAATTATTACTTAAGGTTATAATAAATGGGCAACATTTTGAGGCAATATAGATGGGTGATTTGGAATTAGCAGAGTTGAGAACTTGCAAATGGGAGACAAACAATTTCGGTAACATTGTAGGATTAGGCTGTAATGAAGAAAAGTACAATGAAGAAAAGTTGCCCATTTACAATTGCCTCCATCTACCATCAATTTTAGAAGGGAAGAAAATAAAGACGGAAGACAAAGTGGATTCTTTCGGAGAGGAAAGGGTGTGACTGGGCCAAATAAGTAAGAAAGGAACTGGAGAAGAAAAGATGCCGAGAAGGTGATGCATGGTTAAATCAGCTCTGTCACTGTGATTTCCCGGACAGCCGTAGACACTCGGGGAAATGAGATGAAGTAAGAGGGAGAAAACAGTATATCACTGCAGAGGGAAGTGTGCAAAGTGCCACGTGGCGTTATTGTAGTGCCGTGTGTGTCATTTACTGGTCTCCATCTTCTCGCTGATCACCGTCAGATGGTCCTTGGACATGCCCTCCTCTGTTTGGTTGGCTTCAGCGGTGTTTGCTGTTTGGGGTGCGTCTTGCTCCTCGGTACCGGTGGTCGGTTGAGAAGTGACCGGGACGTTTTCGGCCTCCGCGTCCAGCTTTGTGTCGGCCGGCTGGTCAGGCAGTGGCGCCTCCTCCACTTTGGTGGAGGGCTGGGCGGTACTGGGACTGGTGGCCATTGGGAAATGCAGACAAAGCTGATGCTTCTAGTTTGTGAAGAGAAGACAATGGGGGCGTGGGGGCTCTCTCTGAAATGGATTAAAACAGATTGAATTAGTTTCATTGCCACCATGACAGAGCCTTAAAGGGGCAATAAGTAAAGCACAAAATGATGACAGTATATCTGCGGGGGGTTGATTGGGTTGTTGATCAATACCAATGACTCAACCATTACTTGGCAAGTTGCTGAGATTTTTTGGCTTTCAAAACTCCCTTCCTTGGATCATAAACTCACCACCCACTGGAATCTGAAGACACAATCACAATCAGCAACTGCTCAACGATGGAGGATGGAGGATGGAGGATGGAGGACGATGCTACGACCAGCATCGCACGTCATTTCAGTATTCAAGTCATTTTAGGTCTGTACCAGAGCATTTGGTAGGAGATAAGTTCCTACTGATTGCCAGAGGTTGGTATGGTCCTTTAAGAAGCCATTGTTTGCTGCACTATTGCTGTAACTTGTTATATTTTCTGCTGTATAACAGAGAGTACAGTAGGCAATGCATTAGCAAAGCAGGGTAGATGCAGTTCACATGCAGGATGAGGAATTTCTACAATAGCTATTACTACATGATGTATACAAGCACTGTATGCATAAAGAAAGCATAAAAAACAAAAGTCATTTTTAGACCTTCTTCTTCTTTAGTGTTATGAATAGACCCCACTCACAACTAAAATCATGTTACAAAAAGGTTGGTGTCAATGGAGTGCTTCTGGTCAAAGGTAACGTGGAAGAAGGAATGATCAAAGAATGGAAAATCCTGATCAGCACCTCATGAGAACTGTTGTGCTGGAGAGGATAAAGAAACCTCACTGCGAAGATGCTGCGATGTGCTTTATGACCTTGCCGGAGACTTGTCGATGCTGCTGCAGTCGCCAGACGAGGCCAGTAAAAGTTGTAGATTACTCGATTGCGCCTCTTACTATTTGGTAGTGGATTGATAGCTTGGTTACACAGCTTCCAGTGACAGTAAAAATGAAAACAGGGATAGAGCGGTGCACCCGTGACGACGCGGACAAATGCAGCCGCGAGTCGTGGTTGAGGTTATTCCCTACATCGCTGCCCAGAAGCATTGATCAGTGGTTGTGGCAGCTATACAAGTGAATATTGCAATGCAAGACACGACTGATTCCCTCGGGGGCAGGCATGTTCCCGTGTACCACCATTTCCCTCTGTGAAAGCTGACAGAAGAAGCATACTATATGTTTTGTTTCTTGGTGCAGTACACTTCCCCTGGCGATCAATGCTGCAGAGGTGGGTCTCTGCAAGTCGTGAGATGCTGTTCTTCTTTTATATATATATATATATATATAACACATCACTTCAGCGTGTATAAGCCATGCTGTCATGCGATTTTTGTCATTTTACTTTGAAAGAAAGACATGGGGACTTACTAATGTTATCCTCTGTGGGTTTTTTCCCCTGCCTTTCTCGATGCAATGAGAGATATGACATATGAGGAATATGAATACAATAATAAGAATTGAAGCCAGTGTCAAAGAATAGGTGAAAGACTTTAATTAAAGTACAAAAGATCACTGGAGGGGTAAGGGGTCTAAACAGCCGACTCCAGAAGCAATTAATCTGCCTTTTGAAAAAGCGGTGTGATTACCGCCTGCTGGTGGTCTACTATTTCATTAGTCTGGGTTCCAATTGAGATTTTTAGTGTCCAATGATGGTCTAAATGCTGTTTCAGAGGCTTTTCCACCCTGACAAGAATTCTGGGGGACATGCTAAACACTTGGCATGAAAATGGTCACATTTAAAGATTTTGCATATGTGGCAAAACAAAATATCGGCATCAGCCTTCAAAAACCATATCGGTTGAACCCTAGTCGATACTGCCTGTGAGTAATTTAGAGCCAGATGTAGTCATGGCTGAATCCTAATACACTGAAATACAGAAAGGGTAGAGAGAGACTCTGACAGTAACATTAGACATGGGTCAAATGGCAGTTACAAATAATTGCTGACTCCAGATAAGCGGTCAGTCACCGAAAAATAAAATGAATTGACTTGGATGGAATAACTGAATACTGCGATTCTCTAAACTGTCTGCCTCAATAGGATAATACAAAGAATAACATATGCTTGTATGCTAATACTGTTTCGCTCAGGTTTGAATATAATCCTGAGAGTAGATGATCCCATTTCAAAAAAAGACCCCACTTGGGATGAGTAAATCAACATCTTTCCTTTGGGCTGCTTTTGAAATCAACTTAATCAATCAAACCAGAGATCACTGCTTGAGACTGCTGACGTGTACACACACACTGTGCTTTCTCATCATTTCTGGAAAGTGAAGTGTGGACAAGTAAGGCCATGTGTGTCATGATTGGCCGGCTCCAATCCATCTCTATACCCTCCATCCTGACCAGAAGGAGAAACATTTTCTACATGATCAAGTCTGACTCCGTCAACCGGCCCAGGCAGGGTTTTCCCCATCACTGTCGGCTTGATTTAACAGAGCTGATAGACAGAATTTGTCTATAGCAGTTGTTTTTTTTCGGTGGCAGCCATGTTCGCTGTAATCCACACTGAAATCCACTGAAAATACCTCAATTCAGTAATTTAACTGGATTACTCTGAGTCACTTTTGGATTTCCTTGTCTTCAAAAGGAAATTCATCTGGCGTTTGACTCCGTTGTCTCCTGATTTAAATCTTTTCTTGCCTGGCAACATGTTTTGGAGTCATCCAGCAAGCAATCTTTAGTTTTTTTCAACAGCATTTGTATCTGGATTACTATAACCCAGTTACATGTAATCCATTACTTCCTCAACCATGCAAATACCTAGCGTGGCATAATGAATGCCAGAAATAAATGTTAGCAGGACATAAAATGTCAGTGATGATTTCAACATTACACTGCCTATACTGGAGTACTCGGCAGACAACAAGGGCAGTAATTTTCCCCCCGATGATGACAGGAGAAAGAAGCAAAGGAAAAGAGGAAAGGGGAAGAAAAAGAAGATGAAACATTTAAGAATATATAAGAAGAAGAAGAATTGCTCCTGTGATATTGCCTGAAAGGATGTACCTCCATGAATGTAGCATGACTACAAGTCTCCAGACTAACCTAAATTTTAGACATAATTAAAACACACCGATGCAACAAAAATTATGTATGTGTAACACCATTTCTCTCTCTTTAGCGCGCACGCGCACGCGCACGCACACACACACAACACGCACACACACGCACAAACCAACAACATCAAAAAAGAGACAAAGGAAGGATAATCCCAACGACAGTATGTGAGTCCCATGCAGACAGAGCGGAGGGAAGGAGACACACCCACTCGGTTAGCAGCACATGCTTTACAGTAATACACACGGACCAGATAAAACGGGACCGTTTTCACAACAAATGCAAGTTCAGCCAATACACGAGCACTTACCTGGTCCTAGTCAATGTGATGGTGGGCGGCAATGTTCATTTTCCCCTCCGCAGAATACACAGTACAATCCAATACTACTGAATTTTACCAAAGAGATATAATTGGACAATTCTGGCGCAAATGCACGATCAGTCTAAAAACTTGGTGTTGCGGCTCTTTAATTGGAGGTAAAAAGACAATTTTGCTTTTTTTTATTCGGTTGATTTCTAACCGTGCAAACTGGACTCTTGCGCTCTCCCTCTCTCTGTCTGTCTGTCTACCCTCCAGAGATGATAGAGAAAGAGGAGGTGTGTGTGTGTGCGTGTGTGTGGAGGAGGCAACACCTGCAATACTGGAGCTATCCCATCTTTTTTTCTGCCTCGCCGTCAAGGCAGATGAATTAAAAAGATGATTTCCTGTCAACTTTCAATATAAAAGCCCCACACACTCGGTTCTCTACACAGTTCCTCGAGTTTTTGATAAGGTGAACAGCTAGCATTCTATACATACGTTATCTATATCTGGAAATTGAATATATTCAATAACATCAATAATTTGATTAGAATGTTATTGTAATAGCATTATGGTATTTTTTCCTATTGTAGCCTATACATTTTATATATTTTTTCTTTGGCTCTGTTAACACCATCATAATGGTAATGATCTACTTAGTGTGCTTGTGTTGAAATTGTCGGTTGTTATTTATTTTGTATTTGTATTTGCTGTATCCTATATTTATAGTATTTTTATAAAAGCTTTTATTATGAAGGAATTAATCTCATTTCCTGTCGTATCCTAGTTAACTCTGGGTAACTTGATGATTTTTTTTCGCTCCCCATCCTGCTCTGTTTCTGCTGACAGAGCACAATCCCAATGCGCCTGTTCGCAATGCCCACTGGTTTTACTGGTCCCCCCGAACAGCATCGTCTTTCTCAAATCTTCTCTCACTCACTCACATCCACACCATCTCAATATGATTAAATAAAATAATTGTATTAATGCCACGCCTCTCATATATATACGTCTTCAGTCGAAGAAATGCCTTGTCTGAGTTTTTGATTAATTATGCACTCTTATCTGCATTAGATGTACAAGCTTTCATGTTATACACACACGCGCGCGCGCGCGCGCGCGCGCACACACACACACACACACACACACACACACACACACACACACACACACACACAACCAGGCACACGCACGAAGAGAAAGCTGGAGAGACAGGGGAGGGGGGTATACTTGTCTCTACTGTCATCTTGTGGCGGGCGGGATTCCTCAGCTTCCAGCAGTTGGAGACAGACACAAAACAACAACTATTTGGAGTATGGTCCAGCTGCAACTCCGGAGACAAGCTCCTGGCGTGACAAGCCCGTGGCATGACAGGCGCGTTCCTGGCGTGACGGAAGTAGGAAGTACGAACAACGGACGTATGAACAACGGGACTAGTCATACATCTTTTTGTTTGTTATAAAATTGTAGAATGATGAACGTAATTTGAAGGACAACTTTCTGCAGATAATGTTTCCTTTCAAAACGTTTCTGTTGATAAGATCCCTACTAAATTGGCGGATTTTCATAAAGATAAAGATTTCATAAGATATCGTTTGCAAAAGTAAAAAAAACTATTTTTATCAGTCTTGGTTTGGAATTGTTTTGGAATTCTAACAGTCAGTTACTTATTGAACAAGGTTTATTATTATACACAGACAATAATTTAGAAGTTTCTAAAAAAAATCAAAGGAATATGCCATGTCTCCTATTGCCCAGGAATGTTGTCTCACTATTTTGGAACTCTAGCTAACTAAACCTTGAAAACTGTAGCAACACCGTTTTTGTTGGGGACATCAATGTACTTAAACAGATTTATAAGACATGCGAATAAGTTTAATTATGTTCCATTGTCAACAGTGTTCTGATAATATTTGAGGGTATTAGTGGAAGAGAGCTTGGATAATTACTAGTACACATTACATTAATAATAAAATAAAGAAAGTATAATTTAACATGCTATAAAGGAATTACCCTGTAAAGCATGTATTAGAAAGATTAAATGTAAAAAGGCTGTAGAAAATCCATGCGAAATTTGCAGATTAACAAAAGAAACCATCATCCATCTCTTGTTCCTTGTATACAGTGTATCCTTTTGGACAGATCAAATTTTCTGTCTAAAAAAATGTGGGACCTCTGCAAAAACGTAGCTGTTTGATTAAATTAAATATTTCCAAGAAAGTAATGTTAATGAGTTTGGCCATACAACTATTCATACAACCATTCTACCAAAAGAGGGCCTTTTGCTACTTTCCCAAGTTCCCAATATGGCTGAAAATCATCCCAATTTTTAGACTGATTGTAGCACTCTACTGGTTTTCTGCCTGGGGCGCTTCGTCATACCACGGGCTTGTCACGCCAGGGGCTTGTCTCCGAGGCTGCAGCTTGATACTATTGGGGACTATTTCCGTTTTCATTTGTCGGTCTTCTTCCGGTGTGGATGCTGCAGCGGTGTTTATGGTTTCAAAATGACCAAATTACAGTTGTTGAACGCATACTTGACAGAACGGTTAGCGGTGGTGGTGAGGGAGATCCTGGACGTTGTGGGAGACACGGTGACCGAGTACCGGGAGGAGACAGCTAGAGCTAAACGGGAGAACGAGAGCCTGCGGAGACAGCTGCGGGACATCCTGCTGCTGGAGGCCGAGACAGACTGGCTGAGTAAGGGCGAAGCTAGCTAGCCAGCCAGCCCAGATACGTGCCATTCTCTCGTGCATGGGTGGAAACCTCACGACGAACTCGATTAAAAAATCTGGCAGTTTAAATTGGCAAAGGCACAAACATAGAGTTTTTACAAGTCGTTAGGAGCTACTCTTCATTCTAGTATACACCCAGTAGACTCGTTGACATTTATTCAGTAGAATTTTAACTTTTAGAATGTATTATCCTGTTATTCCTACAAATTTATCCCAGCAAAATACACCCTGTTGGGCGTTAGCGAATAACGTGCAGCTTGGTGGACTATCCATATGCCGAATTTCCCAGTGGAACCTAATGATTCAGTAATGGTCTTACGTTGTGTTGTAGCGGGTATTTTCAATAGTGGACCTTTAATAATGTTTGACGTTCTTTCCATACGACAGAATGACATGTATCTATCAGGGCTAATGCCAAGAGCTAGCTAACTTTCAGAAAAAACAACAGATTTTTCTAAGATTTTAGCCAACCAGTGGAATTGGCCAAAACATAAGACGCGGTAATTCGATGCATTAACGCGCAAGACACTTAATTAATAAATGGAGTAAAAGTCTGAAATGACAGCCCGGGTAACCACTGATATTAGGTAAACAAAGGAGAACCCCGCTGCTTTACGATAAGCCTTGAACACGTGACGTCTGTCAAAGGTAACTGAGAAGGAAGCGTCGGCTGGGTGCTGTCTGGAAATCCGTTCAAACATCTGAGAATTGAATGTGTTTAAGTTACATACTTAATAAAACACTGACTTTTACAAGACATTTTAGACGTTTTACAATTCGTCGGGGTCTGCTGATAAATTCGGCATGCACATATACCATGAAACAGCTCGTAGTTGAATGAAATTTAAACTTTTGAAATTGCTTCCCACACTTTACCCACCAAAACACAGTGGAGGCCAGTAGCCAATATTGTGAACCGATTATAAAAGTGGAAATATTAATAAAATAAGAGAGATTGATTGACCTTACTTGTTGATTTAGTAAGGTCTTGTGGTGTGTGTGTTTGCCAAATCTTTGAATTGAGTTTTATATTATATCTGTGGATACAAGAGAGAATGGTACGGATCAGGGCTATAGCGTAGAACTATTCAATGCTTCAATTTGACCTACTCAAATAAAGTTGCTTTATTATTTTTTATTATGTTTTACTATTATCCCAGGGTCCCCCAGGTCCAGTCTCCCTTTTGCACCTCTTGAGCAGCAGTCCAATGAGCAGGAGCTGAGATCCTGTTCAGAAGAGTCAGACTCAACCCTGAGCCAGCCCAAACAGGCACCAGCCAGAGCAGTCAACAAGACACATGAGCAAGTCGTATCTGTCCAGTTACTGGCCGTTCAGACTGAGATCCCCCCTGCACAGCCTCCCCGGGACCCCCTGGGTGCACAAGAACAAGTGGACAAGAAGCCGGGCCATCAGGAGGCTCTTTTGAAGCCTAAACCTGACCCTCAGCAGGAGGCTTTTGGAAATGCCCTGCCTCTTACCTCTCAGTCCTCCCTGAACACTCCCTCCGCCTCCGGCCCTAACATTCATGCCAATGCTCCAGTACACAGAGAGGAGCCCCTCACCTCGGCTCAAACACTGATCAAAACTGAACCCAAGGAATATGAGGTGACGGCGACTAACGTTGAAAGTCACACAGACTCTGGCTTCTCAGACTCTCTGCCAACACCCGGCCACACTCACATCGCCTTGGACAAGTCGGGTTTTAGGAATGTAACGGACGCAGCGCGTGCAGAACAAGGTGAAGCTCACCGCACCAAGATGGGCCCTCAGGATAAGTTGCCTTTGAACAGCATGGCCGACGATAACGTAGTCATGACAGCTGGTTACAGGCAGGAAGCGGGTCATTGCTGTGCCCGTTGTGGGGAGTCATTCAGCCAGGCCAGCAGCCTCCGCCTGCATGTGGAGCAGAAACGGAAGACCTACGCCTGCGACTGGTGTTGCAAATCCTTCGCCCAGTCAGCTGACCTACGGCGCCACCTTCGCACTCACACGGGCGAGAGACCCCACCGCTGCACTTTTTGCTCCAAGAGTTTCAGCCAGAGAGGCAATCTGAGGAGACACCTACGCATCCACACGGGGGAGAGACCGTACAGTTGCCCCTACTGCTACCGGACATTCAGCGACGGCGACACCATGAAAAAGCACAAGCGCACTCATTCCGGAGAGAAGCCCTACCGCTGCTTGCAGTGCTCAAAGACGTTCACCAGTGCCAGCGGACTGCAGATCCACTTAAAGAAAGACATGTGCTTTGTGTCCAACATCTGATCAGTCAGTTCAGGACCTGATGGCAGGCTCCATTTGGTTGGGATCGGAAACAGAGCAGAGAGAGGTATCTGGGTGCAGTGCGGGCTGGACGGGGACTGATGCAGATACACAGTAGTGCTGGCATTCTCCTTGCCTCCAGATTTATTTAACTATTTATTTGTCCATTTTTCCCTGTGTTTTTTTTGACCATGCAAATACTGCAACCCTGGAGAGGGAGATCCTCGACCCACAGGGACAAATCCAGAGCTGGAGAACTTAACGGATAATTCCGGTATTTTTAAACCTGGACTCTATTTTTACATATTTTGGGGTCTAAATGACTTAATAGGTACAAAAAGTTTTGGAATTGGTCCAGTAGATCGCCTCAGCCGGCAGCCGCGGAACAGGCTGCAATGACTGCAATGTAACCCTTTGGGGCCACTGTGCCCGATCAAAGTACGTCCAGAAACAGAAGTCTCAAGGAGAAGTCTTGCTCTGGAAGAGGAAGAGGTTAAACAAAGGTTTCTGGTTAAACAAAGGTCTATCTCTGTATGGATAATTTCCGTAATGTTGTCAGACACACAAATAACAATCTGAGCCTGTCAGTGGCAAAAACAAGCACTTTTAGTGGACGTATTTTGAGTGGCCCTAAAGGATTACATTGCAGCCATAGTCCGTTTCGCCGGAGCAATTCCAAAACTTTTTGTACCTATTAGTCATTTAGACCTGAAAATCTTAAAAACAAAATAGGGCCCGGGTCTAAAAATGCCGGAATTATCGGACACGGTGACATGTTGCATTTATGTCTGTTACGTTTCTTTGCCAGGCACTTGACATATGAGGAAAAGTTTCCAAAGAAAAACCAGCATGTTAGCATTCGTCATTCAAAACAATGAGTGGGTCTTTCTAGCAAACAACCTAGCTTGTGGCTAATGATACCCCGTGCTCTCAATGATAAATGCTAAAAATGTTACTTTTTAGTATTTGCTGAGGCAAAAATAGGAATGGCTCCCCGACGTCGTGACAAGTGTCTCTGTGAAGGAGAAATAACAAATGGCAAAGTATTGCTAAACAAAATGCACTGGCTGCAAAGAGCTTTTACAAACCAACCCAATCAGTTGACAGAAATAGTTTATTTTCACAGGAATTCTCTAAGTTGAACGTGCATGCTGTTGCTGTGGGCTCTATGCTGTGCTAGTAAGGTGACATGCAAGTTTAGGCTACGTTTTTTTTTAATATGTATATAACATATGATAGTTTAGACATGGTAGCCAGACTGAGTTGTGATACACTGTCCTCTTGGTATAACCGTTTACTGATGCAGTTCAGTTTGTGATCTTCTGAGCGGGCCGTCTTCAAGCTAGCAGTGTCGGCCATCCCATTAGCTTATTGTTGTTGTTGAAATCAGTAGCTAATTACTGAGTAACGTTGGGAACTAGGGATAAGCCTGAAATCCCTGTTGAGCCTTGTAGAGGTGTTGTGGGTCTAAATCAATAAAACATCTGTGATGGGAGGAGACCACTTGGTAACCCCAGTGACAGACCTGCTCTCACACACTGAACCCTGTAGCGTTTAGATTAAGCGGCTAGGGAATGGTGCTGCCTGTCTGATGGTCTTGTAGATTGATGACTGTGTAGCCTGATGTCCTCTAGTATCCATTTGTGGGTTAGGGCATCATTCTTGTGACATCGGAATTGAGCTTCTGTGTGAATGCTCATCCTGGATTATGGCACAAAGGATTATAACATCACTAACACCTAGCTGTTACTTGGAAATCAGCAAATCTGAAGGAATAAATTAATTGCACCAGAGTACATGTCACAGAATAGTTTAACCCAGAAAAGCGATTGCTCTGCCACACTGCTGTTTTGTTTACTTTTTACGTTATAGGTTGGACTAACGTAAATGTCACCAGCTTTGGTTGTTTAGGGTAACTTAAAGCCCGACTCAACCTCTTGTTGATTATAGTGACAATTTTATAACCGTCTCGATACTAGCTTATCACCCCCAACCCCCCCCCCCCCCACACACACACACACACTGATCATCCTATTTTGTTCTGTGTGCCATGTTGTGAGCTGGTTTCCATTATTGTGCATCAATGACTATTTATCAATTTATCAAAACTAGATTGGTAGTGATGCATTATTTTCCCTAACAAGTGAGTAGATGAACTAACATGAACTGCACACGTATCGGGGTTAATTGTTGTGGTAATTTACACTAATTAACCAGTGAGAAGAGGCCCAATCTTCTGTGTTTCTGCTTCAACATAGACTGATTTGTTGAATGGTAAGGCTAGAAAAATGTATTCTTTTCAGTGTTAGAAAGCTTGAATGCTTGTTTTTTTGCATCAGACTGTCAGACCTCACCCTCGCAAAGTAAAGTTCTGCATATATTTTGACAACGCATGTGAAAGATGGTGACAAGGAAGCAAGGTTGGAAACTCCAGTATTTCACAATCTGCTCAGTCAAGGTTCACCCCTAAAGCAAGGTTGGACACTTTTTCACAGCTGAACACGCCAAGAGGGAATAGACTCAAACTGTAGCATCAAGGTGTGTGTGTGTGTGTGCGTGTGCGTGTGCGTGTGCCTGTGCGTGTGCCTGTGCGTGTGCGTGCGTAAAATTCTGTATATCTTTTTTGTGTGAGATTGTCAGTATTTGATATGAAGTGCAACACATCTTTTATTTCTTAGGTCAAATAAATGTTAGATGAAACTGTTGTGCTTCTAAAAATATGAATTAGCCATTAGAGTTGTTTTCCCCACAATGTGTTCAAAGCACTCCTAGAGGCACCAGGCTGCCTTAAACTTTCATTTACTTGTATTTATTTGATATATTTTGCAGTTTTTATTAATTTTGATATGAATTATATCAACACATATGTTGATTATTATTCTGGTTCAATTTGTGTCTAAGTAAATATGAATACAAAGTGAGTGATAAAACGACAGAAATAGGCTGAACAAATAACTGCTGTAACTTATTGGTTTCTGTGTGTGTGTGTGTGTGTGTGTGTGTGTGTCACCATCTCTGTCTGTCTATCCACATTGAAGAATGTTGATTTATTAAACCTTTTATCCAAATTCTTGAAAATGAATTTGATCATTTCCTTGAGGAATTTGGGAATTGCACAAAATGTTTGTAAAAGGTCACACATACCTACACCATTATGTAGTTGCAGACCACTTCCAATGTTTTGTTGATGTGAAGAATAGTATTCAAATAGAGTAACACAGCCTGACTGACGGTCATATTATCATAGCTGTTACCAGCATATCAAATATTGACCACCGACAGAAATCTTCAAATCTGTTCAAGAATTTAAGGTCTGGAATTTTCAGATGGAAATTATGTAGGAGCCCTCTTATATAGGCTTTGGGTTACACACCACATGATGAAGAAACAGCTACTTGGTTGATTTACCAGGAGGTGGCAGTATGCAATAGGCTGTCCCAGTGAAGAGATGGAAAAAGAAGACGCAAAGAATCCTCTAATTGCACTTAGTGTAATTGGTGAGAGCAGCTAACACAAGCTATAACACAATATATGTCTCTTAGGCCTTTAATGCTTGCAAGCAGAGCTGAAACTACACATACAACTTATGCACCTTTCACATGTAGGCATGTCAGGTTAAAGACAACATGTCACAAACTAGTAAATGATCCTAGGTTCGATTCCCCGGCCATGTGGATAAAAAGATATGCAAGTCAGGTGGATTGGAGACTCTAAATTGCCCATGTGAGAGTGAGGGATTCTGGGGCGTCTGTCTGTCTGTGTTTGTGACTCTGCCTTCTGCCCAAAGCATGCTGGGATAGGCTCCAGCCCCTGTGATTGGGATTAGAAAAGTTTAAAAAAAAAGTAATGAATCATTGAGGACAAAATCGTGATGTTTTGTAGCGTCCCATTTCTGCTGAGGCTGGGTTCAAGTCATATTGAAACGTTCAACTCCAAACAGTTCGCGTTTTGCCAAAACCCAGAAATGAAACGTCACAGGTCTATACCGCGGCATCTATTTAGTATGGCCGTTTCAACCTCTGCATCGGTTCACGCAGAAACACTTCTCTGCATGCTGGTGCTGCTTGCTTTGCTCAGCGGCTTAACACCACAGTATATCGCGAGAGACAACCGCGGGACCTGGAGCCACCTCGCCCCTGACCCACACGAACATAACACTCGGCTGGAAATGACACCGCGGAGGTGTTGGCACTGGTGTGGACCGTACTGACCGCTCCACGCATGTAAAGTAAACCCAGACTGAGATCCCTACAAAAACCAATGTAAAACCAGTCTCTGTTAAAGCTGCACTAGGATATTTTTCTTTTCCTACTCATCTGTTAAACTGTTATATATCATCAATCCTGTGATGTTCAATACATTCCAGTTACTTCCAGAGTTACTTTGTGATCAACTGTTGTAATTCACTTTTTTTGGTCTACCCACTTTCCCTCAAGCTGCCTCGTCTACTTCTGCTTCAGTTAGCGATTACCTACATTTCCCAGAATGCCTTTTTTATTGGATGTAGGCTACACCACTGGCCCTACAGTAGCTTCCCATATTTGAAGCTGTATGTCTTGGCTGGTTAATAATAATAATAATAATAATTAAAATTCTCTGATGCATTTTCACGTGGTGGCAAACTGATCTGAGTTCTTGGTTGACTTCAATGAATCCAATATCAAAGCAGAAAACCTCTATTCGCATTTTATCTCGTGAGTCACATCCACCACATGCGTGCTTTTATTTTGTGTGTGTTTGTGTGAAACAGACACACACACAGCCAGCGATCCAGCAGCTCCCAGCCTCTCAGTACGAGGGATGTTAAAGGTATTGATCGTTTACCACGCTCTGTATTGATCAGTTCACTACCTACCTCGGAAGCGTGGAGCGGTGACCTTAAAGGCCTGCGTGCTTGATGGATGTCAACGCATTCTCATGAGCCGATACTTGTGCGGTGTTTGGATAAGCAGGAATCACCGGCTCGTCGTGATAAAGTCCAGGTATCACAGCCTGATGTGTGTTCAATTACAGTCAACCAGCTGTCCTGATAAACTAGTAACCAAAGCATTGGGGTTTTTTTTTAATTCTCAGTCAAAATTACTTTTATTATACTTATTACTACTTATTATATGATTTTAGATAACACGTAGATACCAATTTACCAATTAGTCCCTGTCCTGCAAAAGTCTCTATTCAATTTAGAAATTTTAACTATGCAGCCATTTCTATTCCATTTCCTTTTCTATTATCTCCACCATAGTCACTGCTTCAGCCCGAATGCCCTCAGATGTGTATTATGCGTAGGTGGCAGGTGGAGCTCTATTTCTACCCATTAGGGCCTAGCAGCAAGCCATTCCAGTGAGAAATAACCACAGTGTGTGAGCAAGTGGAATAAGTCAAATCTCAGTGTTGTACTGTATTGCATTCCAAATTTATTGTTGCATTGTACATAAAACACCTCATAGAAATGTAAGAACGACACCCCTGGAAAGCACAAGATCAGTGTAAACAACAATTGAACAATATTGTATAGAAAGCCACATTCATACATTCAGTCGTGCATAAAGGATGAACGATAATACCAGTCAACAGAGGAAATTTAACCCGGACCGTAACTGAAGTGATTTTTTTTTTATTATTATGTCTCACTTAAATAATACCCTTACACTTTCAATTAGAAAACAGGCAGGGGCAGTAAGGGGGACCGTATATCAATATAAAGAAGTATATCAACATATTGCATCATGCAACAACAAGGAAGAACCACTTGCATTGATATATCAGGTTGATTGCAACAAATAGGATGCAGTTGATCAGGAGAAACAATAGATTTTAGACTCTTTAGACTCTTTTTTTGAGAAGTGCAATAGAAAATGCTATGCATGTGTTATGGAGGATGGCAGTAAACATGTGGAAGAGAAACGGCATCAAAAGAATTGCTGTAATAGGGTTTGACTGATAAGGTATTTTGGAGGCCAGTGCCGATGCAAGCATTTTTGTTGCTGATAGCTGATATCATGCTGATATTCGCATCTTTAAATTTAAAGTTTCATACCGAAAAAAAAAAAATATTCAGTGTTTTTCCCCAGAATTGTATTCTTGTCAGAGTGGAAAAGCCTCTGAAACAACAAGTAGACCATTACGGGACACTAAAACTCTCCATTGAAACCCAGACTAATGTAATTCTTTTAGGTGGGCCAGCAGCTCCTTAAGGCAGGGCAGCCCACCCACCTAATGGGATAATGCATTTAAATGCTAGAATTCATTTACAAAAAATAAATAAATTAAAAAATTAAAAATTAAAACAATGATTATTAAGAATTATCAAACAATTTAAGGAATTAATAAAATGTGCAAAGAAAATACAACTTTTGCAGGTTTTGCAGATTGCTTTCATGTAGCTGTGGTGAGGGAGAAGCCTCCGTCGTATCGGAAATGGACGGGCTGATAATCGATATAATAAAAGGCCAATATCAGCCCGATGTATCAGTCTAACCCTAGAGTGTGGCCTGGTACTGACCTGGAGGTATGATGTTGAGCTGTGAATGCTGACATTAGCGATGGGGCCACCGAGCAAACCATGTGGCAAAGCGTCTCCACCTGGACTATTGGTGAATCGTGAAGGCACACCGCCATGCTGCACCGTCCACCTGTTTTGTGCGTTTTGTATTTATGTTCTCTAGCCTCCACAGTGGTACTTATACTATACTTGTCCTCTCAGTTACTATTCATTGCTTCCTGTGGTGAAGTTACTCCGTTCCGTACAGTAACCGGCGGAACTCTACTAATCCCTGTCAGTCACCAATCATCAACCACTTCGACGTAGAGCACCTTTTGCGAGGATTTAATCGTGGCTCAGGGTTTGCGGCAGCTCATTGGTCAGGATGTGCCATCGCTCCACCCTTTGGCCCTTGTTCTTGAGGCAGTCCATCCAATGGCGGAGAGCATCTCCTTGGGAGTGGCAGCTCAGGCAGACCCCACCTAGTACAAAGCACAGACAATCGTACTGTAAGGCCGGTCGGTAGCTCGAAGTTTAAAGGTGCACTAGGCAATTTCACATGTTGGTGGCCCAAATGGCAGCGAGGGGTAACTGTTAGGAAATTTAAAGACCACAATACCCAGAGATCATGGGATCCTGTAACTGGTGTTTAGGAGGCACTTTGAATTTTACTCTTAAGTTTTGATTCGTCACTTCCTGTGTGGAGATGTGAACACCAGAATTTGATTTGGGCAAATAGGATGCTCTTCTCTGGGGCAGCCCCACTTTGTGATTTTTAGTCTGATGGGACGGCTGGATTTCTACATAAAATCTTGTCTAGTGCACTTTTAAAATGACATATACTGTATATCCCCTTCCTTTGAAAATGCTCTATTATCAAAACAGCATCTTAATGGACAAATCCACCCTAAAACACTTTGTTCTTGTGATTGATACACACAGTCACAGCTACAATGAAGTTTAATGGGAGAAAAATGTTCAACAATCTAAAACATCAACACTAAATGTCAGTATCAAAGAGCAAGGGCTTCTCTCTAGACCAATGTTCAATAATCATACAGGGAGAAATCCATCAGAGAAGAGGAGAGATACCAATTTCTCCACCAACAGTAGCCAAGATAGACCAGAATGCACCGCAGTGACAAGAGTGACAACAGCTAGCGCTACCACTATCACTGATGACAACTGATGATGCATTCATGTCTAATGAGAGATACCATAAATATGAGCTTCCAACTGGCAAAAATTGTTGTCAAGTTGTCATGGAACTAGCTAGCTACAGCCAAAAGCATTCTGGGAAATGTAGGAAATAACTAACTGAAGTAGAAGTAGACGAGACAGGTTGGGGGAAATCATTTTATCACAATACAACTCCTTGAATGCATTGGACATCACAGATTGATGATGTCTAACAGTGTCAGAGTATCTCAGGGTGGATTTTCCTTTAAGGTTATGTTTTTATTTGAACTCTGCAGCCATTCATTAATGCATTCATTCAGCCCTCGTTATTTTAACAAGAATAGATAATAAGTTATCAGCAGGAATAAACAATTGGTTTGAAAGTATACAGTAAGAATATAATAATGAAATAACAGAAGACCAAAAGGTATGACAGTAAAAAAAAAATAAGTAAAAGATAAAAGATAATTATGCTAACGAAAATAGGATTAAAAACATAATAAATAATAAATAAGAGAGTGGATATGAAGAACTGGGGAGTTAATCTAACAAACACAAGGTTTCATTGAACGGATTTGCAGCCAGGACCAGGGAAGGAAGAATGGGCACATTTAGTTTGATGGTTTTGTAACAATACAGTAACAGCAGTTGAATTCTGCCTTGGCTAAATCAGACCGGGCAGATGTCCCCATACAAACAGTTGGCTGTGTTGAAATTGAGCTCTGTAGTTACGTAGACTGCAATCATTATAATGCAACTGATATAAAAATAGCGCTTGAAATTTGCAAAAAAAAGGACCACGTTTTAGGACAGGGTTCCCTGACTGGTGGTTGTGAAAACAAAGATGGATGAATGTGTCATCGAATGTATTGGCTCACAACGGCGTGTAAAAGTAAAACTAGAACCCATTGCTTTGGGAGATAACTGATGTTAGCGTCACATGAACCACGACCAGAGGATGACACCGACACGAGAATCAGTCCGCAGTCTCACCTATGAAGTCATTGGAGCGACCTAAGTCGTAGTCCCACACGGTCACCTCCAGCGTCTTGTTGGCCAGCTCTGACAGGGAAATCTCATAGAAAAACTCCTGCAGGGGATGGAGAGAGAGAGAGACAGAATGGACACTGTGCTCCTGCTTCACCCACACATGCAACGATGCAGAGCTTTTTATGACGCCAATCTGATGCATCACAAACTGGTTAGTTAGGTTCAAATCTTGCGCCATGGTTTTTTTGTTCCTCGGGATTTTGGAGGCAAAAGTGATGATGCAGGCACTCCTCAGGCCAATTGGCAACAAGATGCATCATCCCTCGCAAGTTTCATCAAAATTGGACCGGCCTCCACCGACAGCACCTCCATCAGGCCAATAAGTGTAATTATTTTAAATGCCAGAACACGGTGTAAAAATGCATCATCTCTTCACGTTTTTCCAAATCCAGTGGTGTCTGAAATGCATACAAATACCCTAACTGTATTCGACACTATGTACTCTGTACTATCTTCTCACATACTATGTTATTTCCATGCAGGATACTGCAGTACTCCATAAGGGAATTGCTGCAACAAATGCAGTTCACAGCACCTATCCATATAATGAAAAACCCAAACAAGAGTTATGCCAACATTAAGGCAGTGATACTGAGGCATGTTATGCCGTGGACTGTTGTTTTGGCAGCCTGCACCAATTTGGTTTCCATGGCATCCAACAGCTTGAAACATTCTGTTCAATCATTTATATAATAAGCACCAAGAGTTGGACCCCGGGATGAGCGTGGTTTGGTTGTGTTACTCCCCAGAAAGTACAAGGTAGAGAAATGCTGAAGATCTATGGTAGGTGTACTGAGAGATGATGGGGGGGGGGGGGGGGGTTGGGGTGTAGATGGTTCCTGTGGGTTTTCGGTCGATAGCAGGAGCAGAGATAGATAGAAGTGAGAGGTGGGAATAGGGGATAGTAGGGAGATAGGGAGGGATTTAAATAATACAATGGCTGTACCGGGGGAAGAAAGGGAGAGAGTGTGAGTTATTGAAGAGAGCCCCTCCTTAACATCAAGATGGAGAAAGGATGGATGCTGTGAAAGCCCTGGGGCAGCAGGGTGGTGGGGGTGTGGGGCTAGTAGCGTGGGGTTCATACCTCGTTGAATTCAGGGTTAAGGGTCTTTTTAATCACTGCCGTTTTGTGCTTGGATTTCTTCTGTATGTCGGGTTTCAGGTATCTGACAGCGGAAGTAGAAAAGGAGAAAGGGGAAAAAGGCAACAAGGGAGGGGAAGAAGAGGTTGAATATTGTACTTTAAAGTAATATTTCTCTTTGATGTTTTTACTTTTCAGCATCTGTGTCCAGTGCTATAGTGGCACAAAGTTGGTGTTTCTCTATGTCTTAGCCCTCTTATTAAAGACTTTTTACCCACATGAGTGCCTGGAATTAATTTACAAAAAAATCAATTAAATTAAGAAATAAAATGTGCACAGAAAATTTCATTGAAGGTTTTACAGGTTTTTCTGTAGCTTTTGTCGGGGAGGAACCTCCATCATATCAGAGGTGGACGATGTTAACTGGAAGATATCCAATATTTAATATAGGGCCAATATCAGCAAACTGATATATTGGTCTAACCCTACGTATAACCTTATCTGTAGAAATATGATTTTCAGGCGTACATTAGTGTTGACTTTGAGTTCTACAGTGCTATGTGCACTTGAAAATGAAAATGTTTGTGCACTATGTGGACTCGAAAATAAAAAAAGTTTATGTCACTTAAATGTCCCATATTATAGGAATTCAAATTTTCCTCTATTCATATACATATGTGATAAAAAAAAAATGTTTAATGGATACATTATTAAAAATAGATTTTGTTCGAATGGTTGAATTTAAAGCATTTTCAAAAATCCGCCATTTTTTAACAGGCAGTTTCAGGCTAACATCAGTAAACGCATCACAACTGGACTTGGCCCTCATTTGCTCCTCTCACTAAAGACTTCCTGAAATCCATCCAATCAGGCCAGTTTGCAGCATCTGAACAGGAAAGCCTCCACTCAACAGGTTCACCTAATTTGAATTAGAGTAGCTGGTGTTGTCGGCCAATCAGGGTCCAGTATTGTGATGACTTAGTCTTCAAATTTATTCAATTTAACTATAAAACTAAACTCCATTTATTTGAAAAACATCATGAACAAACATTATACTTATCCATAGCCACAGTATATTTAAAAAAACAAAGTCATGAAAACTGACGAATATGGCACCAAAACAGTAATTAGACATATTGATCCTGACATAGTAATGAAAGTAATGTAGTAGTAATGAAATAGTCTGAAAGTCTGAAAAGCTTTAGATTTTACTGCTGTTATTATTTTCATGTGTTACTGCAGTGCATCTTTAATAATAAATCAGTAATTAATAATAAACCGTAATGAATCATTATTGCAATGTGGCCCAGGTATTGTGATCATATCATCAGGGGCCCTCTGCGCTACACACACACACACACACACACACACACACACACACACACACAACATATTTTGATATGTCTAGGTTGTTCTCTTTTTTATTTTTTTTTTATTCATTGTGTTGTTGTTATTGTCTCTGTGTGTAATGCTGCTGCTGCACTGCAATTTCCCAGTTTGGGATTAATAAAGTACATCTATCTATCTATCTATCTAACATATGGAGTGATTGTCTTGGCAGAGAGAAGGGAGAATGCCTGTGCACGTCCGTTCATCGGCTTTGGTGGGGGGCTGCCGTCTCCGAGCCACTTTGCCAACAGAGAAGTAATTGGTTTTGACCAGTTATTTTAACAGATGACATGAGGAAATAATAAAGGCAAGGTGCAGCGGGGACTGAAACGCTTGGTTGCTTTCTCTTTATCACAGTCCAACTAATGGGAAGAGAAACGATTTCTGGAGGCCCTGTTCTATTCTGATCCCCTTCATACCTTATTATCTAGCTGCAGTGAGATCGTTTGTTGACAGGTTTCTACATCAGTGGCAGGAAATTAGCAAGCTCATGGGGGTTGGCTGGAATATTATATACCTGTTATTTCCCTCATTTTCTCTACATTGTTGAGGAAAATCCTCAACATCCTCAACGCCACACTGGAATGATTTCTTTGGTCAGACATCTGATATAAACCATATTCACTACCTGTGTTTAGGGAGGAACATCTATTATATTAGAGCTGGATGACACTGACTGGCTGATATGCTATTTTCAATGAAAGGCCTATATCGGTCTGATACATCAGTCTAACCATAGAAAGCTGTTATTTTGGATACTGACACAAGCTCTGCTAGTCAGTTTCAAAATTGGGTAATCTGTTCATTTGCCCCCTCAGCTGTCAGTTGCTATCCAGTTCCTGCTCTGACTGAGTACTCTGCCTGCATGCGAAGGACACTCGCCTCATCCTCAAAGCAAGTGTCCCCTGAGGGCCAGAGGAAAGAAGTCTCAAATCCCAATATTTCCTTTTGGCAGAGCTGTGCTGAGAGGAGACTTGTCTAAATTGACTCCTTTTTCACAGCCATTGTACATCCTGCTGGGAAACAGATGGTGCATGCTCGAGCATAATTGAACAAAAGGTAAAAAGCTGCCAATATTGAACAGCATTGAATTAGCAACTCATTAATACATAAGTATAGTATTTGTTTGATATCTCCAATGAGTTCCTGGAGTACTTGGACAGCGATACACCGGGGTTTTACACTCTTTTATGACCCTGTCACAATTCGATTAAAATGCATCCTGCCATCTGGTAAAGTACGCCTACTGATCACGATCTGGTGGTGAGCTGGATCAGATGGCAGGGGATCAAACACGTAGTGAGGGTTTGCGGGGGAACACCTGGTGGAAGGTGGAAGGAGCACACGGAGGAACCTCTAAACCCAATAGACATGGACTCTGTGCATGCCAAGCCTATGCGAAGATGCTGTAAACAAACCAATTGTCGAACCACTTTACCCTCTTTTGCAGGTAATCGAGGGGTCGTGGGTATTTACTAATCCTGTCTACATGTGTTTTGTGGATTTGGATGATCATATTCCCTGAGGTATCCTGGGGGGGGGGGGGGTGCCAGGGTCGCTGCTGCGAGCCATTCGTTTCCAATACACCTTTCTTGGCATTTAAGTCAGGCTCATTCCATTGCCATCGGACTCCGAGGATGCTCCTTGTCCCCTCTCCTGTTGATGATTTTCATGGACGGGGTATCAAGGTTGCAGCCAAGATCTGGAGAGTGTCCAGTAGGATAATATTAAGGTGTGCATCTCTGCCGTTTTGCGAGAGATGTTGTCCTCCTGGCTTGATCAGACCATGAGCTCCGATGTGCACTGGAGTTTGCAGCTTGAGTGCGACATGGCCAGGATGAGGAGCAGCACTCAGTTGATCTTTGTCCCAACCCTCACCTATGGCCATATGAGGATTCTCTCGAGAGTCTACAGGCTTTCATTCCAACCAAAGACTACAGCAGGTGACTTCACTCAACTGGAGAGGAGGAACTAATCAGCGAAATCACCTGGTGTAGTGTTTGGTTGGAACGAAAACCCACAGACCCCCCGGCCCTGCATGGCACATAGTGTGACACCCCTGATTTAAATCACGGGGACACTATCACTATCACTCTCTAATGAAACCCAAGGTATATGTCTTACCTTACTCCATACTGCTTCAGCGTCATTTAAACTCAAGTGTAACTAGGAATGAATTGTCCTAAGATATCAAGAGTGTGTTGATCTTTTCACATGACAAAACAAGTGACAATGTTAAGCACTTACATTTTGACGTAGGGGTCGGAAAAGCCATTAACATCCATGGCTGCCAGGTGGGCGCAGCGCCGCACCCCAACACAAAGCCCCCCGTTGTGGCGGCCTTCTCCTCCTCCTCCTCCTCCTCCCCCTTCCCTTTCTTTATCCTCCTTGCTGACCAAGGACAAGAACTGCAAGGAGAGAAGAAGACGGCCTCTCTCCTCCAGGCTGTGGAGCTGTTCATTCTCCCACTGTGGAGCAGCACAACCAGGTTTAGTTCACAGACAAACAAGGCAACAGTGAACAAGTCCTCCTCCATGAATGACAAATGTCCCTCTGGGCCAAGTTATACAAACGTGAAAAATGTCAACTCTGTTATGGAAGTATGCAGTGTAATGCTCGCTACAACCGGGGGCCACGACAGACAGACAAAGGCAGGAGGGAAGAGTTAACGGGCCAGCAGGTCGCTTTATTTGCACAGCAATAATAATTCAGCCCGACCTTGACGGCCGCTCTCTCCATGGGCTGGTCCACCTCCTACGGCCATCTGCATTATCTTTTCTTTCTGTCCCATGTTGGTTGACTGTGCAAATGATGCAGTCACCCCTGGGGCCAACCAGTAAACAAATTGAAAACGCCTCAGAGGGAAAATTGTTTTTCAAGTAACTCAAAATGGTGGAAAATATAAAGTGGTGTACATTAATGGTCTTAAAGGCAAATTTGCAGAGCAACAATAGCTCGACATGTGCACCAGATTTCATGTTATTCCAATTTGCATTGTGGTAAATATGAAAATGTTCATGTAATTGTAGCACTCCCTCGGGCCATCCCATAAAATGGGATCCAATGGCAGACTGGACCCCTCCGAGTCCTCCCAGTCTGGGTCCAACAATAGCTAGTAATCAACATTTGTTGTGTTTGCAGATTGAATGTCCTGTAGTTTAGCTGGCTAGCATCGCGCTTGTGTTTAGCAAGCTTTCCACGATCCTTTCAAAATAAAATTACAGTAATAATAATCAAGTTAGATGCATATTGTATATACAGTGCATTTATAACATTGCGGAGAAAAAAGCTGCGCGTCACATAAACTGGCACTACTGCACAACCGCGACTAGAAGAGACGGCAGCGGCCCGGTGAAAAACGTGAAGTAGATAATGAGAACAGACAGTTCAATCAAGAATGGACTGATACGTTTTGTTTCCTCCTGCCGTCGCACAGCAACGCAAAACCAATCTAATATGCAATCAAACGATGGCAGTCTGCAAGGCTGCAGATGTGCAGAGACACTTGAAAGCAAAGCATGGCACCTTCCTACCTGCAGTACCCATTAATGCATGTTAATGCCTTTTACAAATGAAATGGACCGTGCGTAAAATTCATTGAAAACCCCTGATGCAGACTATTTCCCTATTGTGTTTCATTATCCACAGATAGGTCTGAGACTTCTATAGTCAATCAATGCTATTTGTGGGAGACAGGTGTAAAAATGGTCAACCCCCCCCCCCCCCCAAACCACTGATCTGACAACTGGATAAAATGTGTTCTCACAATGTGCTGATATTTGAATTTATTGCGTTTGAAAATGTATTCTGGTACAACGTCACCCGCCAACAAGATGCACAGGTAACAAAAAAAGGGGATAGAGGAAACTCCAAGACGTCGCACCATTTAAAAGCCTATATAAATACATAAGGCACTTCAAGTTGATATATTATAACATTTTAGAAAAGCAATGTACTCATCAATGTCACTTTTTCCACCGACAAAGCACGCTGCCCGCACTTTCCTGACTGAAAAAGAGGCTTTGTGGACACACATCCTTCCTGGTTTGTTGTCAGATTGTTCATACCCTCTATCCCTGTATGTGCATGGGCCTGGCGCAAATTTGGCCTTAAATCAATCACAGTTTGTCCTAACATCACAAAACTTGGTAGATATTTATGTTTAACTAAGTTCGTAAAATTATCTTCAAAATGGCCAATAGGAGGCGTCACAAATCTTTTCCATATGGGCTTACAGTATAGTTTTTTTCTGGGGCTTTCATGTTTAAACTGAACTTTGTTGTTTGAGAATGGAAGCCTCTGTCCTAGTGGCCTTGCTTACTTAAACTGCATGTATTTTTTTGTGGAATTTATCTTCTGTCACTCTGCATGCAGTTTGCAGTAACAAAACCGTTTGAACCCGCAAATCGCCACTTGAGGCTATATTGTTTTATTTGAATTTCAGGCTGATTTCCTTGAATTTGCAGAAAGGAGACATTTTACATTATGTGTTGCTTTTAAGGTGAACAATTACTTCAGAATACTGAATTCTGAATTTTGGGGTTTCTCGTATATGCTCTGTTGTGAATACATGTTATGTATCAGGTGTTTGGTCAACTAATGAAAGTGTAACAAAGTAGTACGGGATTGTGTTTTTAAATTGTACTTATTGTGTTTGTTGTTTTCTTGTTGCATGACATCCGTGTGGTCTCCCTTCTGTGTGTTTTGGGGAGTGTGAGGTCACCAGGGGCCTGTTCCAAGAAGCAGGTTCAGGAAACTCTGAGTCTAACCCTGCACTCTGAGTTGATTAATTCCGAGATGGCCAAGTCTGAGTTTTCGGTTCCAGAACAGGCTGATTTGAGTTTGTTCAATCAACTTTGAGTATGTTCACCTTGAGTTGACGACAATAAAAAGCCATCATCAATGGAGGTCCGATACTATGATTCACCATGGCAACCATCAAGCAGAAGGGTCGTAAAGGAGAGGGAATTGGCGTGGGAGAGAATCGCTGCCCGAGACAATGCATACATTTGAATGCAGTAGTGTATTCATTTAACATTTAACCACACTTTCTTATAATATTACCTACATGTGAGAAAGTGGTGGAATAGTATTGGAAAAAAAATATTTTCATTTAGGTGCAATCCCAGGGGCGCAAAGAACACTTGGCAGCAGCTGAAAATGAAATATAAAAACATTACAATAGAGTCATTTAGCAGACGCTTTTATTCAAAGCGACTTACAAAGGTGATAGTTAACACTATGTGGGGATTGAACCCACAACCCTGAGACTGAGAGTCTAATGCTCTACCAACTGAGCTGTCTGGGCCAGACATACTTCAAATGGTGTACTTGGGGCAGCAAATTAGAAATGTAATTACTGGAACATAAGTTAGAGGTGGGTGTATGGTCACAGGTGAAATGTGTTGTTGGAACAATATAAAAATACTAACTGTTGCTTTTGTATTTGTAGGAAATAAAGAAGACCAAATGAAAGGTGTCTTTATTTGACTGCTCAGGGTGGTGGTAGCTTAATCTGTGAACTGTAAAAGGCATATTATATCTCGGACAGCTCTTCCATCCTGGACATAGAACATCTAATCGGGGTTTCAAAATCCTCTCCCGACGTAAAGCTATGCAAATTACTTCCGCTTGAATATCGATCGGGTTACCGAGGAAAGGACACACCATGTTTCAGGTTCAGCAGAGGGAGGAGACAGGGAGAAAGTCAGGGTTTGTTCAAGAAAACCTGCCAGCGAGCAGGTTAGGTTCACAGAGTCAGTTACCATGGTAACTGAATCAGAGTTTGAGTTAACTCTCTTTCTGGAATGGAAAACCCAGAGTTTCCCTCATCTCAGGGTTACCAAACTCAGAGTTTTCACTAAACCCGCTTCTTGGAACAGGCCCCTGAGCAACGCGACCTGATCAGCTGTAACTAATCGGGCTGATCAAGGAAGGGGCGTCGCAAGATTAAAATGGTGCCGAAACCCTCCCGAGGCACATCTGTTCCAGAGCGTGCAAACACATTATTACTTCATCCGCTTGGCTCGCTCTGAAATAGATCCAACTGTGTTCACGCCTTTTTTATACAGCTGTTTTTATCGTCCTGAGCATTTTATCTTGTGTTATTTTTTTTTATATATGACGTAAAGTGTACTACCGTTATGATTGTTTAGTTTGTTGTTTTCTTTCCTTTGGGGCAGATCTGATTGGCTAGCTGTCTTATCCCACCTTATACCGATTGGGTAGTTGATCAGCTGTTTGCTGTGTATCTTGCAGTGAATTTTACTAGATTTATTGTATTTAAGTGTATTATCTTTCTTTTATGCACTCTGGGTGAGTTAGTGTTTGTCTTATTCCACTCTTTTCATAAATGTGTAGAAATGATTTTAGAAGTGAGCATGACATTATCTACCTTACCTTTAGGCAGTGAATGTAGCTTGTGAGCTAGCCCAGGTCATGCCCCGACCTTTGTCTTCTGTTTTGTCTCTGTAGAAGAATAAAATACTTTGTACACCGAGTTCCTGTGTACTGGCTGCCATTTATGTGCTTTGTCACTGAGGTGTTCCACCCAAGTACTATTCTATTATATCAGGCCTCTCACCTCTTATCTTTTAATAAGGGTAGGTTTTACCTACCTTCCAAAAGCATAAATGCAAATTGAACTCAACTCAGGCGGCTTTTTTTTCTGCATCCCGATCAGAGACTTTTATTTTTGAGGGCTACGGGGAAAGTTGAGAGTGAGTTGGTGGTAGAAACGTTGGTCCTCCGACTGTTTTGTGGGAATGCAGTGGTGAAATACATCATTCACCCAAGTTTTATGGATGGACAAACAAATTAACAGACTCCCCCGGGCCCGATTTCATCTTGAAGGACAACAAAAAACATGATGAGCTATGCAGGTGTAGCACGCTGACCAGAAACCCACTTAAAAATCCATTATGAAGCTGGTAATCCATCTTCCAAGAATAGGAGGGGGGCGAGAGTTACTGACTGCTCACGAAGTGTCAGCCAAGATTGGATAATGCTGGCATAATGTCAGCATATAACTACTGCCTCATCTGAAAATAGATTCATAGCAGGGGAGGGTATAGTGTCTTTTAATACAGGTGTCATTTCTCCTGATTACCGGGTCATTTCTTTTCCTAACAATGACAGAATCCAATCACCGGCCTCCCAACGTCCACACAGAGCTCAGATAGGATACAGATCATGTGAACCCCCGCCCCCGCCCCCGCCCCCGCCCCCGCCCCAAAGGACAGAACAGGAACAAGTAGCGGTGATGCTCATTAAATAGTGTGGGCAGCAAAGTGAATTATCATCTTATCCCGGGTCTTTGATGTGATCATTGTCATCCGGCTATCTGTTTCTCTGCTGTGCCCGCACACACACACAAACACACACACACACACACGCACACGCAGCGCAGGAGATGATCAATAACAAGCCTCAGGCCTTGCCAGCTCCTTCCCTCCTACTGTTACTGAATATAAAGTGTTGATGTCAGGCTTTGACCAACATTTCATTATGGTGCGTGGTGAGCAGCGGTTGCCGGCACTGTCGGCATTCAGCCCTGTAATGCCCCCCAAGAGGCCACATCCCACAATGCATCCAAAAAAAGATACACATACGTACGATTCTTTGTCCGAAAGTATGCAAGTCGATGGCTTTCAGAACTTGGCAGCATTTCCATTCCGCCCACCCTCAGTTGGTGGAAACAGGCACCTTGTAGACAAAGTCTCCACCGGCCGCACATACCTACTCCAGCCCGCACTCCTCAAACATGTCGTGACAGCTTTCATCTTTTCCAGGTGAGCGGCCAACAGACAGCTAGTGCAGAGCTACTACATCAGATGTGGGAAATGTCTCCCTTCTCTGGACATCAAAAGTGAACACGCAGAGGGAGGCTGTTTGGGGCGGCACTCAGACGGAAGGAGGCTTTCTACTTTCTACTGCTACACCCAGATTGGTTTAACTGACAGCTGGACTTGAAGCCTGCTTACTTTTGGATGGTGGCCAGGGGTACGGAGGTGTCTGCAGACCATGGCGCATTTTAGATCGAAGTAAAATGGAGTAAACATTACAGGAATACAGAGTTTTTAGAGATTTGCCCGTTGGTCAACTCAACAGCTGTTGAGAACGTAGACAGCGAAATGATCCATGCAGATCATTTGGTCTGGTGCTCCGGGGGTGTAAACAGGGGTGTAAACAGTAGCCAGAAATGAAGTTAAAGTATGGGTACTTGCTCAAAATCTTACTCAATTACAAGTCAAAGTATCTAGCTAAAAATACACTTGAGTAAAAGTCAAGAAGTTTATACTTTTAAATGTACTAAAGTATTAAAAAGTAAAAAGTATTTTTTCATTAGTGCAATGGGTAGACAATGCTGAAATTAAAGCACAGAGGACACTTTTTTGCATTAAAATTACATTAATGTACTTCTCCATCGAATTTGAAAAAACATGTTGAGGTAAATTAACATGGACATCATTCACATCACAGCGTCCAGTTCTAAAGTTGGTCAAACTACAGCCTTAAAAAGTAATGGATAGTATTTATACTTGGGTTCAATATCACACATCCTAAGGTTCTTGTCAAAGAGTTGACAAGCATTTTTAAATCGGCACTATGGTTACTGAAAAAGTCCACTGGAAGCTTGTTGGCATTTTGTAGCAATGCTAGTGGAAACGAATGGGTTCATCTCGCCAGTATTTACCAAACCAGATACTGGCTAGCTGAACCCATTCGCCATTGGGTGCGGACTCATCCTCATCACTCGTAATGTTAGTGGCCATCTTCTGTAGCTTCTATGACTGTCATATTATGATAGCAGGCACCTATAATCAAAGATCCCCAAGGACCAATCAGCATGGGTATGGGCGGGTTCATTTTCCATTTATAGGGATCTGATTGGCTGTTTTAAATAAGTATGGCTGCAGGGTTAATAGTTTGACCCGTGAAAAAAAGAATATTAATTTAAAGTGTCTAAAGTTCGTTGGACCTGCGAGATTTGTAACTTGTACTTTGAAGTACTTTGTAGGTCTGAATTTTAAATGTGAGTAAAAAGTATATTTGTGTATACAAACTTAATAATAGTCGAGTAAAGTACAAATCCCCCAAATAGTACTTAAGTTTAGTAACAAAGTACAATTACTCAAGTACTTTACAGTCATTTTAAATGATATGCGGTTGAGTCTGGCAGTTTTGTGTAGGACAGTAAAACTTGCATATAAAATAATACTGAATACATGGTTGCTCACCTGAAATAGTTTTATTATATATAAAATAAAAACATATTTATATAAATAGATTTCAAAAAGTCAGTCTTCTTACTTTGGATAACGCTAGTAGCTACTTATCACTCAACATAGTTGTAGTAACTTGCCACTGTACCGGGGTTCGTGACAGACAGAGACAAGGCAGGAGTCAACTGGCCAGCGGGGCTGTTTTATTACCCACAATAAACCCGGCCCGGTGTTGACAGCAGTTGGCACAGTCTTCCTCCGCCAACGCACCTCAGTCCTTCCCGGAACCCCAAAGCCGGCCAACCTGCCAGGCTTCCAGGGGCATCCCGCCCCAACCCCGACTGTCACCAGCTCTTCCAGGCGGCTCCGGACTGCACCTCCGGGGACCTCCGTCGGTCATCGCCGCGGAGGGAAACGCGCTCTCCGGGCTCTCCAGCCGCGGACCCCGCTCAGACGCTGCTGCTGGCTCATCCTCCCTGCTCCGCACACAGCCGACCGGATCCTCCATCCCTGTCGTTGCCACTGCCATTGTCGCCGCCAGCCTCTCACACTGGCGCACTCTCACACACATCCACACGCACAAGTTAAAAAGGCCCGGCTGCAATCAGCTTTAATTGGCCGCAGCCGCTGAGACCGGCCAAAGCCTACCCCCCTCCCTCCCCAGTCCGCCACAATAGTATACTTTAAGTGTAATCATGGAGCCTACTATCACTCAACATGCTAAAGTGTTAGCATGGAACATTGGAGCAAACTTGGATGATTGGATAATTTTGGTGTCATTAAGCAATGGCATAATCTGCCAAAAACCTGTTAGTCCTGCCACTGTGAGGGATTCAGGTGGTTCTGTACTGTGGGAGCAACATTTCCTGGCATGAAATCAATACAATCATCCCTGAACGGACAAGCCTACTAACATATGACAACTGTCCAAAGTCATGATGATTCTGCATCACCTTTATCCACTACTGTTTTTCCAGGGTGGCAAAGCCTTGTAACAATTAAAACAATAACAAATTATGAAACCTTCTAGCTTAATATGGGCGTGTCTGAGATAATGTTTTCCACATTCATCATAAAGACGGAAGGACCAGATGACCAAGATTCAAGATTTTTGAATTTGGCCATTTTCATAACAAACAAATCCCAAACATTTTCCACCAAAATTTTATTCTTGGCAGCATTTAGACCATAGGACAATTACGAAATCTGATTTGATTTCCAATCAAAGGCCAATATCAAACGTCTATATATTGGCAAACCAATATATATGTCTAACCCATGTGTATAACTACAATATTCAAATAAACTTTTGACCAAAAATTGATCAAAGATGGAACCTTATTATAATTCCACATTCACAAATAGTATCCCCAAAAATATACACCTTTTTGCCTCACTTGTGACAGTTCAGATGAAGTGTTGTGTTTGTTTTCTGGCTTGCATTTTGCAGCCGTCTGTGGCTCAGTCGCTCATTTTAGACCGGGCTTTAGAGGTAAACAAATATGTGAAGCAAAGTCATTAAGAAAAGCTCCCGTTTGTCATCACACCATGGCCAATTGTCTGGAAACACAACTGAATGACTTGATCCATCTCCCTCTCCTCCCGTCTCTCTCTCTCTTCTCTCTCTGTCCCTGCTTCTTCTCTTCTCTCTCTATCTCACTCTGTCTTGTTGATTGATATACTGAGAGTAAAGCATCCTTCTGTAAGGCAGTACACCTGGGTTAAAATGACATATAGTAGTGTATGTGCAACTAGGTTTTATATTTCTCAGGTTTTTAGTGCCTATTTTTATCCATCCTATCCTGACTCTTTAGGATTGCAAAGGCAAAAATGAGACTTTGTTTCATTGAATCAATGGTGGGAGGTGAGGGAGGCCCAGAAAAGGGTCTTTTGCCAGTATTCGGCAGCCAGGCTTACAATCCTCTGTCAATCAAAAACTAATTTCACCAATACACCACCTGAACCAGTTGTCAATCAGTTTTTAATTCAGCGAATCACTTCACAGTATTATAAGGGGGCAGGTACACAAACAACTCACGCTCCATCCGTTAATTTTGTACGGTTTAGGCCTATACTACAGGGATTTCCTTTGCATTGCAGACATTATTGTTTCATTAGATTCAACCGAAGAGGTTGTGATGATACAGACAATAAATATCCGTAAGATCGTTATTGTAAAATAACGTTAGCCTTGGGTTCGCCATTGGTGTGCCTGTTTAAAATGTTGATTAAAAACGTTGCTGTCTGTTGATACTGTCTTGACTAGAGCTCAAACTCATTTTTGTCGTAACAGCTGACTTGACATGTGACTCTAGATACCACAAATATATACTATAAATCATATACTGATGTGATTAATACCATGTTGTGTTGACTGCTACAATTCCTGGCTCATCCACGGCCTGGTAACTGGTGAATTGACTTGCATCAATTTATAGAATGATCATATTTATTTATCACTTTTCAGAGAAATTCAGAGAAAGCATTTATATAAACTGAATAATAAAAATATATTCATAGCATCACACAGTTGGAGCTAGCTGGTTCATCTGAATAATGAATATGTATGTTTTTATAACAGCTACCTCTTCTCTTCTGCCATCCTCCACTCCTTGGAGGAATAAAAGTAGAAGAAATGTGAAAGAACTTAAATAGAGTGTGTCAAAGAATTTATTGCACCTAATAAATTACAAATTTACAGTGGGGCTGGGAGTCCAGGGATTGGTGATGAAGGTGGTGCAGGAGGTGGTGCTGCGGATTTGATGAGGCGTCTGTTATTATTGTTGGATGCATCTAAAATTAAAACAACAAAACATCATTACAGACAGCAGTCTGTCTTTAGAACATAAATAGGCCACTATACTTTATATAGGCTAAGTTACAACCAAACTCATTGAGGGGGTGGGATCATTTGGGGTCGTGCATGGCTCGTGACATATTCAATAAATCAATAAATAAAAATACCAACTTATTACACCAACCCACTTGGATTTTTTAACTGTTAGCTAATAGACTAACGTTCTTATAATGGACAGAAGCTAACATTAGCTAACTTTACAGCAGCAATAGTTTTTCAACCTTTGGTCTAAGTTGAACGCCACATGAATATGTTGGCTTTGTATTAATAATAGTTACGTAGTTATTAACTTTGGCGGTTATTACATTGATTGATTGATGTGAACATGTTACAAAACTTTATTTAAAATAGATTAGCCTATTCTTTCGCTCATGGCAACTTACCTCTGAAAACTTCCAAGTTTGGAACTAGCGGTCTCAGGAGGGAGGACTGCAGTTGGACCCTTCTCGAAAGATGATTAGCCAAATTAAAAGCTGATTGACAACTGGTTCAGGTGGCGTATTGGTGAAATTTGTTTTTGATTGACAGACGATTGTAAGTCTCTGATTGGCCAAATCAAAACATTATTGACAGTTACCACACCCATTCCCGCCCCCTCCCAAGTCTCCGGTCTGCAGAGATACCCTACTCAAAATGGTGGGCTGTGGCTCTTACATATTGATTATAAGGTCCTTTCCAAGGTACCTGGCAAACAGGCTTGAATACTATATAGAAATTCTAGTCCACACGGATCCGTCATATTTTATCCCTGGCAGATCCATGATGGACAACACGTGCGATATGGATGTATGCAATACCTACGATCTGGAACTTGGTATTTTACACTTCGAGGAGGAGAAGGAGAAGGTAGATGGTTTCTTGTTTCCGGCCTATGGCTTTGGAAATGGATTCATGTTATGGTTGAAATTGTTGTAAAGGGGAGGGTTGAACTCTAAACTCTAGCCTTACCAACACACTCAATTAAATCGCCCTGTTAGTCACAATAAAACACCACGCTAGGAAATTTGCACCATGGTTAACGACACTCATGCACTTAAAGTCTGTAGAAAATTAGAGCGTAAATGGCGATTGACCAAACTCGAAGTCTTCCAGCTTGCCTGGAATGATAGCCTGCTACATTATAAACGTGCACACTCATCAGCCAAAACTGCACACTTCTATAGGTTAATCAGTGCAAATAAAAACAACCCGAAGTTTCCATTTGACACTGTTGCTAAGCTCGCACGAAATCCCTCCCCATCTGATAGCGCTCTGTTTTCTGCTAATGATTTCATGTCCTTTTTTACTTAGAAAATCACACTAATTAGAGATGAGATCACCAGTATACTCTCCACTCTTTGCTTGTGCCACAGGGCTCTGTCCTAGGCCCACTACTATTCTCTATCTATATGTGCCAGTCAGTGACATCATTTGCAAATTCGGCATTAACTTCCACTGTTACGCCAATGACACTCAAATGTACATACCCGTCACACCAATCAATAACAACCAATTTCAAAATTAGAGGCCTGCCTATCAGAGGTCAACTGTTGGATGTCGCTAAACGTGTCACGCCCTCCACTTCTGCCTCCTAGCAGTCTCTCTACCTGTCTGTCCCTGTCTGTCTGTGTGTGTGTGTGTGTGTGTGTGTGTGTGTGCGTGTGTTGGCGGGCGTGGCTCCAGACTCCTGGCTCCTCCCTGGCTCATCACCACCCCGCACACCTGCTATCCATCAAGTCATCACCACCAGTATAAGAACCCAGGCTTTCCATCCACTCATAGCCAGATCATTGTTTGTACTGCCCTGGCAGTTTAGTTTCTCGGCTGCTTTGCAGAGTATTCTCAAAGTTTCTCCTACGCCTTTACTAACCCTGTTGTCCTGTACCCAGATCCAGCCTCCTTCCCTGACTCCCCACCTGCCGACCTACCACCACCTGTCTACCCTGCCTGCCTGTCTTTCTTCCTGGTTCCCTGCCTGTCGTCCTGTCTGCCTGTCTCCCAGCTCCGTTCACCCCATTCCTGCACCAGCCCGTCTTCCCTGCTTGCCATCCCTACCTTGCCACCCTCTGTACTATTCCCTAGTAAAACCTGTTTTTTCCCTACCATTGTCTCTGTTATCTGTAGTTTGCACTTGGGTCCTGTAACACGATTGTAACAGTACGATCTGGCCATTATGGACCCAGCAAACTCGGACTCGGAGCCCGCCTTGCTTCGAAAAGCAATTGCCAGCCAGGGCGAGTTCCTAGGACAACATGAACAGATCCTCCGGAACTTGTCCAAGAGCAACCAGGCCATGAGCAACCAGATCTCCCATCTCACCAACCAGGTAGCCTTGCTAACTGCTCACCTTGTTCCACCAGTCTCCGCAGCCCAGCTCGCCTTGCCAGTCCTCCCGGCTCCATCTCCAGTATCACCACTGTCCCGGGAGTCCTATGCTTCAGATCCAGAACCCTTCTCTGGGGATGCAAGTAAATGCCGAGGTTTCATTCTCCAGTGTTCCTTGGTTTTCCTCCAGCGACCACAGACATTTCCCACCGACCACTCAAAGGTACACTACATAATCTGCCTGTTGAGAGGCAGGGCTCTGGCATGGGCCGAAGCCGCCTATTCTCACCAGATCAGTGACACTCTCTCGTTTAATGATTTTTATCTCCGAGCTGAAGGATGTATTCGATCACCCCGACCACTGGGGAGTGACTGGCTAACCTTCGCCAAGGAGCCCAGAGTGTGACTGATTACTTAGTGGAGTTCAAGACCCTGGCAGCGGACGCTGGTTGGGACGACCTGATGCTACGAGGTACCTTTTTTAAATGGGCTGGTTGAGCATCTGCAAGACGAGATCGCCGCCTGTGACGAACCAGCTGATTTTAGATCCCTGGGGCCAGATGTATAAAACTCTGTGTAGACTTAGGTGTAGAAATCTGTGTACGCACAAAACAAGAAACATGCATACACTCAGATGTATAAAACCCCACGTATGTCTGTTCCTACGTGTTTTTTTTCCTCATACATCTCAATCATCCTGAAATTGTGCGCACGTGCACGAGCCTTCTGACCATGCCCACAATTTACTATATATGGTTACCCCCAATTGTCTGGTTTGCATATAAAGGGCCAGCATTTAGTTTAGTTTTGAGAAGAAGAAGAAGAAGAAGAAGAAACCATCTCGCTTTTAAAAGCCCAATACAACGCTCTACCACAGAGCGCACGGCTGGTCACTACATTATAGCGCGTCTGTTGTGGCTCTGGGGGTTTGTAAATGGCATAGCCATGGCTTCAATGCATACCCATTGTCACCTGAGGGTATCAAATATTAAATACATAAACAATATTATATACATATATTACATTTGGGAAACCGGACATCGCTGCAACTTGCATTTTGTTGGCCTGTTCAGCTGCTGTGTGGGAACCTGATGATCTATTACTCAAAGAAATTATGCCACCTCACGCCATGGGCATGACCCTGGCTCAGGGCAGCTCAGGATATCCCTGATCGCCAGGATATCCCTGACCACCCATTTCCTTTGTTCTGGCCTGCAGCAACACGAACCACATGTGAGGGCCCTCTGTACCTGTGACTCAGATACACACCTATGGTTGTGCGTGATAAAGTGAGTTTACCACATTCTTTATATGTTGCTGTACTTCATTGGTTATTTGTTGATTTGGATGTGATTGAATGCTTGACCAGTGTATATATTGGTAAATGCTATAATTATCACCTTGTCTGTTTGCCTTGAGACTACAGGTATAATATTGTGTGTAAGTGTGCAGTGCACATGATTTATTAATTGTAGCTCTTAAGGAAATGCAAGAATCCTTATAACCTCATTTAGAATGTTGAATTTCTTATGTTATGTAATTGTTAAATGAATGTATCTTTGTTGTGTAGTACTTTATAATTTCAGCAGTGGTAGGCCTACCCCTCACCGCCTTGGTTAGAGTACTAATATTCATTGTTTGTTAGGTACCTAATTGTTAAGTGTGATGCTGTATATTTAACTGTAACTTGTAATTCTTGTGTGTTTTTGTGTTTATCATTTATAGAAAACCATAACCGTCAAGCCTCATCATATTGCTCTACATGTGTGCATAGTGGCAATAAATGGCTCAAACGGAACATCAATTGTCCCTTCTACATTCTTACCGATGTACCATGGTGATGCTCAATCTCCTGTGAACTACTCCTAGAAATAGATTCTACAAGTGGTCCTTCGAGCCGGAATGTGAACATTGCCATGGCTGAAGGGAAGTTAACTCTAACCCATGGAGCTCTCCATCCTCGACGCCAAATCCACCTACCTCAGCGCCTAGAGGACTATGAAGTTGGCTATGGGGATAGAGCTACAAATACAGAACGCACACATGACCCACATGAGTGCCAACAGGAAGAGCATGAAAGAGATGATGAGGAAGAGTATTCTGTGCACCCTGACCACAGTCAACCCCTCACCAGCACTAGTGGAACTCAACCGCCTTCTACATCTGTTACCAGAGAGCAAGAAGGCATTCCAGAACTCAGCCAGGCTGACATCATTAAACAGCTCTTTGAAACGGTGAAAATGGTAAAGTACCAAGGAGAGATATTGCAGCACCTCATGGAATGACACAAAGCTTCCAGCCCAGAAAGCAGCTGCTCCTCCTTGACCAGTCACCGAAATATATCGCACCCACCACTAGACAACTACCCTAGTGAACCCAATCAGATTTCAGTTGGGTCACCCCTAGTCCCACCAGTTATCCGCCATGAACCTGCAGCAGTAGCTTTGGCCCAGCCCAGAAACCCTCATAGGAAAAATGTAGCATCAGAGCCCATGCAGTTAGCCCCCCTTCCCTTTTACCCACAAGATCACCCTCCTCCTTCAGCCCATCACCAACCGGTCTCCTCGCATCATCTGGTCCTTCACCGGCATGCGTCTTCACATCCTTTGGCCTCCCATTCCTCCCCCATCAACAGCCGGTTTTATTTAATCCTTCACCTTCCCATCCTTCGATTCCGACAGAATGTACCCTTGGGCTCCAGTGGAACTGCCAAACAGATTGCCTCGGTTACAGAGGTCAGGCAGCAGAATCATTTACCATGTCCTTGCCAGCCTTTATGACCCTGTAGGGTATCTTATCCCTTACACCACCAGAGCGAAGGTCCTGATTCAGCGGCTGTGGGACAAGCGACGGGAATGGGATGACCCCCTATTACTCTCCGATTTATCCTCCGGAAGGACCAACTGTCAATTCTACCCACAGTAATTATGCCTCGATGCTACACATCGACACAGCGTTTCGTCCCCCTCTAAACAAGACCTTCACATATTCTGTGATGCATCAGAATCAGCTTATGGAGCAGTTGCGTATCTTCTGTCAGAGGGTGAAAGCGAACAAGTCCAAGTGTCCTTTTTGCTTTCTCGATCTCGTGTGGCACCAAAGAGACAGCAGTCAATTCCTAGACTAGAGCTCTGTGCTGCGCTAGTTGGGGCTCGTCTTTGTGACCTTTGTGACTGTACTTGCTTGGTTGCAGGTAGATTTATGCCGCTTTAAGGTCTTTGTTGGTACCAGAGTGTCCGAGATACAAGAACTTACTAACTGCCAAGACTGGAGGTATGTCAATACAGTCAACAACCCAGCTGATGACCTTACAAGGGGCAAAACCCTTGTAGAGATCCAGCAGCCAAACCGGTGGAGCCAAGGCCCTCGATTCCTTTACCACTCTTCTGACACCTGGCCCCAAGTCCCTTCTACATTCTTACTGATGTATCATGGTAATGCTCAATCTCCTGTGAACTACTCCTAGAGATAGATTCTACACGAAGAGAACAGCTCTTGGAAATCCAAAGCTGCACATTAGCCAGTCATCATCATGGGCCAGAAAATCAGTACAGTCTCTGAAGACTCGTTCTCGCCTAAATTGCGCAATAGCAATATCTTCCAGCAATGCCAAAGCAGCCATTGTATCATTTGGCACAGTCATTACACATGGCTACAGCCTTTATATTGTGTAGGTTATTCTTACTCCCCAATAATACAGAATAATAATCTTTATTTATATAAAGATCATGTATTTATTTATTTATATAAAGATCATTATCATTATAATTCTTATAATGCATAGTGACAAACATATTTACTCAAGATAGAAGGAAATGAAGGCTTGTCAAAAAAAAGGTTGTTAACCACTCACGCATCACTTTGTAATCATAGTGAAGGTTTTTTTTAAACTATAGATTACATCCTAACACACTGCAGTGAAAGAAAAAAGCTCTAAATAAAATGTCACCCAAATTCACACTTTTATTATCCTTTTTTGGATAAAAACAAAAAAAAATGTGTATGGTATGCATGGTGTGAAGGATGCGTACCAGTACGCACATTCTCGCCGCCCGTGGATTTTTATACATTTGGAAACTTGCATGGAAAGTGATGTAAGTACACTTTTCGTGCGTACGCATGGTTTATACATATGGCCCCTGGTGGTTCGTCCTCCTCGTCCGGGCGTCTCCAAGCCCCACCGGGCTTCCCCTAACAGCCATGAACCCGAGCCCATGTGGTTGGGTAGGGCTCGCCTAACCCCAGAGGAGCGGGCCCATTGGGTCAATGCTAGGGCTTGCCTACATTGTGGTGAGATTGGACATTTTTTAGACTCCTGCCCGTTCTGCCCAGTAAAAGCGCCGGCTCATCAGTATTGGGAGAGATACTGATGAGCCGAGCAGCATGTACTTCTCTCTCACGTCCCCAGATCACTCTCTTGTGGCGCGACCGGTCCCAGGTCTACTCGGTCCTCATCGACTCTGGAGCCGACGAGAGTTTCATGGACCGGGTGGTGGTGCGGATGGGCATCGACACGGAGGCTCTGGAGTCCCCCCTGGAGGCCAAGGCTCTCAACGGGACGCAATTGGCTCGGATTTCCCACCAGGCGGTCCTTGTGACGCTGCTGCTCTCCGGCAATCACCAAGAGACCATCAGGTTCTACATCCTCGACTGTTCCCACTCTCCGCTGGTGCTTGGTTTCCCCTGGCTTCAAATCCATAACCCACACTTGGACTGGACCACAGGTCAGATTACTTCTTGGAGCAATTTCTGTCTGCTTTCTGCCCCTGCCCCATCTAGCTCCAAACCACCGTCCTTGCCGGAGTCCATTGAGCTGTTCTCCATCCTGGAGGTTTACCACGACCTAGCCCCGGTTTTCAGCAAACAGCACGTCGTGTCATTGCCACCTCACCGGCTGCATGACTGCGCCATTGACCTCTTCCCGGGTGCCTCCCTTCCCAGTGGCCGGTTTTATAACCTCTCCAGACCTGAGAGCGAGGCTATGGAGGTTTATATCCGGGATTTTTCTTTGTGGGGAAGAAGGACGGGACCCTGCGGCCATGTATTGACTTCCGGGGTATGAACAACATTACTGTGAAGAATAAATATCCTCTGCCACTAATTAGCTCTGCATTCGTTCCCCTCCAAGGTGCCACAATCTTCACCAAGCTGGATATGCGCAACGCTTACCACCTCGTCCGCATCCGCAAGGGGGACAAGTGGAAGACGGCATTCAACACTCCACTCGGGCACTTTGAGTACCTGGTCATGCCGTTCGGACTGACAAACAACCCCGCCGTTTTCCAGGCCCTGATGAATGACGTGCTCCGGGACATGCTCAACCGTTTCGTGTTTGTCTACTTTGACGACATCTTAATCTTTTCTCAGAACCCCGCCGAGCATGAGCAGCACGTCCGCCAGGTACTCCAGTGCCTCCTTGAGAACAAGCTTTTCATTAAAGCGGAGACATGCGAGTTCCACGTACCCAGCGTGGCCTTCCTTGGCTACATCATCACCCAGAACCAGATATGCATGAATCCAGCCAAGGTTTCCACTGGCAGAGTGGCCGGCGCCCACCAACCGCAAGCAGCTGCAGCGCTTCCTGGGGTTCGCCAACTTTTACCGTAGGTTCATTCGGAACTACAGCTGCATCGCAGCCCCACTCACGGCCCTCACCTCCACCTCCATCCCGTTCCGTTGGACCCCGGAGGCGGAGACCGCTCTCGGGGGGCTCAAGCACCGTTTTAGCTCTGCCCCTGTCCTCATCCAGCCCGATCCCACCTTGCAGTTCATTGTGGAGGTGGACGCCTCAGACACGGGGGTGGGAGCGGTGCTTTCCCAGAGGTCCCCGCCCGACGGTAAGCTCCATCCCTGCGCCTTCTTCTCTCGCAAGCTTTCCCCCGCAGAGAGGAACTACGATGTGGGCAACCGGGAGCTCCTCGCCATCATGTTTGCACTGGAGGAGTGGCGTCATTGGCTGGAGAGAGCTGACCAGCCCTTCGTCATCTGGACGGACCACTGTAACCTCACATACCTACAGACGGCTAAACGGTTGAACCCATGCCAGTCCCATTGGGCGCTCTTCTTTGAGTGTTTC
This sequence comes from Hoplostethus mediterraneus, assembly GCA_034670385.1. NCBI lineage: Eukaryota > Metazoa > Chordata > Actinopteri > Trachichthyiformes > Trachichthyidae > Hoplostethus > Hoplostethus mediterraneus. Next base: position 2,519,888 of record JAXDDW010000037.1, on the reverse strand, counting down.
AATTTCACATTGTCCTACCACCCGGGCTCCCAGCCCGATGCCTAGTCCCACATATACACCGCGGAGGAGGGCGGATCTGGCTTCCACCCTGCAGCCTTCCTGCTTTGTCGCCGCTGTTACCTGGAAAATCCAGGCTCAGATCAGACAGGCCCAGGCACTTCAACCAGACCCAGGTAACGGCCCGCCCAACTGTATATTTGTCTCTGACTCTGTCTGCTCACAGGTGCTACAGTGGGCTCATTCCACCAGTCTCACCTGCCATCCTGGCATCACCCGGACCCTCGCCTTCCTCCACAAACGCTTCTGGTGGCCCTCCATGGACACGGACACCCGGGGGTTCATCACAGCCTGTTCTGTCTGTGCCCGGAACAAGGTCTCCAACAAGCCCCGTGCCGGGCTGCTCCGCCCCCTGCCTGTCCCCAGCCGTCCCTGGTCCCACATCTCCCTGGACTTTGTCACCGGCCTCCCTCCTTCCAACGGTAAGGCCACCATCCTCACGGTTATTGATTGCTTCTTTAAGGCTGCCCATTTTATCGCCCTTACAAAACTGCCATCGGCCAGGGAGACTGCGGACCTCATGGTGGACCACTTCTTCCGCCTCCATGGCATCCCCACCGACATTGTTTCGCACCGAGGATCTCAATTCATCTCTCAGGTCTGGAGAGCATTCTGCAAGGCCCTGGGCACCACCACCAGCTTGTCGTCGGGTTTCCACCCGCACACCAATGGGCAGTCAGAGCGTGCTAACCAGGAGATGAAGGCTGCCATCCGGTGCATCACCTCCACCTCCTGGAGCTCCCAGCTCTCCTGGGTGTAATACGCTCACAACACCCTCATCAACGCCTCCTCAGGTTTGTCCCCTTTCCTCTGTTCCCTTGGGTACCAGCCCCCTCTATTTCCTTCTCAGGAGGAGGAGATTGCTGTACCATGCGCCGATGCCGGAGGATCTGGAAGCTCGCCTGCACTGCCCTACTCCGTTCATCCACCCGGTCCCAGACCCAGGCTAACCGCCGCCGCGCCCCAGCCCCCATCTACTCTCCTGGGCAAAAGGTATGGCTCCTGGCAAAGGATCTACCCTTAAAGGTGGACTCTAAAAAGCTGTCTCCCCGTTTTGTTGGGCCCTACGAGATAGAGGCCATAGTCAACCCCAACCACCTTTCATGTCTCCCAAATAAAGCCTGTCTCCTCCAGCCCCCTGTCCCCCCCGCTCCTACACCCCCGTCTCCCAGAATGATTGACGACCACCCGGCTTACACCGTCCGGCAACTTCTGGACGTGCACCGCCGTGGTCGGGGGTACCAATACCTGGTTGACTGGCAGGGTTACGGTCCGGAGGAGCGGTCGTGGATCCCTCATCTGGGATTTCAATCGTGAGCACCCGACTGGTACCAGGCGTACGCCAGGTGGTGTCCGTAGAGGGGGGGTACTGTCACGTCCTCCACTTCTGCCTCCTAGCAGTCTCTCTACCTGTGTGTGTGTGTGTGTGTGTGTGTGTGTGTGTGTTGGCGGGCGTGGCTCCAGACTCCGGCTCCTCCCTGGCTCATCACCACTTCCTGCTCTACCCCACACACCTGCTATCCATCAAGTCATCACCACCAGTATTAGAACCCCAGCTTTCCATCCATTCATCGCCAGATCGTTGTTTGTACTGCCCCGTCAGTTTCGTTTCTTAGCCACTTTGCAGATTATTCTCAAAGTTTCTCCTACGCCTTTGCTAACCCTGTTGTCCTGTACCCAGATCCAGCCTCCTTACCTGACTCCCTGCCTGCCGACCTACCATCGCCTGCCTGTCTGACTTCCTGGTTCCTTGCCTGTCGTCCTGCCTGCCTGTCTCCCAGCTCAGTTCACCCCGCTCCTGCACCAGCCCGTCTTCCCCGCTTGCCATCCCTACCTTGCCACCCTCTGTACTATTCCCTAGTAAAACCTGTTTTTTCCCTACCATCGTCTCTGTTGTCTGTAGTTTGCACTTGGGTCCTGTAACACGATCGTAACAAAACGTCCTACTTTTAATGGCAACAAAACTGAGATGCTGATTGCAGGACCATCTAGACATAGGCATCTGTTTGAGAATAGTACTCTAAATTTTGATAGTTGTGTAATCTCCCAGAGCCCATACGTTAAAAACCTTAGGGTTAAATTCGACCCTACACTCTCATTCGATTTGCACATTAAGGAGACTACTAAAATCATCTTTGAAATATTGCCAAGATTCGACCCATGCTAACAAAGGCAGATGCAGAAATGTTAGAACAAGCCTTTGTATCATCAAGAATTGATTATTGCAATGTCCTCTTTTTGGGCTTACCTTCTGGGCGCACTAAAAAACTACAACTGGTCCAGAATGCTGCTGCCAGAATCCTGATCAAAACTAGGAAATTCGACCACACCACGTCCATCCTGTTCTCATAACACTGGCTCCCAATTCAGGCGAGGTGTGACTTCAAGGTGCTTCCACTTCCACATATAAATCATGCCTCAATCAGGGAGGCAGGCAAGGTATCTAAGTATCTAAGTCTTTAAGTCAAGGCTAAAAACCCATTTATTCTCTTTATCATTTGACCAGAGGGAGTGGCTCAGTCTCTTCTCAGAGTAAGGCTAGGCCAGTTAGCTCACCCTAGCTCAGGATCCTGCCAATGGATACTAGCATCCTGCCTACATGTCCTATTCTCCTGGTCAACCTGCTCCTCCTGACGCTGGTCATGTTTGAGTGCGTGTATGGGTGTGTCTCCTATCTGTTCCAGGCTTCAGCTCGGCAGAGTTGGCGTCTGCGTGGTCCCCGACTCCTAGGATGATGCCGTTTGCTGTGGACACTGGGCAGTGCTCCCAGAACTGGGCAGTATTGGTGCCTGCATGGTCTTCTAGTACTACGATGATGCTGACTGAGCTGCTGTTTGCTGTGATGCCCCTTTTATGCATTGTGTATAATACGCTGCTTGCCCAAACTCGGCATCTATTGCATGCCCGACCGTCCTGGTAGGGGTATCCCTCTCTGAGTAGCCCCTCCCAAGGTTTCTTCTATTTTTTGGGGGAGTTTTTCCTTGTCCTCTGTAAGGGTCCAAGGCTGGGGGATGTTGTGTACTAACCATTTATTGTTTTCACACATTGGGCACTGTGAAGCCCTTTGAGACTGTAATGGTAATTAAAGGCAATACGAATAAATGTGATTTGATTGGGTTAGGGTTAGGGTGTGGACTGACTGTGTACTGGAATTTGGTGGCCTCGTGCCACCCATTGAGAGACAGATGGCTGACCTCCAGTGAAGGAGTGTATATGGGGCAACACCTACGAACAAACACGTGGATCACCTGGATCCAAGCACTGAGGAGGACGAGCCTTTTCTGTTTCAAAAACAGTGGCTCAGCTCAGCTAAGGGGAGTTACTTATGCTTCCTGAAGGATGGTTTCAGGGACTTGGGGACAGGTTTTCTTTTCAGCTGTTCACTTTTGGCCCAACATATTGCTAACTGAGGAGTAAGTCAGGGCAGGTCCTGGTAAACCTCCTCTCAGGAGTTGCCAATCTGGCCATCTGGAAGACGAGGAAGAACCAGATCCAGGGTGTGGGCTCTGTAAAGGGTGTAGCATGCCTCCACCAACTGGTGGACAACATGGGCTTGTTTATGCTCACATGGGGCATTGGGGTGGTACTATGCACAGTGTTGGCTAATGGCAGTTTATGACTTTTTAATGTGTTTTGTTGGTGTTTTTTGGTTTGGTTTTCTGTTCTTAGATGGAGGTAGTGGAGGCTAAATGCTGCATTTTCTGTCATTGGTTTCCCACCAACCTTTGGCTCCATTACAATAATTGCGCTGTCAAGGTTAAGGGCAGGCAGCTAATGAGCTCACACCGGGCTAAAATACAGATGGTAGTTGCCGACAAACAAACAAGCTTAGCCCAGACTGAGTCAGACAATGACCAGGACTAGGCTTTGTGGGATTTGTTTTTCACAAATTATAAAATGTCTCCTCTTGAAAACTCAGAGAAAATGACAATTTGCTCAGTGGAGCCAGGAACACAAACACACGCGTGCGCACACACACACACACACACACACACACACACACACACACACACAGAGTTTCCCTCTGGAGACAGGTGAGGTGTAGTTTAGTAATTGGAAGTGACAGACTAATAACAGAATATCCTATCCTGCCCTGAGGTGTGGAGAGACAACTTCACTGAATGCAAGGATAGCCTATTATGGTACGTTCCAATCCAATACTTATAGCAGTGGTTCTCAGTGTGTGGTCCGGGGACTCCCAGGGGCCCTTAAAGGGATTATTAATTAATTATCCCAATTAGAGAATATATACAAATGACTATTCTAATCACATGTTTCACTCATCACTGTTTAAGGCTTAACAGATACTGTACTAAATTAACAACAACACAATCTTCCCTGCTGGTTTTCATTCTAGCTGTCTAATCAGGGGCTTATTTAGACTTTAGACTATGGGGAATGCAATTAACTAGCTGGAAAACCAGCAGGGCTCTGAGTCAGACTTGAGAACCTGGTGATTTCTACACCAGGTGATTTTACTAATTAGTTGCTGATGTAGTGTTTGGTTGGAAGGAAAACCTGCATGCTCTCACCCACTCCAGGGCACCACTGTCCTAGGCAGAGCCCAATATCGCACCACCTGAAACAGCTCTGCCCTTATAACAGTAACCATTCACTTACCTCCACGGCCAAATTCTTTAGAAAGAAAATATGGTAATAACAACATATGACGCTGGTGTGAACAGGTTTATAAGGTGTGCACTGATGTATTATCACAAAAATAAACAGACTTTTTTTTCTGTGGAAGGAGCCATGTTTCCATGCTTGCGTTGCATTGTCATTGCGTTTCCTTGGACATGTTTCTGAGGCGAACAAACATGGCGGCACAGGCGCCCGTAAATGACTTAGCTGTTTCGACTCTAAACAACAAGGCTATTCATCGAAAATGTCAGGCAAACAAACATCGGCATTTGCCATGAAAAGACATGTGATTGCCTGACCATGAACACTGGAAATGTCATATCCGTGATAAGCAGAGAACCCACAACACAATCACTGGAATAGGCAAGCTTATAGAGTGTCTCTTACTTGATCCATCTGAATTCTATTCAGTGGTGCCTACATTCAGACAGTTTTATTTTTTGGAGCAGTGTCCCAATAAGATTTAAAAAATTAGGGGTTTTACGAAGCCTGTTGGCAATGACAGCATTAGATCTTGCTCCAGATGGCAAAGTGACCGCAAAGCCTCAGTTTGAAAATCTTTTGGGGGTAGTATTTTGTGAGTACAGACTGTAAGTCCTGCTTGAAATTGCCGTTCTCGTCCATGCTCCGTTTTCTGCAGTAGCTAAAACAATTCTATCATTGCGCAACGGGTTCACAAACATCCGATCATGGCTGCGTATTGGGGTCTGCGATATGAAAACATTTAAGAACTCCTGATTTATAAAACTGGACATAGACACAGACACCTGTATGCCCCCTATCTACTTTTTTCAAAGGGAATGAGGAGATGGGTAAGTGGTTTCCCCTTCCAAATCTGCACTAACAAGGTAAATGGCCTATCAAATCACTCCCTGCCTATAGGATACAAACTGTAAGCCTAAATAACTCTCTGAAAGCACAAAGAGACATACAGTATGGGATAATCCTGCATAGAGCTCATCTGTGCTGCTGGTAATGAGCCAGTAAACACACAGGGCAGGGTCAGGTAGGCTGGCCAGGAATGCAAATAGACACCTCAAGCACCCACTGCTTTTATATTCAGATTGGATGTGATTAAATCCCAGATGGCCATCTATTACCAACCACTCACTCACACACACACACACACACACACACACACACACACACACACACACACACACACACACACACAATAGCCTCCAGCTATCAATCGCGGCAAGTAGTTTAACATCAGGCACATGCACAGATAGGGTCCAACCAGCGCTCAAGCCCCTGCCTGACAGCCCTTCAGCATAGAGTGTACCCTTTTGGCGGCGATGAATTTTTAAACTCAATTTACTCGTGACTTTGAGACCTTTTGAATATTCAGCATTCATGCCAGCATTTTGGTTTCAGCTTGTCACATTAACGGTTATTGATAGGCTGTTGAATAGGCGCGCGTGCCCAGCCTTTGAACAAGCAGGTGATTAGAGAAACCAAAGTTTTTATTGTCTTAAGACCCTTTACCTACAAAATACTAACACTATCAAAAAAATTAGCATCTTTAGAGTTATTTTTCAAATTATATAGGTGGTATTTTGTGCCAAAGGAAAAACACACATCAAGTTGTGCTGACTCTGAACCCTGAGGTCAGTTGGGGGGGTGATAGTGACCCACCTCCAAGTCCACCTGTTTTCACCTAATCCCTCCGAGACCATAATTCATTACAGGCTTACTGTAACCTCCAGGATTGTTGTAGAAAAAAAAAAGCCAACTGCAGGAGACCAAGACCTTAAAGCCTGAAGGCAGCTTTCCAAGGGCAAAGGACCTACGCGTGACCTTTAAGCATCCACCGAGGCAATTTCACCTGCTTTCATTTTCACAGTTCTTAAAGGTGCTCAAAAATGATTGGTTGAGCAGAATTCAAGTTCATAAAAAAAAAAAGTTGAAGTGTTTTGTTCCGTTAAAATAGGAATTTGGATCACTTTTACCAGTTTTCACCCACCTAAAAATGCAGAAATCAGTGTCCAACTGCAATGATTCACAATGATTTACTGCCCACACTGAGTGGTAGGCAACACTAGACTCAATGGGGCGGATCTACTAAGATCCCAAATAAAGGGTACTAATTTGCGTGTGCATTCTAAAAGTTTGCGCGTGTGGTTGATGGGCGTTTTGCGGGTGATTTACTAAGAATGCGTGCGTAAATGACAACAGGTGCAAACGTGGTGGAGACAGCAGTATTTAAATGAGGGTTTTGCGTGTTTAATGTTTTGCACCATGGAGAGTTTGGATGGGCAACAGAACCGCAAGCGCAAAATGAAATTTGCGCCTATAGAATTAGAGGTGTTAGTGGAAGAGGCAAATAAACATTTGGATGAGCTACAGCAAAAAAATCTGAATATGACAAAAAAGAACACTATTGGGGAGATCATCTGTGAGAAAGTAAATGCCGTTGGTAAAACAAGAAGAACAACGGATGAAATTAAGAGAAGATGGCAAGATATAAGACGAAGAACAAAAGAAAAATTGGCTTATAATAAAACCTCAGCAAAGAAAACAGGTGGAAGAGATGCCTCTAACTAACATTGAGCAACAAGTGCAGTTCAAGTGCAGTTTCTATGTCTCCTTCTCGCTACAATAACGGCAGTCATTTGTGCACAATTACGCATGCAGGGCGTTTGCACCTTCTTTTGAAACGTATTAAATACAGACGCAGTCTCCATCAACGAAATTGCGTTCAGGTTTGATAGATCACAGTGCGTGTGCTACATTAATCTATTTACATTTTCTCCTCCCAGTATTTTGCTAAATAGCGTGTAAACGCCCCATCTTGCATATTCATTGAGGCAAAAGTACTAACTGGATAAGGCGTGTTATTTTGCACATTTGCAAGACGCAGTCCTCAGTGCGCGCTGTTAGTAGATCAGTTTGTACATTTATTTGCGCGTGCTATGAGTTTGCACACCTTTTTACACACGCAAACCTTTAGTAGATCCGCCCCAATATGTATTATAATAAATTAATATTTATTTTGGGGTAAAATTGCTATTCAGTAATGGGCTAGTGGTCTATAGTTTTTCAGTCACTTTGTAACACAGAAGAGCAGAAAAAAGTGTTGTTGTTGTTGGATTCCATCTTTCGACTTAATTCTAAGAGCATTTCTCATTACTTTCTCATGCATTTGTAAAATGAACGGGCCGTGTTTAAAGTCCTACGAACCTCAACTGGAACACGGTGCTAATGCTCTCATATTAGCGAACCCTTATTTGAGAAGAGGTGTTGTTCTCAGCGATAGTGATGCCACGTTGTACGTTTAACAATTTTGTCTAACGGTATGCCTCAGGAAAAGTTGAACCAGAACCAAAAGGAGAGGGACAATCAGTGACAACAACAGTGCTCTCTCATTCTCAGGACTTTAGCTTCATTATATTTGCAGACATATTTATATTTGAAGAAACACACCACACACCACACACCCCACCCCATCCCCTTTTCTTCAGCATCTTTTCCCCCTTGTTGTTTTCTCATCTTTTCTCATCCGAGTGCCTTAAGGATGCAACGGCTTCATGCCTCTAATTAGAGTGAACAAAGTGGGCCTAATGAAATTCTAATTCATTGACTTAATAATGCGCCAAGAGAACAGTGGCAAATAATCCCCCCAACAGCCCACATAGTCAGCAGAAGCACAGGGAATTTACTCCTGCAATTACTCCGCCTCTTAGATAGATAGATAGATAGATAGATAGATAGATAGATAGATAGATAGACAGATAGATAGATAGATAGATAGATAGATAGATGCACAGTACCTCTCTTAAGTAGCAGGATATTCCTCGAAGGGCTGCACCCATGGCAGTAGGAGAGGGGAGCTGGATGGGCGAGAGAGAGAAGAGATAGGGGGAAAAGAGAAACAGTAAAGATACTTTATTGCTATTCATGTTTACAGGGATTTCTGTCCCTGCTGTACTGTTTGCACACGGTGTGTTCTCAAAGCTACGTACACTCTGGGAGGCAGATGAAAGTGTGTGTGTGTGTGTGTGTGTGTGTGTGTGTTTGTGCAGGTGTGTGTTTGAACATCTCTGAACCAGTGTGTGTGTCTCTCTCTCTCTTTAGTGCATATCTCATCTCTATGTCTGTGTATGTTAGATACTGTGTGTGTGTGTGTGTGTGTGTGTGTGTGTGTGTGTGTGTGTGTGTGTGTGTGTGTGTGTGTTGTACTTTCTTGTACTATAAGAAAATCCTCCAAAGTTGAGGACATATTTGCAGTCCTCACTTCTGCAAGCGGCTAGTTTAGGTTAGGACTTAAGTTTAGGAATTTTCTTTCTTTCTTTCTTTCTTTCTACTTTTATTGATTTATTAATATATGTTTGTTGTTATATATATGCATATATGTATGTTATATGTCTATGTTCCCATCACTCATCAAGTTGTCCAACGAGTCAAAATCTTGGTGAATTCTGCCAGGGGTGGGGTTAGGCGGTTGGGGAATAGTCAATGGAATGTCCTCGCAAATACAACACAAATGTGTGTGTGTGTGTGTGTGTGTGTGTGTGTGTGTGTGTGTGTGTTAGGATACCGGGGGTGGATGCTCCAGGCAGGTGTGGAAACACTTTGTCTGGTCAGGCTTCACCCGCTTCAGCGCCACCCGGGACTCCCCTATGAACTCATTATGAGTCAACTTATCCTCATCGCACACTGACAGCCTACCGGAGAGAGGAGAGAGAGCAGGTGTATAGAGACATAATGACAGATGACAGGAAAAACAGAGAAAAGAGAGGCAAAAAAACGTTGGCCCAGCTACGTCTCTTGAGTTTCTGATGAGATGCCTCCCTGCCTGAGAAAAGATGATGAAAAGATGCAATATTTTTTGACCACAAATAACCAAACTGCTCTGCTTGCTTAGCAACTTTTGCTTTGCGTAAAGTTCCTCAAGGTCACTGTTGTCAAGGGTCCTTGAATTGGCATGGAGCAGCTCCGTCTGTCAGTTTTGATGGGTTCTATCAAGGCCGGTGGTTCGCCGGAGAGTGGCCTTTGATGACTCCTCGGCTTTGTTCAAAATCGACCCCATAGTATTAGCCTGTGACATCTGGGGCCATTTGTGGCGTCACAGACACATTGCCGCATGGGGATTGAGGGCGGGTCAGCTTTTCGGGCAATCATGCCTTTTGTTAGCCATTTAACTTCCCTCAGCAACTCACAACTTCACTATTAGAGGTAATCATATGCCAGGACATGTGAAAATAAAAAAATAAATAAAATAGCTGTACTACTTGTCTTGATTTCATTTGCAGGCATTCCAGAGTTACTGCCCCAACGCCGACCAACAGCCAATTCCAATTCCTCTAATTTCAACCCTGATTCTCGACTAACTCCAATTTGTTTCTCAAAGATTTCTGAGAGGTTGCTTAGCAGTATCCACCCGAAAAATTGGCCATAAAATGATATGGCCTAGAAAATGTTTGCTTTGTAAAAATGTTTCCACTATTTGTACATTAATTTCCTATTGCATGGACACCCGTCACCTCCAACCACCTGGTATACATAGTCTGGTGGTATTCAGTTCTGGGCCAGATCTCTGGATCGGTCTTATCCTAGTTTGTTTTCCAATCCTTCAATAAAATGAATCCATAGTGATTCACTATTCACTATTTCACTATGCAGCTATTCAGGAATGTCTTTTAGGATCGGCGTAGCTACTGCAGCTGCCATGCGTGGCGTATCCTCTGCCTCTCTGCAACAATTAGGCTGTCGTACTATATGTACTCTTCATGTACTAGACCCTTCTTCGATCTCCAAAGAGCTCCCCTGTGATGATCATGTTGGGTAAGTTCTGCATATCTCTGGTGGTAAATGACTGTAAACGGAGATAAAGACAAGACAAAGTCCATATTGGCTAAACTGGCCCCTCCATCAGTCTGCAAATCAGGCTTGATGACGCTGACCCTCTGTCAGTCAGCTATGTTCTTTTCTGTATGGTAATTATCGTCCCCTAATCAGCACATTCATTTTGCATTTTCTTTTAATATCTTTTTCTGACACTCAACTTCTTTCTTCGCTTGGGGGAAGTCTTCTGATCTGGAGCGATTCAAGGGGTTCTCATTACACACATTGAATACTTCAGTTGGAGCCACCACCAATGCCCACTTGGTTTCTGTTCATTGACTGATAAAAGCTGTATTTCAAATTTGTGAAATGAGTATCTCCTGATTGAACCTTATGTATGGCGAGATTGCCGTTTTTTAATTGGTGGCAGAGCGCTAGGCTTCATGATATTTGCTACCCCTTGCCTTTTTCATTGGGCTTCATTGGGCTAGGAAATGCACCACACAGAGGATACATATCCTGTGAAAATAGGCTGTACTTTACTTTATTTTACTGTATTGTGCTGCAATAACACCCCAAGTCTTCTCTTTTTAATGTAGAAACTACAAGACAAGACAAAGCCCATTGAGGTCTGAGAGCTAAGACTCAATTATGCCTATTTCTCCAAATCAAATCAAATCAAATCAAAACCAATCAAATCAAATCAAATCAAATCAAAACCAATCCAATCCAATCAAGCAGTAAGGCGTTCTAGTCCCTGTGTGGCTCAACGGTCCGAGCAAGGCACTAACATTGCCAGGGTTAGGGATTTCCCAGAGACGTCCACGTATGCAGTCACAACAGTTGCTTGGATAAAAGCAAATACAAACGGCATATTAAATGGGGAGGTAAGCATGTGGCAAGATTGAAAGGGAGAGGCGGAGAGATGAGAGTAAGAGAACGGGGCAATAAACAAGAGATGCTGGTGGTAGTTAGAGAGCAGGCTGTCAGGAAAGAGTTGAGTCAAAAAAATATTGTAAATAAATAATACAGAAAAGATGGGAGACCAAATGACAGGGAAATAGAGAGTGTGTTTGTGTCTGCACATAGGTGTGTGTGTGTGTGTGTGTGTGTGTAAGTGGCGTGTGGTGGTGTTTGTGTTGATGGGCAGACTGTGAGTGACCTCTGTGTGACGGTGCGACGCCCCATTGGAATCTACCCAGAATGCATATTTATTATTTATGAATGGAATGAGAATGATATTGGCAGCCTTTTGAGGCAAGCCCGTTCAAAGGGTAGCACCCTGCTTAGCTGCAATCCGGCACGTTCTATATCGCAGACAGGGGTATATACACATGCGCGCACGCGCACGCGCACACACACAGACACACAGACACACACGCGCACACACACACACACATGTAATCATATACATGAACACAGGGCCCTTGAGATAAACCGCGAAATGACTTTTTCTCACTGAGAGGAGAGGTGGGGAAAGCCGAATCTCAGTCAAACTTGAAAGTCTGAAGGAGCCGTGGATGGAAGCTCATGCTCTTTGACCGTGATGTTCAAGCATTGCAGCAAATGGCAAATGGCAAGCAGTTTCATCAAGAACAGTCCATCAAGAACTACACAGAGAGGGATAATATGGTTGAGCTGCATTGGGTAAACTCTAAAATCTAAACCTAAACCTAAAAATACACTTTTGCAAGTGAAGTTGGTGCAAAGAACATAGGCAGCGGTCCACTGAGCCGTGGAAAAGAGCCATAGAGTCAGATGAGTCATCCTTCACCCTGTTCTCAACAAGCACTTCCTATGTTGAGTATAGAACAAGCACCTCTAAACACTGTGAAACACATGGAAACAGCATGACGCCTACCATCACTCAACATAGTGTATGCTAAACTTTTATCGTGGAGCCTACCATCACTTAACATAGTGTATGCTAAAGTGTTATTGTGGAGCCTACTATCACTCAACATAGTGTATGCTAAAGTGTTAGCCTGGAGCCTACTATCACTCAACATAGTGTATGCTAAAGTGTTCAACCCCAGCAAAACTTAGAAAACACTCAGTAGTAAGACGCTTTTCAGTCGCTGGTTTTGAAATGGATCATCGCCGGTCGAGAGGCCACACAGGTAATTTGCCGTGGATAATCTGCGGGTAGAACTGAGCGAATCGGTCACAAGGAGCACGGGAGCGGTTCTGAGAGGCCCCGAGCTTCGAGGGGATATTACTTCAGGAGCAATTATGACTGTGGAATATCCTTTACAGCAGAGGTATTTTAAGAGAAACAATGTCTGCCAGCGTATTCGATAAGATTCAAGCAACAAAAGCACATGCACACACCCACACAGATGCTTTATTTTCCACACATCCGATATAAAAACATGCACAATTACACGGCTTTTACTGCACTACACATTTTCAGAGTCTTGCGAACGTATGGTCCCCGAGATCTGTAGTTAAAAGGCTTTACACTGCAGTTTGCTCTGTGTAATTATGCATTTATATTTCACACTTCTTTTGGCTATGGATATCTTCTGGTTGCCTGCAGCTACTCTCTTTGGTTTCAAAGGTAGAAATGTTAATTCACCACTAAGAGGCAACAAACATATTAATCTTCATATAGTAAGCCTCTTTTAAGCCCTTAGTTAAACCCACTGGCTGCGTGTGCAGTCAGGTTAAACCTTCATTTCAAACAGGCTTGCAGCACCATTTATAAAAGCATACAGGCACGATTGAAGTAAGGTTTTCTAGTTTTTTTTAGATGGCCATTACCGGTGCCTTTGATTAAACTCAGTCTCCAGACAGATGGTTGCTTATTGTGGCTTCATATCGTCATAGCTGACAGTCAAGATGTCCATTTAATTGATTAATGGCTATAAAGAGTAACCCGTCCAAATTGAGAGTCCACACAGTGACACACGTTATTCTCACACACACACACACCTGAGTGTCTTCCTGTGCATGTCCTCGTCCGTGATCCCGACATAAGTGAGTGTTTCGTTCCACACTGGATTCAGAGAGTTACGAATCGTCTTCGTTTTCAGCTTATTGGCCTAAAAGACGGATGGACACATAGACGGAAGATAAATATACAGACACGGAGACAGATAGTGGAAGAAGTTGTACTTTTGAAGTCCTCTTTCTTTCTGCATCTCCTAGCTACCTCCGTTCTCACCTTGCACGCCCCGGGCAGCAGATGCAGCTTGACGTAAGGATCAGCTAAGCCGTTGAAGTCCATGGGCTTCAGACCCTGCAGAGAAAAACGCCACTTCACTTGAAACACTTAAATTTGCCATTCAGCGTTTGCCTCTAATGATCCATTGATATCCGGGCACAAGGCTATTGATTGCCTGCTTAAAATTGCAATTGGGAATATTATATACTGCAATACTTAGTAATGTATTCTGATTACTTTGCCTCCAAAATCCATAGAACATACAGTTAAAAGTAGGGTTAGACCACATATCGTGCAGATATCTGTGTTTTATTAAAAATATGATATCTGCCAATCAATGTCATCCAGTATAGACAGGAGTATAGACACTCCAAAGAGACAATAACCTTGTTGACTTTCTCCGGCTCGCCAAGAGATTGCATAAAACACTTCATTCTGGAAATGCTTCTCAGTGGGAAAGACTGCAAGGCGGAATCGCTTGACCTCTTTGGCAAAAACCCGATCATCGTGACAAATTGCTTCTAAATTTTTTGCAAGAGGCTTGGCATTTGCAGACGGAGAACCAAGACGGCTTTGACATATTTTCTTGCTACAGTACGTTCAATGAGGAGACAGAAGACATTGTGAGAAAATTGAAATGGTGGTGTGGTGGTATAGTGTGTGTGTGTGTGTGTGTGTGTGTGTGTGTGTGTGTGTGTGTGTGTGTGTGTGTGTGTGTGTGTGTGTGTGTGTGCGTGCGCACTCTATATGAATGAATTGTCTTCTCAGAGACAGATAGGTAACGCAACTGTCCCGTGAGCCTGTGGCATTTTGCATTTTGCATACTGACTTTCTTAGTCGTAGACTTCAATCATCATGTCGGTCTTTGTTTTTTCGGCAATTTGTTTTGTTTGTGGTTTAGATGTCACCAACTGTATTGTCACCATCTTTAAAGAAATTACCAGAACAGTGGGCATGTGGTTAGTTAGTTCACTGATCTAGGCTTGAAACTGCTTCCTCACTACTGCAAAAATGTAGCTACCAAAATAAAGGACACATTTGAGTAAATAAGCGATACAAAGTGAGTTTATAATATATATATATAAATGTATATAATAAAATAATGATAATGCAATTAAATCACTATTTCTATTTCAAAAGTACATGCTTTTATGTAATGCTTTTAAAAATGTAAGACACAATCCATGTAAACACCATGCTCTTGTTGTTTCAGTGCGACTAAAGGAATAGTTCACCCCAAAATGAAAATCCACTCTACTCAACACTTGGATTATGTTGCACGAGCCATTTGGGGAAATTTGATGGACATTTTAACTTCAATAGTTTGGCTGAGGTGGAACTACAGGGGCTAACTCCTGCGAACTACAGGGGCTAACTATGAACTATTCCTTTAAGTTCTTAGTGGAAATAAATCAACATGTGGAGAACACTGATTTTACTAGCATTAATAGAGACCAATAGCAACACTGGGCATACCTAGTTGGTCATTATTTTGGCTACCGTGGCTCGAAGAAGAGATCTCAGTGGCTTTTGAGAGAGCGCTGACAATTGGGGCTCATTTGTTTGATGAGGAACAGCGGCTGAGCTGATGTTGGCGTGGAATTGTGGACGGAAGCACACACTCTCTGAACCATGACATCTGCGCATTGAGTCAAGTTGCAAAGAAAGCAGACAAGCACCCCTGCATCAGTTGACCGCACATGTCAGTCTAAGGGCGCGGGCAGGCAGCTTCTTTGTCAACAGTCCATTGAGAACCTACACAGAGAGGGATGCTGTGGTTGGGCTGCAATCATTACACCTAAAACTGCACTTTTTTACCAGTGATGTGGTGCAAGGTATACAGGAAATGGTCTATTGAGCAAGTGTAAAAAAGTCATATGGTCAAGTTTTCATTTACCAATACACTGCGCTGTAATCCTGGATGAGCATTCATAGAGAAGCCCAATTCAGATGTCACAAGAATGATGCACTAACCCATAAATGGTGACGACAACAGGCTACGCCATCATGTATCTACAGGACCATCAGACAGGCAGCACCATTCACTAGCCACCTAATCTAAATGCAACAGGGTTTCAAGTGTATAGCTGCACATTTTCCTTACATGTCCTTACACTGAATCCCTTAGAGGATGAGGTAAACATCAATCAATACAAAGCTATTGTGCATGATGATGTTGTACCTACGGTGAAGCATTTCAATCCCGATGAGGGGGCAATCTTCCAGGAGTGGCTTGACGAGCATGGAACCGGTGCGAACCATACGCCGCGGCCGTCCCAGTCATGAAGAGCTCAACTGGGTTTAGTGATTACAAGCGATTCTGGAGTGGCGCTTGAAACATTATTTTCCACCGCCCTTCAACAATCCAAGCGATGGAATTCCTTGTGGAGTAAAGGTGTTTGCGTCCCTGCAGTGGGGTTCCTCAGGATCTATGCTGAGGCACACTAACGCTGTTGGGGCCCAACACCAAGTTGGTGTTTTAATTTTGCCTCATCTGTTGCCTGTAGCTGTTGCAATAGGTTGCAAGGCATGACTAAGCTGCAACTGGCCAGTAACGGTGCCTCTTCCTGATGCATTACCTTTGCTACTTCTAAATACCCCTCCCTCAGCGCCCACACAGACACTGGGCATGTCAGATACTCTACACCAGGGGTTTTCAAAGTGTGAGGCGCGCCTCCCCTGGGGGGCGCCAAAGAGTTTCTGGGGAGGCGCGAAAAAAAAGCAGGGAAATATTTTGTTTAAAATAAAATTATTTATGCTTTCTGGAAAAGAATAAAATCGAATTTAATAATATTTCAATTTTAATAATCCTGACAGCGGACGTGTCAAATGATTTTGAAACGAAACATCTGATTAAAAGCAAGTACCGGTCGAGGTTGTAGGTGGAGGGCGACCTGTGCTTGTTCCTGTCATCAGTACAGCCCCGCATCCACCGTCTGTGTGCAGCCAAGACGCAGACTCACCGCTCCCCAGTGCTTAATTTGTGCTGGGGCTAGCCAGGGCACAGCCCCGGCAAATGCCAAGAATCCGATTTAGCGCCCCGGCAAATGTCTTACTCAGAATCAGAGCCCCGGGCTCTAAAGTGCACCAACAACACGTATATTAAACTGGTATTAAACAACGTTACGTCCAGTGAACATTACAAGAGTAGGTGCGCGACTCCGCGAGCCAATCAGAGCCTAATATGTAAATAGATACACGCACGCACAGACAGACAGACTGGAAGCTTAAAAAAATATGACAACATCAACGTTTAGTTAGGTACTGATAGCACGCCGACAAAACAGATTCAGGGTTAACGTTAACGCAGCACAAAGCTGGCTTCTGGGCTGGCAACACAGAGGTAGGAAAAGTTTAAAGTTTAAAGTTGGGGGGGGGGGGGGGGGGGGGCGACGCGAGTTGAGCCCCGGCATCTCTTATTTTACAAATTAAGCACTGCCGCTCCCATTAAGGTAGAGAAGGCTATGTAGGCTATCCATGGTAGGGTTAAAAAGAGTGAACAATGTGTATTTTTCCCAGAGCGTGTTATAAACTTTACTTAACGGGTCAGCCCTTACGCATGGTGTCGGGAAGCAGCATTGCGCACCAATGGGTTGTGTACAGGGGTTAAAGTGACCTTCGATTAATAAGTAAATAAATCTGATTGCCAGTTTCATACATAATAATGTCAAGCAAGTTCATTTTCATATGCTGAAGCCTGGCGTTCCTTCCAGCTGATGCAATCGAGATACTCACTCAACAAATCAGAAAGTGTAGTAATTATTATTATTATTATTATTAATAATATTATTATATTATATTATTACTTACAACTAGATTCCATTTCCACTGAGACCACCCACACAAAAACTGTATGCAAGGGGCTTTAAATAAAAGCGTATGCATCCACCAATTAGTCATACAGGATGTTATGTTACATTATGTTATCAGTATGTAGGAAGTGAAGCAGCTGGGAACGCATGGGAGGGGAATTTGTCTATGCTATGAGAAGCCCCCCCCGAGGACCCGAGGACAGTCCTGCTTTACTATGGAAAAACAGGCAACAGCAACAGACAGAACAACTCAACGGACTACAGGTCAGATGGATGGACTCGATTTACCTTAGCCCTGAGCACAGTGCAGTGCAGTTCACTGGAGCTCGGCTCGTAGCGCAGCTCAAACTCCAACGTGCCCAAGGAAGCTGGGGAAATAAGGAAGAGAAACACTTAGGAAGCAGACAAAGACAAACAATTATCATTCATTAGAAAAAGCAGCCTCGGACTCAAACGTGATTTGCAAACACGACATCCTCGGAAATAAATACATTTGTTAATCGAAAGCATGCAACAAAATTAGAGATATGTCAAACACACCATGCGCTCAGAGGATGGAAATCCCATTACTCAGGCGACACTTGTCACACGACTCTGGGGAGAGTACATCACATGTCAAACGTGCCAAATCCTCTTAAACGGAGCGCAAACCAAAATTCATCAGGATACCTCCATGCATATGTATGGAAGGTGCAATCACATGTGCAGGCAATGTACGAGGATCGTCTCAACCGTCACACACATTAGCGTTCTTCCAGTGTAGTTAGTCTCAGGGACTAACAAAAGAAATATCTTAAGTACTATTATGCCAGTCCTCACAAACCTCAACAAAGCACGGATTACACAATGTACCATTGGCTTTATATTGCGCTGTACGAGTAATGGACAAAAAAAGTTGGCCTTGAGGAAGAGAGGCTAACTAATATCTGAAAGGGTTTTGTCACATCAGGAGGCTGTGTTCAAACTGAGAGCTGTAAGCGGAGGGTCACAGGTGTTAAATCTACCGGTGCATGAAAGCCCAGCCAAGGTCTGTCCGCTGACTTCTCTGGTTAAATGCTTAGGGGAGGGGGGCTATGAGACACACAGGAAAAGACAAATTCCTGCTATCTCGCGTAAATTGACTCAATCTTCACACATATTTCAGGCAGGTCCAAAACAGATGAACAGACTCGCTGTAGCTTCGAGCTATTTCGAGGAAACTGCCTTCTTAATGGCGTCGCCTCACAGAACCGTAAACACAATAAAATAAAATGAAATTGAAACAAAAAAGCACTTAGTGTACTTTCCGCTTCGCAATCCATGCAAGTTTTCCAAATTCTGCTTATGTTTCTAATTCCGTACTCACCCACAATGGCTTGCGGCAGCCAGAGGTGGAGAGAGCCGAGTGCTGTGCTTTGACATCACTTATGCGCATAGAGGAACTCTGGGAGAATGCTACTCTGTTAAATAGTGTCCATTATGTTTCATTAAGGCCTAGTTCTTTAGTTTACATGAGACAGACCAGCCGGAACATGAAATGCTCCCTGGTCCGAGCCTAGCAACGCATCTACTGAGGCACGGGACTGAGACGATCCCTCACTCCGATGCTACTCGGCTCTTTTACAATCCCCGCAAGCTCATCATTCTCCTCCCCGGTGGGTGATACGGTGGTTTAAGTTTTACCCAAAATATTTCCGGCAGGTCCTAAGGCATAAGTCTGCGCCTTTCGTCTAGGGTCTATTGCCTCATCAAAGACTCCTGATGTCTGTAGTTTAGCAGACTGGGCTCATTGAAACACACATATATGTTTCAGGGGTTTTAATGCGGATTGCATTATTCATATTATTTTTATATGCAAACATGAATAACTTATTAGTTGTTTCTCATGATCAACCTCTCTTGGGACATTGGTAGAGAGGCAGCCATTTATCTATCTTCATATTGTGCAGCAGGAGCACAACACTTTGTGTCTGGTTCCATAAATTAGACCCTTGTGTACTTGGACATATTAACTCAAGAGGTGCTCTGCACTACCTCAGACTCGCACCTTAGAGGAAAGTTTCACCCGTAAGACAAGTTATATATCATCAATCTGCACCATTCAGTGCATTCCAGGAGGTATTTTATGATGAATTGTTGTAATTTACTTTTATATTGTACCCACTTTTCCCTCAGCCTGCCTCGTCTGCTTCTACTTCAGTTATTGATTCCCTACATATCTCAGAATGACTTTCCATGTCCCCCAGAGAGCTTGCCTGAACTCGTTACATCCAGCAGTTGGTTACACGTGTAGGTAGAGAGAGTGAGAGTAATGAAAGTGATAGCGATAGCAATGGTAATGGCGTGTGTTTTCAAGAAAGTGCCACTTACTCAAAACACAGCATGTCTTGCATTCTGGTCTATCTTATCTACTGTCGGTGGAGAAATTGGTGTCTCTGCCTCTTCTACGATGGATTTCTCCCTGTGTTATTGATGAACGTTGATGAGGAACTGACGCCAAAACCTTTACTGTTGATGTTTTGGATGTTTCGTGAAAAATGTTAAACCCTATTAAACTCCATTGTAGCTGCACTGGAAATACCTTCACATGACGTCAGATCATCTACCTATGTTTGGCCAGTTATTAAATACACCACCAAACAACAAAATGGGCCCAGGAATGCCACGTATACTACCATAAGCTGTTTTTAACAGTAATACAGTGTTTTCGGGTGGATTTTTCCTTTAATCTTACACTGATACAAAATACATAAAGTCCTCCAAGTCACCTGACATTTTTGTGGTAATGTCAAGGTGCTGGGATCACAATGACCAGGACCAACTTGGTCGTAACATCTTTTGCCACAAGGAAAATATTGGTGGAGCAAGAACTGTTGTGTGGACCTACTGTGAGTTTTAAACTTTAAAGCCGCACTAGGCTAGATTTTGTAATGTAAAAATACGAACATCTTCTCAGCCTAAATCAAACTCTGTACCATCTCCGCTAATTGAGATGCTGGAGATTCACCCTATTTGACCAAAATGAAATTCTGGTGTCGGGTATGGTCAATGGTAGGAAATGTTCGTGGTACACAGGAAGTGACGAATGAAAACTTAAGAGTTAAATACAAACTGTTTCCTAAACATCAGGAGTGTTACTATTTGTATTTGTATCTGTATTTGTTTAACCAACCAAATGGGCGATGCTTAAGCCAGAAGTGGGTGTGGGTATAGACTGAAATGTTTAAAATCCCCTAAATTCTATGGGTTCGTTTTCCTTTTAATAATTGCCATTGCTATTGTTGAAGGACTGCGTAAACTGCCCAAAACTTTTACTACTTCTACTTTTTGTTTAGTTAGCATGTTCTGGTATAAATAAAAATGAAAAGAAAATGAAAGATGAAAGAAAAATGAAAAGCTCACCTGGAGCAATATATCTTATCTGAGTAGCTGTATATCACTATGCCGCTATTCAAATTCCTCTGCATTGCATTTTGTGAAGCATGAGATTTAGTAGCCTGCAGCAATGAGGCGACACAACATCCCCTGCTGCACTGATATGGGTTCTTCATCCACTCCCAGTCAAACAAACTCCTCCTCACACAGTCTGTCTAGCAGAGCAGTTGAGCAGACCCTCTAGGACAAGAAAAAAACCAAAGAAATCCTACACTAATGGTTCACTAATGCTAAATTAGTGATCAAAATAATGATTCCTTTTTCCCAGAGCAAACCAAAAGCAGATGGACAAACAACACTCTCTCTCTCTCTCTATTGCAGCTCCCTGTGTAAAGCAAGCACCAGCAGACTGAGAAACACAAATAAACCCTGCCCCCTCCTAATGAGTTCAATGGGAAAACCAGTGAAGTTATTTTCAGTTGAATGTATTCTATAGGCATGCTATTAAGACATCCAATTAATACTGAAAACATGAACAGCTTAAATGTGAAAAAGGTCATCAACAATCAGTCTTTTCATTTCAACGCTCCTTCAAATTTAATGAGTCGTGGTTGGACTCCATACAGTTCTAAGCGAGCCGGTACAAAGGGACAAAAATAATTGTTATCTGCTTATGTTGGTGATGACTTCAGTGCTTGCTGGCTACTCTCCAAAAAATTGTGCTTAATCAACCACAGTCGCAACAAATTCACAAATTCACAAATTTCCTGATTTAAACTTTCTGCGATTGTCATTTTGGTGAAGAATCGGTATTCCCCACCACTAGATGTGTGTATCACCTTAATTTACCATGCACACACACATATCATGCTCAACCATATCAACAGCTAGCCTCAAGGCATCCTCTCTATGCACTCATACCTTTATACAGATGTGCACAAATACACTGCATTACACACAAACACACACATGCCAACAGCCAGCCTCACTGCAGTCGTCACTGTCCGAGCTGTTGATCTCCACCGAAGTGTCCATGCTGCTGGTCAACGACAGGGACCCGCCCCCACCCATGGCTCCTCCCTGGGGCAGCAGCGGGGACAGGAGATGGGTGCCCCCCATGCTGGAGGCCACGCTTCCAGGGCTGAGGACCAGCGGGGTGCCGGTAGGGTTCAGGGAGACGGGGACGGGGGAGGTGGGGGACAGGCGGGGGAAGTAGGCGGAGATCTGTCGGATGGGTCTGATGGGGCCGGGGCAGACGTCAATGGCCATGTGTTCCTGGATGGAGATGCTGAATTTCTTTCCTCTACGCACCGTCATAGAGTCTGGAAGAACAAGGAAAGAGTGGGGACAAATGCAGTAGGATAAGAAGAGTTTCCATCCAGCAAATTTTATGAAAACGTTTGTAATGTCGGGGGGAAAAAGCGTGTTTCCATCAGCTGGGTTGAAGTGAAGTGAACATAGAACTATGTCAAGAACTGATAGTACTGGGACAAGCTGTTGTTTTTTGGTGTCAGCTAATGTTGAGCATATTTCATGGAGTCCAAACACAAAATCAATGCACTTCATCATATTTTAATGGACCAGGACACTTCTAGGAGGTTAGACAACCTTTGGCTGAAAACATTGCTCTGTCACCATTACCATTGTTATTTATCCCATCATTTATTTTCTGCCTCAAACAAGTGTAAACATGTTTTTGTGATATTGAGGACATTCTATTGAAATTTGTCTTTTCCAAATTACTTATATGGAAAGCCAACTAACAACAATTTTCATTTCATTTAACTTTTATTTAATACTCGAAGAACACATTGAGGAACCGGGGCTTTTTCAAGAGTGCAGCTGTGGCAGACTTGAGGAGGCTCGTTGTCATCGCTGGCTGTTATCAGGTGGAAACTGCTGTTGCCGTCCACGGTCGTGTAAGATGGCGCGGCGATGGCACTGTTCTCCCCCTGGAGAACCACAGTCGCCCACATCGCGTGCCACTGTAGCGCTGTAGCAAGTCTTGCTACAACCGGGGCTGCAACCGGGGCCCAGTCTGCCACAGCAGCATTTACAGCATTTACTATTTAGCATCAATTGCAACATTCATATTCAAAGTCAATCAGTTGTCAGATTCTGAAATTGTCCCATTACAACCAAAGCTTCAAATTTCAGGGCATACTGCAAATGGTTACAGGTATATGGAGCGCAAAATGTAAAAGCAATCTTTCTCAGGTCAGTGCCCACCAGCCAGCCAAGATATGATGGTAAATTTTGGACAAGAACTTTATAAATATACAGAAACCAATGCTGATCTCTTCCGTACCATAGACATCTCTTTATAATTTTAAGAGCCAAATGGTGTACAGCGTTTAGGGGATTTAGAGTGCAGTTCACTGGATTCTATAGATTACACCACCATAGTCTAAACCAGAGAGAAAGGTTGCTTCAGCAGTCTTGCAGAACACAGAGAAAAAAGACTAAGGATAAAAGTTGAGTCAACATCCAGTAGTGGCCAGATGTAAGTACTACAGCCCCGGAATCGGCATAACAGTAGAGAACAGTGTCATCGGCATAGAGATGTGCATTAATGTATTAGGGGACAGGACCTAACATTGAGCCTTGGGGAACTTGCACTTCACCCAACACTAAACCTTTGATCAGAAAGAACAGAAACGTCTAGTAAAGATGTAATATATCTCTTGTGATGTCAGTTGTTCGCTCATACTGCCATCTTCTATCGCTGTTGAAAATGCCAGTAGGTGGGGCAGTGTTTGGGAGTGTGTTGAAACTCCAGTGGGTCTTTGTTCCAAAACAGAGTACGAGCTGGAAAGTGAGTTTTGAACCCCCCCACAGCTATATTATGGCCAGTACAAATCATACTATTGCACCTTTAAACTTTCTTTGACACAATACTCTAGTCAGTTAAAGATTCTCCTGAACAAACACTTGATTATTGTCGGATTTTCCACATATTGAAATGTTTAAATATGAATATGAATTTAATGTCATATAATGTAGAGTTTAAGGCAAAGTAATCCCAAAGTAAGGGAAAGGAATCAGATGAAATTGCTGTGATGAAAGAAACCAACAGATGACATTTGGAATCTGTGACAGATGAAAGCAATTCTAGCTAGATACAAGTGGGAATAGAAAACATCAAGTGTAATTTGAAAACCAGTTTGAATCTGGCTTATTTTAGATCAGCTCATGTTTTTATGCTGCCGTTCCACTGATGTTATTGTCTGTCACGTCGGTGTCTGTTCTGTTTCTTTTAAGTTTCTTTCATATTGTTGTTGTATTGTGAAGCACGTTGTAACCCCCGGTTTTGAAAACGGTGCCATACAAATAAAGATTGAGTTACTTACTTTGTTTAACATAGCATGCATGACTGAGCCAGGGCACATGTTCTCATTGCATCATTCACTCCGTCAGGAAACATTTGTCATGAAGTCTAAAGCATTCACTGTAACAAATGTTATTACAGTTTTATCTGGCATTAAATGAGACACTAGTCAGACAGTAGTATGAGGGGAAAGGGAAGCTGGAAGACAATCTCACTGACAAGTCTCTACTTTGACAGGATGGATGCAGCATTTTAACATCCCTCTCATACACACACACACACTGTCAGGCTCCAGAGTGTTGGCAGTGCCCTGTCGTAGTGATGAATACCCTCCGCCAAGAACAGGCAAGTGCTGGCATTAATGAGGGTCTAATTCCATAATGGCACTAATCACATAATACAACTAATGAAAATGGATATCAAACATGATATGATCAGAGTGTGACTGGGATTCAGGCTGACAGAGGATTCCCTTGTACAATGAGGGGACTATCTGGGCTTTTCATGTCTCTGCGAGGGCCAGAGATGCTCAGTTATGTTTGCATGGACTGCAAGCAATTTTGCAGCGAAAGTAGAGCTTATTTAAGAGATGAATGCATTCATCCAAATTTCCTTTATTACAGTTGTAGTGATTTTGAAAAGCAAATACGGACTTTGCACCTTCAGGCTTTTGTTCCAACATTAACTCTTCTTTAAAGGGAACAACTGAAACCCAGTAAAAGCTTTGAAAATGTAACAAATCCTGTTATTGTAGTAATCGACCAGTGAATATAATAATGTCTCATTATTAAAGGGGGGGGGTATTGTACTCATTTTGGGCTATTTAAACTGTTCCTGGGGGTCTTTACAAGACGCTTGTGAAGTCTATATTAAAAAAATCCTAAAACCAGCTTCTGTGGTGTGTGTTTCAGTCTCTCATTTTCTCCACTGTAAAGAACAGGCTGTTTTGAGGGCGTGGAGATTGTATGTAATGAGCACTGCTGTGATTAATCAGAGCAGTGCTCATTACATACAACCTACACGCAATCGCCTGGCAGAGGCGGAGAGCAGAGCGCTCATGCTGCTCAAGGTAAACAAATAAGCTTGATGCAGAAATCTACCATGGCGGCCGCTCCAGAACCAACACTGAGACCGGACATGTTTGAGCCGGAGTCTGACCCAGAATGGGAAGAGGCAGCTGAGGCGGTTCCACTTAGCTTCTCAATGATAACAATTCTGTGTAATATTGTACTTTGTTTTGTGTATGTGGGTGTGTGAGCGACACTCTCTGCTGTAGTCGGTCTGTTTATGTCTCATGTCCATAAGCTTATTGAATACAACTTGCAGACAAGCTAGGATTGACAATTTTGTTGAGCTAGTTAGCCAATATATTATTGGATGCAATCTATTTGCATCCAAACAGCGCAGCCAAACAACCAAACGCGATTGTACTAATGGTGGCTAAAGTTTACCAAGCCTGACACGTTCGACAGACTTATAAAACAGACACTGGTCCCAACAAATAACTTAAAGATGAGTCCTGACTCCAACCAATAACTTTACTTTACTTTGCTTTTAATGACTCCAGTTTTAGTTTTCTTCCACAAGCCCGTGGCTAGCCCCGCTAGCTCGTTAGCTAACCAGCAGTGAATATACTAACCAGACTAATTTGGTAAATTAAATCAAAACATGGTGACACTTACAGATTCCAAGTTTGCAGATGGTTCACGTACCTTATGAATTGCTCCATCTTTAAGCTTCAATTTAGATGCTAATCCTGCCGTTGCTCAAGCAGTCTGAGGACTGATCATCACATACAGAAAAAACTGTAGCCGTTCCCATTAAAAATAAAATGAATCCACTCTGTCCTGGCATTTTCGCGTGTTGGGAGACTGTGCAGGGATCTATGTTGCTGCCTGCATCCTACAAAATAATAACTGGAGAGTTGATATATCTCGTAAATATGTTGTTTTAGCTTCACTCATCGCAAAGTTATGGTGCATTCCAGTGTACTCGAAAAAAACGGCGTCCGAATGTGATATGCGCCGATTCTATTCACTAATGGCGCTGTAGTAGTTGATGTTGAGTTTAGATGCTTGTAACATTCTGAGACTTACCATACAAACATGAGTTTGCTGCGGGCGATTATGTTTTCCCAAGCAGATGCACTGGAACACATTTAGATTGTAAATTAGGAATACCGACTCGGAATTATCGATTTCCAAGTACCATAAGCAACGGCTTGCGGCACTGCCTTGAGCTGCATTTTGCAATGACGTAAATGGGATTGGTTGTTCACCTGGGCGTGGGCATGCTCTGAGAGGGGCTGGATTTGCCCCTTATGACGTCCAAAGGAACCATTTTCTGAAACGGGCTGTTCTTCTCCTATCTTTGGCACCGTTTTTGGAAAAAGGAAAATACAGAAAAACGGGTTGACTTCCAGATTTCACATTTTTTCAGCTGCTTAGGAAGTAATTTCCTGTGGAACATGTATAAGCGCAAGGAATAAACCGTTTTCCATAATATGGGACCTGTAAATTAACTGGCAATTATGACTTTGTAAGGGGTGTTTTAACTGATGATGCAATAATCATAGTTAGTACTTAGTTAGTACAAAGTATTGACTTATAACATTCTTCTCTCTCTTCTTGCCTTATTAGACATGTGAGGTTATTACATTACCCAGTAGGCTTTATTACATTTTCAACCCATTAAGAGGGACATTTTATTACATTTTGACAACTTATTATATTATTGCTACAGTTGCTACAGACCTACATAATTGGCAAGTGGTATAAAAATCACATTTTAGGTGTCAACCACAGACAGTAAACAGAAAATGCCCAATGCTGAATTCCGAATAAAGAGACACTTTGGAGGATGTTGGTAATCTAAAGCAGTCAGAAAAGTATTATTTTCAATTTTCAGTAATTACCCCAGATTATTCTTTTGGGAGTAATCTGCCCAACACTGGAATTAGTTCCACCCAGCCCATGTCAGCAGTGTCACAGCAAGTCTCACCAGTGACTTTACAGAAGGTTAGCCTACTGCTACAATCCCATATGCCATTAAAAAGATGTTAGGATTGGCAGAATGGCTTCAGCTGCCTGCAGAAGTTTACTTTATTGTCAGGAATCGTTAGATTTGAAGCTGTGGATGACCCAGAATGGTGGGCTATAGTTTATGGGCTACAGGGATGTGGTTGTGTGAAAAAAAACTTGCCTGATAATCCTTGCAAAAGTCATTAGAGAAAACAGCCATGCTACAACTGACCTTTTATTTCTTCTGTTTTAGTCACTATCTATTTTGCAGAGTAATGGGGGCATTATCATGATTATGTAACAGAAACTTGACAAATGAACTTGCTCTCCCTCTCTCTCTATATATATACAGTGGTGGCCAAAATTATTAGAACACTTGGCATACATTTAAGAGGTTTCAGTTGTTTTTGTTCAATTGGCCATTAAAATACCCATAAAACGAATGAAATATATAGAAAGTCATCATTATGCTCTATAAACCATAGAATAGAGCCATCATAAGGAGATTTACGTCATTTTCCTTACAAAAAACAAGCTAGGCTTATTTCACTGTCAATGTCACACAATCATGTTCCTTCACAGAAG
Source organism: Hoplostethus mediterraneus (assembly GCA_034670385.1). NCBI lineage: Eukaryota > Metazoa > Chordata > Actinopteri > Trachichthyiformes > Trachichthyidae > Hoplostethus > Hoplostethus mediterraneus. The sequence continues at coordinate 2,492,138 of JAXDDW010000037.1, read as the reverse complement.
AAGCCAAATTACTTGTGTAATCATTGTCAGGTGTGATGGTGGTTAAATTGATGGTGATGCAAGAGTCTTAGGACACAGCTGTGTGATTCTTTTGAATTGTTGCAAAAGGTGGACATACCAAATATTAAAGTTAAAAGTGGATAAAAACAGTAGGACTCACTTCATCTGATATTTGTTGTGCTCAGAGCCCATCTGCATGTTTCATGAACATTATGAAATGAAATCATGTTTTGGAGGCAAGAAAAGGTCAATATTTTCAGATCTGTCAGGTGTTCTAACAATTTTGGCCACCACTGTATATATCTCTCTGGCATTACTGAAGTCTTCTCTGCCGTAGTCTGAGTCATGAGAGCTAACGCAGCGCTGTACCTAGGATGACTGCACCGCTCCGTGCCAAACTGAACCCGTGATCCTTTGTCACTGGATTCCCGGTGTAACCGAATACACACCGCTGTTTGCTTTTCATATTTTCTTTACAGAGTCAGGCGCAATGTAGCCTCCAACACACCTCAGTGGTCTACTGTAGAAAGCTGACAGCAGGCGTTTAACGCCTGCTGTCAGCATGTGTGTGAGAGAGAGATGAAAGGAAATTGGATGTGTGTGAAGAGATAGAGATTAGGTAAGCATGTACTGTATTTTAGAGTTTTACATTGGGGGGGGGGGCGGGGTTGTACTGACTTTAGTGATGTTTTATTCCTTAGCCCAGTATTATTCATTTAGTCTCCATCTTTGTCTCTCAGCCTCATTGCTGTGGTGTTTCTCACTGCTCTTCCCAGAGATCACCTGTCACCAGTTTCACTTTCTGTAGGTGGCGCTCTTTTCTTTGTCTGTTCAGCCATGGCCGCTATCGCTTCATGCTAACTACCCAGTTCTCCTTCTTTTTGTTCCAAACAAACCGGAAATGTAAAACACATCATTTCCTGTCTCCAGAGGATTTTTCCCAGGAAAGACCCACCTGACACAGAGTATTTAGAACAACAAATGTAAAAGCTGAACTGGCTGGAGGTTGAATCATTGTTGTGTTAAAGCAATTGGCGAGAGAGAGTAGCAAAACATGTTACGTATTTATACTTTATTCACTACTAATAATTAATAACTAACTAATCATTACTTCACAATGACACTTAGTTTCTGTTCTGTCTACATTATCCCTAGTGAAAGCTTATAGCTAACTTAATTTGTCGCAATGATCACAAATGTCTTCATGGATGCTTTATAACAGTGTTATGTTATTTTTATTGCATTATTATGAATATCCCCATTCTTATTCTTTTGTTGTGAAGTGAAGCGCTACACAATACACTTCTTATTCATTTTGTATTTTCTTTTTTCATTTTCTCTTAATCCTATTCTTATCCCTATCCCAAAATCTTATCTGTAATCACATTAGCCATATTCTTTTTCACTGACTTCCCTTTATTATCCTCATCCGGGAGGTGCTCGTCGCTAAAACAAACCGCCGAAGCCTTGGGGTCTCTGGTAGCCAGGCTCCGATTTAATTCGGAGCCTGGCTACCAGATGCCAAAAATATGTCCCCGAATTAATCCAGTTGGCTGTGGGTAACCGCATCCCGAGGATTTAACAGGAGAACGAAAACCTGGAGCAGCAGTAGGGACAGCTGCACAGTTGCCTCAGCGTGTTATTGGACAAGCATCGGGGAGTAACGGTATGTAATGTGATTAACGAAAAAAAACAACTAGGCAACAGTTAACGTGTTGGAGTTCTAAAGATTTTTTTTTGCCATTTTTGCCTTTATTTAGCACTCAGTAGAGAGAGCCAGGAAAGATCGGGTGAGAGACGAGGGATGACATTAGAGAGGTCCCGGGCCGGATTACAACCCAGGATGTCAAGGTTACGCGGTAAGACCACTGAGCCACCAGGATGCCAGCGTGGTAGAAATTCTGACGAAAGCACAGCAATCAGATGAGAGAATGGGAAAAAGTTGCTAATCGACGACGTTCCTGCGTCTAATAACTAATACACTTGTATCAACTCAGTATCAACTCAGCAATGACTGATGACTGACAATAAATTATTATTTGGTCACCAAACTATCTTAGAGGGAACATTGGTCCTGATCTAGATCCAAACAGATTTTTTAAAATGTTTACCTTGGATTCAATTGTGCTGAAAGAGGTGCAAGGTATCACAGCCGATTGACACCCACAAGGTTTTGATCAATGCGCATCATTTTGCACAATGAGCATGAACTCTGAAATGCACGAGTGTGAAATGCTGTGGACACGAACAATGTGATATTTACGTTCCTCCACCGTCAACACCGTTAATCAGACACGGTGGTTTCCGACATCAAACAACTTCCTGTTTTTGGTGTCCCCCCCCCCCCCCCCCTTGGGAAAATGGATTTCTGATACTTATACAACACAATATTGATTCAACCGCTATCCAGTTCATGAAAGTATTTCCATTTTCAGTTCTAAACACCCAGGGCCATATGTATAAACCAGGCGTACGCACAAAAAATGTACTTTCGTCACTTTCCACGTAAGTTTCCAAATGTATATAAATCCACGGGCGGCGAGAATGTGCGTACCGGTATCCTTCACACCATGCATACCATACGCATTTTTTGTTGCGAGTTGGCAAAAAAGGATAATAAAAGTGTGAATTTGGGTGACATTTTATTTAGAGATTTTTTTGTGTTAGGATGTAATCTATAGTTTAAAAAAAACCTTCACTGTGATTACATAGTGTTGCCTGAGTGGTTAACAACCTTTTTTGACAAGCCTTCATTTCATTCTATCTTGAGTAAATATGTTTGTCACTATGCATTATAATAATTATAATGATAATGATCTTTATATAAATAAACAAATAAATACATGATTTTTATATAAATAAAGATTATTATTCTTTATCCTATTATTGGGGAGTAAGAATAACCTACACTATATAAAGGCTGTAGCCGTGCGTAATGGCTGTGCCACATGATACAATGGTTGCTTTGGCGTTGCTGGAAGATATTGCTATTGCGCAATTTAGGTGAGAACGAGTCTTCAGAGACCGTACTGATTTTCTGGTCCATGACGTTGACTGGCTAATGCGCCGCTTTGGATTTCCAAGCGCTGTTCTCTTTGAATTGTGTACTGAACTGGACCCTGTGTTGGAACGGCACTCTCGGAGAAACCGCAGCATCCCCGTCCATCTACAGGTATTGACAACAATCGGGTTTTTAGTGACGGGGATGTTTCAGCTGAAGCTTGCAGACAGATCAGGGATATCCTGAGCTGCCCTGAGCCGGGTCATGCCCATAGCGTGGGGTGGCATAATTTCTTTGAGTAATAGATACATCAGGTTCCCTTACACAGCAGCTGAACAGGCCAACATCAAAATGCAATTTGCAGCGATTTCCCAAATTTCCGGTTTCCCAAATGTAATATATGTATATAATATTGTTTTGTATAATATGTATATAATATTTTATACCCTCAGGTGACAATGGGTATGCATTGAAGCCATGGTTATGCCATTTACAAACCCCCAGAGCCACAACAGACGCGCTGTAATGTGGTGCACAGCCGTGCACTCTGTGGTAGAGCGTTGCATTGGGCTTTTAAAAGGGAGATGGTTTCGGTTACTTTCTGCCATTCAACTTGTTTCATTTGGTTGGTAATGCCAGAGCTTAGGCTTCTAAATAATACGCATTTTCATCTGTCATTTTGATCAACCATTATTTCAAGTTCACAGTAAGTTCACAGTAAAATTGCGCTTCTTTTCTTCTATTTCTTCTTAAATGCTTCCGCCGTTTCTCCTCAAAACTAAACTAAATGCTGGCCCTTATGCAAACCAAGCAGTTGGGGGTGTGTTGGAAGCCATTTATAGTAAATTGTGGGCATGGTCAGAAGGCTCGTGCACCTGCACACAATTTAAGGATGATTGAGATATATGAAGAACAAACACATGGGAACAGACGTACGTGGGGTTTTATACATCTGAGCGTATGCATGTTTCCTGTTGTGTGCGTACACAGATTTCTACACCTAAATCTACACAGAGTTTTATACATCTGGCCCGCGGTGTCAGGTAGGTCTTTCTGGGAAAACTGCTCTGGAGACAGGAAGTGATGCGTGTTTTACGTTTCCGGTTTGTTTGGAATAAACAGAAGAAGAACTGGATAGTTAGCATGACATGGCATGGCATGGCTGAACAGACAAAGAAAAGAGCACCACCTACAGAAACTCAAACTCCATCAACATCAATCAAGGAAAAAGACGCCACAGTGCTGGCCATACTGTTTGATTGACAGGCAATCTCTGATCCTTTGTCCTCTGGTGCACAGGAACTGATGCGTTTTCTACAAATGTTTGAAGCAATGCAATCCACAAGTCCCTGATGTGAGCGGTGGCGCGATGATCAAAACGAACAGAACGGTTTGCGAGTCCTGTGCCGCTACACGCTATGTCTGTAGCCATCAATTAGAGTTGCAAAGCACAGTTCATCTCTTCAGAGTGTTTTTAAAAAAATGGGGCTCCACTGGGGGGAGTGGGGTGGGGTCGTTAGAGGACCGGGCTTAGTCACTTTTAATTCAACGGGCAGGACTGTTTATCGGAGGGAACATTCTCACACATGAAAGTCAAATCCGCTGTGCGTCCGGCGACTCATATTCAGCCACAGTGGGATTACAAGGCGAGACTCGGCACTGAGGAGGTAAGCTGATGAAAAGCGCACTAGTGGGGGATATGCTAATGAAGGTGCAGTAACTTCTCTTTCTCCCTCTCTCTCGCAGCCACTTCTTTACTTTCTTATCTTACCTGCCTGTCACTCTCTTGCATCCTTTGTTCCCATATAGTGTCTGCAGATTATTTCTCTCTCTCTCTCTTTCTCTTTCATTCCCTCCCTCTCACTTGTTTTTTCTCCCTACCTGTCTTTATTTGTCCATTTTTCGCCCTCTCTTTCTCTGTCTCTCTCTTTATGTTTGTGACTGTGCATGTGCATGTGTGTGTGTGCATGTGCGCAGACAAGGTGTCAACCGGAACAATACGAAGCCTATTGAGACCCGGTGAGGGGCTGATCACTGAGTCACTTCTCCTGTTTGATGCTGTGAGTCCACATACTGGCCTGATGATTGATTGACAGTTGTGATGGAGAAAGGTGAGAAAAGAGAGGGAGGGAGGGCAAGCGGTGATACCGATACCGGCATTGGATGTTGTGCCGATACAAGACCAAAAGTGACGTTGACAATTTTACTCGCCACTTTTTTACAGGTGCAGTAACATTTTCACTGTCCTGAAGCACAAAATTACCATAATATATCTGTGGGGATGTTGATGATCATGTTAATGATAGTTGTTGATCAATACCAATGACTTAACTAGGTCGCAGAACTAGAACCAGGTGCTGAGATTTCTGGCTTTCAAAACTCACTTTCCGGCCCGTACTCTGTAGTTAGTAAGCAATTACCTTACTTCTCTACATTGTGAAAATGTCACTTTATTGTTTAGGGCAATTCCAGGCCACCGTAGTTCAAGGGGACATAGATTACATAATGCAGCTTTAAAGATAAATGGTAAATGGCTGCATTTATATAGTGCTTTTATCCAAAGCACTTTACAATATACATCGATCAGCCACAACATTAAAACCACTGGCAGGTGACATTGATTATCTCATTACAGCATCACCTGTCAAGGCATAGGATATATTGGGAAGCAAGTGAAGCAAGTGAAAGTCAGTTCTTGAAGTTGATGTGTTTGAAGTAGGAAAAATGGGCAAGCGTAAGGATCTGAGCAAATTTTGACAAGGGCCAAATTGTGATGGCTAGATGACTGGGTCGGAGTATCTCCAAAACGACAGATCTTGTGGGGTGTTCTCGGTATTCAGTGGTTAGTACCTACCAAAAGTGGTCCAAGGAAAGACAACCGGTGAACCGGCGACAGGGTCGTGGGCGCCCAAGGCACCCCTTCATGGCAACGGTATTCGCTGATGGCAGTGGCCTCTTTCAGCAGGATAATGCGCCCTGCCACACTGCAAAAATAGTTCAGGAATGGTTTGAGGAACATGACAAAGAGTTCAAGGTGTTGACTTGGCCTCCAAATTCCCCAGGTCTCAGAGTGCCCATGCTGACCCCTGCCCACTGTCGAAAGCGCCTACAATGGGCATGTGAGCGTCAGACCTGGACCATAGAGCAATGGAAGAAGGTGGCCTGGTCTCATGAATCACATCTTCTTTTAAATCTTGTGGACGGCCAGGTGCGTGTGCGTCGTTCACTTGGGAAAGAGATGGCACCAGGATGCACTATGGGAAGGAGGCAAGCCGGTAGAGGCAGTGTGATGCTCTGGGCAATGTTCTGCTGGGAAACCTTGGGTCCTGGCATTCATGTGGATGTTACTTTGACACGTACCACCTACCTAAACATTGTTGCAAACCAAGTACACCCCTTCATGGTAACGATATTCCCTGATGGCAGTGGCCTCTTTCAGCAGGATAATGCGCCCTGCCATACTGCAAAAACTGTTCATGAATGGTTTGAGGAACATGACAAAGAGTTCAAGGTGTTTACTTGGCCTCCAAATTCCCCAGATCTCAGAGTGCCCATGCTGACCCCTGCCCACCACCGAAAGCGACCTACAATGGGCACGTGAGCATCAGACCTGGATCATGGAGCAATGAAAGAAGGTGGTCTGGTCTGATGAATCACGTCTTCTTTTAAATCATGTTGATGGCCGGGTGCATGTGCGTCGTTTACCTGGGGAAGAGATGGCACCAGGATGCACTATGGGAAGAAGGCAAGCCAGCAGAGGCAGTGTGATGCTCTGGGAAATGTTCTGCTGGGAAACCTTGGGTCCTGGCATTCATGTGGATGTTACTTTGACACATACCACCTACCTAAACATTGTTGCAGACCAAGTACACCCCTTCATGGCAATGGTATTCCCTGATGGTAGAGGCCTCTTTCAGCAGAATAATGCGCCCTGCCACACTGAAAAAATTGTTCAAGAATGGTTTGAGGAACATGACAAAGAGTTCAAGGTGTTGACTTGGCCTCCAAATTCCCCAGATCTCAATCTGATCGAGTATCTGTGGGAAGGACACCTTCAGAGGTCTTGTGGAGTCCATGCCCGACAGGTCAGAGCTGTTTTGGCAGTACGAGGGGGACCTACACAATATTAGGCAGGTGGTTTTAATGTTATGGCTGATCGGTGTATGCCTCTCATTCACCCATTCACACACACACACACACACACACTCACAACCGATGGCAGTGAGCTACCATGCAAGATGCTGGCCTGACCATTGGGAGCAATTTGGGGTTCAGTGTCTTGCCCAAGGACACTTCAACATGTGGACAGGAAGAGCTGGGGATCGAACCGGCAACCTTATGATCAGTGGACACCCTGCCCTACCACTGAGCCACAGCCGCCCCAAAAGGAAAAATCATCATCAATCTGTGTCTGATTGTCCATTCCAGGAGTTATTTTGTGGCAAAATTTGTAATTTACCTTTTTGCTGTGCCAGTTTTCCCTCAACCTGTCTTGTCTACTTTTAGTTCACTTAGTGGTTTTCTACATTTGCCAGAATGCCTTTCAACAACCCCCCCAGTGGACGTTTACGGTTGAGATTTGAGGTTTTCAAAATTCACTGTATCACATTGTTTATTTTGACCAGTTACCCATGGGAATAAGAAAAAAATACACCACCGAACAACAAAATGGACCCAGGAATGCAAGTTACATCACTGACAGTTGTTTTGTGCCATGTTTACGGTTTCCTTTAAGGCAGTGATGGGTCTGGTACTAAGCCACGTCACATACCTTTTAACCACCTTTGAGCCAGATCGTAGCCTTAGATCCTCTGGCAGGTCCCTATTGGCTAGATTAAAATCAAGAGGTGATTGGTTCTTTGGCATTGGGCTCCTAGACTTTGGATTGACCTGCCCGAGGGGTTTAGGCTGCTAAATCTGTATCATCTTTTAAATCACCTCATAAAACTCACATTACTTTTATATGATAACCTTTTAATTGTTTTAATCTTGCTTCTATAGTTGCTTGCTTTCATTGCTTTTGCAATATATATATTTTTTGTTTTGTTTGGAAAGTATTATTTTTATTATTGTTATTATTATTATTATTATTATTATAATGTCATTATTATTGTTATATTATTAATTGTTTATTATAATTATATTAATAATAATAAGATTGCTGTTGTTATTATTAACGCAATTGTTATTATTTTTTATTCAGAATAATTTTCTGAATAGTCAGTAATTACATTATTGTTATTATATTAGTAATAACAATTAGTAATCATATTATTAGTAATCATAATAATAATAATGCTGTTATTGCTATTATTAGTAGTAACTGTATATAACTATTGTAGAATTTCCCCAATGTTACTTTTATAACCTTTATTAATCCAGGGAATGTCGACCACGCTCTTCTCCAGCATTCACACAGTTAAGTGCCTTGCTCAAGGGCACATCAGCGGCAGCCTTCTGGTCACAAGCGCGTTATAATCCAGCACCAAGGGCAGCGTGTAACATATCAGATGGTACATCTCTCCAGCGGAGTAAAATTAGGTTACATCTTAATGTTTTTTTTGTCCACTGATGGTCTAAGTCCGCATTGTTCAGTTACAGTTTTTGAACTGATAAATACTCATTACTGAAAGACACTTAATGTTTGCTGTCAGAATCAGCATTGGCAATGAGAAGGTGGTAAATGGAAAAAAACACGCTGTTGGAAATGAACCTCGACACAGAACGGTGTGCAAAAAACCAAAAACATCTAGTGACTAATAAAGTTTAAATCCAAGCTGAGCAGACAAGCAAAAGAGAGAGAGAGAATAATGAAGAGAAAGAGGGAGGGGCATAAATGCATTTGTTTCCTTTTGTTTTTAAAATCAACGTTTGCATTTATAACTACTGACTGATTTGATTTATCAGTACCCCCTAAAATAAAGGTGGAAACATTTAAATTGAAATGATGGAGTAAGCTTGGAAAAACTATAGAGAGACACACAGAGAGGGAGAGAGAGAATTATCATCCCTTTGGACTGTGGATTAACTCAGTGTGTACTCAAAGTGAACTGACATATGAGCAGTAGGGATTAACACTATGATGCTGCACACCTTTGGCAGCCCAATTAAGAGAAAGAGGGGAGAGAGAGCAAGAGAGAGAGAAAAGGATGCAAAGATTTTAAAAAATGCAAAACCCTCTAAGAAGTGAATGATAGGCAGTAAAAGGTGTAAAAAGCGCAAAAGAAACAAACAGGCACGTTATAGTATGTCCCTTTAATTATAGCATATTAGCAATAAATGAGATTTCCTACCTTTGATTGCGTGAGTGGGGGAGATTCCTTCACAAACAAGTGGACCTCAGTGCATGGGAGTCCGCACTAACAGGTGGTGAGAGAGGCAGTGCGCATCGGAGTGGTAGAGCGAGGTAGAGCGATGGAGGAGAGAGAGAGAGAGACAGAGAGAGAGCTGGGAGTGAGTGAGTATTTAGCCTTCATTAAACAATCTATAGTATCACCGGTGGCGTTACATGGAGCGACAAAGGCGAGAGGAAGGGGGAGAAGAGGAGGGGGAGGGACAGATTGCACAATATTATCCCAGAGAGAGAGAGAGAGAGGATATGTATGTGATAGATTTTGACTTTTAACTCCTTCCTCCCCATCTCTCTCTCTCTCTGCACTCCCTCCTCTCCCTCTTTGCAGTGTAATTTTTGTGTGTGCAATATCCTTCTGGTGCGCCTCGCATTAATCTGACGTGTCAACTGCAATGAACCTCTGCCTTTAATCATAGTACATGTATTAGATTAACTCTCTGTCTCTCTCTCTGTCTCTCTCCCTCTTTATCTCTCTCGCTTGGGGCTGGAGATTGCAGGGGGGAATGCGGAGCAAAATAATGTGCCAACACCAGCATCTGTCTTTCTCTCTCTCTCTCTGTATAATTTGTGGCTAATGATGCCTAATGATACATGTGTGCATGCAACAAACACACACACACACACACACACACACATGCAAACACACATATAAACACACATGCCAACACATGGATGCCCATGCGAAGCAGCAGTTTTCTTTCTTCCTTCCCTTACAGGAAAGGGAGTAGATGATTTGGCCTTGTACCCCCCCCCCTCCCCCTCCATCTCTGCTTCTCCTCATCCACTCCTACCTCTTCTTCTTCTTCTTCTCCCGTGGTCAGATGAGCAGACAGATAGGTGTCCCTGGGGTGAAGGAACCCCTTGTTAAAAATCTCTCCCACCCCTCTCTCCCTCCTCCTCCTCCTCTTCCTCTCCTTCTTCTCCTCTCCTCCTGTCAGCATCTCTCTCGCACTCTCTCTTTCTCTCTCATCCACCCCCACACATTCCTTTCTCTACCCATCCATGCATGCCAAACTGAATTTTTCGTTATCTTGATCCATACCTCTCTCTCCTCTCTCCATCTCACCCTCTGATCTGAAGTGTAACATAATACGAGCCCCGCAGGCCTGCTAAATGGGAAAAAAACACACACCGCTGTGCTGGTTTTTGTCTTGTAAAGCCCAGATGGAACCATTTCCCTGCTGTTTTATGTGTGTGTGTGTGTGTGTGTGTGTGTGTGTGTGTGTGTGTGTGTGTGTGTGTGTGTGTGTGTGTGTGTGTGTGTGTGTGTGTTTGTGTTTGTGTGTGTGTGTGTGTGTGTGTGTTTCTTTGCTGTTCGCTTTCCACCGGCTGACAACCCAGTCCAGGATCAAACCAAGCCCAGGTGCCTGGTTCAGATGATTGTTTTCACAATAAAATGTGTTAAAAATGACTTATTACCTGACTATAATTGTAATCAGTGACATTATCCGCTGGGATACTCATTAGATGCAACTTAAATGAGCGGTGTGGAGAAAGCGGGTCCTTGAAGCAAACAAAGATATAGTACATAAATAAAAACAGAGCAAATTGCAGTAACCGGCAATTATAACGTGTCAAATCATATTAAGTATCAACGTCTCACTGAAATAGTTCTATGTAACAGCTGTAGGACATACAGAGGCAAAGAAAATGAATGAAAAAAGTATGATATGAGAATATACAGAGAAAAATGAAATACATGCTGTGTAAAATAAATGGACAAAATATCAGGATATAAGCAATATATAATAAATGAGAAAGGATATGGGAACATATTTGCTTCTTAAATCCACTGAATCGGCAGTTGAATTCAAATTTGTGTCACAGTCTAAAAAATGTTGTTTCCCCCTTCAAACATGTTTTTGGATAATCTAAGAAATAATCCCAAATGTTTATGTTTATTTATTTATTTTTTAAATTGTGTGTAATGCGTTGCTCTCCAGCCTGTAACGTGGCTTATCGCGTGCAAATTGTTATTCTACCCCTTTGGGAAAAGTGACTTGGAAAATGCGCCGTAACATATTAGACACTAGAAATCCCCTTGAGGATCAGATGAGAATTTATTGCATTTGGCAATAAACACACAGGATGTTTGTCACACGTCTGCCTTGGTGACGTTTGCATGCGGGAACAAATCGGCAGCTCACATGGTGACATGAGTCCATGCTGGCACCGCAACAACAGAACCTCACACGACTATTCATATTCATCTCACTCTGCGTAGATAGAAATCACATTCTGTCACTAGGTGCATTCATGCAGAGTGGCACTAGGTTACAGCTGCACTGGTAAAGGGTATATTGGTTTGCTGATACATCAGACTGATATGCTAGTGCTTTCTAGGTGCTCAGGTGGAGGTAGGGTGAGGGTCTGCAGGATTGGAGTGGAGAGAGTGAAGAGAACTAAGAGAATCGCTGAACAAAACATTTAATACAAGTATGAATGAATTTGATGTATTATTATTATGATTAGTAGTAGCAGTAGCCTGGGTTTCAATGGAGAGTTTTAGTATCCCATGATGGTCTAAATGCTGTTTCAGAAGTTTTTCCAACCTGACAAGAATACATTTCTGCTCAAAACACTGAACCCTGCTTAATTTTTTGGAAAGTTTTTTCAGGAAAAAGAAATTCAAAGTATTAAACATCAACACAAAATATTGGCTAGGGGTGGCTTCACTCCAATAACATCGATATCGGCCTTCAAAGAACAATATCAGTCTGACCCTAGCACCACGTAGGATGGAAATGCACGGGATAGGAAAAGTTCAGTATCCTCATGGAGTGTGAACACAGTTCCGGCTTCCAGGCTTAAGTGGTGTATCGAGACCTATGCAGCACTGGGTGATATAAATAGGATGGACTAGACAGTTGCAGTAGTGGGTCTACAGTCAGATCCCACAGCAGGTGGTGAATGTAGGCCCGGGATCGCGTGGGTTTACTTTGGTAGAGTCCTAGGAAAGCTGGCTGGAGAGCCAGACTGTGATTGGCAATGTAATGCATGCAAAGACTGACAAGCAGAATTTGACCAAGCAGAATTCCTCTGTTGCTGCGGGAAGAACATCTTTTATTGATCTTTCTTGAATAAACAGGCCAATCTTGTCCCGACCACAGTCGAGAACATCTTCCATTTTGACAGATATAGATGTGTTGCTCACAGTTCATTCACTTTAAAGTTTGTTTCACAGTAGAAACTTTTCAGCAGCAGACATTGTCTTACTATTGCTTTAAAGCTGCAGTATTCAACTCTTTTTACATTCAAATAATAAATAAATAGGATATATTATATATGATCAGTGTGTGTCCGTGACCTGGTGTGTCAATCCACCGTTTGCCTGAGATTGGCTTTTCAATGGTATTTGGGACATTTTGGGGCGTGTACCATTTGTTGTGGGGGCGTGGTCATCAGTGAGGTGGTCGTGGCTATCAAGGAAGTCATAGCACAAACAAAGGCAAAACAAAAAAGAAAGAAAAGAAAAGTTAAGCATGAGATGTCAGCGTTGCCTCGGCTTTACGAACGCCGGTTACCTCAGCCTCAGATTAGACGCCGTTTCAAGGTAGACAGCTCGTCAAGATGAGTGACAGGCTTTTGGGCGGTGAAAAGTCGCACATTGTAGCTTTAATCATGGGTTGTCCCTATCTGATCTTTGATTTGTCGCAGTAGGACAACTCTTGGAAGTTTGGCTCTTCAAAGTAAGAGTGATTTCAATCGCAGTCACTCAATTGCACACAATCTCCTTTGTTAGGAGGATTCGGAGACGTCACAAATATAATCGTTAGAACACATACTTTGTAACGGCAGGGTATAGCTTGCCTTGGCAGAGGTTTCTCTGAATGCTTTGCAGCTACACTGTCTAGGGTTTTGTTGGAAGTGAGATAAACCAAGCAGTGCAACTTTTCATTTTACGGCGGAAACCAATGACAACGCATGACAGACTACAAGCTCATTAATTACTGTTGTTGTCCTTGTTGTCACTTTCACTTGCCTTCAGGGTCGTAGATGCAGTCCTCTAAAGTGTAACTTAGTTTACCAATGTCTCCCCTTATGAAACGACACTTGAATGAAGCAGTTTGTTTGTTTTCAAATGAACACTGCCATATGTCCATGCCTAGAGGGGTGCGTGCTCTCTGAGATAATTTAAAGGACAATTGAATAAGGGTAGGGTAGCAAAGTGTGAAATTTCGAGCAGGCAGAAACACTGTTCGAATCTGTTTGAATCCCCAGATGACTTAAACCCTGACTGCTCTAGTGGAGCTCAGACTGTGGGTTCTCGACAGTCGATACCAAATGTTTTTGATCGAAGCCGCCAATATCCAATATTTGTCATCCATTCAATCCGCTTTATTAGGTGCACTTCGCTAGTACCATGTACAACCACCCTTTGACAGCCTGAATTCTTCCAAGTCCTGGATACAACAAGGTTCCTCAAATATTGTCTATCGTCTGAGAAAATGGCACATTATCTTGCTGGAATCTATCTGTTTGAAAGAGGGCAGACTGGTCATCATTAACGTGTACATTCGCTGTGGTGTTTAAATGACACTGTTGGTGCTGAGGGATGTGATGTGTGTCGAGAAAAAGAAGAATGTGCGCCATTCCCTACACCATTACACCTCCACCGGCCTATACTGGATGGATACATCGATTCATGCTCTTTACGCCAAATTCTGACCCCATCAGCACGTCACAACAGAAACCAGAATTCATCTGACCAGGTGACGTTTTTTCCACTCGTCAATCAACCAGTTCTGGAGATAAAGTGCTGTCGCCTCATCTTCTTGTTACAACAGGGAGGAGTACCTAATAAACTTGAAATTGAAAATGAGTGTAGACCAACTCATTCCGATGCCTGCGGTACACCGACGTTAATAACCCAGTTTTGCCAGAGTTATTAACGTCGGTGTACCCCTTACGTATGTTATCGATGAATTGCATAGGCTGCGTAACTCAAATGTCATTTGATGACGTGAAAACACCTTGTTTTATGATCTTTTGATTTTATGTACCCAATTTGAAAGAGAATATTCCTCCATGGGAAACCTTAAAATGAACATCAGTGTGAAAACAGCTGATTTACATCTGCATTCCCCGGCTGCAAGAATCAATTATGTTCCCCAAATGTCACAGCTGCGTTCTTCAGCAGAAGTGCATCCACACGCCGCATCAACTTTGTGACATTTTTGGCTGAGAAGGCAAACACTTCAATTTAAAAAGCTCAAGGTTATGCTTATTTAATTGAATGCCTGTGTTCCGCTATGCAGACCGCGGGACGGATTCACACATTTCACACGTCGCTTTCATTTTCAAGACCTAACGCACCACACTAGTTATTAACCGGGGAAAACGCACACAGCCTTCGTGAAAGTATGATTAAAGGCAAATAGAGAGGAAGACAAGAGCAGGCGGAAAATAATACCAAAAAATTTGAGATGGAGCGATACAGTTATAGCCGTAGCTTCGGCACACATGGGCCCCCGCTACATGCATTATGGACTGAATTACAGGTGGAAATGAAACGGTACGGATGGGAGTCATTTGTTGGTCCCATTTACATTTTGGCAGTAAAGTCCTTATCAAAATAAAGATATGAATCTTCACTGTGGCTGGATGTAGCGGCGAGATACCAGGTACAAACAAGAAGGGCTGGAAAGTGATTTATCTGGAAAAAAAAGCCTGTTTGATTACAAACTTAGAGGTGTGTGTTTACACTTGTGTTTACATGGGATTTAGTGCCCTATCTACAGTACTGAAACATCAATATGCATTGGGAATTGAATGGGGTAAACATGAGTCTTGTAACCGCGCACGGTGCTTGGATGATTGGGTTTCGTTTACAACTGGTATTAAAAATATCTCTCAGGTATCCGTAGGGATACCTCACTTGTGCTAACTAGTGCTAACTAAGGTGTCCTGTGGTATCTGGCACCAAGACATTAGCAGATCCTTTAAGTCCTGTAAGTTGTGAGGTGGGGCCTCCATGTATCAGACTTGTTTTTCCAGCACATCCCACAAATGCTCGATCGGATTGAGATCTGGGGAATTTGGAGGCCAAGTCAACACCTTGAACTCTTTTTCATGTTCCCAAAACCATTCCTGAACAACCTGGCGGGGCTAACGCCTCAGACTCCAACCGGACATTTTTGGCAATACCAAAAGCAGTTAAAGGTTACTTGCCAGATGTAATGAGTTTCAGATTTCTGATTGCCTGCTTAAATTTGCAATCTGTGAAATAATCCACGAGAACAGCGAAACTCCAGAATGAAATTGGACTATTTTCAGTTAGATTTGGATGCTTTGTCTCATAGAATATGCCGCTAAACAATTCATTCTAATTTACAAATCTATTCTATTATATTCCATTCCATTCCATTCTATTCTTTATGGAGGGTTAAATGTGACAATATTAAATAAATCATTAAATAAAAGGTTAAATATATGAACAATTAATTAAAATGGGAAATATAATATATTTAATTGTTCATTTCCACATTTATTTAATTATTTCCACATTTAATGATTTATTTAATGATTTATTTATTTCATGGTTGCTGGTCTGTGTGTGCATTGTGAAATGTAAATCTGTCAACTCATCCATCAAAGCCTGTGCCAAGGCCTTGCGTCTGATTGGTTGGTCAAGTTAAGTCGATTGCTTTTGCCTGCATCCTTCCTTGTTGCTTTGTTTTTATTACAAAAAATAGGTGGATCCTACCCAAGAGGTCTTAGTTCACTTAGTTAGAAATATGTTAGCATTAGCAGAGAACACAGAGTCTAATATTGCAAACCCTGATTCAGTGGACAGTATTCCTGTTGAATGTTAATGCTTGCTCAACGACTTGTGGAGTGGACTGTGTGCCGGAGGTGTGTTTCTCAGGGCCTCTTGGAGCGCCCGTTCTATACTTCACTATAGCGCCCAAGAGCGCCCGTCATTTTCCAATCATTAAAAATGCATAAAAAAATCAAGTTTTGAAATGTGTTTCATATATACTTCAAGTTGTCATCGATTAACCGGAACAGTAAAATGTTGGTCGTAGTTTTTTCTGGGTTTCATTTTCTTATCGCCGTAGTCCTAAAAATGGCTGCGCTTCCTAAGCGTCCCCGGTTTTACAACCTTATGGAAGCTGTCAGGATATGCTGTGAAACAGATTCAGAAAGGCATGTATCATAGAAAGTGACGATGACATTGTGAGTTTCGTTTTTTGGATTGAAATCGCTTGTTGTTGTTTGATAAAACAAGCCACAAATCAACTTGATTACATAGCGGAACCTACCTAGTTGCGACTGCCAGAGAGGGACACTGTTTCCCGGGAGCAAGTGCATTGAAGAGTCCGTCGGGAGGACTGACCAGTTTATGCAGAGTTTGACAACTTTTTTTGTCTGATCTTATTAGACTTCTGTATGTGTGTCTGTGTGAAGTACGGGGTGTTTTCTCTTGTATTTTGACACTGAAGGGAGAAATGTTGTGGATCATATAACGTTCCTGTGTTGGGCAGTAGCGTCGCTACAAGTAGCGGCGTTACTAGTTTAACTACATTTCTCAGTAGCGTGGTGGTAGCGTTGCTGTTTTCTTAATCAAATAACTTTTCAGTAGCAAAGCTCTTTTATTGATCAAGTAGTGCGGTAGCGTCCACAAAAGCTACATTTCCCCAGGCATTCCTGAAGCTGAAGTGCAGCGGAGCTTTCTGCTGCAGTCTGAAATAAAACTGCTAAGAATCAGTAAGTGACACCACCGCCATACACGGACCTTTATGTGTAGCCGACAGAAGCGCTTACGTATGACGGTGATATCACTTACCAATCCTTGGGCTGATGCCTGTGACTTGTCTGCTGCAGGCGAATACAGACCCACAAGCTTGAGTTTACTTGATGTAAAGATGGCAGAGGGTGAGGACGGAGAGGAATTGATCCCGATGGAGTCGCCGTGGCCGTACCTCGAGCTAATACATGAGTTTAAGTGAAACAACAGAGAAAAATGATGTGTTCAGGTGCTTACTGTGCAACCCCAAGGAGAAGCTGCTCTCAACTTCCAAGACCTCAAACATGTAATTTAATAAAAAATTGAACTGAACATTTTTTGCCCACCTATCTGTTTGACTGATCAGCATTGACTTGGAATGAAGTTGGTTCAATGTAAAAGAAAAAAAAAGCTTTGATGCGATGTTGTAAATTACTTTTGCCATGTTGCGGTAGCTTAGCTTGCTACATTTCTCTGGGGGGTAGCTTCAGTGTAGTGAAGCTTCATTTAATGTAGAGTAACTGGTAGCTTAGCTCACTACACTTTCCAAGTAGCTTGCCCAACACTGAACGTTACTAGTGATCTCAACCTGAAGAGACTCTCTTCTTTTAGATAGAAAATATTTATATAAGTAAAAAATAAATAGTATTGATTATAGGATATGATTAGTTGACTTTTGAAGTCATACATTTTGTAAACTGGTTTTACAGTATGTGATAACTTTCACTGTTATGCCAATGAAGTAATAAAGTTTCTTTCTACCATCTGAAGAAAGTTGTACATACATCTTTTGCCATGTGTTCTTTGAAATGGAAAACAACTTTCAATTACCAATTTCTGTTTGTTTTTTAAATAGAGCCGTTTGTTTGGAATGAGTATGAAAATGCTCATTTAACTTTCTCAGTGAACTGCAGCAACATTGTAGAATTCTACTGGGGTCCAGAGGGTTAAATTATCTGCCTCCCGCAAAAGTTCTGGACAGCTTTTCGACATTCTGATAAATGAGTTGTAACATTAAGTTGAAGGTCATAACTATTTCCTCAAGTAACTGATGAAGTTCTTGGTGTTCTTTTTGGTCGTTGCGAAATGGTTGGCACCTTACCTCCACCAACTGGACGAGAATGTGAAGGCACACGGCTGACACCCATACATCCAGTAGCCTGCTATCGATTGCGCTTGACTTACTGTGTGGTCAAACCAATCAGATGTCTTCAGGCTTTGATGGATGAGTTGACAAATTTACATTTCACAATGCACACACAGACCAGCAACCATGAAATCATTAAATAAATCATTAAATGTGGAAATAATTAAATAAATGTAGAAATAATTAAATAAATGTGGAAATTAACAATTAAATATATTATATTTCCCATTTTAATTAATTAATTGTTCATATATTTCCCCTTTTATTTAATGATTTATTTATTTAATATTGTCACATTTAACCCTCCACAATTCTATTCATCGTGTACAATATGTAAAAGTATAAAAGTGTAAAAGTTTCCATCTGTAACATCAAAATCAAAATGTCTCTTTTTTGGGCAACCCGACAAAGAAATCATCTATTTTTGTAATGTACTTCATTACTATTTTTTTACAGAAACAGTAATGGATGGCAGTCTCCGAGTTATTCATCGGGTATTGTATTGTAAGTATGCGTGATGCTAGACTCCCCAACCATGGCTGTACAAGGGCTCAGATTGGCTTTATTGACATACTGTGAAGTCTCCAGGGTACAAGTGTGATCCCATGGAGAACTAGGGAGGAGAAGTGACAGAAAAGGGGGAGAAAAGAGCAGGAAGAGAGACAGAGCGTTTGAGTAAAAAAATAATGAGCCTCACGGGCCACCAGGGAGGGAGCAAACATCAAAGTGATAAAGTCTCGTCATGGAAAGGAGTTTGTAGTAAACACCTGGGAGGGATTTGGAGTCATTTTAGACATCATTTGTAAACACCATTTACTCATGCAGAACTGCACACACATGCACACGCACCCACAGATTGTTAACTAATGTTGCTAAATTACAGGTTTGTTACCTCATTATCACCTATTTAATCAGGAAAGGGCAAGAGCATCCACCCTCCGGCTAGCAAACAAGCACGATTCAGATTTCAAATTAAAGGTTTAGATACGATAGTAGATACGAAAGCTTACCCCCCCCCCCCCCCCCCCCTAAAAAACATTAAAAAAAAAAAAAAAAAGAATCACAGAGCAATAAAGAGACACAGAGGAACAGAGGGAGGTAAGTGAAATGGGAATGAAGAGAATGTCTTGAGTCTTGAATCTGAGGTGAAAAACAAGACAATTCACAAGTGAGACCATACCACGGTGTACACAGGCAATCAAAGATAAAGTCTGAATATTTTCCTATAAATAAATGCCCATTTTGCCACCGATTATCGCTGATTGATATACAACACAACACAACGGTGTTTCAATAGTGATTGTCGTTGAGAATTAGCTCACTGCCGCCACTGCTTTGTCATGTGGTGGCGGTTTGGCCCGACTGGTAATGATATGTGTGATGTCACCCAAAGCCCTCACCATAAATAACATAAGGGGTAGTTATCAGGTCCTCTGCATCGGTTGAAGTGTAACTCAATGAGCCTGTTAAGAATGTATAAGCACACAGCAGACCTGTGGTACGTGCTTCAGCATTTCTGTCTGTGTGGAAGTTGGCATAACAAACACACTGGTTGATGATGGGCGATTCAGACTGAAGAGGGGGAGAGGATTCAAAACTTTCCAATAACAGCCACCATTTGATATGAAGGTAACTGACAAAGCTAACAACTCTGACGCTACACATTAAAAACAATATTCCCTCACACTGCAACTCATCAGTCTTTTCATTTGCACTCCAGCCATAAGATTATAAGATTTATGAAACAATAATTGAACATGTTTTCATCTTCCCATCATCTCAGTGGCCATCTAAGCGTGTTAATTCCTTTTTAATCTTTTTTTTTTCCAAGAGAAACAGAGTGTTCTCTGTTATAAATGACGCACCAGATTGGAGACTTAAATGAAAATGAAAACTTATTGGGAGGACTGGGTGTCATCATCTAGTAGGCTGATATGCTTTATGAAAATGAGCCCAAATTTAATCCTGTACCTTTATCACTATAATGGAGATCAAACTTGCCAGAAATCAAATAAGAAGCCAAATTTGAAAGAAATCACATCAAGGGAGCATTCAGGACATTCCCTCTAAGCCGATAGTGTGATGATCTACGTCTAATATTTGATCACATTGTCAAATACAATCGACGCCTCTGTGGGTAGAAGCATGTCCATAAGAGAAATCAAAGTGAAGATAAGTGACTTCGGGGTATAAATGGTGAAATCAGAAAGACTTGGTGGATGGGAATTAATTAGGAGCGAACACGGAACATATCAAAAAGGAGTCATGAATAACAAATGTTGCAGCAGTTTAAATTTGAGGGGATTTCTGGGAGCGAGGTTGTTGACGACCGCATACTGTGAATAAATGACCAGCTCGAGGAGCTAAAGTTCACTTGGAGACTGTTGCTCAAAAGAAGGAAGTGCAGTAGGATGAGCTTTGAAGTCTGGGCCCAAGAGTCTGAATCGCACAAAAAAAAAGAAAGATGAGAAAATGAGTGTTACAGTACAGTGGCTGGAACGTGAGCTGCATCGCGGACAAAGTGGCAAATAGTCTTGCGAGCAGGCACAAGAACTGTAATATTCTCAGTGAGTTTGAGGGACTGGATCCGTCGCGACCCCAATCGATCATGTGCATGACCTTGCAAGCCAGCGGCAAATGCTAAACAGATGAGAAGAGGAATATTAACGCCACAGAGCTGTACAGTTAACAGACCCCAAGGTTGGGTTTGATGATAAGGATGTAAGGGCGCAATATATATTTAAAGCCCCAGGAAAGTCAACAGGAATACTGAGGACTTGGCTTGAAATAGTAAAAATGAATATATGATATCAAAGTTTAGTGTCTAATTAAGCATCCACAAAAATCTAAGTGAAAATAAACGTTCAGAAATATTACAAAACCTAGTTTTATGTTTTATGGCGGTTGGTGCATTAAGGGTGCATTACCGCCCCTCATCATCCCAGTGTGAACAAGGGATTTACAATGTAATCTCAATATTACAGGGTTTTTTTTAAAAACTGTTGACTTTAAATACTCTAGGAAGAATGCTTTTGTGTCCTGATGATCAATCTCTTCACCCACCTCTATTTCCCTTGCTCTGTTGTATTTACTACAAAGTGATTTAATGACATGATTTAACAATTCTTCTTTACCACATTCATCTTCACATCTTCCATTCCATGTTTATTAATCAAGAGAAGAGTATTATTTAAGCCTGTGTGACCAATCCTTAGTCTCGTAATAACATTCTCATCTTTTCTATTTCCCCCACCAGATCTTGTGACCCCAACCAAAGAATTAGTTCTGAATAACCATCAACCTTTGCTTTCTCTGTTCCACTCCACTTGCCATCTCTTTTTAATAAGGCTTTTAATTAGTGCCCAAGTCCTACATGGGCTGGAATCCATAAGAACACAACATCCAGACTAATTCTTTGAAATCTATGCAGTGACAATGATATTTCAAATATGGAGTCAGCTTCTTGAATTGCAGGATCCCATTCTCATTAAAGATGCATGAATCAAGAATCAGAGCAGATTACCACCCTCTCAGGTCTAGCTTTCTCCATGTCATAGTGTCATAGCCATCAGTTCACAAGAACATAGCAGTTGACAGTTGACACTCTTCCTATCTTGGATCAGTATATATTTGCAAAAAACAATGAAAAAAAACAATGAACAAACAATATAATTATCTACTATAAATTTGTAATGTTCCTTATCTTCATCCCTTGTTATCTTCAGAAGTTCTCTATTTACCACTGGTTGTGACAATAACCATAGCTGGAAGAACAACTGTTGGGCTATATCTCCTATTTAATATTCCCATCTGTTTCACCCTCTCCTTCATAATTGTGATGCTGATACATAGGCAACACACTCAAAATTCAGAACCAATCTTATCAGTTTTCAAAGCTGATCTATCAGCTCCCCAATCTCTCCCCACCAGATATCACAACATTCAACAACGTCTTACATTTTATTATAATCTTATCGATGTGAGGGTTCCAAGTGAGTTCAGCATCAAATCAAACACCTAAGAATCTCATCGAATTTTAATGTAACTCCTCCTGTTTTCTTTCATGTAAAGAAAACTACATTTGTTTTTTCAACCGAAATTTTAAAACCCCACTCTAAAGACCATTGCTCCACTCTTTTAATTGACTCCTGTAACCTTTTCACTGTATGCTTTATATTCCTTCCTCTCTTCCACAATGCCCCGTCATTAGCAAACAATGATCTTCCAATATCTTGATCAACAGAAGGGGGCTAATAACACTACCCAACCCCATCGACAACCATAAAACTAGATGAAAAGCTCCTTTCCACTCTCACTTGAATAGATCGGCCAAAAAGAAAATCCTTAATCCAGTTAAACAGCTTACCTTTAATTTCTTTTAAATTGAATCAACAATCCATCCTTCAACATTAAATCATAAGCTTTTTCCATAGATACAACTACCTCCATCTTTGTTTCCAAGCATAAAATTGGATCAATAGTACCCTCCCTTTCCTAAATCCACTTTGAAAATTAGATATTAGATGTATTATCTCCTGATAATAAGTCTTCATATGTTCATATGTCACATGATTTTTACAAAGATGAGATGTCAAGGCAATCAGTCCATAATTGGTAGTCTAACATAATGATCTAACATAATGTAGCACACCTGAACTTTTCCAGGAGAGGTTAATCCTGACCTCTTGATTGCAAATTTCATCTCTTCTCATGAAAAGAAGGTATTAATAGAATCATGGTTCCGCTGTTCCCCACTTTCCAAAAGTTCCAGATTTTCCACTTTTGTTTCATCACTTCTGTGTCTGGCTTATATATCAGAGCAGAGAAATGTATTATTGTGCTACTCCCACTATTTAAAAATACTAAATCATTGACTTCAACAAATCCTCCACTACCAGCCCATTATTATCAGTTGTATTGCGGGCATGAAAATCACCATACCAATTTACCTTCTTCTATGCTTCGGTTTTCTCCACAGCTTTCAGGCCTGTAATTTACAATTATGAGACTGCTATCCAAACCTCAGCACCCACATATGCCGTATCTTTTCCTTTAGCAATCTCTCTAAAGGGAAGGTCCTGCCTTATAAATATAGCACATCCTCACCCACTAACATTTCCTCTATCCCTACGTGAATATACATATCCTTGTATAACAAAATCAAGCGTAGGCTTCAGCCAATGTCTCCTCAGTACAAAATAAATCAGTTTTATGATCTGACTCATTGAGAAATCCTGTAAATTCTTGACCATTTGCTATCCGACTTCTAGCATTCCACTGAAGGAGAAGCATGACTAATGTTGCTTCTGTGAATATGGTTCTTTACTTCCCTGCTCTTGCCTTTTCAGCTCTTCCTGCACATCTGTCCCAGTAATTCCCTTGATATGAAGATGCTGAAATGCTTCACATTATTTAATTTTTTTGCCAACCTATTCAGCCAGAATAATAATTACCCTTGAGGCTTAGCTGTTAAAGCTACACTGGGCAAAAATTTTATGTTTGGAGCATGCAGTTGTGAGTTCTCCTCTGAAAAGAAATTCATAAACCTCTCTTTAGTCATGGATGAACATATACTCTCAGATTATAACTCAGACATCCATCCAACATTTGATCAGGTAACACTTTTCCTTGAAATTCTGATGGGAGGAAGACTGATGGTCTATCAACCTTTTCGACCCCTCTCTGAGCTTTCATCCTTTTAATGGACTTGACGTCACCACCTTTGACATATTTTCCTTCAGCTCATCAAGATCTTCCTCAACTGGAATTCCATGTATCGCTCCTCTCACAGGCGGACCACCGCCTACCATTTTACAAACTTTCACATTTTTCTTGCAGACTTGTTTTACTCTCTGTACTTCATTTTGACATATAATCATCAAACCACCATCAGCCAAAGCTCTCACTATCACATATCTCCTTTAACCACCTTTCCGAAGATCACGCGTCAAAGGAACTGGGCTTACCTTCTTTATCTTATGCCCCTCCTTAAACACTGAGGTCCTCTTCCATCACTTTCCTTTGCACGGCTCTAGAAAACTCCTCTCGCTCATCCGAACACCTTAACGCCACCTCCAACCCTTTTTGCCCCGTCCTCTCCTCTGCACCATCAGTGCCCAATTATCCATATCCTCATCCTGATCTACAATCACCCCACAGGCACCTTCACCACTACTCCCTGCTATCGCCAGTCCAGTCATAGACGTGTTTATGGCACAAACTGCAAAAATCTGTCTATTCTCCGTTTTTTTTCTGAGTCCTCCTTGCAGCCAAACTCACAATCAGCTGTCCACAGCCAAAGTTGCCCAAGAGCAGAGGGCCTCCAATATGGCTGCCAGAGGGGGTGTTACGTCACCTGAAGCCCTCTATTGAGGTTATTACTGAATGGGAATTTGCATAGTCATACCATAATATGGAGTGTACAGTACTGTGCAAAAGTCTTAGGCACCCTAGATGACCACTGCAGCACATAATAGCCGGTACCAACACAAGTACAGATCCTGTGCTTTTATTCTTATATAACACTTGCCTATTGCATGACACTATATTGTTTGACACACTAATGCACAGTAGCACATATTGACTAGCACCAAGAGACAGAGGAGACCCTGAGCTCCTGTTCAGCATGTAACACTTGTGTAACTGATGCTTTGTGCAAATGTTGGCTTGTTAGCTCGTGTTTGTTTATAGCATAGCTAGCTGACATTCGATAATAGCATGGTTGTCGTGGCTGTTTATCAGTGGCGTCTTTGCTGGGTATTGGCCTGTTGTTATGTCGGCTTGTCAGCCCGTGTGTAGCATGCTATTTGACACAGTGTCCGGTAGTAACATGGTTGCTGGTATATTGATTCTTTAGAATATTGATATGTTGGCTTGTTAGCTTTTAGTTGTCTGTAGCATGCTAGCTGGCATTATTCGCAGGTAGCATGGTTGCTCTGGGTGTGTGGTAGCATGGTTGCTGGTATATTGATTCTTTAGATTTAGAATATTGATAGTTACGTAACATATGGTAGACATGGTAGCCGGACTGTGATACATTGTTCTCAGCATCTCCCTTGGTTTATTGTTTACTGATACAATCCGGTTTCTGAACTGCTGAGTGTAGCCTGATGTCCTCTATAGTCTCCATTTGTCATTCTTTTGACATCTGAGTTGGGCTTCTGTGTGAATGCTCACCCTGGATTATGGCACAAAGGATTATAACATCAAAGCTTGTGTATTAGTATTTAAAAAATATATTAATAATTTGGAAACATTTGCCTATTTTAATTATGCAAATTAGTATCAGAAATTAGAGACTGTCAGCTCAAGGAGTCAATAACTCCATTACAAGAGGACTGAGGAAGGAAGAGTACAGATACATGCATGGAGGAGAAGAGATGCAGATAGAGAGAGCGAAGGGGGAGGAGAGGTGTTATACAGGTGAAATTAAACCTGAATTGCTATTGTCTCTTTAGTTAAGGGCCATTAAGGTTAATGACATTTTATCTGCCTAATACATAACTGTCTCAGTGGTAACAAACATCGCCATAGAAAATAATGCCGATGGGAGGGAGGGCAGCCAACACTTTCAATTTTGTTACTCTCATTATCATCAATTATTAACGTTGCGTATTATCAATCAGACAGTACAATCAGACGGTTAATTGAATAAAGCAACTTAATGAGTTTTGGAGACATGAAGAATAAGCATGTACAAAAAACGGTGAGCATCATGGCAACAAAATGTCCGATGCAGATCTAAAAGGTAGATGAGTAAATGAAGGACTTTTTTGGAAACACAGTACATGCTGTTCTGCCATATTTTCAAATATATTCAGAACATATATATGCATTTATTTTTTAAATTTTGGAGGCAAAACCATGGTGATATGCAAATAATTGTGTCAGTGACAGACATAGTAGTGTGTCTCTTGCTTTCATCCGAAGTCCAACTTCCATCACTACACCTCAAACTATGTGCTAATAAACACCTGGCCCTTAGTAAGGTTGTGAAGGGCCCTTATGAGACTAACCATGTTTGGTCTAAACACACAAGCTTTGATGTTATAATCCTTTGTGCCATAATCCAGGGCGAGCCTTCACACAGAAACTCAATTCAGAGTGTCATGGCGACAAAATGTCCGATGCAGATCTGAAAGGTAGATGAGTAAATTAAGGACTTTTTTGGAAACACAGTACATGCTGTTCTGCCATATTTTCAAACCATCAACCCATGTTGCATGTGCATGTAAGGTTGTGATAGTTTGGTGTTTTTGTTATGATTAAGTTTTTGCAATGATTTATTTTTATTTTAGACTGGCATTTCAGACTAGATTATCAAGTTTAATTTAAGATTAATGTCTGTATTACAAAAATATTTAATTTGACTTTGATTTTAAATAAAATATACTGTTGTGCACAGCAAATTGGGTCCATAATAATATTAATTTGTTTTTGCACTTTTTGCACTTATTAGTATTAGTATTATTGCTGTATTGCATTACACTAGGCTGATGAGATTGCCATAGGCTGGTGATACTCATCTTACATATATGATATCACAGTATCCATAGTAATTATTTTTGTAAGTTTACACTCTCATTAGTTCACATTGACAGGATGAATTAGATTTCTTACTAATTGTTTAATAAATTAATCATTCATTCATCAGAGCTGATTGAATTCAAAAATGATTCTAGATGTAGGCTATTGGGCATGTTAATAGTATCTACAGAAACCAAAAAAAAACGTAATAAATATTTTCTCTCGATCGCTCGCTCTCTCTCACTCATATATATACACATATATATATATATGCATTTTTTATTTTTTATTTTGGAGGCAAACCATGGTGATATGAAAATAATTGTATCAGTGACTGACACAGTAGTGTGTCTCTTGCTTTCATGAGAAGTTCAACTTCCATCACTACACCTATGACAAACTATGTGCTAATAAACACCTGGCCCTTAGCAAGGTTGCGAACTTAAGGGCCCTTATGAGGCTAACCATGTTTGGTCTAGTGCAACGTTAGTGCAAAGAAAAGAAACAATTCCTGCTTTGAAATTTCCAGAGGGTGTAGAGGGTGTAGAGGGTGAACATGTTCACCCTCTACACATCAGACTTTCGATTCAACTCTGGGTCTACTCATCTCCAGA
Organism: Hoplostethus mediterraneus; assembly: GCA_034670385.1. Taxonomy (NCBI): domain Eukaryota; kingdom Metazoa; phylum Chordata; class Actinopteri; order Trachichthyiformes; family Trachichthyidae; genus Hoplostethus; species Hoplostethus mediterraneus. Next base: position 2,464,769 of record JAXDDW010000037.1, on the reverse strand, counting down.
ACTTCTCTGATGATTCATCCATTGTGGGTTGCATCGAAGAGGACAATGAGGATGAGTACAAGAGTCTGGTGGAGAGGTTAGTTGGATGGTGCGACAACAACCACCTACAGCTCAATGTCAGCAAGACAAGAGAGCTTGTGGTGGGCTTCCGTCGGAACAAGAGGAGACCACCACCACCTGTGATCCTCCAGGCTAAGGAGGTGGAGGTGGAGGTGGTGGAATTGTACAAGTTCCTGGGGGTGCACCTCAACAATAAACTGGACTGGTCAGACAACACTGATGCTCTCTACAGGAAAGGTCAGAGAAGACTGTACTTCCTGAGGAGGCTCAGCATGTTCTACTAGACTGGTGGCCAGTGCACTCTTCTTTGCATCAAGGCAAAGGATGCCAAGATCAACAAACTGGTCAAGAAATCTGTCTCAGTTGTGGGAGAGAGCCTGGACAGTCTGGAAGAGGTAGCTGAGGTCTAAAATCAGATCCATCTTGGAGAACCCATCCCACCCCCTCTATGATGAGATGAGCGGGCTGAGAAGCTCCTTTTGTGTGTGCACAAGCGAGCGCGTCAAGCACTCTTTTGTGCCAACAGCCATCCGACTGTACACCGCTACCTCCAACATCAAGACCTGAGCCTGCTGCTTTCTTCTCAACCCCGCCACCACACACACACACACACACGCACCTACCTTGACCAAATTGCAAATTGCAACACTGTAAATTGCACTAAATTATTATTCCTTGCACTACTTTTATATTTTTTTTGTATATTTTTAGGATATTTTTTATCTTTTTTATTTGTATTTTTTATTTTTCATTTTCTCACTTCTGGTTCCCTCGTCTCGAAGTCTATGGCCGTGGTTACACCTGTCGTTTCATGCGATCTCGGTAATCGGAATCTGCTAATCGGAACACACAAGTGGTGCGTCTACACTTGACAGTTAAATGCAAGCTCTTTGGCCAGATATGTGTTCGGATTTCCGGTTCCCGCGCAGTATTTAAATAACCATAACAACAATCCCTGAAAATGGTGCTGGGTGTGCGGGAGATTATGCTCCTTTACTTTATGTTAAGAATTGTGTGTAGTCGCGGTGGGGTGTTTGCTATTGAGGAGACAATGTGCTCATCCATTGTGGGGCTGGGGTGTGAAGTGGGGCTGGGCTCGAGCCGTGGCTGGGGGAGCAGTCGCCCGGACGTGCGCCGGGTCCTTCTCGCGGATCTGCCCAGCAGGGAAATGGGCGTGATTTGATGACGTGTCCGCGCTGTATGCGTTTTGAGGTGCCTGATTGCGTCTAGACTATTCAGAGTTCCGAACACAAAGCGAGCTCGTCCACCTCGCGAGGTGGCCTGGCTGATCCAAACACAATGCGAGCACAAAGCGACCTCTGTGCGTCTACACCTGTCACTTCATGCAGCCTGGTGTGATCGGATGACCGAGATCGCATTGAAACCATTGTAACATTGTAACCACGGCCTATGGGTTTTTTGAATGGGTTAGATGCCTGAAATAAGGCCTGTGGTTAACAAAAGCTTAGTATGTTTTAACGTTTTGTTCTACGACATAAAATACGTCAGAAAATACAAAAATATGTCATCCCTGCACCACTCTATTACGTGTCATTTGCTGTGGACAAGTCAACAGGCATAGCAGACTCTGCATGCTTTATGCTAATGTGAGTGAGCAGCGCTAGCAAACTACATTATAGAAAAATGGTTGCAGTCAAAAATCTGTCATCTGTTATATCATGATTCATTTCTGCCCACGTCCACACAAAACGCACTCGGTGTGCAAAGGCCTTTACATTGTTATATATCATTAATCTGTGATGTTCATTGTGTTCAAGGAACTATTTTGTGACAATGTGTTGTAATTTACAATTCTTTTTGTGTACCCACTTCCCCTCAATCTGCCTAGTGTATTTATACTTCAGTTACTCATTAGCAATAGTAATGTTGATAACATAGTAATGGCAAGAGAGCTTTTCCAGGCAAGAAAAAGCGAGATAAATGGTTGCACTCAAGACTGATAAAGTCATACTTATTTATTTTTATTTCATTAATGTGAAAAAAGTTGGATGTTGCAGCTTTTATCATTTGAGGCATTGGAAAGTCTTCTCGTGGTAAAGGCAATTGTATTATTGCACACACACACGTGCACACACATACAATTACATAAAACGCACAAACAGCCGCTCAGTCTCTCTTGTTCATCTGCTCTCTCGTTCGCGAGCCGCTCAGTCTCTCTCGTTTATCTGCTCTCTCGACTAGTTCGCGAGCCGCTCAGTCTCTCTTGTTCATCTGCTCTCTCGATTCGTTCGCGAGCCGCTCAGTCTCTCTCATTCATCTGCTCTCTCGACTCATTCGCGAGCCGCTCAGTCTCTCTCATTCATCTGCTCTCTCGACTCATTAGCCGCTCAGTCTCTCTCGATTCGTTCGTGAGCCGCTCAGTCTCTCTCGTTCGTCTGCTCTCTCGTTCGCAAGCTGCTCAGTCGGATCAGCGGTTCTCGTCCGATGAACGAGAGAGACTACTTCCGCTTACCCGCCGGATCAAGGAGCCATATTGGATTATGAAAAAGGCCAATGTCATTGACAACAGTTTTTGTAATGTTTAAGATGTTGTTTGATAAACTGGTGATTGTTTAAAAAAAAAAAATTTCTGGCGCTGCTATAACCCCCAGGGGTGGACGAGATTCGCCCAGAAATGCTAAAGGCCCTGGATGTTGTAGGGCTGTCTTGGCTGACACGCCTTTTCAATGTCGCGTGGAGGTCGGGAACAGTGCCTAAGGAGTGGCACACAGGGGTGGTGGTTCCCATTTTTAAAAAGGGGGACCGGAGGGTGTGCTCCAACTACCGGGGAGTCACACTGCTCAGCCTCCCTGGGAAAGCCTATTTCAGGGTGCTGGAAAGGAGAGTGCGACCAATTGTCGAACCTCAGATTCAGGAGGAACAAGGCGGATTCCGTCCTGGCCGTGGAACAGTGGACCAACTCTTGACCCTTGCAAGAATTTTGGAGGGGGCATGGGAGTTTGCTCATCCAGTCTTCATGTGTTTTGTGGACTTGGAGAAGGCTTACGATCGTGTCCCTCGAGATATCCTGTGGGGGGTGCTGCGGGAGTATGGAGTGTCGGGGCCATTAATTCGAGCCATCCGATCTCTGTACAACCAAAGCGAGAGTTGTGTCCGCATTCTCAGCACTAAGTCAAGCTTGTTCCCAGTGCGTGTTGGCCTCTGCCAGGGCTGTCCCTTGTCACCTATTCTGTTTGTGATTTTCATGGACAGGCTTTCAAGGCGCAGCCAGGGTGTGGAGGGTATCCAGTTCGGTGACCTCAGGATAGCATCTTTGCTTTTTGCGGATGATGTAGTCCTGATGGCTTCATCGAGCTGTGAACTCCTGCACACGCTGGGGCGGTTTGCAGCTGAGTGTGAAGCAGCCGGGATGAGAGTCAGCACCTCCAAGTCTGAGGCCATGGTGCTCTGCACTTAACTGATTCGGTTCTTTTGAACGATTCGTTCACGAATCGGCCATCACTAACGCAATCACCTGGCGGAGGCGGAGAGCAGAGCACCCATGCTGCTAAAGGTAAACAAATAAGCTTGATGCAGAAATCTACCATAACCATGGCGGCCGCTTCAGAACCAACACTGAGACCGTACATGTTTGAGCCGGAGTCTGACCCAGAATGGGAAGAGGCAGCTGAGCGGTTCCACTTAGTTTCTCAATGATAACAATTCTGTGTAATATTGTACTTTGTTTTGTGTATGTGGGTGTGTGAGCGACGCTCTCTGCTGTAGCCGGTCTGTTTATGGCTCATGTCCATAAGCTTACAACTTGCAGACAAGCTAGGATTGACAATTTTGTTGAGCTAGTTAACCAATATATTATTGGATGCAATCTATTTGCAGCCAAACAACCAAACGCGATTGTACTAATGGTGGCTAAAGTTAAAGACATAGGGCAAATACCACGTAACTGCGATGTCCTGGGTTTGAATCCGGCCCAGGACCTATGTTGCATGTCATCCCTCCTCTCTCACCCAATCCTTCCTGTCTCTCTCTACTAACTGTCAAATAAAGGCAAAATGCCACAAAAAAAGTGGTAAAGGAATAGCTAAATCAGGCTAGAATTAAGGTTTTAGAATGGCCTTCCCAAAGTCCCTGCATCTATTATCATTTGCCATTAAAAACCCATTTATATGAACTAAATTGCTGGGAGCAAAGTGGCACAATGATAACCATTCGGTCAGTGTGTTAAATTATTAGACATAGTCACCAAACTAGGGATTAGGCACTGCCAACTGACGCCCATGCTGTACAAACAAAGTACTTCTGTGGCTGAGGGCTTCCGTCACCTTAACAGGTTGCGTGACGGCGGAGAGGGTGGGTGTCGGGGAGATAAAAGTGTCTTTTTGTAGCACTGCCTGGCCTGCAGATGGATTATCCCCTCCGGGGGGGGGGGGGGGGGGGGGGGGGCTGCCTAGTGACAGGGTGTTGCTGCAGGAAGGTCAGGACTTTAATAAGACACCTTGCAGTGAGAAAGCACTGACCGGGACCACTTCACACGGGGAACACGCACACACACACACACACACACACACACACGTTTGGATACTTGTGAGGATCTTTATTGACTACATTCTCAGGATTTTCCTTGCTATAAGAGCATTCGGTCCTCAAAAGTATAGAAAACACACACACACACACATATTGAAAATCATATTACAATCTGCTACAGTAGGTATAGAAAAGGGATTGGGAATAGGAGTTTTCTCTCCTTAATCCAAGTTACCTTTTGATCCTTGTTCATGTCAGTGAACTCAAGGCATGGTGGTTAACTGAGCTGCAATATGCACATGTTGGTTTGGGTTTTGGAGAGGGTTCTGAAGATAATAGGGTTTGTTTGCTCCATGAAGAATAGTAGTCATAGCAGGAATAGACTTTTGATGATGTCGTTGCTGATTGAAGGATGATATGGAGGCGTCCTTTCTGGATTGGCACTGAGCCTCAACATAATTGATGCTAAAATGTTAGCATGGAGTCTACTATCACACAACATAGTTTATGCTAAAGTGTTAGCATGGAGCCTACCATTACTCAACATAGTGTATGCTAAGGTATTAGCATCAAATCAAATCAAATCAAATCAAATCACATTTATTTGTATAGCCCTTAATCACCGTTACAGTCCCTAAGGGCTTCACAATGCCCAACATGTGAAGCCCAGCATGGAGTCTACTATCACTCAACATACTTTGTTAGCGTGGAGCACCAGAGCAAATGATCTACCAGGGACCCATGGATGGTTTTGTTTTTCTCAGTCACTTTGGTCACTTTCTCAGATCAGAATTGAAATTCTCAAAACTACTTGTTCAACCTCCACATCATCTAGTCACTTGTGCACATCATAAAAGCAACTTCTCATTCTGTTGAACAAATTGCAAATGCTTTAGCACATTCATGCAAATGGTTATGTCCAACTGTTTGCTGTTTCCTATATTATCAATAGTTTATGTCATGCTGATCAAAATACAATACAATACAATACAATACAATACAACATACTTTATTGTCCCCGTGCGGAAACTTGTCTTGTTTGCACACATATAACTGCCTCCATAATAAAAGCAAACAACATATAACAAGCAGCACATACTGTAGTAAAACAACACCATTTCCACATATTGCCCATATCAACCAGTGATAAGAACACCATGGAGCTATTGAACAAACCCTACATCCTACCCCTACATAACACTATTTAAAATCTTAATTGAGATAGGCACAAATGAGTTTTTAAAACGGTTGAGTTTACATCTGGGTACTGTATATCGTCTGCCCGAGGGTAAGAGCTCATACTCGGCGTGGACAATATGAGATGGGTCAGACAATATTCTCTGCTTGCTTAAAAACAGACTGAGATGGTCCGGAACCATCTCCTCAGTTTTTCTCACATTTAAAATGAGGTGGTTGGCATCACACCACTGCACAAACCTCTCTATTTCATTGAAATATGCTGAAGGACTTGTGTCCTTGTGCAGTAGGCTGAGGATAGCAGTGTCATCTGAAAATTTTAAAATGTGGTTCCTAGGGTGGCTGTTCGTACATTCATTTGTGTATAATGTAAAAAGAACTGGTGAGCTGACGCAGCCCTGTGGGGCACCTGTGCTGATTGATCTGGATTCTGAAAGGGTATTGTTAACTCTGACATTCTGGGTTCGATTGGTCAAAAAGGAAAAATACCACTTAATTATAAAAGGATTGACACTCAGTTGTTTCAGTTTCGCGATCAGCAAATGAGGCAGAAGCGTATTAAAAGCAGAGCTAAAATCAACAAATCAACAAAATTTATTATATTGGTTCCCTGTTGAATAGTCTCAACCCCCAGAACATCTAGGCATTAGTTCATTGCATAAGTCATTACATGCAAAATGGTTGAACCAGTTGTCATAATCTGTCAAGCATATTACAGTTTTTCTCAGTCGCTTTGGTCGCTTTCTCAGATCAGAATTTAAATTCTCAAAACTATTTGTGCACATCATAAAAGTAATTTCTCATTCTTTTGAACAAATTGCAAATGCTTTGGCACATTCATGCAAATGATTATGTCCAACTGTCTGCTGTTTCCTACATTATCAATAGTTTATGTCATGTTGATCAAAATGTATTATATTGGTTTTCTGTTGAATAGTCTCACCCCCCAAAACATCTAGGCATTAGTTCATTGCATAAGTCATTACATGCAAAATCAATCAAATCAAATCAAATCACATTTATTTGTATAGCCCTTAATCACCGTTACAGTCCCTAAGGGCTTCACAATGCCCAACATGTGAAAATAATAAATGATTAGTACACGACATCCCCCAGCCTTAGACCCTCACAGAGGACAAGGAAAAACTCCCACAAAAACCTTATTGGAAAATTGGGAGAAACCTTGGGAGGGGCTACTCAGAGAGGGATCCCTCTACCAGGACGGTTGGGCGTGCAATAGATGCCTGTGTTTGGGCAAGCAGAGTATACACAATATATGAAAGTTCATTTTGGTGGGACATCCACATCTGATGGGGCATCACAGCAACGGCAACTCAGTCGACGTCATCATAGGACTAGGGGACCATGCAGACGCCAACTCTGCCCAGATAGGAGAACGCAACGCCTGCTCAGTCAGCATCGTCCTAGGAGGCGGGACCAACCAGACGCCAACTCTGCCGGGCTGCAGCCTGGGACAGATAGGAGACTCACCCACACACACCCATACACGCACACAAACATGACCAGCATCAGTGGACAGCAGCATGTAGACCAGGACAATAGGACATGCAGGCAAGATGCTAATATCCATCGGCAGGACCCTGAGCTAGGATAAGCTAACTGGTCTAGCCTTACTCTGAGAAGAGACTGAGCCTAGCCTTACTAGACTAGCCTTACTAGGCTAGCCTTGAGCCACTCCCTCAGGGCTGGTCAAATGACAGAGAGAATAAATGGGTTTTTAGCCTTGACTTAAAGACGTCGATGACTGCCTCTCTGATTGAGGCAGGCAGACTGTTCCAGAGATATGGAGCCCGGTAAGAAAAGGCTCTGTTATCTGCAGTTTTCTTTTTGACTGCTGGGATAGACAGGTAGCCAACGTCCTGAGATCTAAGGACACGTGGCGGTTTGTATGGTATAATCAAATCGGATAAATAGGACGGTGCCATCCCATGTAATGATTTATATGTAAGTAAAAGCACCTTAAGTCACATCTGGCTTGAATTGGTAGCCAGTGTAATGAGGATAGAATGGGAGTTATATGGTCGAATTTCCTAGTTTTGGTCAGGATTCTGGCAGCAGCATTCTGAACCAATTGTAATTTTTTAGTTCGCCCAGTAGGTAAGCCTGAAAAAAGGGCATTGCAATAATCGATTCTGGATGATACGAAGGCATGTACTAAAATTTCGGCGTCTGCCTCTGTTAGCATGGGTCGAATTTTGGCAATATTACGAAGATGATAAAACACTGTTTAGTGATCTCCTTAATGTGCAACTCGAATGAGAGGGTAGGGTCGAATTTTACCCCAAGATTTTTAACGTATGGGCTCTGGGAGATTACACAACTATCAAAATTGAGAGTAGTATTCTCAAATAAGTGTCTATGTCTAGCTGGTCCCACAAGCAGCATCTCAGTTTTGCTGCCATTAAGAAGTAGGAAGTTTAGGGACATCCAATATTTGACCTCTGATAGGCAGGCCTCTAGTTTTTGGAATTGGGTGTTATCGGTTGGTTTGACTGGTATGTAAATTTGGGTGTCATCAGGCGTAGCAATGGAAGTTAATTCCAAATTTGCGAATGATGCCACCAAGTGGTAGCATATAGATAGAGAATAGCAGTGGTCCTAGGACAGAGCCTTGTGGGACACCAAAGTCCATATTGCAACAATGAGGTCATGTTGTTGTAAAAGACGCGATGTGATCTATCAAGTAGGTAAGACCTAAACCAAGAAAGGGCTGATCCCCGGATACCAATATAATGTTCAAGACGGTTCAAGAGTATCGTATGATCAATTGTGTCGAAGGCTCAAGTCAAGTAGCAATAGTGCTGAGGTTGAGTTGGAGTCAATAGCTAAGAAAAGGTCATTTACCACTCGCGTAAGTGCAGTTTCGGTCGAGTGAAAGGATCTAAAACCCGATTGGAAGGGATCAAGTAGGTTCTTTTTTGACAGAAAGTCTGTAAGTTGACTCGCTACTGTTCGTTCAAGCAATTTGGAGAGGAACGGCAGATTTGAGATTGGTCTATAGTTCTGGAGTACTTCGGGGTCAAGGTTCGGTTTTTTCAGTAGTGGCTTGATCACGGCCGCTTTAAAGGCCGAGGGCACAGTGCCAGTGGAGAGCGACTGATTGATCATATAGAGAATGGAGGGTCCTAGGATAGGAAAAACTTCTTTAAGCAGTTTAGCAGGCAGAGGGTCTAGCATGCAGGTCGTGGGTTTTGAAGACAGAGTTAGCTTGGTGAGAGAGTCTAAGGAAACTAACTCAAACTGTGAGAAAAGAGATTCAGTTCGGGAAACACCAAGTGGACTTCTCAGGGGTGCGACGGCACCACCAGTAGAGAGTGTACTGGTGATCTCATCTCTAATCAGTGTGATTTTCTGACTAAAAAAGGACATGAAATCATTTGGAGAAAACAGAACGCTATCAGAGGGGGAGGGATTCCGTGTTAGTTTAGTAACAGTGTCGAATAGAAACTTTGGGTTGTTTTTATTGGCACTGATTAACCTAGAGAGGTGTGCAGTTTTGGCTGACGAGAGTGCACATTTATAATTTAGCAGGCTATCATTCCAGGCAAGCCGGAAGACTTCAAGTTTGGTCAATCGCCATTTACGCTCTAGTTTTCTACAGGCTTGTTTAAGTGCTCGAGTGTCGTTAGTAAACCACGGTGCAAACCTCCTAGCATGGTGTTTTCTAGTGACTAACAGGGCGATTGAGTCAAGCATGTCGGTAAGGCTAGCGTTTAGTTTGTTGGTGAAATTGTCGAGCGAGCCAACATGACCAGAGAGTGGTGCGAGAAAACTGGGTAGTTTTTCAGATAGTAATGAAGCCGTAGTGGCATTAATACGACGGCTAATATATGTGTCTTCACGCTTTTGGCGTGGGACGATCAATTCGATTTCAAATTTAATGAGATAGTGATCAGATAGGGCGGGCACATAAGAGGAGACCACTAAAGCAGAAACAGGAATGCCACGGGTCAGAACCAGGTCAAGGGTGTTGCCGCCATGGTGGGTTGGTTCATTAACAAATTGAGTGAGGCCGCAAGTATCAATAAGATCTAGGAAGGCCTTACTGAGGGGATCGGTGGGATTATTCAGATGAATGTTAAAATCACCGATAATGAGAATGTTATCAGCTCGGGTCACTAAGTCTGAAATGAAATTGGAGAGCTCTTCTAAGAAGAGTGAATAGGGCCCGGGTGGGCGGTAAAGTACTGCTAGGTAGAATGACGGGAGATTCGTAGCTGTATGGTGCAGAGTCAGGACTTCAAAGGATGTAAATTTGTTGCTCGTGTTGGGAGTAAGACTAAGGATAGGGTTAAATATCAGGGCAACACCCCCTCCTTTTTTCGTCTCCCGGGCAACCTGAGAACTAAGAAAGTTTGGAGGAGAGGCTTCAATTAGAGGCACAGACTCATTTGGCTTTAGCCAGGTTTCACAGAGACCCATCATATCTAAATTATGTTCAGTAATCAAATCATTGATCAGCAGCGCTTTTGTTGACAATGATCTTATATTGATGAAGCCCACAGCGAGGCGTGCAATACTGCCAGAATTTTTATTAATGTTAATGGCAGTATGCGTGGGTCTAATTTCAATTAATGTTGAACCAGTTGTCATAATCTGTCAAGCATATCAAGCATGTCAACCATTTCTGTTAGACTTTTTTTGTAAATGTGTTCTGAATTGATGAATCTTGACTTTCACTTTCACAGTTTTTCTCAGTTGCTTTGGCTCAATTCTCCAATGACAGTTGAAGGCCTCAAAACAATCTATGAAATACTTCACAACATTTTGTTACCTGTGCAAACAGAAAGAGCATTTCTCTTTGTTACCATCTGCAAATGTTTTAGCACATTTAGGCAAATGACAATTCTGACTGACAATTTGAACAATTATTGGTTGTATATGTCTTTTGAAATTGATATGTGCCACACAGAAAAAGTGCAGCCTTGTGCATTTTCAATCATTGTCATCAAACCCTTCGCCATAGTTTCCATCAGAGTAACTGTTATATTGACAACATGGCTAAGCATTTTGACTATCTTGTTTGTACTCAATGACACAAGGACTTGTCATTCTGATGGCACTGACATGTCCATTGACATAAAGATTTACTTTTGAGAAATGAACTAAGAATTTTGAGCAAGTTACAGGCTTTTGCACGTAATCCATTGTGTGGTGCTGTTTGTACCAATTGTTTCGAGAAATGCGCTTAAGGACGATTCGAGAAATGTACTAAAGCGACTGATAAAAACTGTACGTTGACCAAAGGGCCAATCTTGGTATAGTCCTTTAAATATTAACACTGTCACTGTTCAGCCGTCCAGTCAGACACCTGCTGTATTGTGTTGTTGTACCAAAAGGTTAATATTTCCCCTCATCTCAGTTGATACAAAGAGTATATCCACTATATGGCATCTATGGGTTATGGGGGTTAACACTGTATACAAGAAATATTACATCACAGAGTGATGTACTAGTAAACCGATACCATACACACACACACACACACACACACACACACATGCAGCATATCATATTACACACTCATAGGGAAAGAGGTCTGCGGTCTCTTTTGGAAATCCTGAGGACTAGTTGCTAGGCAACCAGGGGAGTTTCTAAAAGCACCGGTATCACCACTGCAGAGAGGAGGGTGGGGCATGTGTATGTGTGTGTGTGTGTGTGTGTGTGTGTGTGTGTGTGTGTGTGTGTGTGTGTGTGTGTGTACTCAATATATATAGAGTAAAAAAAAACATGAAATTGCCCAAATGTTTCATAACAGATCATATGACAAAGATGATTATGTAATATCTTGAAGTGTTATCTCTATAAATATGCCTAATCCCTGCTTTCACATAAAATCAAATCCTATTGGCACATGTGTTTGGGGATACTAAACATTCTGCTCCCCATTTGTCAAGCGGCATAAATCCCATGGGTACTCGATTTATTCAACAGCACGACGTATAGGGCAAAACGATAAATTGGGATTAAACAAATATTGAGGGCCATCCGCAGAGTTTCACATAATAGGCTGTAAATCAGAATTTATATGTGTAAACACAGCTACACGCAGACGGTATGAAGACTAATAACTTGCTAATGCTGGGGCTGCTCTGAAATCACTGGTCTTTATTGTGTATATTGTTTGACCATGTTTCCAAGGGTGTGTGTGAATGTGTCTGCAATAACACAACCCTGTAACACTGTCGGGGAAGAGTGGGGGGGGTTGTGTGTGTGGGGGTGGGGGGGGGGTGTCCCAAAACATCCTCCAAACTAAATTCAGACAAAACAGATCAACTTGTCATTGGCCCTGAACGCATCTCCAGATTGACTCAAGCTGTCTCTTCATCCTTTAAACTCCGAACTTCAAGTTAGGAACACTGTGGAGACTGGATCAGTTTTGCCTTCGATTGCAAAATGGTCTGTGTTCATTTAACTCAGAGAACGTAACAATCACCACAGTGTCAGTGTTTAAGTAAGCCCACACCCGTCAGAGTTCATTTTAACACCTTAAATAGTTTTGAACAGCTGCCACAGACTCAAGTGGACAAAAAAAAACTCTCTAATGAACTAAAAATCAACTCTTACTAACAGTGGAGAATTTGTTCTGTCTTTTACGTGGTTTTATATAATGCTGCTTTCTGTAATGTAGTTCGATCTCAATCAACAAGCCACAAAATATGCTGCCAGGTTATTGACAAAGATGAAACGCTTGATCTTTCAAAAAAAGATTTTAGGTTTCAATGATTGCTCTCAAAACGTGGCTGTCTGGCCCTTTTCTTCCCTGTGAGATAGTGTCCTACCTTAGCAGTTCTCATCTCAGGCAGTTAATCTTATCTTGTCTCCCCTTTTTTATGATAGCAGGGAATCTCTTAGTCCAAGGTCTTTCCTTGAATTTAAGGTAGATAGTTCATCTGGGTATTTTCCATCAAGAAAATAGGAACCCTGCCCCGTAAACGCAGCTCTTCCCTACACTCCCACGCCGTTCCAGCCCATCACTTTCTACCTCCTACGCCTCGGGAACCCGTAGATCTGAATGATTTGAATTGCAGATTTGAACCATATGGAAATATATATTAGGAATTTAAAATCAGTGGGAAAACAACCACCACAACATAAACATAACATAAACTTTGAAAAACAGAAGGTTTTGTCAATAAAGCCCTCTGCAGTTGTGACCTGGCAGTGAGAGGGGGTTACAATATCTAATAACATTTTGTAAAAATGAAAAAAGATATGTGGTGTACAAGAGTTTCCAACCTCTGGGAACACCCTGAACATGCATAAAGAATGTGAGAAATTGCAGCAAAGGAATATCAGTAAGGGGTGGGATAGGGTCATCCCACAGCAAAAATGCCCTGGGGTTTGATTCCTGGTTCTTTCTGTGTGGGGTTTGCATATTCTCCCTAATGCATGCCGTGACCCTGAATGAGAATAAGCGGGCAAAAATGATGAATGCATGTGGGAAGAGGCCAGGAGTGCAAGACAAAGTGAATAATTTAGTATAATCCAATATATTTTGGATGCCATTCTCTGGTAAAATAACCCAAATAAGTCGCATTTGGTCCAGATTTCACCGGCATCTCCTGGCCTGAGTGATGAGCATAGGTTTTGTCAGGGGTGAGTGAAGGGAAGCCCTGAGGGAAACAGACTGGAGTCCTCCGCTGCAGAGGAAGGCTTAATAGCACCAGGAGTGTGCATGTAATAGGTAGTGTTTGAGACAGACAGAAGCAAAGACTAGGACTAGAAAGCAAAGACTAGGACTAGGGTTCTTATATGGGTTTTTGAAGGCTAACACCGATATTTTGGGATTGAAGGCATCAATATCTGATATCCTGTGCTGATCAGACTCTTTAAATTTCATTATTTGCATGCTAATGTTGTTTTTAAATGACAAAGCTTCAACTTTCCCACGAGCTGTAGTCAAGACCATCTTAGTCCAGTCCAAGTCAATTCCAAGACCAGGTCCAAAGACGGTTGAGACCGATTCGAAAAAGCCTCTGAAATAGCATCTAAACCATCACGGGACACTAAAACTCTAATTGAATAGTTTCAGGCGCCATAGCAGCTCCTTAAGGCAGGGGGAGGGCCAGGTTTCCCCGCAGGTTTTACTGACCTTTCTCGGCTTCACCACCACTCATAATAACGCCTGGCGGAACCCGCCGCCTTGGGTCTTGTCATCCATGTTCATACACTTTGAAATGGTCAATGAACCAGCTCTCAACTTTACACAGCATCCCTCGACAGTGAAAACGTGGTTGATTTAAATTCAAACAGCGTCTACACTGCTTATCTGTAGCTGAGGTGAGGCCTTGCAGTTTGAGATGATGGGATGCAGGCCAAGGGGATGCCTCCAATAGGGAGCATTCATTCATTATTAATTCGTTCATTCATTTGTTTGCAAAGAAATACATGAAGCAATAAATCCGTCAGTATACATGGACAAAAAGATGAATGGTGGGTGAGTGCATAGATAGAGAGGAAGTATAGATGAGGTGTGAGAGGCCTGGTCGACTGCAGATTGACTTAGCCAGTTAGAAAATCACCATTGCTGCTTTATGTCACATTTTAACATCAATAAGTTTACCACATTCATTTTTAGACATTAGTATCACTTCTGGAAACAGCAGAGACCAGATTGGCAGGCTTTACCCGTCACTAGACTGCATTTTCCAATGTGTGCCATTTCCCTGCTGGATTGCTTTACTGCATAAAACAGGAAGAGGGCGCTGTTCTTCCTGCGAGCTGAAGCTTTCAGAGTTTCTGGCAATGGCAGATGGTGGAAGGAGTGAAAGGCCAATAATAAAATCTCTTCTAACATCTTTATCCTCTTCAGTAAATCCAAAGATGCCAGGGATGGGGGGAGACAGGAAGCAACAGGGTTTATGGGAAATATATTCTTAATTTTGAGAAACACTGGCACTAACAATACTACTGGTGTGCGATGGAGGCTACCAATCATTTCAACCAAGGTCTCATTTGTTTGCAGTAATTATACCATGGTATCTCAATTAATTTGACAATGAGATATTGATTTTTAAAATGCTACTCATAGCACCTTTAAAGGAGAATAACAAAAATAGTGACTATATGAACTACATAAACATGAGCTGTATTTCAAAGTAGTGCAACTATAAAATGTGTTATTCCCCATAGATCCTGGATACAATCACCTTTTCCATAACTGTCCAGGAACAACATTTGAACAATTGTATGAAAAACTAGAAATTTCAAGGTTGAGATAACAAAACCCTATCAAAAATCACATTCTGGGAGGCACTTGGACTTTTAGGTTATGACATGAATAAGCAGAGGTCAAACTGATAAGAATCTCTTTAATTATCTTGTTACACTGCATTCAATAACTGCAGATACTATCCCTTAATGCTGCTTAGGCACAGCAGAAATCTCTTCACATTGCAGTGTTTTCAGTTAAGTTCTCTAGTCATTCGCTGCCATCTACTGGTGGATCCACACTCCAGGCCCTGCAGCTATGAATTTGACACCAAGAGCTGTCTTCAGTAGGGAGGAGTTACTAAACCCTGAGCTATGACAAAATTGGTGCATTGAATATCATTTGACAACAGAACACTTAAATTGGATACATTTCTGTGTAGATTTGGGAGCAATGACTGACAGTATATTTGGTCAATGTGATAAATTAGCCATGGGCGACTATCATGCCTAGTGTAATTATTTTTTTAAAGATTTCAGGTCATTTTTGCTCTCCATTACAAGAAAAGAGTTACTCATTTTTGCCCTCTCTTGTCTTGTACTGCTGCAAACTGCAATTTCCCTTCAGGAACAATAAAGAGCCATCTATCTATCGTCACACCGTACCATACACACATGAGGAAAAAGGCAACAAACTAAAGACTCAAAAGCATTTATTTCAAAACAATAGTTAAAACTTTGCTTGCTTTTAAAAACATACAATATTGAGAAAAGGTCATTAAGACCAAAAAACATGGAGAAGTAACACAACTGCCACCACCAAGACTCCCGATGTACCCCTCTTGCTTCACATGGTCAACAAGACCACTGACACAGTTTGACACCATCACAGGTGAGGGGTTGACACTGTAGCTTCAACACCTCAGGCGAGGGAACCACAGGCTGCAGTCGAAAGCGTCGCTGGCTCCTCAAGGAGGGTGGACACCCTCGCTCAAGCTGCAGCCATCACATTGGTGAGGTGTGTGCGCATCTACTCCCATGTTAACCTTGCACATAGGAGGCGGCCATGGTCGGTTTCCAGGGTTAGCCGTCCGATTTGCCTTACATTTCAGGGAGATAAAGATTAAAATCTGGTTTTGGCAATCTTGACACTGTTAAAGTAGAAAAATATGTTGAAGGCTGCAGAGCTGCTAGCAATAATCTAGCCTATGGGAGGAGTCCAAGGGAAAGTATGCCAATGTATCCCTTTTACCCTATAGATGCTGTTCTCTTGTATGGAGAGAATGGTATGCCAAACTCTAAAAAAAAAAAAATCTAGTCATTTAATGTGGCCTTGCTATCGGTAAACGCACAAGGCCCACAAATTATACGTCATCACGTTTTCTTAATTATAGGGAGACGCTCTTCAATACAGCACATTGAATATATCAAGTAGGCCTTATTTATAAAATGCCAACTTTTACTGGGGAAAAAAGGAAAAAAATAACCACTGGGTGGATTGGATATGTGCCGAAGGAGTGGCTATCAACAAATCACAAAAAGTCTTAAATAACGTTCTACCAGGAAAATTATGCTCGTTTGACACGCGAGGAAGCGTCAAACTCAACTGTAAATAACGGGGCTACACCGAAAAGACATTCCACAACTTTTCACGTTTGTTTGGACCTACACGTCACCTGGTCAATAAAACAAAAGCGTGCGTATCCAGTAATATCAAGACGTTATGATAACTGAAGGAAAAACTACCTCAGTTCTCACTCCTTGGCTTTCTTCTCGGTGTTTTGTAGTTTTTCTACGATCTTGCGTTCATGTCCACCGGGGTTGGGTCGGTTAGTGTTCTCACTGGCCTCCTTCTTTGACCTGCCTTTACGAGCAGCGCCATCTGAAAACAAAACAGCTGAGTTATTAAAAAGACAAAATACCAAAATAGACCAAACTGTTAATATAATAGGCTACTAACGTTGTTAACTTTTTACATTTGCCCGATATCAATCGTTTGTGCGTTATATGTTCGAGAAAAACAACAAAAACATACCAAAAAAAGAACAAACCGCCATATTTCTTACTTGTGTACTTGTCCGATAAGTTGTAATATTCGTATTCATCGTAATACTGGTCTTCAAAACTGGTTGGCTGGAGGTTTTTCACTTCGACGAAACTCATGTCTGTTCCCAAAAGTGTTGCAAAAAAAGTCGAGAAAAAGTTTGTCAAGCTTTTATTTTGTTTTAGAAAACTGTACAAACTATCTAAGATATCTTTTATCGGCTTTAACTTGACGTCGAGCGACAAAAACAAGTGTGCCAAACGCCTGTGTTGAGTCTGACTGCAGCCACCCCACGCAAAAAACACGGTGTTGTTTTGGTCCGCTCCCCGCGTGCTTTTATAGCGCCAGCCCCGCTCCGCCTACCTGCTGCCTGGTCAGGTTTCTCTATATGTTTGCAGGAGAGTTGCATCATTTTAGTGAACGTTTAATCAAACCCAGCTACCAAATGTCGCTGTGGCTTCAGGTCAACGTGGGGTGTTTGTTTAGACTGCTGTTTTTGAACCACAGTTTTTGTTTTGTTTGGAGGCAACGATAAAGCTTTCACGTTTCATATATAAATAGACTACATTTCTGGGAACAAAGTGGACACATGACTGATGATTAACAAGATATTATTTGGAGAGAGGGTTTGAGTAAAAACATTGTAAAAACTTCGCCAGGTATCATGTGTATGGTTCTCTGATTAAACATGTCTGCCTCATGTGGCTATCAATTCAATTCTTGCCTTTATTCTTGCCTATATCATTTAATGTTTTTACTGGATGTTTTGGAAGTTAGTTCATAGTTTCAAAATATCATGCAAAGAGGTGTACCTATCCTCAGTAATCTACTCAACCGAAATAATATCTATATTCAATAACAAGACAACGCATCAGCATAATAATAATAATAATAGGGAAGACTGGCACTGTTCATTCCATTAAGGATGATAACTTGTGAAGGTCCACTCAGAAAACAAAGTGACAAAGGTATAAAGAGTCCTACAGTATGTTCCATGATGTGGACTATAACACTGCCCTTCAATTAGCCAGATTAAGAATAATTGCATCTATGAGATCCAATGAGAATAACCCTCAACCTGCTGGTGACCACTATCATTTATGTCCATTTATGTTAAGAAAAAAGATTGATTCACAGTCATTCTAGTATTCAGAGGCATTTCAACATATATCTGTTGAAAATATCTTGTCACCATCTGGATAAAAAATATGCATGTGTATGAATAGTATAACATGCATACTTAACAAAAACAAATTCTCATTCATTTTTCAGGCTCAGGTCAGATTACTCTGGCTTGCATTAATTAGGCCTGTATGAAGTCCTACATTTCACATTGCCCTGGCCTCAATTCTCTCTATCTGAAACAGATAAGATTAGGCTAATATAGTTCTCTCCCATCTTATCGCCACCTGTAGTACACAGCTCACCCTTGTCACGTTCACTTTGCCTCCCAGCCCTGACCCACTTCAGTGCCCCCCTTTTCCAAATGACCCCTGTGTGTGTGTGTGTTGCTGTTGACACATTATAGGAACTCAGCAACTCTCCTAATCAGCATCAAACATTTTATGACATTGCCGTGCAAAATAGACTTTGGACTAAACTTATCTTAGAATAAATGTCTGGAGGCCTCTTCTGGTTTGATTGCAGGAAAATAACATTTGATACTCTGCCATCAGAGACTAATAAAGGGCATGAAATAATTTATTTGATTCCCATGCCTTCATACAACTGAAATTTGACTCTTGTTGCTTTTAACTAAAAAAAACTAAATCAGTGCACCCCCACTTTGTGATTTATGCTGATAAAACAGTTGGATTTTTACATAAAAGTCTTGCCTAGTGCAGCTTTAACCACGTGCATTGCCTGCATAAAAACACAGTGGGGGAAAAAACACGTCATGATCTGCATTTAAAGAATGCCTGACTGGTCACCGCTCCACTCATCCTTAGGTCATACTGTAATTACAGCGCAGTCACACTGTTTCCGATGTCAAAATGTTGTTAAGAAGCTGCACCACCATTACCCAAAATGGTTATTTTAATCAAAAAGTCAGAAAATGTAGGATTTAGTCACTGGTTTATGTTCAAAACCTATCCAGGCTGGCCTATACTGTAATACACAGACCAGCTTTTGGTAGGATTGGAGCAAATGGTATTCGTGTTGAGGCATCAAAAAGGCATTAGAAGCACGTTGTTAGTACATGATGGATGTTATAACCAGAGAAGGATATGACAGGATATCTTTTCTGATGTTCGTCTGATGATTATATTGTAAGGAAAGTTTGACTCTTGCTTCTAAAAGCAGGAGTGACCAAAAGTGACTCCTGCTAAAGTCTGGAACGTTCCTCGGCTACGTGACGTTGTCGTTCGCAAGAAAAAAAACAAGGCGCTTCAATGCGGGCGTGCTGCTGAGAAAAACAGAGAGGTGAAGGCACACTTCACTGACTCACTGCCTGTCATAAACACAGCCTTCTGCACCACTCCCAGGCAGGAACAAAACAAGTCAAGGAGGAGGCATTTTATTACCACTCCCCCTCAGTATTTCTCTTATCCTTTTTTAAAAATATATATTTCAGACACTTTGTTATACTGATTTCAGGATATTTCTTCAGAGCTGGGATGTTATTGTCATGTTTGTCTTCAGTTTTTATCTCTTTTTCTTCTCTCTTTGCCTTCCTTTCTCCCTCACGCTGGCCAGCCTCTCCGTCACATGGGGCTCTGTACAGTAAATATTTGCTGAAATGTGAGCTCACCCATCTAAGCAGTTACAGCCGGCCCTCAAAAGTGCATGTACGCGCGCTTGCACACACACACACACACACACACACACACACACGCACACACATTTCAGAGTAATAAAGCACCCACAGCGCTACAAAACCCAGGCTGCAGATAAGCCATCAGTGTCTGCCAACTTTATGACCTTATTTTCTCTGTCTGCACCGTTGAATATTAACTCCTACAGTATCCCCATGTTTGCCCAACCACACACACACACACACACACACACACACACACACACACACACTCAAGGTTCATGTTTTTAACCTAAATTTTAATCGTTCATCGTGAGCAATTTGTTGTTCTGCATTGGGCTTCAAATGGGTATATTCTAGCCAAGTGGACTTACAAACTGACTAGTTCGTAAATAGTTAGTTACATAACTACTTCCTGCATCCACGTAATATGCTGACTAGACATGTAGCACCCTGGAAAACACCATTTCTTTATGTGTTTATTAAAGCCATTGATAATGTCATTGTTGTTTTCTCTGTGAGCTGTCTGGTCTGATCACCATTGTGGTGCAGATGGCGTTTAACACTGTTTGTCCCTCCTGCTGACTTGTACAGGGTTCCAACTTCATCGGCTTCTATAAAGCCAGGTGTGAAGATGCATTAATATATGCTGTAAATATGATATTTTGCTAAACACAGCACACGTATTTTCATTTAATCAAGGTCTCATCTAAGTGCATTCTTTTTTCACTTCTGTACTTTCTCCAAAGGAATTGAAACACGCGTTTGCCAATAATGATTTATTTTGAAGGTTTAACCGGAAGTCTCATTGTTTATTCTGGATACATTGACGTTGGTCAACGGAAGCTAATCTGTGTACATAGCTAACGTTAGCCGACAATAAATCCAAACTTGCACGGTAGGCAACTTTAAAGTATGTGTTTGGAAACAGATAAATCGTATTTTATAACTAGACTTCTCACAAGGGAAATATATCGCTGACGAATTAAGTTGCATGTGCAAAAAACTCACCTTGGTTCCAATTAGCTAAGCAAGCTAGCTAACCTTCGCTAAATAATATGATACTTACTAACCCAGTCATTTAACGCGACCGTTAGCTGGCACGTTAGTATACCCAATCTAGGTTCTGTTATATAACATAGCTTTTAAGTTACAAAATCAATTTCGAGGCCAGCAGCCTGAGCATACGCATTTCCCCGGCATCTACCATAACAACATATTGATTGTCGATAGCCTCAATACGTGCCAACTTCATTCAAAAATCTGTCAATTTAATGTTGTTTTGCTTATCAGCAAACGCACATACTCTGTACAGCATGGCTTAACACATATTACGAATCGTTAGGAGCCGCTATTCAATTCGGCATACAGCCAATACGCCAAATACACCCGTTATTCCTAAAATGTTGTAAAAGGTCACAAGTCATGTTCTACAACGTATGTACATTTGCCGATAAGCAAGGTAACATTAAACTGACTGATTTGTGAATGGAGGTTCGGCACGTCCCGGGGCTAGGATGACGAACAGGAGAGAATATGAGTGTGAAACAAAACTCTTGGTTAACTACTAGTTACAGACATGTCAGCAGATACCAAAATCGCCGAGCTACTGACAGAGCTCCATCAACTCATCAAACAGACCCAGGTGAGTTGGAAGTGTAGTTAACCTTACACACTGATAATAATGGGCAACCTCACTCCTGTGTAGTTTATTAGTCCTCGGGTGTTACTTTATACATCAATAAAAGTCAACCAAATCCAAATAATGACTTTCTCTCTTTCAGGAGGAGAGGTCACGCAGTGAACACAATCTGCTCAATATCCAGAAAACTCACGAAAGGATGCAGACAGAAAACAAAAGTCAGTTGCCTTATTGCTTCCAGCCTTTCCATCTCCAAACGCTATTTGAGAGAGAGCATACTCATCTCTCTCTCTGTCTCCTCACTCACTCCTGGCCATTTAAATATATCATCACATCACCAAACCTTGTGTTCCCTCTCTCCCTGTGTTGCCTGTTTATTCCATGCATCTCGATAGTGGGTGAAGTTGTGCCAGGATAATTTTGAACCTCAGTCATCTTACAGCTTGCACAACATAGAGGTTACTTTGATATTACCAGCGATCCCCAGCGATTGGACCCACACAACTGTACAAAGTGACAGCTGCACCTATTGAAAAACATGGCACTATCTAAGTTAACTCAAAAATCAAGTATGTAACCTTTCAGTGCATCTGCAAAACTGATTTGAGCAAGTAAGACTCGCAATAATGTTTTATTTTTTTGTCTGTCCCAGCCTCCCCATACTATCGGACGAAGCTGAGGGGACTGTACACCACAGCCAAAGCAGATGCCGAGGCAGAGTGTAGGTGAGTGACCACATACTCAAGTGTCGGCCAGGGAATGTAATTTTCACTGGTGTAATCCAGTGATTTAAATCGGGTGCAGAAGGTCATCTGTGATTTTTACAGTGTGTCTGCCCTGCGGGAGAAATACAGATGAATAACTGAAACTCTGTCTGTTCTAGTACAGTCTGCAAATTACCATTACTTTTTACTAACAACTTCCATATCCAAAGTAAAGAATTACATTATGCAAGTTCTTCTGTAATACTAATCCCATCCTTTAGTTGGGGCTTTAGGGCTTTAATTGTCACCTCTTTATCACAAAAATATTCATATTTTGTGTTATTTTCTTGTTGCTATTAAACAAATCCCGTTTAGCATGTTGACTGGTTTTTATTTCTGTGTTTTCACAGCATTCTACGTCACGCTCTTGATAAAATTGCAGAGATCAAATCTTTATTGGAGGAGAGGCGAATAGGTACGTGTATGTTGAGGAGGTACATCATACTCCTGAAATTCACCCTGTGCTTTTTATGATCTATCGTTGGGTTTCCATCAAAATATTTCTTTGCAAATTATGATGTACCGAACTAGAGTTGCTGAATGGAAAGGTCTAAATTCACAACATTTCCTCAATATCTCAAAAAAGTTTTTCCACTTGCTTGAACCAGAATTCTTATGAAATTCTGTAATAAACTGTGATTGAAATAAATTTGTCAAATAAATAATAGCCTAGGTTTGTCAAGATCGGCCCAACAAACGGTTCAGTCTCATTGCACAACAGTTCAAAACGTGCAAAATATCCACCAATGTCCACTTTCCTTGTGGATGTGTTTCTTTTTAAAAATATTTTTGAGGTGCTCAGGAGCACTCTATAAGAGCACACTCTGTGTGTTAGTTGGTTTGCTTGTGCTCAACACTTTTTTTCAATGCACACTGCTTAAGGGAATTACAGTATGCACTCTTTAAGCCTCCAGAGCTCTGCATGAGGGAAATACAGTGTGGCTTGTA
The DNA here is from genome assembly GCA_034670385.1 of Hoplostethus mediterraneus. NCBI lineage: Eukaryota > Metazoa > Chordata > Actinopteri > Trachichthyiformes > Trachichthyidae > Hoplostethus > Hoplostethus mediterraneus. The sequence continues at coordinate 2,441,700 of JAXDDW010000037.1, read as the reverse complement.
CACCAGGCAGTACAGTAGAAGTCACACAAGAATGAGCAGCTCTAGGTTGATGCGTTCACATACCAGGAAGTGCTAGCTCAGGAAGCCTTTTTGTTTGCTTCACTCCTGCTGATAGAAACACTCCCAATTGACATTTTATTTTTTGCGACATTTCAAATGTTTGTGGAAAATGTTTTTGACACTTGCATGGAAACATAGTTGATGATCAGATTTAAAGTGACTTGCATTGCATTGTTTTTCTCTTGCTGTACCCCAGCTGCTAAGATGGCAGGAGTTTACAGTGACAGTGATCCTCCCAGGAAAACCATGAGGCGAGGTGTCCTGATGACCCTCCTCCAGCAGTCAGCCATGACCCTCCCTCTGTGGATTGGCAAGCCAGGGGACAGGTAGCTGCCATTCATCGACTTTCATAGTCAATTTCCAGGCAGCTCAGGTTGTATAAAGGTTAAAGGTTGTATGCTCTTCGAATCTTTAAGCCTACACCAATCCCACTCTACTGGCAACTTTGCCACCTAAGCCTGTCTAATTGGTCGAAGAAACCCTGTACACCTTTTGCCTCCAATAGTGATGCTGTTCCACACTCACTCTTATTAAAATTTAGGACATGAACACTAAAATACCTGATGTTAAAGGAACGTTAAGTATTCACACAATGTGTCTCTATCCTTTTTATCCCTCTCTAACGCTCTCCCGGATCACTCCCTCTATTAAATACCATCTCTGAACCCCAGTCCTCCTCCTCTGTGCGGGGCGACCCCGGCCAGCAGCGACTACGTGGCCAAGCAAGGGGATAAGGTGGCAGCGAGGGTCAAGGCTGTGGATGGAGACGAGCAGTGGATCCTGGCGGAGGTGGTCAGCTACAGCCACTCCACCAACAAGTACGCATACAGGCACTTAGCAACAGTAGCTTTTATTCAAAATCCTCAGGGATGACAGTTGTTCCAAAATATGAAATGGCTAGTAGACAAAATTGTGTTAAACCTCCTGACCAAAATGTAGCTGCCTGCATGCACATGCCTTGTGAAATGCTCTGTATTTTGAGAGTAGTAGAGTGGTTTTAGTTGCACGTATCAATTAGAAAATTCCAACAATAGAGAATATAACAGATCTTATTTTTTCGCTTATTTTTAATCCTGTTTGATTTGTGTTGAAGAAATATGTTCAAATTGTGATATTATATATTTTCCAGCCACTAATGACATTTAAGAGCTTTGTACTTTATTGGTTAGCTACCCTAAAGGCATCCCACTGGTCATGGAATTTCTGGAAAATTGTGGAATTTTGAGAAGTGTATTCGATAGCAGCGAAAGTCAGGGAATTGGACAAAGAGAATTCTGGGAAATTCTCAAGGAATTTTACAAATGGATCACTTACAGGAATATAGCAGAATGCATTTTCCATCTTTTTACATAGTGTTTTTCAGCCCAGCTGGAGTGGAAGCCAGACTGTTCACTCCTTTAGAAAAACAACATTAACAAACCAGGCAGGAAGAACATTTGCAGTCATGGAAGCGACTCAGTCAATGTCAAAGCCAGATGTTGTTAGCTTTAAAGACCTAGCTTGGCACTAGAAGTGCCATTGCTTTCAACAATGAATGTAAGCAATGCTAGTGGGCAGTTAAAACACCAATATAGTAACTATGATGAACATATCAAGTGCTTGAGTGTTCAAGTTTATTATTCAAGCCAAAATGCCTTTTTATTTTCCTCTCCCTGGTTTAGATATGAAGTGGATGATATTGATGAAGAAGGCAAAGAGTGAGCTCCCTTTTTAATTACTTCATATTCTCTTTCTCTTTGACACTTGAACATCTCCTCTGTACTTTTGCTATTCTGTCTTTTCCTTCTTTCCCTTTCTGTTCATCCTCGCCTTTATCCATCCCCTCCTCTCTTCCTTCGCTATCTCCTCTTGCTTCCCTCTTCATGTTGTCACCCTCTGCCATCTTTCATCTTTTGATTTCCCACTCTTTCATCTCTTCTGGCTATCTCCTCACATTCTTTCTTATCCATTCCTTTTAGAGTCTAACCAATATATATTAGTTTGCCATTATTTGCCAAAAAACCTCTGGTTGTAATATGTGTTGTATTTTGTTATCAGGAGGCACACTCTGAGCAGACGGCGTATCATCCCGCTGCCTCAGTGGAAGGCCAACCCAGAGACAGACCCTGAGGCCCTGTTCAGTAAAGACCAGTTGGTGCTGGCCCTCTACCCCCAGACCACCTGCTTCTACCGGGCACTCATCCACACCCCACCACACAGGGTGAGACACACACATCACAGCACTGTATTTAGCCGTGACATCCAGCTAGAAGAGAGACTTTGCAGTTCCGTCACAAATCTCCCAGCAACTACATCTGGCACCATCCTGGACGTCCACCGGAGATTTGGCTGTGTGCGATGTGCTGATGTTTAAATATATAACAACCAGGAAAAAGAAACACAGCTGAAAAAGACTACTGTGGTGTAGATTATGACTTGTCTTGTCTTTAGCTCTAGTCTCTACTCCAAAACACTCTGAGTTGGAGCTTGAGATGAGTCAGCTCAGTCTGAACAAACTGTTAGCTCGCTAACTAACCAGCAGGCTAATTTATGACGTTGATGTTGAACATGAACATGCAACTACTAGACACCACTAACTACTAGCCACGCCATGCTAGTTATTGTGAAAATCAGATGGGTTTACAAGACAGTGATGGTTCGCTGACCTGATGTGTTGGTTAGGGATCTAACAAATTTACACTATCCAAACACAAAATCAATCAGATTCAGAATCAGAACCGGTAACAAAATGATCAGTTAAAATTATCTGTTTGTATCAGCTCAGTACAGAAATGAATCATATTCATATCCATTCATTTCTGTTGAGATGGTAGAGTCCTAAGTTTAGACATGCAGTCTGCTGTTCTTAGCCACTGTTGACCTAGTTTAACCTACAGGAAGTGGGTAGTTTTTATAGCCTCCTCATTGCAGCATCCTTTTCTACTTCCTTTGTGTTACTTTTTTTTTTTACTTTTTGTGTTAGACATTTCAGAAAATCCTTATATAAAGAGGTTTAAGGCTGGAACCAAGCCAACCAGCTAGGCGATGAATCATGACCAGAAAACATTTGATTCTGAGAAAAAAAAAGATAGGAAAATGGAAGAAAAGGCAAAGGTACAAGACTGTGTACATAATTAATTTATGAAGTGAAGGAACTACTCATCCCATAAACCATTGCGAATGATACTTTTCCAACAACTTCCAAACTAACGATAGTTTAGCGCGCTTCTTCTTGAAGTTAACATTTGTCAATAGTATAGTGTTGATATTGTTTTGTGTGCGTATATATAGTGTTTCATATAGTATAGTGTAAAGTGTTGTCATCGACATGGTACAGCGATTCATTCCAGCTGCATAGGATAAGCAGCTAGCTAGGTTACGTTAGTAGCTAACGTTAACGTTAGGTGACAAGACGTTCATGGGTGCGGTAAACATATCCATGGTAACAGCCAGCTCCACCAATCAGAGACGTCGCTGTTACACTTTAGGATTGTGGGTAGTGTAGTACTTCTCCATGAGATCGCGAATAAAACAAGTTTTTCTCAAAACAAGGTTGATATCATACGGACTTGTGGCTTCTACAGGAGCATACACTATCGTTTCACAATCTACTAGCTTGTGGTGAGTCTACATTGGATGGTTACGACATTATGGCTAATAATCAAAATCCCTATGCAGAATATGAATGGGATTTTCACTTCCGGAACCTCACTGTTGAGCTCTATTGAGGTAGTGATTAGTGCTGCACGATTTGGTGAAAAAGTAATTTTGCGATTATTGTGGACAATATTGCGAATTGCAATTGCGATATAATAAACAAATGGTATCATGAGTCTACTTGCTTGGTTATCAAGGAAAAAATTCACAGATTACTGATAATTTTGAAATGTGTATTTCTCAACTCACACATACAAACAAAAATTTGTACAGTACTGTTTTCAAAATAACTTAATATTTTACAAAATTAAATAAATAACAAAAAAATATTTTTCAAAATAAAGGCATTTCTGCAAACTTTTAAACAGGGTGTAACATAAAAAATTGTGATTAAGTTACAAAATGGGGCATACTTTGTACAACCTCTTCTAAAAATGAAACTGGATTCAGGCTACATCCACACTAATACGTAGGATCTCCGTTCACAGAAGCGTTTTAGCACCGCTTCAGAAATTATCTCCGTCAATATTAATACGCCTGAAAACTTATCACATAACCATTCACCTACACTGGGCATGCGCGTGCCGGTGCAAACAGGAAGCAGATTGTCTGCTCTGCTGTTGCTTAAGACCAGGTCCTGACAGTTGAGTAGAATTTTTTGCTCAATGCAGTTCACGCATATGTGTTGACAGAAATACACTGTAGGAATCGCTAAGGAGATTCGTCCGTCACCCATACACCCCCCCCAAAAAACTCTTTGGATCGGGACGAATCGCACAAGTCACCCAAATTGACATGAAGAAAGCGACATTCGCCGAAAAGCGAGTTGTTTGCGACCCTGGATACAATTATGTAGTATTGCCGTGCGTGTGATGTAGCAACTTTCACTTTGCATGTTTTACCCAGTATGTCTTTCTGCTCAATGTCGCTGAGCTTCAATCCAAAATATCGCCATATAACATTTGTTGCGTTTTTTTGCCCACCAGTTCAGCGTCAACCAACTCCTTATTAACCATTCCACCTGGTCTGACTCTGCACCACACCGGATAGTCATGTGACCATGCACACACGCTTCACTGCCTGAACAGAGACTGATTGGTCATCTCTTTATTATGGGCGTAGCAGACTGCACACAAACAGAGAATAGGTTGTCACGTTCACACACACCCATTTTTTATTTAATTAAATCGCAGCCTTTTGCGGTTATATAATTGCACAGGTTGACATTGCGATTAGATTAATCGTGCAGCACTAGTAGTGATTAAAACAATGATGGAAAACTTTGAAGAAGAATTGGATCCTGCAACAGGCCTGTGCAATTTATTTTGCTCTCCCCCCCCCCCTGGACAACTGTGATTGTTTTTCAGAAATACAAACAGCCCAGGGCATGTTTTCCTTAATGCCACAGTGATAAAGTTCTCTGCCAGACAATTCTCCTGCGCTGGCACAGCACTAGGGACTGTACCCGACTCAGAATTTTGTCTGTCGAATCGAATTCGGCCGTTCAATACGACGATTCGACTATTCATTCCTTTTTTTCCCTTTTTTAAAAATATAGATAATTTAATATATAATAATATGGCAATCAGAAAATCCATTGGCATGAGTTTCAGTGATGATTTCGACAACATTAACATGCAACAGAGTCATGGGAACATATTTTTGAGCATTTAAGAATCAATAAAAGACAGCTGAATATGATGCAAGATTTGAATTGCGGCCTATTTGAATTGCCGACATATAGGCGTAATGTCGGGCTACTATGAATTTGTCGGAATAATGAGACAGACCGCACACATGTATTATTGTTTAAATCAACTCTTATAGCCTTTTTTTAAATTTCACTTTAGTTTAAACATGAAAAACAACGTGTAAATTAATAAACAAATGAAACTGAAACCGTTTAAAATAAATTCACGGCATTCACGGCGCTTTGACATAATAACTTCTCGTCTTCAGGTGGTCTTACTTTCCCATGTTATGCAGTGTTCTTATTCAGCCTTGACATGTTGTGGGAGAGGAAAACTAGTTTGTCCACATTACTTGGGAGAAGTGAACTTCGGGTCTTGTTAACGATGACGCCGGCCTTTGAGAATATTCGCTCTGATGGTGTAGACGTGGAGGGGATGCGGAGTACACGTTTGGCTGCTGTGGACAGCTTTGGACAGCGGTCGTCGTTTCTTCTCCACCAGTTCAGTGGCCCCGCATCATCTGTTGTTTGATCCTGCAAGTATGTCTTTATTTCGTTCTGAATCAGTGACTCCCTCTTCTTCTTGATCAGTTGACATCATCAGCAGCATCAGCAGCATCTATAGCAATCTATCAGCTATCTCCTTCTTGTCATTTTTTTTCTTTTTTGGAGGAGGCTCAGTTTCCGTGCTGCTGTCCTCGCGTTCCATTTGCGCTGGGCCTTGCGCAATGTTTTGATTCAGACTCTCGGCCAGATCTGCCACCGTTTCATATACTAGCGCATGTTTGTCACATGGATTTTTTTTTTTTTAAATAGAATATAAAAATATAGATTCCCCTTATACCCCTATTTATAATTCCTCATTGAAATGTTATCCCCATGAATTTTTGTAAGCTTCTATCTGTTTTATCCTGTTATTTTAATGCACACTGACTGACCAAAAAAATCTCAGTGGACTGACGGGTCTCTGACAGATGATTCGACTCGTCGGCTTTCAGGGGGCAGCCCTACACAGCACTCAAACAAAGTGTGGAGAAAGGTCTGGCAGAGCGAGACTACTGTTGACCAAGAGCTGTGGACCTCCAATATGGCTGCTAGAGGGCTTATTATGCCATTTGACAGCCCTCTGTTGCAGTCTGTCTGTTATGTGCTCAATAGAGCAGCCCATGCAGCTTCTAACCATAGCATGTGTTTGCAGCCGCAGGACGACTACTCGGTGCTGTTCGAGGACACGTCGTACGCCGATGGCTACTCCCCTCCGCTCAACGTGGCCCAGCGCTATGTGGTGGCCTGCAAGGAGAACAAGAAGAAGTGACCGAAGAACAGAAATGAAGACTAGAGGAGACCAAGGGACATTGACGAGGGCTTTTTGTATTCCAAAATAACACTAATTTCCATTTCATGTGAAAAGGGTAAGGGGAAGAAATTCACATTCCGAAATCTGAATTGGTTCTCAAGAAATATCTAATGTTTGTGTTTCAAAGCATTTGGAGCAAGTTCTGATGCACTGTCCAGCTCTGATTATATTTTGTATTGATAGATTATGGAATTATCAGTGATGGTGGTGACAATCAGCACAGGCTTGCCATTATTGTGCAGGCACGGGTTATAGAATTGACATATCTCTTATGTCATTATAATGTCAATTGTATAGCTTTGCACAGCACTATGGTTGTACTGTGTTTTAATGCCTAGTTGATGCCTTGCATGTCGGCCTGATCGTCAAAATTGCATGTTGTTGTTTTTTTTACATGTCAAAAATGTTACACCACGATGGCTTTGTAATAAAAAAAAATTATTTTTGTGAAAGTGAACTTAGTCAAGCTTAGTGTCACTCTCCAAGACCACAAAAACACACTCAAAATGACAGCTTTGTCACATACATCATCTATCACCATGTTTCTCGTTGCACGATTTTGTCCATGTCTGGTCAATATTATTGTCACCCTTGCATTTTATGCAGATAATACAATATCTTCTTAAATGTTTGGAAGTTGAAAAAACTTTTGGTCTTCACACATTTATCTGTTTTTTTTAACAGCACATGATCAAACTATAACACTTAGTTGCAGCAATGATGATGCTTCCAAATGTTTCTTGTAATCATCAATCGGCTTCCTGCTCCTTCCTGCTGGCAGTTAATCCACTCTTCAACTGCAACCCTCCAGTTCTTCAATGTTTGAAGGATTCCTTTGACAAACTGCCTATTTCAGGTCTCACCACTGGTTCTGCTGGAGGACCCATGACCTTCGATTGACACTCAATTTTCTGAAAGTGGGTAGCACATTTCACTCCAAAATGTCTTGTTAATCTGCTTTCATTGATGCCTTTAATACATTCAGGACGTCCAGTACCTGAAGCAGCAAAACAGCCCCACAGCATTATGGGACCTCCACCATATTTGACTGTAGGTAGGGTGTTAATTTCTCTAAAAGCTTCATCTCATCGTCTGTAAACAAAGCGCTGATCTGCATTGCCAAAGAGCTCTAATTTGGTTTCATCGGTCCACAGAACATTTTCCCTGAAGGATTTAGGTTTGTCTGAGTTGGCAAAGATCAATCAGGCCTTCTTGTGATTCTCTTTCAGTAGTTTTAGTAGTCTCTTTCTTCTGTTGCCTCCGACTGTAAAACCCATCTGGGTTCAGTGTCCGGTGTATGGTACGGGCTGAACCCATTACACCAGACCTCTCCAGGTCAGCCTTGAAATCTTTGGCTGTCATGCAAGGTGTTTTTTTTCTTCAGTGACTTGCATCAACCTCCGACGACATCACAATTTACCTCACACCACCACGTCCTGGGAGATTCTCAACAATTCCATGAGCAGTAAACTTCTAAATAACATTGCAAACTGTGGAAACAAGAATACCAAGGTCTCTAGAGATGTCCTTGTATAGCCTTGTGAACGCTTGTGTCTGGTGATAATAGTTTTCCTGACATCCTCAGACAGATTTTTTCACCATTTTCACAGATGACCAGTGAAGCAGAACACTTTAAAATGGATAATTGGTTCATTTATATAAATCCATGTGGGCACCAGCAACCTGTCACAAATGAGAATCTGTTTCCTCCAAGAAAACTGATTTGTTTGATCATGAGTTGTTGTAAATTAATTGATAAATGTCTGAAGATGGAAAGTTTCCAATTATTTTAAGATATTGTACATTATCTGCATAAAATGCAAGGCTGCCAATAATCTTGGCCACAAGCTTGTATATCCACCATACTTGGAGCATTTGTGGCTACTGCTGAACTCCTGCAACACACTATCAAGTTCCACCAATCACAAACAGAATTGGGCAATAAGAATGCTGCCTTCAAATGCTCCTCATAAGTTCCTACTTAGGACTTCTGAAGATTTGAATAATGACTTATTCAATGTGACCTTGATGATCTCCATGGAGACATTTGGTCATTGAGGCTGCAAAGTAGTAACTACATACAGCAAAGAAAAACTGAACATAAATAAGAAAAAAACAAATGAGGTATTAAATGTAGTGTGCTCATACATTACGTTTAATGCCTCATTTGTTTTTTTTCTTATTTATGTTAAAGGTATGAAGGAAAATTAGGATGTGCAAAATAACAGCAGTAGAACTGAGACACTGAATGCAGAATATGTACTGTTACGGCCCTCGGCCTTCAGGCTATGTGTGTGTTCTGTGTCTGTTATGCTAATCCGGATGTGTGATCTCCTGCCTGCGATTGGCTCCACTTCCCGGAACTCTGCAGCTGGATTGGTGCGGCACCCAGGAGACTCGGCCAATCCTGAGGGACTTCCTGGGGCGGTGCCTTTATAAGCTGGTCCAGCTCAACAATCAAGAGACTGTCTGCCGGGTATTTGGGAGTGACTGCATATTATGTGTGTTAGGTGAAAACTTGGGTTTGAGAGGTGAGTGAGCTGTGTATTGGGAATTGGGCCAGGTGAGCTTTAAAAACTGACTCCACGAACACTGGCAGCAAACTGTGTCTAGATTCACTAGGTTCAGGGGTGTTGTTCTGTTGGGTTTTGGTTCTGGTTCTGGTTAGAATAGTGAGGCTTTATTTTCTCGTTACTTTTGTTTAGGTTAGAAATATAACTCTGTTAGAGTGCCCTTTTGGTTCTATTCCTTTTTTGATTTGAACAACACCCTTCGCCCGTCCCTTAGTTGTCTTTTGCCTCACCTCCCTTTGTTAAATTGCCAAACTTTAAGTTAATAAACTACTTTGCACTACCAACTACATCTGGTTTTTATGTTGCTCCCTCATCCTCGAGCTAGGGACGTGTAAAATGTACCAAAATTAACACATCCAATATGACATAAATGGAAAAGTTACAGGAATATGAAAAAAAACATGAATTTACAGAAGATTTCCAAATCTAGAGAAGGCCACATGTACAGAAAGTGTTTTTGGTGTGTGTCAAAACTTTGGATGAAAAAAACTACAATGAGCAAAATGCATGTACATTATTGTCTGCTTGTAATATTAAAACATGTTTATAGAAGGGGGTAGCATACATCCAGAGTGCCATAGCCCATGCAGAAAGTGTACAGAAATATGTACACATTAGAAAACAGTGCAAGCAAATGTTGCATCGGTTGTCCAGAGCATAGGAAAGCAAAAAGCAACATTTTACATCAGTTATGGCAAGATTTCCACCCCCACATTTTCTTATTTGTCATAAATGGCATATATCTTGATATTTTTTCATTTTGTATTAGTTTCATACTGGATACATATTTATTTTTTTTTGTACATTTCTGTATAATACATAATTTTCACCCTTTTCTTTAGATATTCTACTGATGTTTTTTAAAAATTTAATTCATATAGTTTTCCTTTCATTCCTATATTTATGCATTTGATCTAGTCATATATATTACATTTGTCTTTGCTGTATCCTATTGCTATTTCATGACAAAATTTCCGACGAGGATCATTGAAGTTACCGCTTCTTGATACGCTCTTTCGCGTGCGTAAAATGCGATATTTCCCACGGCACTTGAAGGAAGCATTAGAGAGCGGAAAAAAACTGTCATGGCTGAAGCGGTGAGTGTTATTATCTTCCATAAAAGCTCCTTGGTTGTGGCAAATCTGCCAGTGTTGACAATTATAGCCCTTTATTTGTGAAACCATGGCAAAAGTAAGTCACATTATGTTATTTCGACTTCGATTACTAGCAGCGAAAAGCGCACTCAGTCATGCAGCAAAAGAAGCAGCGAAGTGATTTTCCCCACAACCTGAAGTGACAAATTACCGACAAAACAATCGGATGTTCATTTGGACTTCCGGTTTTCGTTTGCGAAAATAAAGGTCTCTAATACACCGCAGATAAGGGTGTGAAGCAATATAGGGCTTTCAGGGGACGTGTTGCGCCCACTGGCGGGAGGTCCTAAAACAACGGCTGAAAACAGCTGATAGCATTTTTAAACATAGGCCATTTTAGCAGTAGGGAATAGCTGTGGTGAATTACTGCTGTTTTTGACTGAGAACTGATCATTGCATCACTGATCAGATCGATTTTGAGATCATGTCAGCATTATAATGTCAGGTTATTAGCAAAAGTACATAACTTCATCAAATGTGATTCACGACCTCTGAATTGTTAGGAGGCACTGTTAATTTTATTCATATAATCCACCAAGCAGTCAAATCTGAATTTTTTTAAATTGGTTAACACCTGTTCTCTGCTGTCCACAGGTGTACTTCAGTGGAAGATGAAACTATTCTAAAAGTGTTATTGAAATAAGGGTTGCTCAGTGTATTGGATTCATGCTGAATTGCAGAGTGGATTCTATCATTTCGAAAAGGTCTTAAGTCATGGTCTACCAGGTGTGTATATTTGCCGATAAGTAAAGCAGGATGAAATTGCCAGATTTTTGAAGTTTGGTGTGACATACAAACTTATGCCAAACTACATGTACAGACTTAAGCATAAAACAATCCCACATAAGACCAGAGATTCACTTCAGTATTTTGATGTCATTGTTATTTTACACCCTCATATAACGTTACTGTTCCAAAAGGGTTGTGCTGTGCTTTTATTTTGAAAGCAAATGGCTAAACCGGAAAGGGAAAGTCGCGGAACCCCCTGTGGCTTAACGCAGATACTCCTTTAGCTAATGCTAGCCAGTTAGCCATGCAACGGAAACATTAGATAGTGACTATTGGTCGCTGTCTATTGTACCCTGGATATGCTAGTGAAAGCAGCTGATTGTCATTAGCTTTAATCAGGAAACATAAACGGTTTCCCGTGTTTAAAAACTTTTTTTGCTTGGATATGCCGTGTAACAATGGCAGAACTAGGGTTCGACCAATAAGGGTTTTTTTTCAACATCTTTAAATGTGGCCATTTAGGCTACATGACAAAATATTGCGAGTGTTCTGTGTTTTCCCACAAAATGTTATTTATGTCAGGTTGGAGAAGCCTCTGAAACAGCATTTAGACCATCATGTGACATTAAAACAATAACATATACATACATACATACTGGAGCGTAAAGTGTTTCACTAGAAACTGTTCAGGCTAAGGGCTTCCCATAGACAACCAGTGTAGTATGGATCAATTGTACAATAAATGTGTAATCAATCAAACTGCATCATATTGAAGTATCAGCCCCATATATCAGCCTAACCCTAGTCTTAAAAAAAGAAAAACAGCAACCGCACCCTGATCAAATCATACACACTGCAGAGGAGGAAACCCAACTTGGATAACTAGTCTGTAGTAGTAGGCATATTGGTTCATTATTTTGGAAAATGTCTTACTTCAGACACCCGACCGACATCAACACAGCATCTGTCTCTGTTCCCCAGATGTCTGACAGTGACAGTGACTTGGAGGTCATCACCCCTGCAGGCCCCCCACCCAAACGCCGCCGCATCATCGACCCGTCAGCCATCGCCTCGGTGCCAATCTACTCCAACAAGGTCAGTCAGTCAAAGGAAGCGTGTTTGGCTGATGGAAGATTTTATTTTACCTTTGTACCCGGGGTCAACTCAGCAAAATACGCTGACTGATACCCTGAAGCTGCTGAAGTAAAAGTATTTTATGAAGTAAAAGCTGCTGAAGTATATCTGACCAGAGAAATCATTACAGTGGTGTGGGTGACACCACTGTAATGATTTCTCTGGTCAGATATATATGTATATTGACTAGCGAGGATTTATAAATAAAAGGCCAGTATATCGGCACATTGGTTAAACCCTAATACATATTGTCCCATTGATCAAAAAGGACTGTTTCATATGAGTCAACGTGTGTAGTAGATTATATCAGTGTTCATTGTTTCCAGGTGAAGACCTGTTTGCAGCTGAAGCCGACGCCCGCTGCGCTTGCTGAAAATGAGAACACGGGTAAGGACTCTGAAGAGATTCATTAATATCACGTTTGGAAAATAAATAGTTTAATTATTTTTGACTGGTATAAAATGGAAACACAATACAATGCCTTACATGACGAGCTATTTTCTTGCTTTAAGCGGTTGCATATCTCTTCTTGTTGCTGCCCAGGTGACTGTGCTTCTGCCAGTCTGTGGTCCCCGTCAGACTCAAAGAAACCAATCTACCCCAGCCTCATTGAATCTGAGGAGGACGAGCCAGAAGAGTTGGAGAAGAGCGAAGAACCGTAAGTAGTGGCGCTCAGTTTGATGTCATACTCCAGAGAAGTGGTTGGTCCCCCAGAGCCCTCCGTGGCAAAAATATCTTAAAAGGAATACACAAAGTTTGTCCCGATGAGTTCCTAGACACCAAAAAGCATCCATTTGTCCCCGGTAGATCGCTCTGGTGCTCCATGCTAACACTTTAGCATACGCTATGTTGAGTGATAGTAGGCTCCACGCTAACACTTTAGCATACGCTATGTTGAGTGATAGTAGGCTCCACGCTAACACTTTAGCATACGCTATGTTGAGTGATAGTCGGCTCCACGCTAACACTTTAGCATACGCTATGTTGAGTGATAGTAGGCTCCACGCTAACACTTTAGCATACGCTATGTTGAGTGATAGTCGGCTCCATGCTAACACTTTAGCATACACTATGTTGAGTGATAGTCGGCTCCACGCTAACACTTTAGCATACACTATGTTGAGTGATAGTCGGCTCCACGCTAACACTTTAGCATACACTATGTTGAGTGATAGTCGGCTCCACGCTAACACTTTAGCATACACTATGTTGAGTGATAGTCGGCTCCACGCTAACACTTTAGCATACACTATGTTGAGTGATAGTAGGCTCCACGCTAACACTTTAGCGTACACTATGTTGTTGTTATCAGGGTTTCGTAGTTGTCATGGGAACATTAGTACCTGACAGTGAACGCTTATTTCTCTTAACAGATGTTGAGTGTCCATAATCACAGTCACACAATTAACTCTTCAGACTACATTCACGTAAATTCATTGGTGCGTCTCTTTCTCTCTTTTTCATCTGTTTTAGGGCAGGTGTTCGCTCCCCCTCTCCACCCCCGCCCTCAGTGAGTCCAGCTGTCAAGATGTCCAAGCGGGTCAGCCGAAAGATTCAGTGAGTTAGAGCCCCTCGGCAGTTTCAGTTCACTCTTTTACATACTCCTTATGATTCAAGGGAACATTACTACCATCTAGTGGCGGGGGAAGAGATTACCGGAGTAAACCAAACCCACATGGATAAAACGGTACTTCACATAAATGGCCAAATCATGGTTGTATTCAGTTTGAACATTGTCGTGTACATTGCCATCAGTGAAGATGATTTAATGGATGGCTGGGTCAGTGAGTCGAGTAAGGCTATCATAAAACAATTACAGGAACAAGTACATCAATGGCATTCATTTATTAATATGATCAAATTATGCACTGAACAATCCTCAATAAACGATTGTGTGTCTGTCTGTGTGTCTGTCAGTGAGATCAACAGAAAGCTAGGTGCCGTGAGCTCCCTCCTCCTCTCTCCAGCTCCAGAGTCCGGGGGTGCGAGGTCCATACGAAGCCGACACCTCGCCTTCCCCCCGTTGGAGGAGGGGGACGACGACGACGACGATGACGATGTTATCGTCGTGACTCCCAACTCCGGGCACCAGGGTCCACCCTCGGCCGCGGAGGAAACCCCCCTGGCGGCTCGGGAGATCCCCCTCAAGATCCGCTGTCGGACAGATCTCCACAAGATCCCGGTGCTGTCCGTACGTATGGAGGGCTGAATGGGGTGATGGTCTCAGTGCTAGAGTGTGTCTGTACCAAGGATGTAAAATATATGCAGTATGAGAGAAGTGAAAATTTGCAAAAACATCAAGATATATACACACAAGTATATGAGAATATGAAGAAAACAGAGTGTGAATTTACCGCATTCATACAGTGTGTGTATGTGCACCTTCGCAGGGTTAAAATACTTTGGTGGATTTAGTTTTAGTCGCAGCTAACCACCGTAATCTTGTTGAGCTGCATGAGAGATTGAATTAAAATTGGAAGATTTGAACATACATGCAATATCGAAACCACAGAATTCAGTTTTCTTTATCTAGTTAACATTAAAGGTGAGTGACTAGGCTTCATTGGTATCCTGGCTTTCAGTGGAGATCTTTAGTGTCCCATGATGGTCTAAATGCTTTTCCACAATGACAAGAATACAATTCTGGGAAAACATGACATACTTATTATTACTGCACTAAACTGCACTAACGTTTTAAGGTCACCACCACAATCAGGCCCATCAGTCAGTGGAAACAGATTTTGGACCTACTGCAGACAGAAACAAACGGGGCTCTGTGCTGCACTCCGGTTCACTTTAGTTCTCGATGAGATTACATTAACTACTATGAATGGAGGGTTCTTCAAGGGTTCTTTTGATTTCTACAAAGAATTGACTCAAAGAACTTTCTGATTCGTGTCTGTATCTCTGTCGCCTCAGTAACGTGTGGTTTGCGTTTTCAGTCAGCACCTCTAAGCACGGTAGTGGAGGAACTGTCCGGCAAGCTCAAAGTCCTGCCTTCCCGCATCCTGCTGCTGAGGAAAGAAACGGAGCTTCCTACTCACTTGTCGGCCGACGAGCTTGGCCTTGGCATCGCTGACATTATAGGTGGGTAAAAATACAAACCGATAAATACCACCAGAGGTTACCAGTTACTTCCAGCATTCACTTTCAAGTGTTTTCTCACTCAAAAAAAACCACACTTATTTCTTTTCATTTTGTTTGAGTGTCTTTTTGTATTTTATTTATGCATTTGAGAAAGTCATCATTGTGTGGAATGGGCATTTGTTATGAGGTATGAGGTCAGAGGAGCTTTTTCTCCTCCTCAAACTCAAAGCTCAGCTGTGAGTGTCGCTGATAACCGACAGAGATCAATGGGCACAAGGAGCGTTACATCATACTGGAAGTTTGACAACTTGCAAGCTATCTCATAGGGCATGTGACGTCCTCTTAGAGAGAGAGAGAATTATACCTCTCGCCCAATTGCCATGGATGGAGCCCGATTCAAGGGCTGTTTTAACAGTGACGTGATGCACGTGGTGCAGCTAAAGTTGAGTGTGTTCAACTTGGAGAGGAGCCAACACTGGACTTGATCGTGTTTTGACTAAACCTGGGGCAATGATGCTAATTGAGCTAATTGACCTAAGGGGGCCTCCGTCATTCAGGGGGTATGACATGTTTGCTGTTGCCTTGTTCAAAAAATAAATGATCCACACTTTCTCCTTTTTCTTGCTTTTTTTGCTGTGTAGATTGTGTTGTGATCACGGCAGACGATAAACGGGAAGCTGAGGACAACAGTATCATCACTGTGCGACTGCAGGGCAAAGAGAAAGGCTCAACACAGGAGTACTCCCTACACAGAGTTCGTACCAATCCGTTGTACCGTCACCGTGTCAGGTTTGTGGTTTGTGTCTTGGCTACCGACAAAAACTCACGCCGCCTCGCCTTGTTTATGTGTTTGTCAGGAGGCGCCGCTGGGCTCCATCCTCTCCAAATATCTGTCCGGTATGGGAAGTGCCAGGCGCAAGGTGCATTTTCGGTTCGACGGCTCCAAGATCACACACAGCCAGACGCCTTCTCAACTGGACATGGAGGATGGCGACGTCATCGAAGTTTGGACTTGAGATTTTCACACAACCCCAAACCATAAGGGCTAAAAGCTGCAGTTTTTCAAAAGCAATACTGCAACACCACTCAGCATGACTCAATTGAAATCATGGTTCACATTAGTGGTGCATCAATACCAGTTTTGGCCCTCAAGACTACAGAAAGTAACTGCGTAAAACATTTCATTTCATGATGCAGAAATGATCGCTATCGGTATATGTTGCTAAATAAGTTGGGTGGACACATTTGATCAAATTGACATCAATAGATTTTTCCCCACAACTTTGTATAGAATAAGCTTGATGATAATTTTGCATATAGTTAGAAGTACTCATAGCAATACTGTTCCAGCTTTGGTGCACCTCTAGTGTAGAAATGTCTTACATCCTCATTGAAACATTGTTTTTAAGAAACTCATACTGCCTTGCTTAATTCCTTTTTGTTTGTCAGGATGCAACCTGGTTAAAGTCCCCAACAAAAGTATGTTAAGTATGTTACGGTGGTTCAGCATCACCTATTTATATCTCAGGTTCGAACAGGTTGACACTAAACCGTTCTAGTCAATGCTACTGGGCACTTTCAAACGGAACATTTTATTGTCGACAGTTTTATATTATTTCAATAAATCAATATTTTAGTATTCAATACATTTTTTACATTAACTGCAGTGTTTCCTGATGGAAAATCCCAAGGCGGGGCTGATTACAGCATGATTGACTTAGTTGGAGACTAATTCCAGGATGATTAACGGGTGTTCTGGTCAAGCACAATAAACACACGAGGAGGAAGAATGTTGATATGACAGGCTGTTTGATTCTTGATATTAGTTGATTGGTTGTATTAATCATGCAGTCGACATAATCCTTGACCAAACAAAGGAGTTCCAGTGTACCGCTGCCAAAACAGGAGAGATCGGTGATGGATGACCGTGCAAAGGAGAGATAACATCTGGGAGCTCACCAAGAGGCCAACAGCAACCTTTAAAAAGCTGCAGGACTTTATAACAAGGACTGGCCACTTTATGCACAAAAAGATCCTGTGTTCTCCACAATTCTGGAAGCCACTTCTAACAACAAATGACTTCCAGTCTCGTCTGAATTATGCTAAAAGACACCCTGGATCAACTGTTGCCTTGTGGAGAAAGCCCTTGTGGTGTGACGAGCCTTAGGTGTAACTTTTTGGCCTCAATTCCGAACAATATGTTTGGCACAAAGTCGACACAGCCCTAACACCCTAACAACACAGTCAGCATCATGCTATGGGGCTGTTTCAGTTCAGCAGGGATGTGCTCGAGTGAGGATAGAGGGGAAAACAAGTAATGCAAAATACAAACGCCTTCTGCCCTGTGCAAAAACACTGAAGCTAAGGAAGAAATCTGCCTCTTAACATGACAACGAGCCAAATCCACAGTGGAGCAGCTGAAAAAGGAAGATCAATGTCCTGGAATGGCCCAGTCAGACCCCTGACCTCAACCCCCTCTGGACTGACCTAAAGTGACCTAGTCACAGGCGATCCACCTGCAATTTAAGTAAACTCAACCTCTACTGCAAAGGAGAATGCGAGCAAATAGCAAAGGTTAGGTGTGCTATGTTCAAGGTTCAAGGTTATCTTTATTATCCCCGAGGGGCAATTTGTTTTGCAGCCAGCAGTATCCATATAACCATCAGACAAACAAAATAAATAGACAACACATACAATATAAAAATCACATTGAGTTCAACTGTTGTTGGTAGAGCTTTGTTTGATTTCAGCCTTTAAGATGTCAAAAATAAGATCAAAAATAATAAATGTGTTCCATGGGAAAAGCAAGTGACTCCAACACCTCATGAATGTTCACTACAGCGTTATATAATGTTAACATGTAACATCCTTAATATATGAAATTCTAAGTTATTGGCACACTTTATTTCTAAAGAATTTGGACGTGGAGGTGGTTTCAGTTGTAAGGCACTTCAAGGCAGCGCTGTTTCAGGTGGTGTGACGTAGGGCAGTGGTCTGTAAGACAACGTTGAGGGGTAAACACCATTTGTTTCAGCGTCATGTGACTGACTAGTCAAGCGCCAATAAAGTCATATGAGCTACGGAGCGGAAGTTGGGACAAATCCATCATGGCGGCGGCTCCACCGGGATGAACTACACTAATTTCACTGCATCAAACATAGTGCTTTATTACACGTAATCCTATCAGCCAGTCATATAGGGGAACGGATTTAAGGGAAAATACGGACATGAGTTTAAAATAGAGTTTGCAAGTCTGCGTGACAACGAAACTGGATTTGGAGAGGCGACAGAAGGTCTCGAAGAAGCATCAGTCCTGACTCATCCTACAAGGTAAACAACACAAAACAACACGTTGGTACACGCACTAAATGGCGAGGGGAATTACGGAGTTTCACACAACTAAAGCAAAGGTTTTGTGTTGTAACGTTACGACCCCGTTATGACCCGTTCTCTGGTATGGAGGTAGTGTGGCGCCGAACTATATTTTAAAAATCACCTAAATCAAGACCCTTTCCGAGCCGCTAGGAGCCGTTGAGATATTCGACATGACCTATCGATTTGTTTTAATAAATGTTCAACATACGCCTGTTATTCCTATTATCTTCCTCCGTCAAAATACTCCGTGGTGGACGGTAGCGAGCAGTTGTAAAAGTTGACAGTTGTGTTTACATAAGTTAAATGCAGCTTGTTGGATCTTCTGCATGCAGAATTTACCAGAATACCCAGCCGTTTCGCGCCTGGAGTTCTACGTGTTGTTCTCTCCATGTAATATAGAATAATAGCTTGTTAACCTAGCTCTTTGTTGTTGTCTTTGTTTTTTAACAGTGCTAGTTTATTTTACTCGTGCAGGTGAGCCACGCGCGATTATAAACCATTCAAATGCAACGCTGATCTGATAGTTGTGTTTGGAAATTGAGCAATGTTCGCGACAGTGGTGTGAGGCTCGGCTCAGGGTTGCATGCAGTGAAACTGCAACCAGGTCTCGCACTGGCTCGGTGATGTTGCAATAATATCTTCAAAGTGTTCAGATCAGCAAAACTCTTAAAGAGGACAGCTAAAAACATGTGATCTTAACGGTGGGCGATCGTCTTCCCTGGCCCCTTCACCAGCCTCGTTTCCACAAAACACATCCTGCATTTAGGCAAACGTCTCATTCTTTCGTTTGTACATACAGTCCCACACCCACAGTATTCACATGACTGTGGTTTAACGCCTTGGTCTCATGTCAAGAGTCCAAGGCTACCGTGACTTCCCCAATCTCTGCCTCTTGTCTCCACAATCCACATTATGCTCTGGCCTTCAGCTGTCCTGTTATGTGTAGCAGCAGAACCAGGTATAAAGGCTTTAAGGTTTTCCTCCCTTTGGCAACACACTTGGTTTTAAATCTATGTGTTTGATTTTTCCCAAAGCATATCATTGTCCCATGAGTTGTGATGAATTTCTGTACTTCCTCTAAATATGTAATCAGTCAAACTGTATCATATCACTGATTGGCTGAAGGTCACCAGAAGGCCAATATCAACAAACAATTGCATCGGTCTAACCATATTTCTTAGTGATATATTAATGAAAAGACCCTTTACAAAATGCTTTTGACCATGTGGCAGCTTTTCCACAGATGACGACGGTGGTAAACAAACAGTTGTTCTGGTTCTCTTTCCCCCCAGCAGTCGCCATGTCTATGGGAGAGCCCATCTCAGACTCGACGCCCTTCTTCTCCGATGATAGCGAGGCGGAGGAGCTGGGCGGGGCCCGAGACCCGCAGCCTGAAGAGGAGCCGCCCAGCGGAGTGTCCAAAGTCAGGGCAGTGCTGACCGTCGCTGTCCTCTGCTACATTAACCTACTCAACTACATGGACAGGTTCACCGTGGCCGGTACGCTAGCACTGCTTCGCCCGGGGCCAGCTACATGCTTCCCACTGGTCACGGAGTTCCTGGAATGTCATGGAATTTGGAGAAGTGTATTTCACTCAGGGAAACTCAAGGAATTTGATAAATTCTCCGGGGAAGTCTGGGGAATTTTAGAAATGGGTCACTTTTCAGAAATATAGCAGAATGTATTTTCCAGCGTGGTTCAGCCCAATTGTAGCGGAAACCAGACTGCACACTTTTGGAACAAGAGCGTTAACAAACCAGCAAGGAAAACGTTTTAGGTCATGGAAGCGTTCCGATTTAGCGATGGGAAGTCATGAAATTTGACCTTGTAGGAACCCTGCAGTTACTATTTGGAATGGCTCCAGATACAATTCCCGGTTTGGATTGAGCCTGTCTGGTTAATCAAATTATCTAATTGTGCCAGAGTGTGTAACTTCTGCCCTCATTGCACTCTAGGCAGGCCCATGTTAAACTGATAAATGACCTTGGTCTCTCCCAAATGGAAGGAAATCCCAAAGCGCGATTTTCTAATGCCCCTAAAATCTTGTGACCATGTGTATTTTGTATAAATGCAGAAGTTTCTATATGTAAAATAAATGCAATATGTGTCCCCCCCCCCCCCGCAACAGGTGTTCTGCCTGACATTGAGAATTATTTCGGGATTGATGATGGCTCATCAGGTTTACTCCAGACAGGTAAGGAGCAATATGAAACGTCTCGTGCACAGCCTTCACAAGCACACCGCCGTCATCATCAGCTTTCCTCTGCAGTCTCCTAACATTGTAACCAGGATATTGCCCAATAGTCAGCTGAGGTAAAGATAACATTACTGTAATCTTATTGCACTACCAATTTGCTCTTATTGCACTACTCAGTATTACTACCTCGGCCCACCTCTGTTTACTTTGCTCCTCTTATCAGGACTGTGCACATCTCTATATACTTGGCACATTATATATTTGCACACTTTTTATATAGTGTAATGACAATGTGTACACTCTAAAGTCCAATGCAAACTACTGTAATTTGAAAAAAGACCTCTGATCACACTGATACAAATCCCAGTCATTTTAGGCACAGAAGGGGTTTTGCAGTACATTTCCTAGCATTTGTATTCTGGGGGGGGGATCATTTGTTGAACCCAAGTCTAGTAATGTGTGTTTGCTCGTACGCTTCCAGTCTTCATTTGCAGTTACATGTTCCTGGCTCCATTCTTCGGTTACCTGGGGGACCGGTACAACCGGAAGCTGATCATGAGCGTTGGCATTGCCTTCTGGTCCCTGGTGACCCTCGCCAGCTCCTTCACTCCCAAGGAGGCGAGTGATATGACGTTCTTCCTTGCGGCCGTTCAGCCCAGTTTGACAGTGTGGAAAACCTGCGATGAAATTGTCTGTGCTTTTGTTAGTGTCGTGCTACTTTGTCCATATTTGATCCTTTTTTATTTTCTCTCTCTTGTCCCAGTATTTCTGGGCTCTGCTGTTGACGCGAGGCCTGGTCGGGGTGGGGGAGGCCAGCTACTCCACCATCGCTCCCACCATCATCGCCGACCTGTACGTCAAGGAGAGAAGGACGTGGATGCTTTCCATCTTCTACTTTGCCATTCCAGTCGGCAGGTGAGATGATGATTATTATTATTATTATTATTATTATTATTATTATTATTATTATTATTATTATTATTATTTGCAAACACCAGCACCATTTTTTTGTTGAGTGCTAAACTTGGTAATTTCCAACTTTCACATAGTCATTGCATCAGACCGAGAAAAACAACAAACCAGGAAGGGAGTATTTTGGGTCGTGGTAGCTCATACTTGGAGTCTTACAGGAGCAGTATGGCTTTGCTACTCTTGACCATCTTTTCAATATGTTTCCCTTTCATCAGTGGTCTTGGATACATAGTGGGGTCAAAGGTGGATAACATAGCAAAGGACTGGCACTGGGCTCTGCGGGTAAGTTACTGAGCTTTTTCCCCCAGAAGCAAGTTTGTTTGAGTTTGATTGAATAATAATTTCCCCACTTTTGGGGTAGCAAATTCTGCTGCACAATTTTTTTTACTAACTTGTTTCCCTTCGTCCAGTACACACAGCGCCTCTTGTTTTCTGTGATCGGCCACCTCACGCTTCGCGTTCATATCTATACAAGCCTGTGCGTTCAGCTGTTGTGGAGGAAGCGTTGTTTTATTTGCTACATAGACCGTTTTGCATCGATGGGACAAATGATTGTTCAATATGACGTTTTCATTCCAGTGAAATCAGCATATCACTGATTAGTTCCCCTCTCTGGTTGAAGGTGTGTTAAATGGAAACCTGCAGCGTGGGAAAGTAACCTTTTGATCCACCATCAGTTCTCCCAGACACTTTTTAAAATTCACGTCAAAGGCCAAAGATAATTGTGAAAAAAAGACACACATCATGTATTTATTATTAAGTATGTTGGAACGCTTAAAGCAGATAATATTGACAATATGAAAAAAAGCTGTCTAAATCTCAACTGAACTGATATAAACGTTATTAAAATCACACCTTGCTTGTCACCCTCTTTCGGGTTTGTTTTTTTTTCTCTCGCTGCAACGTAGCACCTCGTATTTCCTGTGTCGACCGGTGTCTGACAGTGTCGTTTCTCACCCAGGTGACTCCGGCGTTGGGCCTGATCGCGGTGCTGCTGCTGCTGTTTGTGGTCAAGGAGCCCAAGAGGGGAGCCATCGAAGCGCGGCCCGAGCATCACCTCCAACGAACCAGCTGGCTGGTAGACATGCAGGCCCTGTGCAGGAAGTAGGTTGAGAGTTTGAGCACCAGTCAGATCTCTTGTCGCCCACCCGCCGATGTCTCACCCGACACGGCAGGAGAGGCGTACGCTGTGTCATACGACCAGCAGCAAAAAGTTAGAAAAGCGTGCACCAGTTTAAATAGTGTTTGGTCCATCGGGTTTAGTTCTTTCTCTCCCTCTGTGTCTCCTCTGCAGCCACAGCTTTGTGCTGTCCACCTTCGGCTTCACGGCGGTGGCGTTTGTGACCGGCTCTCTGGCGCTCTGGGCTCCGGCTTTCCTCTTCAGAGCCGCCGTCTTCACCGGGGAGAAAGTTCCCTGCATCCAGGCACCCTGCGACACATCGGACAGGTAACCAGGCACGCGCCACTGAAGTGGAGGCTTTTGTCCAATCGTCTTATAGTAACTTGATGGGTGGTTGAACCCCAAATTCTGGGCGAAACGCAGAATACTTGAATCCTCTTCAAAAACTATCGCTCGAACCTTGATTCCTAGATATACATATATTATATGATGCTGGAAATGAGCGCAGCATCTGCCCCTTTTTTTTTAAAAACAAAGGCAGCCAGTTGATTGAATCCCAGACACGGTGATCAAACACTTCCCCTCAGAGCGCTGACACAATGAGTGGCTCTACACCCTCAGATCAGCGATTAGCAAAGACACCGAGTAGCTATATCGCTGTAATGTAATGTAAACCCTTTCCCTACAAACGTCTCCTTTTCCCGGCAGCGTGTACTTCGGCATCATCACCTGTGTGACGGGCGTGTTGGGCGTGGCCAGCGGCGTGGAGGCCAGCCGGCAGCTGAGGAAGAAGACGCCGAGGGCGGACCCTCTGGTCTGCGCCTCCGGCCTGCTCCTCTCGGCGCCCTTCCTCTACCTGGCCATCGTCTTCGCCCAGGCCAGCACCGTCGCCACCTACGTGAGCTCTCGTTCTTCCTCCCCAGGATTTTATGTATTTTTATGTAGAAGCCCTTGCAGCTAGGCATGATGTTTCCCTATCGCCTAGGAGAAGATGAGGTGTAAAGTGATGTGAAGATGTTTCCTGTCTGTCCCCCTCAGGTCTTCATTTTCCTGGGAGAGACATTCCTGTCCATGAACTGGGCCATAGTGGCTGATATACTACTGGTGAGATCCTAGTCTCCCTCTGTCACGCTCTCTTGCTCATATAAACTCTCAGGAAGTTATTCTGTTATTTCATGTTCTTCCCATTCCATTTATTATGACCGCTACAACCACATATTCATTCTCAATCACCGATTCCCTCTCAGTACGTGGTGGTTCCTACTCGCCGCGCCACGGCTGAGGCCTTCCAGATCGTTCTCTCTCATCTACTAGGAGACGCAGGAAGCCCTTACCTGATAGGAGTGGTATGTCTCACACACACACACACACATACACACACACACTTATCTGTCTCTGTTCCTTATCAGCATCAGAAAAAAGTTCTTTATGCAATAACTGCACAGGATTTTGTCTTGGTGACATATCGGCACTGTTGCAAACTGACACATAAGCATGGCAGCACCTCATATACAGTGCAAAGAAACCATGCAAGATATAAGACAGTAGATGCACATCAATCTACGGTGGATGTCAAACTCCCTTTCAAATTGCATTGGGATTTTAAAAAAAGGTTTGTTTTAAAGTGATAACTGGCGACATTTTCATATAAATAGTGATTCAACCTATAACCAGTTCATAAAAAACCTTTTTAAATTTGGTGCGGAAAAATCCTCTGGTGCACAGGAAGTGTTTCTAGTTTGTTTGGAAGAAATAGCGATAGCCACTGTGGCTGAACAGACAAAGAAAAGAGAAACTCAAACTCATCAACAGAAAATCCATGGAGAAAGACGTCGCAGTACTGGACGTCTTATCACCTGATTGACAGGTGATTTCTGGGAAGTGCAGTGAGAAACACCACAGCAACGAGTGCTGAGAGATAAAGATGGAGACTAAATGAAAAAAGAGAATCTTTAATGTCATTTCCCGGCTCAAGGCGATAAAAAGTATAAATTTTGCAACAGTGTGTTGATTTTCATATCTACTGTACATATCTACAGACGATATGAATGTACATCCGTTATTTAGAATTGCGTTCAGCAGCACAAAAAGCAAGACAAAAAAACTGAAAAAAGGCACATCCCTCCACCTTGTAGTAGCATTAACATTCTGTATGACTGCAGCTGTAGAGGAACGTGTCATTTGCCAAATTCTGTACAACCGGCACTTTGGCAGAGCGCCAGCCATGATGTAGCATCCCTGTTCTAAAAATAGTGCTACATGCAGCATTTTTAAACCTCAATATATTGTGAAATGAATTGTGGTACCTTTTTTTTAGTATAATTACCGTGAACAAATGAGATCGTGTTTGAAACACTTGGTAGCCTCTGTCTCTTAATTAAGACTATTTCCCATAAATCCTGGTTGCTTCCTGTCCCAAAGACAATGTTGCAACTTGTCCTCCCTCCTCATCCCTGGAATGGCTTTGCTGACGAGGAGAACATGGTGGAAGTGATTGTTATTTTTTGTTTTTTTTCTCTCTCCTTCCACCATCTGCAGAAACTCTGAAAGCTTTAGCTCCGTTTGGGCTGGAGGAGCAGCACCCACTTCCTGTTTTGTGCTGTTAAGTAGCTTTTTTTTTGTCTCGCTGCAATTAAACCTCCATCTAAGTATCCCTGTCGTCCCCGTCTGTGGCAGGTGTCTGATTCCCTGAGGAGGTCGGACTCCTACCTCTGGCAGTTTCGCTCCCTGCAGCTCTCCCTGCTCCTCTGCTCCTTCGTGGCGGTGGCAGGCGGGGCCTTCTTCCTGGCCACCGCCCTCTTCATTGAAAAGGACCGCCACCGCGCAGAGAACTATGTCCCTTCAGGTGAGGCTGTAAAATTCTGATACCAAAGGCCAAAAAGCTAGACTAGATTTTTCTGCTTTTTGGAGAAATAGATTATATGTTAGTCATTTGGTTAGTCAATGGATAATAATCATTGTTGTATGTCAGGAGCAAATATGAATCCTTAGTTCTGGAGAAACTGTGAATTTCTCATCATCCTTTTCCCCCCACTCGACAGATGATGAACCAATCGTCGTACCCAAAAGCGGCCGGTCCACCAGGGTGCCAGTATCCAGCGTTCTGATTTGACGAGAGAAAAACCGGACTTCAGAGGTTCATGTGCTGCATTCTGGCTGAGCCTGGGCCTTCAACGTGGCCCAGCGTGCACCTGTGCTTTTAGGACTGCGGACACTGTTTGGACCCACGCAGAGAAGTTTTAAGCTAATTTATTTTTAACATTTGGTCAAAAGTTGCTTCTTTTTTTTTTTATAACCTTCCTGTGCCCAGGGACACCGCTGTTTCAGGAGATGTTGAGAAGCCACCCGTTGTGAGGTGACAAAAGCTTCTGGTTCAGCTATAGTGTTTAGTAAAGATGCCATAAGAAAGAGCCACAGAAAGCCGTCTGCCCTCCAACTTTATTACCGTCTTTGACACTTTTTTTTTTTAACCTTTGGACTCAATGGGACTCTAAGGACGATGCTCAAAGCAGCTGATCTGGGATCAGCCAGAGACACACAGCATCTTTTCCAACCAATCATTTGAAATTGAATGAAAGCAGCAAGACCATGTATAATCCAGATCTTCAGTATAACCACATATTTTTCAGTATTGGAGCCAAAAGCCGGCTGAAACACAGCCAGTGACCATTGCATTGTAGTCCCAACCCTTTGCTTGATTGTTTTATTTTGTATATTGAAATGCATTATTAGCCTGTTCTCATAACCAAGTGTCTGTATATGTTTGATTTGCTTTCTTAGAAATAACACTAACCGTTTTGCAGTTCTGTCCTAGTTGGATGGAAATCGTCCAGCAGTCGGTTTGACAGAAAATAGAATAGTACCCAAGTTATATATATCGGAAGGGAATTATCTATTACGTCAGTATGGTTTTATTCAATGCTCCTTTTACTAGCATTACCACTGTTATTATCCAATGATCCTGGGTTTTTTCCTTCATCAATATTTGCGTTCAGACCAGGGGGGTGTTCCACAAAGCGAGCTTACCACCTTAGCCAGGCTTAGTTCACTTTGTCTGAATGAAATAAGCCTGGCTAAGGTGGTAAGCTCGCTTTGTGGAACACCCCCCCCCCTGGGCAGCATAGTTGAGACTGTTTCTCATATTTGAAGGATTGAGGTGCTTGGTTTATCTTAACCTTGTGGAGGACGTTCGAGTGCTCTTCAAGGAACTGAGTTAAACCGAACACTTCAAAGATTCAAAGCCCCTTTTCTGGGTTTTCTTCCTCAGGTTGGAGATAATGACGATGTCGCTACCGCAAAGCTTAAATCAAGTAAATCAACTTCACCAAGTTGTCCGGGGGGGGGGGGAAACTAACTATCTATCTAACTAAGCTTTTCCCCAGTGAAGGCAGTTCAAGTACACTCTACAAAAAAATGTATTATAATGGTTATTTAAAATTTAAAAAAAAGCTTTTAAATGATTGTTAGTAATGAAACTTGTTTGTTAACCTCAAATTATTATTATTATTTTTTTTTGTTTTTGTTTTGTGAACCATTAAACAACGAGAATGAACTGATGACTCGGTGTGTGTGATTGCGCGCCGCTTCCGTCTCTGTGGGTGGACGTAGGAATGTGACGCACGTTCGTCATGGACGCTCGTGTCACGGAAACATCTTAAGAACACGCCGTCATGTACGGGATGAGATGATCGATGTGGGGAACTTGGGTCATTAGAGCAGCAACTCGTAATGGGATACAGCAAAGAAAGTGTGATTGTAAATAAGGGGTATTAAAGATAGCGTAACTGATATTACCAGTGTGTCAGGAACATATTTAGTAGGAATTTAAGTGAAAGGGAAAAAATGGATTACAGTATTATTAGGGTGTGCAAAATAACCGGTGAGATGAAGGAGATATGTATATCAAAATTGCACACAAAAAACATGCAGTATGAATTTGTTTTTGTTTTTTTAAATAAATCAAGTAAGAGAATATGGGACTACAAAGAAAACCAAATGTGATGTGCAAAATGTGCGCCATCATCGCAATCAGTCAAAACCTTTTTTTTTCCTCGCCCCTCTGCACCCCTGGGTGAACCCCTCAAATTCCTCCTCTCTTGTATTAACTCGAGGGGTGGTGGTGGGGGGGGGGATTTCTCTGCCCCCCCCCCTCATTTTTTTTCTGCTGTCTTGATTCTCCTCTTGATGGAAGGATAAAAGCAAGCGAGAGAGAGAGAGAAAGAGGGGAGCACTCGGCTTCCTTCCCTCGGTGCGGTTTCCTGTTTGTAGGTGGGAGGATGTCGCGATTGAAGCAGATGGCTGCAGCAGCAAAACGCTCGCGCAGTATGCAGCCTTAACTCAACGCCGTGCACAGAGGTGTGATGACGATGATGATGCTGACTGGCAGAGAGGTGTTTGTGCAAAATGCGTTTTTTTTGACCT
Source organism: Hoplostethus mediterraneus (assembly GCA_034670385.1). NCBI lineage: Eukaryota > Metazoa > Chordata > Actinopteri > Trachichthyiformes > Trachichthyidae > Hoplostethus > Hoplostethus mediterraneus. Next base: position 2,413,195 of record JAXDDW010000037.1, on the reverse strand, counting down.
TTCGCTCTTCTGAGCTGCAGGCCCCTCTCCTGTCACCAGCCTGTTGGCAGTTGGAGCGCCTACAAGAGTGCAAACCGATCACCCACACATCGGTAGTCGCTAAGAAATCTGTTGACGTAGGCAGAGTATTTCTGATGCCTTGCAGGGTTCTGCTGCATTTGCCCTTGTGATTATTGAAACGTCTTGTAGAAACCTTCTCCCCCCCGCTGCATTAAACGTGATCTGAAATCTCTTGTTCGGGGGTTTTAGTCTTTGGCCCGGTATTGATGCGTTCGCCTGTAAACCAGACCCTTTTGACTCCCCTCTTATCTCTCCCTAGGTTTCACAGTTGAATTTGGGTGAGTGAAGGGGCGTCTGCCGTTTCCCTCGCTGAGAGGAAACGTCGAGGAAGACGGCAAAGAGATCACAGCAGGTGACATGAGAACTCAAACCTGTGAGAGCGACTTGACTCAAAGAGGCTTGGTCGGAGGTGGTTGGGTGCAGCGATGACAGTGGGAGAGTTTCTGACGAGGGAGGGAGGGAGGGAGGGAGGGAGGGAGGGAGGAAGGGTGGAGGAAAGCACCAAGTAGGTCGCTGACTGTAAGCAAGGTGCTTAGGGCCGCCAGGTTAGACAGACGAGGAGAAAGGAAAAACTAGCAGTTAGAGGAACTTGAAAGGAGGTGAGGTTTTGCCTAGCGGCGTAGGGGCATCGGCTTGTCGAGACATGGTGGATGTTCGGTTGCAGTAGATGCCTCGTGGTCCAGATATTGGGGTGGATGCAAGATCAGCCAGCGCTCTGAAAGACTCTCACCGCGATATACAACTTTATCCTGAAGTGCCGTTTCTCGGCTGTAGGTAAGTCCGTTTCTTCCACCGGTTCTCGGGCAAACCTCCGGGGGCAACGGCACTGCCGCGTCGAAACCCAACACTTTCAGGCTATACCCAGCATGCATTTGATGCAGGATGTCGCCGAGTTAAATGTCGGCATGGTAAAATTTCTGTTAACAGCGGCTTTGGAAACCGTTTCGCACCGATGTCAGAAAGACATTTAGGTTCTCATTGGCTACAGATGTGCCGATTTTCAGTCTGGAGCTTTCTTCGCGTCGGTTTTCAAACGTCAAAATGTTTGCGGGGTCGAAATGCAGCAGGCTTTTGGCCCATCAACTGTCTCCTTGAAACCTATGACTCACCCTTTCTCTCGCTGACTTCTTCGCCTCGTTACCTACGACGGCGTACTCTTCCATCTGGCCCAGGCCTTTTCGCGTTGATAAAAGTCTTGCGCTTTGCCGCCGTTAAAATGAAGTTGCTGGCCAAACATCACACCTTACTGAATCATGAACATGGAGCCAAAAGTGGTGCAAGATGGCTGCTGTCTTAAGTGGGAGTGGGGCACTGCTTTCTGTACACGTTGTACCTTTTCTTCAAGTAAAGTATGATAAACTGAGATGTGTGTGTGTGTGTATGTGCAAGATTGTGTAAGTAACCCCGGGTCTGTGTACCGTGTACGGTTACATTGAGGGTTAAAGTGCATGTAGACTATGTGAGGAGGGTGGCAGGTATTTTCTGTGACATGAACCACAGGAAATGTGTTTCCTGGCTTCGGTGCCCAGGATACAACCAGTCGGTGAGTAAATAGTGGCTGGTGAGAGCAGCTTTACGGAGGGAGGAAAATAAATCGGACCACGTGCAAAATGAAATGGCTTTCCTTCCTGCGTGCGATGAGGATTTAGATCACGATGAACCGGCGATGCAGAAATGATTCTTCTGGGTGCTGTGGTGGTTGGATAACCACCAACAAAAATGAGTTTTATTCTCAAATATCAGTTTGGGATTAACTGTTGCTGTCAAAGATGTTTTATTGCTTGGTATTTCCAAAGTAAAATGTAATTTTATCAGTAAAATAGTAAAGAGTCCACAAACTCTCAACTCGCAAATAGTGAGTTCTACTTTCATGACTGCAAATAAGTGTTTTTCAGTCAGTGAAACTCTTAAACTTGATCTTTGGAATGTTCCCAAAACGTATTGTAGAGGTTGCTTTACAAAAAACCCTTTACAGATTATATTAAAGGACAAATGTGATGACCTTGATCACCCTTCACAGCCGAGGTGCAGAATTAGGTTTCTGTTTTTAATTCCATAAAATAAATTAATTTTTCCCTCGCCGTTTTGAGTTATCCAACACCTACATGTAACTGTGAATGCTGTGTTGCGTAACCGTGACAGATCATGTAATCCATTACCCCCCAACCCAAGACCATGATGCTAATGTACATATTGTATGGTGTTTGTTTGGATGTCTCTTCTACTGTTACGCTTAGATGAAGGTCATTTTGTGAGAGATAAAATTGGAATTATTGATCTACATTCAAATTAAATCAATTCGAAGCCAAACTTCCAAATGTTCAAGACCGCAAGACTTTGCTCATTTGAAATGTGAAAGCTTAGAGGGTAAAGGTAAAGTACCTTGGATGACACATTTGGAATCTATGGTAGCATATGCATGTTTCATATGTATTGTGTTGGATTTCTAGTGTGTTTATGGATGAAAGTTTTGCAATGTAATGAAATAAGTTTTGGGGAGGGAGGGCCCACGGCTCTAACCAGGATCAATTCACCCAAGATGTCACGAAACTTATCGTGCGAGTTGTAGCCTAGTAGATTGGATATAATAAGACTTTAATAGCAAAAGATGTTGTCGTTTTCCTCCCTTTAAATGCCCTTCACACGTGTTTTCTCCTCCTCAGATGAACCATGGACGTCTCCGGCTTCGCCTGGTTTCTCTCCGTGGCCGTCTTCGTCTCCATCGTCCTCCTGGCCGCTGTCTGCCTTGACTGCGCGAACAAAGGCCCGCTGGGTGGGATTGCATTGCACGTTTCGCCAAAGACCAGATCATATAGCCTTTTATTGTCCCGAAAGAAAGAAATTTGTCTAGGACACATACAGTACCTGCTGTTTAAAATACCAATAACATAAAGGGTTATGATCTTGTTCATTTTTTCCCCTCAATCTCTTTTTAGACTCCCTTTAGACACTAGAATAAAACGTTGCTTTCTAACTCCTTTCTGTGTTTCCAGTCTCCATCAGGCAGGGGCAATCAGAGGAGTACATACCGTAAGCACTTTATTTACTATTTTTACTATTGACAAGTAAATGAAATGATTGCTACAAATACTACAGGTACATCAGGAACCGTACACCAGGAACCCTGCAAGTACCTCGACGGCTTGTCCGGCATTTAAGGAAAAAAACTATGCAGAAAATCTGTGGGGCAGGATGTTAAACTTACAATTAATCAGTATGATCTGTTTTAGCTTGCAAATTTCTAAATTAATTTGCTTTTCAGTTGCTCAAAGTGTTCACAGTTGGCCTGTCAGGCAAATACACAGTGGCTTTTGAGTTTTCCATGTTGTTTAAAATACATTTGCACAATACATTGCGATTTTTAGATTAAACTGTATTCAGGAAACAGATAAATCTATAGTTTGTAGCATTCACTTCCTTACCGCACTTGGGCTGCAATGTCTCACTGGAAGAAACAGCATTTCATAACATTAGAGTTAGAGTGAGATGTTTTGAATGTACAAAAGGTCAAAGGGCTGAATACAATTTATAGCCGCTTTTTTCCCCCTTAGAAATAAGGCTGATATAGTTGATATAGTGCAGTCTAAAACTGTGATAGCCTCAAGTTTTCCGTTTTCTGAACACATCCATAGGTCCCATGTTTCATTAGCATGGCATTCAACGTTTGCATAACATACAGTTGTGGGGATAAGCCACATATTCAGTGTCTTCGTTGTTTTAATTCTGCAAACATATCCTGGAGACAGAGCTGCTTTGGAGGCAGAAATAAACTCATTGGTTGAGTTAAACCTCAGTGGGCAGAGCCAAAAAAACACAGGTTTTTTGGCCGGTTAATGTTAGCCCAGCGAAAAGGTGAAGGGTACGCAAGGAGCTAACTAATTTTATGAGGCCTAGCGCTCTGCTACTAACTGAACAAAATCAATCTAGCCATACTAAGCTATCCATGTTAGCTAGTTAGCCTAGCTGACCCTCCAAGATCATGAATACCATGGTTATGAGTGAATACAAAAAGAAGCCAGTGCCATTTATATTTAGACCTTCCTTCTTTGCCTTTCAAATTTGCCAGAGCTAACTCTGAAAAATTGGTTATTTGGCTCCGCCCATTGAGATTAAACACAACCAATGAGATTATTTCTGCCTCCAGCGGCATTTAAAGTGATTTAAATGATGATAAATCAAATGCTACTAGCTAACATTTTTGTGTCCGTGTTCTCACCTCCGCTCAGGTCCACTGGCTTCAGGCTGATCCATCCATGTGAGTAAGAAAATCTTGATGTGGTTGGAAAGGCATAATATTAAAAGAAGTACAGGTACAATTTGATGTAGTAATCCTATGCTGCATTCAGGTCACATGGGGAAAAAAACAGTTCAACAACTTTGAGGCGTTCATGTGTTTGAATTTGTTTGAAGATTGAGGTTTTCTGTAGACTTTCGTTGCTCCGGATCAGCTTTTTCACAGCTGATGTGTGATGGTACGTTTTGAGTTCATGTTTTACAGCAAAACAAACATTGCAAAATCAACCAAAAATCAGCAAGACGTGTCCGTTTGCAAACACAAAATGACTTACGATGAAAAATGTTTGTTTTGTTGGATTTGAAATGAATGTATCTTCATATGAATATCATTCCCCACATTTGACTACAGGTATTTTCTTATTGTCGATATCAGGGCCCTTACTTTATCATGTGTCTGAGATTCACTCAGTACATATCGTGCAGAGAGTTTGACTAGGACTAAAAATAGTCCCAGCTCACAGTTGGACATGAGAGGTAGTTATGAAGCTTCCTACTCCCACTTCCTGAGAGGAGTAGAACTGTTGTGAATGCATGACATCACAGTTTCACACCACTGAGTTGCAAATTTACATTATGATGCCGAATTGTAGTTTTCTTGATAATTGTCTCTAAGGACTCGGCGCATTCGAAGAGCCATAACTAGATAATTTGATGCAGTAAAACAAAATGAAGTACAGAAAACGGCACCACTCCCAGGTATATATAACAAACTATCTACCTATAGGAGGAGGATGATATCCCAAGGTGATTTTACTCCTATACTTAAAAGTAGAACCAAATTTGCAACACAGTGAAATTTGGGGTGGTTAGGCCTGATGTCATACTCTTGAGATGCCTGATAAATACGGGCCCAGAATTTCGGAAGTCTAAGAAATTGGAGTCCAGTATATTCCAGGTGAAGTGAACGGTATTTTCTAGTCTTTACCAATTAGTATCGCCCTTCAGATGTCTGTTGTCAGGGGAATGTAGTCCTTTTCTGAAGTTTCTGTGTGGCAGATACTCTAGTCTGCCACAATAATTAATACTCTGTGTGCTGCATTCAATTTGTAATCTTCTCTGGTTGGTCCAGTCATAAAGATGATGGTGTCTCTGTCCAATTGCAGATCAACCTTCCATTGACCCACACTCCATCAATCCTTCGTCCACCCACCTTTCAGCTTTGTGAGTTTCTTTAATAATCATGACCAAAGTGAATTTAATAAGGGAGCATTGCTTGAATTTACCTGGTTAGTCTAATGTTTTGTACATTTGCTGTAGAAGCAGTAGGCTTACTCATTTTCTATTTCAGTTCGCCTTCATTAGATCCAGGTGCTCAGCGGCACCACTCCTTTACCCTAACAGAAGATGGTGAGATGTTTCCTTTTTTTTTTTTTTTTTACTAGTATTTTGTCTTCCATCCATCATTTTTCACTATGCTGCTGTCTTTGTTTTTGCTCTCTTCGCTCTCCCTTTTGTCTTGTGGACATAAATTGAATACTGAATGTTGATGTGACTATTTGCAGATGATACGTCTTTCTCAAACACAGGTCTCAAACAGGCCTCTAACTATGTTTTGTTTTTTTCCCGCAGAAAGCAATCCAAGTTATGTAAATCCTACAGACGGTAATATACATTTGCTATGAATTCCAGAAAAAGATTTGATTTTTCTAGTTTAGACACCATATTCATCACCATATTTTTTGTTTCATATACACGTATCCCTCTGAACATGCATGAGCACATTTTGTTATAAGTGCAATCCCAAATATGAGATCAAAAATGAAGGTTACATCTTCACTCTGGTGAAATTTGTTGAAATCCTGCTTCCTTTGGTGACAAAGCTCACATAAATATCTTAATGGTCCACAAAACCAGTCTCCCATTCATTGTCAATGGAGCAGCTCCTGGTTGTCTCTAGATGGCATTATATACAGTAGAGTAGAGCAGACTTAGTAGACTTGGCTCTCTGGTTCCTAGAGAAAACGATTACATGTCGTCCCCCACGAATGATGCAGGCACACCCGGTGCCAATCGGTAACAAGATGCATCATCCCTTAAAGTTTCATCAAAAGTGGACTGATGGTGAAGCAGTTAGGGCCTTTCAAAGTTTGGATAAGGATAGCCTGATGTGACTAGATGGTGGAGGAATTACGGCCTTTCAAAGTAGCGCAAAAATATTGAGTGGTACTGTAATTTGTTGTTTGAGTTGATTTTTGTTGTTGTGCAGGACCTGATTATGTAAACACTGACAGCGATGGAGAGGAGCCAGGCTATGTGTAGGTTTTCCTCTTTCAAAAGCGAATCCTTCTTCGTTTTGCTACAGTTCCTAGCAGAAGCAACAACAAGCCTCTCTTTCTCTCTCCTCGTAGGAAAGTGTTGCCCGATCCACCCAAAGTTGAGATCCGTCAGTCCAGTCAAAGCCTCGCCTCAGCTCACAGCTCAGGTATAGTTCAGTGATGGAAGTATTAATGCCTGCACCCGTAAATACTATTGCCGTTAAATAAATATATCGTGTGAATAATGTCCGAGGAGGTTTGATAATGATACCACCTGCTGTTGTTTCTCAACAGTAGATGTTGAACCCCACTATGTGAATGTGGACCCCAGCGTTGAGTCGGGTAAGTGATGCTGCAAAGGTTCAAGCATGGAACATTTTCACAGGCTAGTTTGTGAACGGTCAAAGTTGAAAGTGTGAGAATCGCGAGCAGAGTCCGGTTTTAACATTGTTCCAGTGAAATCGTTGGTTTGAAGTGTTTATATGACCTTCTGTCACTAGGGATTCTAGCCCGTAGAACTAAAACCCTATTGTATTTTCAGGAGCACCCCTCTACCCTAGTAACTAGAAAGCGCTAGAACACTTGTTTTCTGGTCAGTGTTCTGCCCGTCTTCTCTTAAAATCACCAAGTGTCTCTCCTGCCTCTGCTCCTCAGATGATCGAGACTACCTGAATGTGGTGCCGCTGCAGAAACAAGGTGAGTGGGCAACACTTATGCTAGCCGTTAGCCTGATGTTTGGCCTGCTATTATGCTGGCAGGCACAGGACCGGTGGGTTTCAAACTAAACCCCAATGACATCCAACCCTCATAGTCCCTCATGTAGTACATACATTTAATATAATGACAGCCCCTTTAATGGATATCCACCCATCAACTTTAGGGGCAAGCGCCCCTAAAGAAGCAGAGCCTTTGGTTTTTGCGTTAGGCTTCCGTCTTATCTTCTTTTTGGATGTCGGACGGTGAGTTCAATGTGTGGGAAACATAACTTTCGATTCTCCTGTCAGGTGCATCGCTGGAGCGGACATGTGACAGTGACAGTGACAAGGATAGTGACAGTGACAGTGATGACGAGGGGAACTACGTCAATCAACCAGCGGTAAGCTTTTCTCTCGTTTGCCTCGTTTGTTCAGCCACACGATCGACTTTGGCCCGCTCTCTTAGCTTTTCTTATTCCTTTCAGATGATTGACAATCAGCCCACCGTGTGACGGGACGAAAACCGTCTTGTGAGTGCTTCCCGATGGGCGTGACAACCTTGACAGATCACCTCTTGAATTGTATCTCCACATTGGCCCCCTTTTTTTTTTTTCTTAACAGCTATTGACGGCGATGTTGTTTATCAAGTATAGAAGTTGCTTACTGACTTTGGGGCCGAGCCAAACCATTGAGGATGCCCCGTAAAGTCAGGAATTCATCGGTTCCTGAAGAGGGTTTTCCTGGAGATACAAACCTTTGACAGGGAAACCTGAATGAAAAGAAACCACGCTCATGCCAATGACATTTCTACTCCGAGTTTTATCAGGCTTCTTTGAGCAGCAGCGCTCATATGGACGCCTATGGCAAATTCTGTTTTGAATGCGAAGGGCAAACTGATCTGACATAAGCACGCGACAAAGCTTTAGTTTACTGATCATCACTTGGTCTGCGGGGCTTTTTCTGTTTGTTTTTTTAGTGTCTACAGGAGCTGCTGGAGATCCTGCCATACTTATACTCATTGAAGATATACTGACATATGTGGATTGGGGTTACACCAATATGGGTTTTGGATGGCTGTTCCCGATATCTTAAAATTGAGGTGGCTAATCATTTTGCGCTCATATTTAATACTTTTAAATTAGTTTCCCCCCAAAATTTTATTCTCGTCTGTGAAACAGCATTTAGACCATCACGCTCTGTTGAAAGCCAGACTAATGAAATAGTTTTAGGTGGGTCAGCAGCTCCTTAAAGCAGGGGGAGGCAGGTCATTAAAAACCTTTCATGGGGGAGAAACCTACAGTATATCGGAGATGGCATTGACTGATATCTGATTAATGAAAAGCCAATATTGGCCCAAATTGTTGATCAACCCTTGCTAAAATGCCCAATCTCTTATTGCCCCTTCAGATATTGAATCTGTCAGAATATTTAAGATGGATCACATTCTGCCATTTTGATCACAAAGTGTGCAACAGACCATCTGTTGTAGTTAATGTTATAGCGTAGATGTTTCCCTAAACCTTGACAGTATTCATCTAATATAAAGTCTTGGTTAGGTTGTTACTGATGTGTATGAGCTTTAGTATGAATTTGCTGACCACTCCTGAGAATGTTTGAATTAACAAATAACTTTTTTTTTTACACTGTATTTATGTCTCATCACTATGGTTGTTGTCTCAACTAAATATAAATCCATATTTCAATTGTTTGAACTACTAGAACGGTTTTGTTTTTTTAAATGACAAATCAATAAAACTGAACAAAACTTGTACATGTGTACTTGCACAAATTTCATTCCTTTAGGTATCGGGTAATTTCTTCTTTTTTTTTTAATGTCTACTTGAATTCATAGAAAGGTCCTTGATTGAGGCTTACCTGAGACATACAAAGTGAAAACATTAAGGGTGTAATATTATAGGGTCCTTTTTGTCTGGCATGGTTTTATTCCACTCCTCTCCTAGAGTGCATGGTAAACACTTCTCACTGCCAACATGATTCATGATTCAGTCCAATGCAGAATTGGCTGTGCACAAATGTCTAAATATGTAAGTGAATTGTGTGATCAGATTTGTTTCCAAATGTAGGTTACTGTGACTCTGAACTGTCTTGTCTTTAGCCCTAGTTGCTACTCAAATACTGAGTTGGCACTGGAGAAGAGTCAGCTCAGTTAACCTGAACAAACTGTTAGCTAGCCAGTGCTAACGCTAGCTTGATACATTAGCTAGTGTGCTGATCAGACGTGTTAACAAGACACTGATTGTTAGCTAGCTAACAGGCCGACATTATCAAAATCAATCAGATGTATCAGTGATGAAATGATCGATTCTGCAGAGACGGCCAAGTTGTACATTTAGGTCAGTTGTTCACAGCCACTAAAAGGTGAGGACCTCCAATATGGCCGCCAGAGGCTGTGTTGCATCACCTACAAGCCCTCTATAGTTTCACAACAAAATATGTAAAACATTCAAGCATGTCTTACAGTTTGCTAAAACAACTTCAGGGGCCATTGCTTGAGATTGAATTTAAAAGTTGTTTTTTTTCCAATGGTTTTATTATTTATGAAGAGGTTTCAACTGCAAAAGGAGAGTGGGAGACGGGGGAGGGACAGAGAGACCGAGAATTAAGTTCATTCTCGTCAGTCCAGAAGTTTCCAGCTTTAGATGTCTTTAGTCCTGGTTGGTTTTGCTTCCTTGTGGGAACACAGTCTGTACTCAAGTATTAACCAGTGGATTGCGATCCCCCACTTGAGACATTTCTTCTTCTCTTCCTCTTTACTAAAAAGAACTGAGTAAAAAAAGTAATTAAAAATAATTTGTTAATTTGTTGGGGGAGAGGTGGGAATGTGGTGAGTGGGTGAAAGTTGTTTGGGATGGCGGGGGGTCGATCACGCGGGAATGCCGTCAGGTAGGGTCAATCCAGACTACGGAAACTCCCAGAGGGTGGTAGTGAACCCCTCTTCCTCATTCCTAAATCCATCGGTGAACCTTAGCCGTGATGGAGGCCTTTCAGTTTCCGGGGGGGTGGAAGGACAGCTGCTGGGTAGGGTGAGCCTGAACCTGCACAGCTGGAAGACACAAGCACAATTCTTCCACATAATGAATTGTTCAGCATGCCCCCCGCCCCCACCCCTTCTAGACACTAAGGCCCCTATTTAGAAAACACATGCTAGCAGTGTTGCGGTGCACAAAATTAACAAGCTAGCAAGCCAATCAGGGTGCTGAGTGTTCACCTTGGGGGTGCCCGATGAAGTAGTGTTGATGTGCACCCTGCTGGGGTGGGGGGCCATGCTGAGGGGCGGCGCCAGTCCCCTGCTGTGGGTGGGCGTAGTGCAGCATGATGGGTGGCGGCCCGTGGCCGGCAGAGTGGTGCGGTCCTGACATCCCCCCTGCAACATGTGCCTGGGGAGGGAAAGTGGGAGAGACGAGATATAGTGACACGCGCTTGACTCGACGGCGCACAGATGTGCTGCGTCGTCGTTGCCGCAATGCATTATGGTCATTGTAGTTCCCTAGTCAATTTAGCAGGGCAAATTTGTGTTTGGTGAAGCTTGGAATCCACCATCAATCACTGTGGCAGGTGAGCAAAAAAAAAACGGTTTCCTGCCCTGAGCGTCAAAAGAGGAGCTTGGAGGTTTTCACCTGTGTGAGCTGGTTTAACTGAGGGAAGCCGTGGGGCATGGGCTGGTGAGTTGGCAAGCTGTAGCCCTGCATGGGGTAGGAGGCCTGCGGGGAGCTGTGGCCGGGGGGCAGGTTAGGAGGGGTGGGCGCTGACAGGCCCCCAGAGTGGTACATGGACTGGGGTTGAGGACCCCCTTGGCTCGACTGCAGGGGAAGAGAAAGGTGTCGTTAAAAGCAAACACACTGAGACAAAGATACAAAATTTTAAAAAAAACACTCAGAGATGAATCTGGATGCAACTTCCAAGATGGCACTGTTCTGATGGCAGCATGGTCACAGCTGGTAGTTTCAGTTTCGTGTTGTCTAACAGTCTATGTCATTTTGCCAAGTAGACTATTCCGCCAGTTTGTGTACCTCCACCTCCAGTGATAAATTGACACATTTACAATATGAGGGAGAGCAAGCGTGTCAGGTGTGGCATGCAGTTGGAAGCACCCACCTGAGTGTGTCCGGGACTGGGTGCCGTGTGCTGGGGTGGGGGCTGACTCCCAGTGGGAGTGCTGGAAGGCTGAGGATGATGCATGGAGGCCGCGTGGTGAGAGAACGAATGAGGGGCTGAGAGAAGGAGAAAGCGAAAGTAAAATAAGTCGAGGCCATTTCATCTTTATTACATCGGCAGGCGAAGATGCTGCTGCTGACAGTCCACACAACGGTTGAGCTTCCCCGGTCGTTCAGCTCTATAGGGAATGAATGGACTTCTGGTGACTTGATCGTGATCAGTTATTCTGAACCCTTACTACCCCCTTAAGTTGTGTTCATTTGGCCACAGGAATCAGACTCAGGACCGGACCACAACAAAAGACCTTGTTGAGAGGGACACTTCTCAGTACATTCCCAAACCAGCCCCGGGGCTCGGCTTGAGCCGACACATGACCATGAATCAAAGAATGACATCAAATGCGGATGATCCACAAAAAGCAGATGATGCTCAGTGTTGCTTCTAACCCGAACCTGGGAGAAAGTCCTTTCCCAAGTTTCTAACCAATGAAGGAAGTGACTGCTCCCACGTGGCTTTTGTTGAAAGGGTTTACGTGTCTAACGGCATCAATACTTAAAATTCAAGTTTGTTCTGATTCGGACCAAAGCAAGTGGACTATAGGTTTGAAAACACCCTTAAAATATTTGCTTTCATGTACACAGTTCGAAGTACAGCTGACTACACCGACTTTTTGGGGAAATTGCCCCTTTGGTCAACTTACCCTTAATATGATGAGAGGATTGGCAGAAAAACAAAAACCCACCAACTCTGGATTACTAAAAAGGTCTATCTTCTTATGTTACGTAATGCTAGTTGGCTATGAGCACTTCACATACTGTATGCTAACATGTAGAGACATGTACCAGAGACAAGAGGTGCTTTTGCTGGTAACCCTATTGGAAAATGTCAAACTAGCCAATATCCCAAGAGGATTCACAGATCTTGGGGTTCCCCCTCCCTGCTTACCGTACAAGGCCTGTTGTGGCCCCGGCGGGCCCTCACCCTGGCCAGGGTACTGTGGACCGGGAGGACCCATCGCCTGAGGGGCGGATGTCAGCATCCTCGCTCCCCCCTGCAACATTGAGTACACTGGCTGGGATTACAAGAGAGACAGAAGGGAGATTTTTTTTAAAGACGCCGTCAAGTCAAAAATCAAGATTTGACATCCAAACTGGTGGAGAGGCAGCGGCCTGCTACTGGTACCTGTCCGTGGTAGTGTGGGTGCATAGCCTGGATGACCTGGCCATACTGCAGGTAGGACTGGGGGTAAGGGGAGGCCACCAGGGGGGGCCCTGCTGCTGAGGCTGCTGCCGGGATCATGGGGGACGCTGGCGAGGTGTGGTGATCTGGACGGGGTCCCACCACTGGGCCTGAGGCAACGGAGAAGGAGGTCACGGTTTTGTCGGGAAGGTCAACGTAAGCCAGCGTGTGCAAATTCAGTTTCTTCCTCATGTTTTTGTTATATTGAATAGAATACTGATCTTTCCATTTTCCATTTATTTGTATAGTGCATATATTTTTTACATCATACGTATTTTGGTATTTCACACTGTCCACTCATGTACTTTCTATTTAATATGTTTTAATGGTTGCTTGAAGTTTCACCAAATTTAAACTTTAAAATCACATGCAGCTGCACTGCACTGTTTGTGTCCTTTAGCAGGGTGTGTGTGTGTGTGTGTGTGTGTGTGTGTGTGTGTGTGTGTGTGTGTGTGTGTGTGTGTGTGTGTGTGTGTGTGTGTGTGTGTGTGTGTGTGTGTGTGTACACAGTATATACCTTTGGCTCTGGGGTATTTGCCCTGGTTGACAGTGGTCATGGTGTACTGGTACATCTGAGGAGCCTGAGAAGTAGATAAGAAGGGAAAACAGTGGATGGATATCTTGATCATTACTGTTTTCAGAGTTTGTCCTATTGTCTATTCTGCTGGTTATCTGACTGCTGGCTATTCTGGTCTGTCAGGAGATTCAAATTAATATATATTGGAAATTGGAAACAAAAAAGAGAGCCCATGCAACTCAGAGGCAAACCTGAATGGAGTGTCCTTGGATGGGGATGGGAGAGACATAAGACAGGTAGTGTCCAGGAGGGCTGCTGTAGATGGCCCCAGTCCCGGGCTGCCCCTGGGGGGGCAGCACCACCGTGGGGCTGGGTGGGGTGGGTCGAGGTGGGGTTGGGGTGGTCGCGGGCTTCTGTCGGGGGCAGCCAAGAGAGAAATCATGTCAGAGGGGATGAGTGCGACACAGACTCTAATGTCCAGTTGTATCGTTGAAATGTTGGTATGCATCCTATAGTATCGACCTCTAGATCCATTGCATGAGCAGGGTTTGACCCATAAAGGTTTTTGTAAGTCAACCAATACAAAATATTTGTGTGTGTGCAACAGCTTGAGCAGACTGACCAAGGTGGGAGGTCCTTTGATGGGAAGAAATTCTTTCGCATTGGGATTCAAGGTTGAGTTTTTCACCTGCCTGCAAACAGGAAGAAACAACAGAAGAGAAAATGACTACGTCACATATCGTCCTACCATCCTTATAAAGCCTCGGTCTTTTTTTCCTTTCTTCCCTCCCTCAAAATAAACATAGGACTTAAACAAATGAAAAGTTGGGTGAAAGCACTTAGGGTGAAAGCACTTTAGTTGTTGCCTCTTCTTAAAATAAGAGACAGTGAAATCTGCGAGGACAGGAGTGAGGACATTACATCTGGGTTTAGCTGGATCTCACCCGTCTCAGACCAGCAAATGTTTCTCTTTTTGTTTCAGGGACCGGGAAGTAAAGCTAAAGCCATCCAGAACCACTTACTAGACTGTACTTACACTGTAGCTACATCCTCAGATCGCTCACTACTTTCTGGCCGGGGGTCCTCGCCGCTGGGGGTCCCGGCCGGCTGGGGCATCCCCGCCGGTTGGCCATCCGGCCCTGCGGACTGGGGGGTGGCTGGTGCTGCGGGGGCGGGGGCAGCAGGGGTAGTGGTGCAGGTAGCTCCCTCAGTAGTCTGCTGCAGGTCTTGGGCAGAGGAGGCGAGGGAGGCGCCCGGCTTGGTCTGGACCGCAGAGGAGGAGGAGGAGGAGGAGTCAGCAGCCTGGGCGGGGCTGGACTGAGCAGACTCTGAGGAGGTGGGGTTAGATGTAGGGGCGGAGCTGGGCTGCAGCTGAGAGGGAGAGGAGGAGGAGATGAAGAGTCACTACGGGAATCATCATCTTGTCATAGAATATTTCATAACTTTGCTAAGAAAATCACTGGAAAGAAATGGCTGACAGAAGTCTCGATCTCATAAGTCGTCAGTTGGCTACTTGTGAAGCCGATGTGATCATGTGACCTGACCAGTCACACTAGGGTTCGACCGATATGAGTTACTAAAGTCCGATAAAGATAGTTTGGGGTTGAAGCTGCCCAATATTTGTCAATAGTTTTAAATTTGACCGTTTTCATGCCAAAAACATACAAGTATTTAGTGTTTAACCCCACTTGCCAGGAGGAAAACTACTTGTCCATTGGGTTTTCTCACTGTAAGTTAAAAAGTTACCGACCACATACTGAAAAGGCTTTGGGATTGGAATTCCCAATTTATCTTATGCTGGCATAGCAACTGTTCTCTGTAACTGTATGAACACAGCATTACCCTGAACTCCTTGCCAAATTTCCGGAGCTCCTCCAACTGGAATCTTTGCTGGACTGAGGGAACTGTGAGAGAAAGACAAGAGAAAGAGAGAGACATAGAGGGACAGAGAGAGATAAAGAGAGGGAGAAAGAGGACAAAGTTGTGTAGTGTAGTTGTAAGCGCTCAGGATTACACTTCAGCTAAATGAATTTGAATTGCAAGAACTGAATTTGAACATTGAGCGTCAAAATTTTACTCCAAACTAGACTGAAATAAGAAGGTGACAGTTGAATGCAATGAGGATCAAATTCAATTTCAAAACCATTATATTCAATTTATTTCAGCCTGATAAATCCAAACAAATGCAAATTCATTTTCAATTTCTGGTGGCACTAATCTCAACAGATCGATAGATACTAGCGGGGGACGGGAGGACAACAAAGGACGCCGCCGAGAAGACGGCAGGCTCTCTACCTTTGCTGCTCTTGCCGTCCTGTGGGCTGGCCAGGCTCTCGGCTCGCTCCTTAGCCGCTGTGCTGAGGATTTCGTTCACTGTGGGAGGCAGAGAGAGAGAGAGCGTTCAGGTTCAACTGCAAAGCTAGTGTAAGTAAACCACGGCGTACGCAGGGTACACTGTTTATGCTTTTATACATCATCAGTATATACTTTCTACACATCATACACATTTTCCCCCAGGCGCCCTGTAATTCATATATTTTCATTTATACATTCTGACTACAGGCTATCACTGTTTTAATACTATACACACACACACACACACACACACACAGATATTCCCAGTTCACAGAGAAGTGGTAAATTTCCCAGAATTTGCCCAAACTTTCCCCTAGATTTCCGAAGACTGTGCACGTCACTGTCATTAACCGCAGCTCTCACCATCAACAGGGAAGAGCGGGGTGGGGCCAGAGGGTTTGGTGGCTGCTGCTGCTGCTGTTGTGACAGCGGAGGGGGAGGAGTCCTGGTAGGCGGCGCCGACCGGAGGGAGATCCTGGGGAGGGGCATCTGGTTTCAGAGTGCGAGAGACTGACGGATGGAGAGCGAGAGACGGGAGGTGGGGAGGTTAAAGAGAACAGAAAGAGAGGAAACGTGACTTTGAATGTAGTTCCATTTTGCCTGCCATGGTTAGTCTAGTATAGATAGCCTATAAATCTACCCAATCTATGAAGTCACGCCTGATTTATATGTTGTGCACCCCAATAAAACTGCTAAATCAATACTGAATATCTGTGGCTTTATGAGGTCTTTGGGGGGGGGGAAACGTAGCTCAGCAATTCAGGAGAAAAATGGACATTTCAGTGTTTCAATTGATCCATTTGGTCACTTCCTGGTCAGATTATAGGTTTAGCGGGTTAGTAGCCTGCCGCCGGGACTGGGAGCCCTTAAACTAGCGCACCGTGCAAACTTGTGTCCAATGTGTGTGTGTGTGCTTGCGCTGCACTGTGTGTACCTGCAGCTGAGGACTGGGAGTTCAGGGTGCGCGGGTTTCTGTTGCTCTGAGGTCTCTGGGATTTAGGGGAGGTCCTGGACGCAACTGAGACAGAAAGACAAGCACAAGTTGCTAACTGTGCATTTACATTTACAATATTACAATATATAGAATTTTAATTTTAATTTTGTCACACATTTTAATGCTATTCAATGTCAATACCAACAATTGGAGAATTAAATTCATGACATATTTGCTGATAGTGATTTATCAATATGGAACATTGCTATAAAACATAATTCATCATAACTTGACAAACATTTCCTCCAGAATCCTAAAATAAACATATTATGGGTTTCATTTGACCACTGTTTGAGCTCCATACCTCCATTGACAGAGGAGCGCGTTGCATCGGCCAGTGCCTGTGGATGTGAGAGGGAGTGCGGGAGCGCATGATTGGAGCAGGGAGGGCTGCTGGCTGCCGGCGGGCTGCCCTGGGATTGGTGGGGAGAGTAGGCCGTTCTGACCGACAGCGGGCTGCTCCTATCGGACGACGGCTTGGGAGAAGAAGAGCTGGGGGTCGAGTGTCTGGAGGAGCTCTGCGCTCCCGGTCGGGCGGAGGCCGCTCCCCTCACGCTGCTGGCGGACATGCCCATCTCCCGGGCCCTCTGGGGCAGGGGAATGTATTTACCTTCCCTGGAAAACAAGAGATGGGGGGGGGGGAGAGACAGAGACGGAGTCAGAGGCCTTCCTGGAAGCCGATCAGATGAAGTGCTGGTTTCAATCAGGGAGGAATTTCTTTTTGGCTGACAGCCCTCAGCATCGATACATAAACATTAGCAGAGCAGTCGCTTCAGCGGACATTTGCTCTGTACAGATTTGAAATGTTATTGCTTTTCCAAAAATGGCTCCAAGTAT
Source organism: Hoplostethus mediterraneus (assembly GCA_034670385.1). Classification (NCBI taxonomy): domain Eukaryota; kingdom Metazoa; phylum Chordata; class Actinopteri; order Trachichthyiformes; family Trachichthyidae; genus Hoplostethus; species Hoplostethus mediterraneus. The sequence goes on along the minus strand of JAXDDW010000037.1, from coordinate 2,395,771 downwards.
ATGCCCAAAACACAAGGGTGAGATAACGTATAGCTACATGTGATGGGCCTTTCAAGGATTTTCTTTTTTTATTTGAATTAAATTCAATAAAATTCAGCAGCCTTTTGTTTATGCTTCAATGTGTATGTGAAATATCTTGTAGGCATTAAGCTCTATATATGTTTCCATGACTAGGGAGACAAATTAAAAACTTAGGGGGGCAGGAATTAAATTGGAAGATCAGTCCAACATAATACCACCCCTTAAAGGAAAGGTTCAGCATCCCATCTTATTGATCACTCATTAAGCCCCTTGATCAGACCATCATACAGTTTTCACCAACCTTCAGTTAGCGTTAATTAGCGAGAGATCCTGACAGGTTACATATTTGGAGAGTTTAGATTCAGGCTAGTTTAGGTTTAATTCAGTTTATGCCCTTAGGTGAAATAGGTCTTGTCCAAGAAATGCAAAATCCTCCCGATCAACCAATCAAACATCAGCCTTCCTTCATTTACCCAAAGCACATGAAGTATCCTTCCATTAGTAGATGTCAAAGTAGCACCATTACTGCCTCAGAGACTATCGATGCTAAAGTGTCAGAATGAAAACAACTTTTATCAAAACTAGAGGCTGGCTAAAACTCTTGTTGATTTATCATCGTTTCGTTATGGCCTACACCCCCCCCCCCCCCACACACACACACACACACACGTTAATAAAAATTGAACGTTAATAGAGTAGGACTTGGGTAGTCGCATCCGCCAATCTATTTAACCCAGTGCTGGGTACTCGTATTGGTTCAGAGAAATGCATATCAGTGCCATCTCTACCCAAGAGCAGGAAATCAATGCAAAGTGACCTGATATGACCCTGAACGTTTTCACAACAAAAGCTCATTCAAAACAAGTTAGCAGATAAGTCCAGTGTGGTCGGTTACGCCTCATAAAACAGAATAGCATTTAGCCTGAATAGCCGAGGCTCCTCTACTGAACAACAGGAACCATGCCTATGAACTTCAGGACAAATTATATATTACACCAAAAGCGTACATCATTGAAGTATTGATATCAACTTGATTTCGATCCGAGTAAGAGTACAGATACTACCGGTGTCATATTCCAGAAATGAGAAAAATTCTCTGACCAGATATGCTGACTAAACTAAAACTGCCATTGACCTGAGTTGTCGGTGCTGGTGCGTCACCCGCTGTGCGTAAAAAAAAAAAGGAAAAAAAGCTCTCCTTACCTGCTGCTGGAGGTGAACCCGGGGCTGGCCCTGTCCTCCCTCTCTCGGATTACGGCGCTGTATTTGTCTTCGTCGGTCTTGCCCTCGTCGTTCTCCAGGGAGACCCGGCGGCGATACTGCAGGCTGCTCTCGATTTCGCTGGCTAACCGGGTCGCTCGCGCCTCCCGTTGCCGGTAACCCTCTGAGCTCCCCCTCTCCAGAGGCACGCTGGAGGCCAGCGAGGGAGGACCATAACCCGAGTCAACACCAAAAAAAATACGAGAACATCAGGAAGTTCATATTAAGAGTAGGTTTGTTTCCAACTGCTATGAAGTGGAGAATTCTATGGCAGGATTTTGGAGAGCCGGTTGCTAACAGGGTGAGACCAATATATCAGTTTGACAATATTGGCCTTTTATTAAAAATCTGATATCAGCCAGTCAGTGTTGTCCACCTTTGATATGATAGACTACATATTTATTGTAAAATTGATCGATGAATGATACGACTGACGTGACATCAGTGCTCTGTTGCGCCATTCTGACTCCTGCTTGTTATTAGTATGTGGTGCTGATGTAACATTGCGCCGGGCATCGATATGACAGCGTAAACAAAAGACTGACGTCACTGGAAGTCATGGCTACGGGGACTCACACTAATGCAAAATATGTAGTCTCATAATGACATATGTACTTACGTGTACATGGAGAGGCTGGAGTCATAGGTGGACTTGATGCCATATGCCTCCTCATTGAACTTAAACATCTCATTGGCATCCCAGCCGTTTGACTGAGGGACAGAGGAAAAGGATCAAAAATAACCAACCAAAGAGATCCGCAGTGAAGGAATGTGTGAATTAAGCCCTATTTGAACTAAATTAGTAGTACTGGAGGAGGCCCTGTAAATACTTTTTTTTTTTTATATATTTTTTTAACAGCATCTGAAATTTTACTCCAGTACGAATCTGCCATGCCCGCAAATTTCACAGATTAGGAATATAGACAAATCAGGAGCAAATTACCTGGTATTTTTCAGCAAGTAATACATTTGAGTCATACCGAAATGAAGAAAATCACCTAACTGGCATTATTCTGGAGGTTTCTGGCTAGCTTGATGTAGCTGACCGACCAGTTGATATATGAGATCTATGTAGTTTGTGACATTTTCCATCCGGGCTGTGAGCAGTAATTTGAAGGAAATAATACAGATCCTTTATCCAGCGCGTAACAATTCTATTACAGGACCTCCCCAAGTAAACAAGCTTTGGTCAGTTGTTTTAGTGTGTGTGTTCTCACTGAGTCTGATTCCAGATCGAAGTTTTCTCTGCTGCCGTCTCCTCCATCCCACCTTTGCAGCACCTTCTCTCTGTGCTCCCCATTCACCCATGACGAGCTGATGGCTGTGTCGGTGAACGTGTCTACACACACACATACACACACACACACACGCACAATACCAGATATCACGGCACAATTCCTCGTGGGTGGTTTAAGATTTACACTGTCTTTTGGTGGGGGGAAACAACGCTACGTAAAATCCTAGCACATAAAAGGGTGTTTCAGCTCTTGAGAAGTCTATGATTGTTATTCATTACTTACTGACCACTAAAATGAATTGCTGTGTATGGCCTGTCTCAATTCATGTTTGAGTGCCAAATTTAAAAAGGTATTTCCAGCAATACAGAAAAAAAAATGCTTGAAAAGCACAATGTCAGTGAAATGAGTCCGCTTTGATGAAACGCTCATTTCTGCCCAGAGGAGGCCTTCACTGACCTGAAATTCCATTGCTCTTTCAGAACATGAGCACTTATCCAGTATGTTGTTTTGGCAGTTTGAGCTAACTGGATCGAGTTACGGCCTTATCTGGCAATCCCACTCCGTGCTGTCATACTGACTGCTTGAAAAGCACAGTTTCATTCAACTTTGATGAAATGCTCATTTTATTATTCCTATTCCTTCCAGAATATTATGAGTCTACTTCAGACTCAAATATCCGCAAATTCCTGTATGGGTCAGGCTACCTCTGATAGCGTAGTTGAGGTCCACATCGCGGCAGGTCATGGTGACCAGGTCAGCTGGGCTAAAGATCATGGTGTCAGTGATCTCCTCGATCTTGGGGGCTGAAGACAGGTCTCCGCCTCCTCCTCCCCCCTCCTCACCTCCCCCGCCTCCATCGCCGGTGACTCCCTCACTCCGCTTATGAACAGCATCCACTGCCAGCTCGCACTGGTAAAGCCCATGACAGTCAAGGTCAAAAGACATACAGGCACGAGTGTAGACAGCATGAGGAACTGCTGGCTATCATATGTCAGCATCCGTCTTCCTATACCCATAAAACCTTGCGTTTTGGGGTCATTTCCTGAAGCTGGTTTGGATTACATTCTCACTCCTAACAAACTGCGCCGCAGTTCGCTTACAAGAGGATTTTCAGACGTTACTTGGTGCCACCTGAGTTTGAATAATTGAGTAATTGTGCATCAAGCTGACTCATGTAGTAGCCCTATGGCATTATGCTAAAATACACCTGCTTCTCCATTTTAATTACATCATTTTAAAGTAGCAGATCACATACACAGTGTGCATGCAAACTGATACAGCGCAACTGCTAGTAGTGGCAGATAGACCATTGGTTGCATTGGTTTACGGTGTAAAGAGGTTTTTACCTGTGAGCTTAGAGTCTTGAAGATCCCTTCATATACTGTGCCGTTTTTCACTCTCACATCACAGGTGGAGCCCTGAAAGCAGCAGTGAGGAGAGCAAGAAAGTTGTTGCATATTGTGCATATGCCAAATCAAGCTTGAGCTGGGCTTCAGACAAGAGTGTACACTACTCACCACTACCGCAGTGAGGAAATGAAGCATCCGGGCATTGTTGTAGACACCTTCAAATACCTGCAAATAAAGATATATGCATTTGTTGTACAGCGGGGTAACAAACTTCACCAATGACACCATTTTTTTTTTTTCCCCTGATAACAGTGAAGGAGACATTTGTCTTTTTGCTTGCCCCCCTCCACCGAGAGATCAGAGGTCAGGGTGAGCTGCGCCTGGTGGGGATTCAGCATCTTGCTCAAGGGCACTTCAGCAGGGGGGGATTGGTTGAACCCAGATTGGTTGAAGGACAGGATCACTACACTACACCACACCACCCTGCTGCTTTAATTAGATGCAAGTATCACATGTTGAGATCAAGCAAAAAAATAAAATAAAATAAAAAAATTCCAACTCGCTCCAAACTAGTTCACCTGCTAGCTAACCCTGTAATGCTGACAACTGAGATTTCATGCTTTGACATCGCTCCCGATTCAATGTGGGTACAGAAGTCACCATTACTTGAAAACAATCCACCCAAATAGCAGCTGGGTGGATTCTTGTGTAAATACGAAAAGATGTCACTACTAACTACTTACAGGGGATGATTGAGTCTGCGAGGGTGGCTTCATTGTGTTTCTTGTCCTGGAAAAGACCAAAGAAAGAAAACAAGCCTGAATAATTTAATGTTAACTGTTAGACCGCTGTCGGACAACCTAATGTCAACTGTTCCGACTAGAACGAGAACAATAAACACAAGCCTGGTACAGAGCAACTAAATTAGCTTGCTAGCTAGTGAGTAATGCACAGGTTGATAACGAGAGATTAGACCGAAACTTTGTCAACAAGAACAATCATCTAGATGATGTCAACGAACAAAGACAGGCAAATTGACTATTCTACGTTAATATTGTTGTCTAGCATTGTAATACTAGCTAAATTGTCGAACGTTAGCTTAGTTTAGCTAACCTAGCTAGCGGCATTTACGGGTTACTCAAAAAGAAACATTGACATTCCCTTAGCAATCATTCTGGCAACACATTAGCGACTGAGAGATTAGCCAGTTTTAGTATGCGACGTATACTTTTTAGTCATGTGCATCCCTGTTATTCCAGTCTTGTCGTTTCTAAGAAAAAGTCACACGGTTTGACAGGCCAAACACACGATACACCGTCGAAAAACAACAACAAAAACACAGGACTAGGTGCGTTTGATTTTACAAAACCCGGCAACTACTCCACACGTGACAAGCGTCGACTTTGGCGGGCGGAGTATGTTTAGCTATCCGAATCCAGCAGTAATCTTCTTATCTTTACAATATCTTGCTTGGGCGCGGTCTTAAATCATTATAATAATAACAACTTTAAGTAAAGCAGGTAATCAAGGTGTGTAAATTTGGCATTTAATAGCTGAGTCCTGTGCAAACGAGCTCCACCGAGTTGTTTAACGAACGCATCAACGGTAAATCTGTTCTTTGGCTCTTCTGTAAAACCTGAATGGACACGTTTCCCATCAATCATTACATATCTTTCATCTCATTGGCTTGATTGCCTGTCAATCGTAAACCGGGCGGGGTCTTCTCTAAAGCGTGTTCCAGTAAAGGTCACACAATCCATTATTGATGAGGAATTATTTTGTTGCAACCAGCAGGTTAGATGTCACTTTGGCGCCCTTGTTGTTCTATTTGGTACACTGTAGTACATCTGTAAAAATGTGGCAATGACAAATGTCAGAGGTAAGTTTTTATATTGAAAAACATCATCAGCCATTGTACTTCAACAGCTCAATGGTTTGATTTTAGGCTGATGAAACTTCTGACACAAACAAGCAACTGACTGCACTAGTTTTTATGGTTGATCTGATCTTTAAATGTCTTAGGCACCCTAGATTCTTAAAAAATATAAATGTGGTCTTAGATGTTTATTTTTGTGTATGTTTTCTGCATGTTTTACATTACTGGTCTTTATAGTAATTTTTTTGATATTTAGAAACTTTTAATGCCATTTTTGAAAACATCTTCACTTTACAGATTTTTTTAATTTTTTAGACTTTTGCACAGTACTGTATACTACAGAAACTTACAATTATTTACTTCATCTTGCTTGTTTTTCTGTTTTCTCCATTGATCTTTTAACTTGGCAGAAAACAGCTGGAGGGTAGACCTTTTTTGTGAATGTTTAGATGTCACTTTCAAAGAGGCAGCTTTTTATTTTATTTTATTTAACACTTGATCATTTAGATGCATTTCCTTTTGCCTGTTTTGTAGTATACATAATTGTTGACATGATTACTACAAGTTAGACTTAAGGATTTTTGCCCATCGCTGCTTTTCTGCATGGCACAAGGCTCCAGTTTCTTTATGTAAAACCTTGTGTTATAATCCAGAGATTAAAAAACAACTGGGAAAGATGGTGAGGGTAAAGGTGAGAAAGTTATTCACAAATAAGAGTTAAATTGTCATAGACCAAAAAGCAGTTAGTTTGGTCCGGACCAAATCAACAGCGCTCTCTTACCAGGAAGTAAACCCATCTTTATGCACTTGGTCATCTCTCTTAGTGCATTCAAACATAGGGTGCTTGGATTTCAATGCTTTAACAATGCGTTAACATTCCAGCATGGAGGGTGGTGGGGAGGAGGGGAGAGAAATAAACACACAGCAGACCACCATGTTTCACTATATTTATATTATATCATTAAATTCAATGTAGTACCTGAAACTAACCACACGGGGTGGACAACACTGCCCGCCCTCAACACACGGTCCCAGCAAGAGAGAAAAGAGACAGAGAAAGGCACAAAGAGTTTTTAAAACTGAGAAAAGGACACAGAGCTTGATGATTCGGGAGAAAAAGGTGCATATACAGACAAATACATGACTGAGCAAAGAAAAGGGAGAAAGACCGGTAGAAATGTCGACGATGGGTTGTGGGGGTTGGCGGAAAGAAACAGGCAAGCTAAAGGAGGATAGCGGGCACAAATGCGGGCATAGGCTTGATGACGAGGACACGGCAAGACACAGAAAGGCACAAGTAGAAAAAGTAGGTATTTTTCATTGACGTTTTTTCTGCTTGGGGGGGTGGGGGGGGGTTGGGGTTGGGGGGTTCCTCAATGAACAGAGGATGACGTTGAGGAGAGGACAGCATGTGAGAGGGTGAGGGATAGCCTTGAGAATGAGGAGTTACAGCATGTTTTTTCTTTTTTTTTTTTCCTTCCTTCCCCACCCCACCCCCCCCAAAAAAAAGAACAAAAAAAAAGGCACAAAAAACTTTAAACTGAAATACAGGATGGGGTTGGAACAAGTGTTACACGTACATGGAGTAAGCATACAAAAAAGGTATCTTAAAAACAAAAATAAAATCAATACTATTATTCCGACCGTCTTTATTAATATTATTTCCATCAATATTATTGTTATTGGTATCATTATCAATAATAATTTCTCTCTGAAAGAAAATAAATCTCTCCGTAAGGTATAGCCAGGAGTTAGAAGAGGGGAAGAGGGGGAGAGAGACAGAGAGACAGAGAGAGAGAGAGAGAGAGAGAGAGAGAAAATGAGAGTGAGCGAGAGAGAGAGATGCTGCTGAGAGTGACTGAGGTAAATGTTTCCTGCCTGCTCTAGTCTATTTGCCACTCGGCCCCGATACACTCCGCTCTCTCGTGTGTGGAGGACGTCGCGCCAAACTCCGTCTGAAAATCTTGAAAGTCTTGGTTTCAATGTGTGCCTTGCTTACGTAATGTCATGCTCATAACCGGTAACTTAAGACCGTTTCTGAATCCACTCTTCATTTAGACTCTAGAGGGCGGTAGTGAGCAGCGTGGGCCAATTCTAAAAGTGCTGCTTGGTGGAACACTTGCAAATTTCCCAGAAGGCCCTACTGATTCACAAGATATCTTAAGTTATTTTCTCCCAGGCATATACACAGCGACATTAAAAAAAGGTGCTACATGTAGCGTTTTCTTTCTCAAAATTAAGACTACATTTCCCATAAACCCTGTTGCATCCTGTCAGAGGATCCTGCTACTTGCGGAGAGGCTAGTAGAGGTGATGATGGTCTTGTTTTGTTTATGGTGGTTTATGTCTCAAAATGAGCGGGGTGTTAATTTACTGATAGTAAAATGACACCCATAGCACCTTTAAACCTCGGAGCTTGGCGTGACTTTCTCTCCGTGAAAGAAGGTGGGGGGGGGGGGCGCGTCGGGCCCATTTACCACTGTTGAAAGTGTGTGTTTGGCTTCTGGCTAGTGTGTGCCATCTCGGCAGGACCACTGTGAGGTATTGGGACTGCTGGCGTCACAGGGCTTAAGCTATCGCCGCTTTTCCGTTCCGCACGTACACGAGCCTGCTGTGGAGGCGTACCGGCAAAAAATAAAATAAAAATAAAATAAAATAAAATAAAGTTAAATGTACCGTTATTTAGTGTTCTAAAGCTGCTCTCGCCCTGCTCTCCGTGTAGTTAAGAGTCTTCTCTCTCTCTCTCTCGTATAGTGTTAGTACTTCCTTCCTTTTCCATCTCGTCCTCGCTAACAAAATAAAAATACTGGTTATGAATGGCTATGATGTACGCCGCCTCATTCGATCACTCACACACACACACACACACACACTCACACACATGCACGCACACGCACGCACTCAGTCATACACACACACACACACACACACACGTTCAGTCAGACACACACTCCTCCCCCTCCTGCCCTTCCCTTCATCAGAAGAAGGAGTACTGGTTATCGATGGCTCGGGGGGCCCTCGCTCCTTCCCTCTCTTCGCCCTCTACGGCTTCCAGTTGGCGGAGAGGGGTGTCCCTGTCCCTCTCCTCCCAGTCCTCTCCTCCTCCTCCTCCTCCTCCTCCTCCTCCTCCACTTCCACCTCCTCCTCCACTGCCACCACCGCTTGCTCCTCCTCCTCCTCCTCCTCCTCCTCCTCCTCCTCCACCGCCGCCGCCAGCGCTTCCCGCTGCTGCTGCCGTCGCCACCACAGTCGCCCCTCCTCCGGGCTCCGTCTCACTCCCCCGCTCCTGGGGCGGGGTGGGGGGTGGCGGTCGGCCCGGCGGCAGGGGAGGAGGGGGCGGCTGCGGAGGGCTACGGGGTCTGCTGGTCAAGTCTGCATGGAAAGAGACAGACGAGGGAAAGAGAGAAAGAAAGGAAGGAAGGAAGGAAGGAAGGAAGGAAGGGGGGGAAATGAGAAGAAAGTTTAAATAAAAGGAAGGCAAGGAGGGGGAGGAGGAAAGGAGGCCAAAAGTGAAAGGAGTGAATGAGAGCGTGGTGGGAGGAGGAGAAAGGAGAGAGAGAGAGAGAGGAAATGAGAGTGAGTGGCCGGGTTAAGCGGAAGAAGTCTGCGGTCATGGAGTCCATGGGAGTCATGGAATCAGTCCAAACCGACGAACGAACACACACACACACACACACACACACACACTCATACACAAAGTTGCGCTATCTCCTCCGGTTTGTTCACTCCATCGCTGACCTTATCTCAAGCATGACTGAACACGTGAAAATATGTCAGAAAACACTGATATTTCTCTGCAGCAGTATTTCTTGGATATTTGTGTGTTTTAAAGAGTAACTTTCTTCCTCAGGCCTGGTTACTGACGTAGATACAAGAGGGCCCAATACTTTACACAGTATCAACATTATATCAAGTATATATGAGCCAAGTTTGCACTGAATTGATACAACCTAGAATGGTACGGATTAGAGGATAAACTGAGGCTAATCATGTTAATATTATTATTATTATTATTATTATTATTATTATTATTATATTAATATATTATTAGTTCAGCATTATGTGTAAGTTACAGATAACATTACGTTTATACACTTAATATATAATAAAAGTGAAAAATGAATCCTGCTCTAAAAATCACAAAAAAATAGCTTGGGTCTGTCGATTTTGTTTTGTCCATCTCTGACAATCCCAGCTTTCTTCCCTCCATCTGAATTAAATAAAAAAAATAAAAAAACGTATCACTCAAACATTCCCCGCTTTCTCACACTTGTACTCAGCTGGGTCTGGACTCACTTACACACAGTCAGAGATGGGGGTTGATGGAGAGTCAGGATGGCGCGTGGTGATGACATCACAGACTGTAGGCCGGCTGCCTGCCCTGTCCCGGCCTGCAAGGGATGATCCGACGGATACGACAGACAACAACAACAGAGACAGCCAGGTCAGAGCACCGACGGGTGCAACAGGAGAGCGGGCAGGGTGGCGGATGGGGGTTTGGGGGATGAAGCTGGTAAGCGGACTATTATCAAAATTTCCAATTTTGCAAAATGACGATCTTTTAGACAGACAACTACAATGACACTCTTCTTCTAGTCTAGGGGCATTTCTACTGAAGAAATCAATCGAGTACGATCTGATTCTACTTCGAAACACAGATGACTTTTTGGATTTAGAGTCGAAAGGGAACAGTCATTGGAAAATTGGATCAGATGGATCGAGAGGACTAGTGAAGGGACGTTAGAAGATGAGTTCTATGAGTTAGATGAGTTAAGAGCACACTTTGGGGGGAAAAGGGGAGAGGATAAAGATGATGTGGAGACAGTACAGAATATGCTGAAGTGACATAACAGAGGTGCCGTAGAAAAATATAGCACACATGCACACACACAGTTTCGACGGATTAAGTATCTAGGCAGGAACGGCAGAAGAGCTTAGACGGGCTAAATCGGTGTCATCCTTTGCATCACTTTCTTGCTTTTCCCTCTCGGTTTACCTGGCTGGCGAACAGCGGTGGCACCCACAAAGCTGATGAGCGTGACGTCGGAGGCGCCACCGGACTCCAGGGGGATCGGGTGCACTCGGAAGTGCTCCAGCATGTCGAAGATCGACTGGAACCAAAGGTGCTGCACCCGGCACTGGCCGTCCTCGTTCAGGGAGAGGCGGAGGTGCTGGTGGGAAGGCAGCGTACAGTTAGCCTGGGACTCGATGCTTAAAGGTCAACAGTGAATAGGATTCGCTCATTCAGACTGGACTTAAAAAATGTGACAATTATAGGTGAAACAGAAAATAAGAAGATGCCAAGTCGCAAATGAAGGGGCTTGTTTGAATTCCTGGTTCTTGCTTTATCCAACTGTACAGGCAGCAGGCCTGGTATGTATAACCCTTTATTTGCACTGAATGAAAATAAACATCGGCTACAATGAGAGTCATTGAATTGCTACATTACAAGAATGTTTATTTTTCATCTTTACATCCATGCATTCTCTCTCTCTCTGACACGGCACTGCCAGCAGTATGCCTTTAGCCTTGTATTTACCTATGATAACCTAAGCAACGGTGTTGGGGCCGCTACATTTTAGTCACACAGTGATCCGCAAGGTGAACGTGCAGAAATGCTGAAAACTTGCATTCTAATGGACTTGGGAGTAACAGCTGACCTGTTCGCAAAGTATACTCCATTCTCAGTCTTATACCCTTCGGGTTTGTTGCCTGTTTTGCCGAGTACAATCACCAGTAAAAAATCGCGGTTTCATGAACTGCTCCACTCGAAACAAAAACAAACTTCAAATCCAGCCGAGCAAAGACGCCAACAGGCCGCACAGTGCTGCAGCTGACGGCTGCATCCACGGGAATCTAATAACCTAATGTACAAAGGAAATGAAACGTCCTGCTGTAAAACGTTATCTTTGGAATAAAGATAAACCAAATCAGTGTGTTGTTAGTCCTAGAATATGTCAATGTATACAGGGGGAAAATGTCATTGCCAAAAGCATTTGAGTAAGTAAACCACCAGAAAGAACTAAACTGTATTTAAAAGCATGAGAGATTTCTTCCAAGTGTAGTGAATTCACTGCACGGCATGTCACATTTACTCTTACGCCTTGCAGTATCATATAGCATAAAATAATAGGAAATATTATTGCTGTAAACACAAAGAAAAAAAAAATGAGCTCAGTCCCTAAATCCTTCTTGGAATGCGCTTTTTCCTCCGACCTGCAGTCAACACACACTCACAGGATTTCTCTGAAGTGGTTCCTTGGTATGGTTTGTCTGAAAAATCCATCTGTTCAAATATTTCGGACCAGTAGCTGTCGATTTTTACTGCCGTATATTCCAGGCAAATACAGAATGGTTTCAGTTCATCCACATTTCATGTCTGGGGAACTCTGTGCGCCTCATCGCGCTCTTCTAAGCGTACACGTGAGTAATCATGTGTGTGAAATTAGTTTCCACGGAGTTTTGATGGCACTCAATGAAAAAAAAAAAAATGCACTGGCCATTTAAGTGTTAATAGCCGCTAAAAGGATGCACACATGGCAAAGGACTCCGCTTTCTTCCACACCCCCCACCCACACACCCAGTCTCCCAGTCTCACCTTGGCCTTGCCCTGGAAGTTGAAGGTGAGGACGTATTCTCCGCGTCTCGTCTCGCTCTGGCGCACCAGGAAGACGCCGTGGCTCGCCGTGCCGCCGGCCAACACCAGCTGGGCAGCCTTTAGGCGTGACAGGGTGCCGTGGAACCACTGGCACTCGCTGAGCGGGTGCTCCACCACCTCAGCAGACGTCACCTCCGAGAACAGGAAGGAGCCTGGAGAGGGGCGGTTCATGCAAGGGCAAGGAAAATTGAGTGCAATATTCCAAAATCTCAATTTGTGTGATGTTTTAGACAGATATGTATATATATTTATATAAGTTAAACAAGTATAAAGATAGCATTCACCTGTGGCATCTGGCGTCTCGGCAAAAGGTGTACCCAGACTAGCCCCGCCTCCCCCGAGAACCCGGCCGTCCGGTTCGTCCAGAGGGGCTCGAGGAGGCAACTCCGGTGGGAGAGGATCCATCAGAGGTGAGGTGCCTCCAATACCTCCATAACACACTGAAACAAGAGGATCAGACAGAGGCATACAGTAAAATGAGCAATAGTTATAAAACAGGAAATACATACATACACATTTCTGCTTTCATAACACCTAAATACATACTCTGGCAAAAGCTTTATGAAAAATGCCAGGTATGCTGTGGTGTGGTCTGTGTTTATTTGAGGGAAAGGCGCCAACTGATGAAAACTGCACGTCAAATTAGGTCAATTGAAGCTGCGACGAGCTGCTGGTTAACAGATGGTTTGGACTAGAGTTCATGTTAACTTTACTACGCGCAAAAACAGTAAACTAGTATTAGAAATGACTGGAAGTCATAAGTAAAAAAAAAAAAAAAACTGATCAGGATTGGTCAACACTGAATTTGTTAGGCATCAACTGGAGCGACTGATCCTACCGATATGCCAGTTAGTCCTTCGGCCACTTCTGTCAAAGTCTTCAGCATGCCATGTTACTGGGTTACGTTTGGCCCAAAGATTTACTGTCAACACTTAAAAGAACGTCCTTCTACAAGGGGCTCATCAAACACTAAAACACAGTTACTGTACTGAAGCCTCAGTTTGTTAGTTCAGTGCAGCTCAGACTTTCGCCTTGCCCCCGCCCAGCTAGGTTTCCCTTTTTTATCATTCTGATTTGCTTGAGTTTATCAGTATTTCTGTTCATTGTAAATGCTATCCTGTATGTTTCTGTATGCAAGGATGTGGCGATATGTGCGCCCGTTGTGTTGGACTTGGTAGCGTTGCCATGGTTTCCGACCGACGCGCGAGCCGCTTCGGCTGTGCTCATAAGTTCGGGGCGGGCCCGAGCTCGAGAGAGAGTTCTGTAGAGTCCGTTAGAGAGCGAGGACTGTGTAATCAGTAACGGCTACTCCGAAGTTCGGTTATTTTAGTTGGTTTGAATTTATGTTTTAGTAACGAGTAATGGACTTTGCTGTCTGTTAATCTGAAGAAGAAGCAGAAGAGGAAGTTTTCGCCATAGTGACTGTTTTCTGCCTTGTGTGCAGACCGTTTACAGCTAAGAGTTGCAAGCTAGCCAGGGTGGTTCGCTAGCTTCGTCTGCTATGTTCCCATAACGTAGTTCTCCCGGCTCTGAGGCTGAAACACCCTCCTCGTCGGACAGTCAACTCCCTCCTCCTCCTCCTCTTCAGCGGTCGTCTGCCCTTCCCTCGCCAGCCAACGGACCCGTCTTCACCGTCACCCCCCCGCCCCTCCCCTCTCTCCATCATCAGGGACTTTCTCTCCGGTCTGAATATCACCATCACCTGAGCTCCAACCCCCGGGCAATGTGGTACCATTAGAATAGGATTATTTTAGGGATTTAGTATAGTATTAGCCTAGGTTTATTTGTAGTATAGGTTAGTTAGGAAATACATCATTGTTGTTTTGTATTGCGTGTATTTATGTTTGTTATTAAATGTGCAGTTAATTTGTTACCTTGTGTCCCTCCCCCAGTTACTTAGTGAGTGTCCACCTTAATCACCTATATGTCCATAGAGGGACGCCAGTGGTAGTGGCTAGCGACCTGATTATTAGTTTTATTGTTTTATTGTATCGTTGGGTTTAGGTGGCTTTAGTGTGCTGCCATTACATACAGTCCAGGTTTGTAGCCCTCCGCTTCAGTTACTACTAAAATTTGCTACAGCACACTGTAAAAGTTTCTCACGCAGACACACACACACACACACACACACACACACCTTGTGAAAGGCGGTCGACAAACTCAGGCGTCCCGCTAATGTCCAACGGCCCGCCGCACACACCCTCAATGTCTTCCTGTTCACTGTACGGAGAAAAACATGTTCAGGTACTTAGGGAGATACATGGATCTATTCAACGTTTTGATACACTCATCGGTTTTAAGAGCCACACCGAACATTTTCTCCGGGAAATAAGACTTTTCTAGTTATCTTGTGTTACCCCAATATGTTTGATGCCACCAATTACCTGAGACAGATGCCGTTCCTGATGTCGCTCAGCCAGGCTCTCATCTGCACAGCATCACGCGTCTCAATTACGTACTGCACGGACCCTTCCAGCTGAGATAAATGCAAACAGAAGTTAAAAAGGTAGAATCCAAATGACAGAAATTAAAGTACAGGGGGAAAAAAGACAGGGGTCAGTTTCCCCTCTCAGATCATTGTGACTGAGCTGTTCTGGTGGACAATCCTAAATCAGAGCTGTGATCAGGACAGCACAACAAAGCAAGAATAAGAAAAACATGAAATCTGTCCTAGATTTGAGTGATGTTGCTCAAAAAAAAAAACAACCCTGAAAGCCATAGAAAATGGGGAAAAAATAAAAATGAGAAAAAAAACTTGTAATCACACCTACAGTTTGTTTTCTTTGCCTCTCTCAGTAACTGAGCAGAGAAGGACGGATAAGACAGAGGAACAGAGTGACTACCTGCAGGAGAAAGGTGTTCTCCTTGTCAGGGACCTCCAAAGCCGTGGTGCTCCTCACATCCACGATAGAGCAGCATGGGACAGTCAGCCGGGGCTTGGACGACTGAGGCGACAAGCACAAGACAAGATCAATGAGTGCCAGTTTATTATTTTTTGTGGGAGCCAAAGATGGGAGCCAATGTATATTTTCTGTTTTGTTGCAACTGTTGTTACTCTCTTTTCATGCATCTCTGGGTATACAGGAGCCATCGCCAATTAGAGCTACTGTCACATTTTGAATTTTGTTCCTTCTTCACTTGAAATGCTTCATGTGTTTCATGTTTCGGATACTCTGCTTGTCAGCAGAATCATCGTTGCGTTAGCTTGTGGTGACTAGTACTCATTTGGGTTTGAAGGAGGAATGCCAAAAGGTAATTTGGTAAACTGAAGTACCACTTGATAAAAAATTATTTTTTTTTTTAACTTGTTCCCAAAGTGTAACAAATGACAGAGGAAGAACATACTTAAGAGTCAAAATATCAAGATACTGTATACCTTTGACTACATTCTCCCTTTGTAATGAGTGGATGCATCTACATTGCATGTGCTGCATGGTGCCCAGCAGCAGGCCTAACTGCTAAGATCAGGCCAGGTTCAATTCTTTGTGCTCTTACAAGCATTTCTTCTATCTTTCCTATTATATCGACTGTAGACATTAAGTCTACTATGCTTGTTGAATTTGAATAACTAAAAATGACCATCCTTAATTCCACTTCTGGACGCAAAACCACCCTCTGTGCATCATATGTCTTATGTGTATTTCCAACAGACTTACATTGTATTAGTCTCAGAATGAAATGCACAACTTTATTTGGCAATTCAAAATTAACATGCAATCAGTGACCATTTTACTCCTTCAGATGTTACATTGCTGATTTGAGGATTTGCTCCACTGCAAAGACTTAACAAAACTTCAATGGGCAACAATTGTCAGCATGTTTTATTGTTTCACACTTACTTTGGGTGGGATGAAGAATTCCAGGTAGTACTCCTCTCCCCGCTCACCACCTTCTTTGTCCCTCTCCCTAAGGACCAAGCGACATTTATGCCAGCGGCCTCCTCTCCACGGCACGTTGCCTCCGCTAGCCAGAGGCTGGACTGGACCCGCCTGAGCTGCAGCAGCCAGTGCCGAGGCAGCGTTGTTGTTGTCCGTACCGTGATGCAGCAGGCCAAAGGAGAAGCCAGAAAAGCCGTGGCTCCCACCAAACTCGTCACTGGACGAGCTGACGGTCACGCCGCCCTCCCGTACCAGCCTGCCCACCTTCCTGGGGGGGTCCCATCGCAGCAGCGGCTGCACTGCTAGGGGGCAGCGTGGAAGAGGAGGAGTGAGAGCCGACGGTCGCGGAGGTGAGGACAGGAGGTGGCGATCGGGACAGCCTGAGCTTCTCTAGGCGCTGGCTCCACTTCTCCTTCTCGCTACCTTCACCGTTGCTCCGTCGCCGATCCCGGGCTGCCTCCGAAAGAGAAAGAGACGTGGCACTGCTAGAGGACGAGGGGGGCAGAGAGGAGGAGGAGGAGTGGGGAAGGGAGAGGGGCAGGGACAGGGAGACAGGCATAGAGGAGGTGGGAGTAGGAGGCTGTGTTCCAGAGTTCCTCTTGGAGGCTGAAGCCAAGGCAGAATCCTGTACACCCATCGTGTAGCTGTAGCTGGAGGGCAGCTGGCTCTGGCTCTGGGCCGAGTCACTGGAGGAGCTCCGCCAGTGCAGGATGCCCCGGACGCTCCCCCGCACACTACGACCAACACTCCGCAGAGAAAAGCGCTTCTTCAGTTTGGTTTTGGAGGAGTTGGGTGTGCTGCTGCCCTTGGAGCCAGGTGGAGGAGTGGCAGAGGAAGGTGGAATTTGAGGAGTGTGGGAGGGGTCTGCATTTTCCAGGCAAACCTCTGTGGACTCGGCTTCCCTCTCTTCTGGCTCAACATCTTCCCCCACAGCCGGCACTCCTAGCCAGCTGTCCTCCTCCTCCTCAACCGGAGCCTCCCCATTCCCAGGAACTACCATGGCCCCCCTCTCCTCACGCCTCCCATTGTTCCCTCCCACTGAGGAGCAGCATGACGAGGAGGAGGATGGAGGCAGGATTTGGGTGTGGGCATAGGTGTCTTGAAACCTGTCCCCGCTGCGGTTCTCCAACACTAGTCGTGTCGGTGCCGGCTTGGCTGAGGCCCGCATTGGATTAGTCGGGGCACATGGGAGGACAGCTCCCCCAGATGCTGGCAGGGGTGAGACTGCCTCCTCTTCCAGGGAAGTGGCATCTGACTGGGGAGCCCAGCTCCCCATTTCCTCCCTCCCAGTGGCACAGCTTGGCAGGGGTGCCCCCTCCAGCTCACTCTGGAAGTGACGAACAAAGCGGTCGGTAAAGCGGCGGCAGAAGGCGGCTGCCGAGTCTGGGGAGTAGTGGGGGTTCTCCAGGAGGAAAGCCCGGAAGTGCCGTGCAAAGTCACCAGCCGCCACGCGGGCATGTAGCTCACAGAATTCGGTCCAGCTCAGGCAAGGTGAAGGGGACGGTGTAGGGGTGTCCGACAGGGAGGACGGGTGAGCCTGAGTTGGAGGGCTCACCAGAGGTGGTAGAGGGGGTGGCCGTGGGGAAAGGGGCAGCAAAGAGGGAGACGGTGGGGACGGAGATGGGGATGGTGACGGAGGCAGAGGAGAGGAGTTTGCGGCCCGAGGGCTTGGCGGGGTTAAAAGAGAGCCGTTCATTCTCCTGAGAGGCCAGGGGTACTGACTGACTGTTCTATCAAATCACTTCAAACATACAACAGAAACCTGAAGTGATTGCACAGCTGCAGTAATTGATTGGGGGCAAACACGGCACATTGGTCTAATAATTTACAAATGGGTGTGAACTTAAGTGTTGCACTCAGCTCCATCTAAAGTGAACAGTTAAAAAGACACTGCACCAAACCCATACTTGATGGGGTTAGAAAAGGTCAAATATCTACAAGGCTATGCTTGTTGCTACATTATTTCATGAATTTAAATAACTCAGCGTTTTAAAAAGAAAAAATAGGTATTGGGGAGCCAGTAAGGGGGAGGGCAAAGAAGGTTAGATGTGTGACAAGGTCTGCCCCTTCTTCACCGTGTATCATACATCCCACGGAGCATGGCCACATCCTGCAAAAACAACACAGAATAAATCGTGCACAAATGCATACATTGATTCATCTCAGAGCACAATTGCCTGTTCATGGTTAATTTGGATGAAAAATGCAACTCTAACTAACCAATTAATTTGCTTGATAAATAGCTGATCGTCAAAGTATGAAGCAAAAGTTTGCGTATTCTTGCTCAATTTCGAACTGGCGTTACATTTTACCATCTATACAAAACAATGGTGACTTGTGATAAGCTTGCATTGGCTAGCGTTAGATGTCACACAAACAAACTCACCGCTCGTCAAGTAGCTAAGCACCCCCAAAGGATTGGCCACTGCTAAGTATTGCTCGCCACCAGTAACGTAGAGCAACGTTAAGTGAGGTGAATAACGCGTTAGAGATCAGCTAGCTTCGTTCGCTAGCTTGCTAGCGTTAACTAGCAAGCAATGTGTGAGTCTTGCCCATTCAGCTTTCTTTAAAGACGTGTAACGCTAGCTAGCTAACAACAGCTACATAACGTTAAATTGCTTACGGACCTGCCATACATGTACTTCACCACTTCGCTAGTTAGATATAGCGGACGTTGTGATTGCTACTGCAATCTGTAGCTACTTGGCTGGCTAAAATAACCGCATATTGAGTAGTCTATCACGAAAGATTCTTTGCGAGCTGAGCTAATGTCGCTACCTTTAGCCAGTTAGCTAGCTATTAATAAACCAGCTAGCTAGCTATCAATATTGCTTCACCACAATATATTTTCGTTTTCTATACCTGTATTTCACGCTCCACTGTTTTCATCCGTGCCTTTTGGTAATATTGGACCAAGATTCAACATTCTTCCTATCTAACTGGCGTGATAATCATATTATAATGGTTGTTGTTGTTGTTGTTGCTAAATATGAATATTGCTGTGCCTTGCCTGTACCCGTTCTTCTCGCACGGCTCTATCTCTCGCGATAGCGGGCGATGAGCACAGTGTTCCTCCTTCATGCTTTCTGTCAGTTGCCATTAAAACTAGTTGCATCGACGCCAACTGCTGGATTTTCACGAATGACCCATCCGCCCCTCCTAAATCTGTGGCGATAAAACGAAGAACGAATGAAATACTGTTGGCCGATCGCTTCCACCCCACCCCTCCAAACTAGTCCAACCTACTGACTGGCCACATATCACTGAGAACTTTTGGTATAATATCCATCCATCCATCAAGTTTATTTATATAGCCCTTTATTACAAACAAGCCTCAAAGGGCTTTACAGGCCAAACTAGGTCAGGCTGATAGACAATCAGATTTACTGTACAGTTATATTTATACATCAGTTATCAATTATTAATCACATTTTGACAATTAAGATGTTTACAGAATATGGTCAGAACAAAAGCACATGAAAACAGTTTGAAGAGGACTGAAAGCACTGATCCATGAGGAACTGAGACTGGAAGTGGCTGCGTGATAAAAGCTCAGCCATCCTTCAGTGACACATAAAGGTGGTGATAGGCAAACATAGAACATTTTAGATGATTTTCTGCATAATTCTGTGACTTCACTATTTTTTTTGAAGGAATACAAGTTTTTTGGGGAGATTGGATTCTTGGTCAAACTAGCCGTTAATTGATGAGATTATAGTTCTAGTTATATGACTCTAGTTCTATAGAGCTAGATTCACCCACTGCGCAGTGATTTTTTGCCGTCTCTCATAGCTCACCACATTCACCTCCTATGGAAACAAGGAAAGCAGTCCCTGTTTTTTTCCAGCTCATTCTGAACTGCACCCTTGGACCTATTGGTCTTTGTCATTTTTTGCTGCACATTCTGTGGCTGCCAGGCAGTGGGACCCCAGTAGCCAGTGGGGCCTCTATCCAGGGACTTAATACTATTGGTACTTACTTCCAGGACCTGAGATCCCAGTAGACTATGGGACCCCAATAGACTTCCTAGGATCCTAATAGGCAGTGGGACCCCAGTGGGCAGTGGGATCCCAATAGTATTTATTACTTTAGCATCATGATAAAAAAACTTAAAGGTGCTATGTGCATAATTTTAACATCAATAAATCATTACCACATTGACTGACCAATGGCACTGACTGGTTGGCAGTGGTGAGGCATCTGCTGAATTGCTTTACGGCACAAGGGGAGATTGGTTTCAAAATAAATAAAGGTTAAAAAAAAAAAAAAATGTCCATGCCATGTCCCTTTGAACATGGTGTGGACTCTGTTCTGTTGTGTGTTCACAGTTAACATGAGTAACCAAGAACTTTTTTTACATTGATGTCTATGTGTGATCTAGTATCTCAGGTATTTAGTATTAAGATTGTTTACCATGGCAAATCTCCATTTCCTGGTGGCATTTCCTGGTTCCAAAATATTAATAATATTAACAATAATGTTATACATAATATCATAATTATAGATTGGTTAGGTTTAGATGGTTAGATTAGATGCTCAGAGAACAAAGATAAGGCCAGACAGGTGGGTTGCGCTTTGGAAGCTGATGCTGTTTATTTTACACATTAAGGCCAGTGTATGTAACCTGGAAACGTCAGAGAGCCCACTGTACTTCCATGTCAAACTTACAGATCACAAAAACTATTGAAAGTTGACAAATCACTCAAATATAGTCTTCCCTGCTCCATGGAAAACAAATTATTCTGACTTCCCGAGACAGCTGTAATGAACAAAAAGCGATCGGAAGTGGATATTCTTTCTGGAAAGAATATCCTGGCCCTGAAAATGAACATTGCAGGACACAGAGCTACCATTAGATGTCGTCATGTTACTTCAACTGGAGCAGAGCATTTCAGTAAGTTCAATTATCCAGGATCCTCCTTGAGCTACATGGAAATGACCAGCTTACATTGTCATGAAGAGAGTTCTAGACTTTCGAAGTTTCATATGTGAATAAATTGAGCCACAGTATAAACACTGATTATTCTCCAGGACAAATCACTCCACGCCATAACAGAGCTGAACCACCATTCCTCAGGTCTTTCCTTTATTTTAGCCAGGACAAAACATTCTGTATCACACAATATAATATATGTAAGGGTAAATAACAGAGGAACTATATCTTTGTTTTTTAACGTCTGCTGTCTGCTGTCATTCCAGCCTTTCTTCACATGCTGTAAAACCCCCGACTGGTCAAAATGGTTTCATGATCTTCATGATCACCAAGGACCCAAAAGGAGTAACTGTGGTTCCAGGAACAAATGACCCCATTCCTGAATTGGGAGGAAGTTAGTTATTTGAGACCTGAATTCTCCTTATATGTCCCAGTTTTAACAAGAAAGCCTGCATTTTAATTGCTTTTTATATTGGCTTAATTTTGTATTGCTTCTAGTACAAATTGCAACAATGTTTTGAACAGCGCTTATATAAATATGTTATTATAATTATTATTAGTCACAGTAATAGTAGCAATAGTAGTGGTAGTAGTCGTGATAATAGTAGTAGTAGCCGCAGGATTGGTAGTAGTAGTAATAGTAGTATTAGTAGTGGTAGTAGTAGTATTTGTAATATGAGAAGTAGTAGTAGTAGTAGTAGTAGTAGTAATAATAATTCCATCAATTAAACAAATACCCATTTACCAATGAACACGGTTTAAAAACAACCTATGACAGTGAATTATTCATAGAAATAGACGACTCCAGATGGAGCTAGAACGTTGTGACGTATGGAGGGCGCGCCATGTCCATGTTACGTCATCACGCTGGAGGCGAAAGTGCGCTCGTGGCTCTCATTGGTCAGTACTGTGTGAAACAGCTGCCAAAGGTAGCAGGAATACAACCGAAAGTAACAAAATGTTGCCTTCACATTAAAAATAGTCAGTGTTACGCAACCTGTAGGGGCTTTTATTTTGAAAGCTACGACCGGAAGTTTGATATTCTACTAAGGCTAACTTGACACTGACTTGGTGCGAAGCGTCGAGAAACATCCAGAAAATATCCAGAGTTATAAAGCAGCTCATCAGAGAGCGCAGGCAGCAAATCGACCATTTCCGACCACAGCGGAGGACCAAGAGAAGAACGAGAACTTTCTTTACAGGACAGGCGCATAGTAAGTACAGCCTTCATTTATGATAAGAAACAATTGCTACCAGGTTTTTTTGTCTTAAGTGTGACAGTATAGACTGTTTGGAAGTTCATACTTTCATTACATTCATATTTGGAAAATGTGTGCATGACAGTAAAGTTAAGCAAGAAGTTTGGATGTGTTTTTATTCTTATCACGCATATGGGACATATAATTGTGTATTTTCTGTGTCTAGTCTTAATTAAACTAAACAATAATTAAACTAAATCAATAATGTTAAAGGCGAAGTAGCCTGTGAAATATTCATCATGTCCTCATGTTTTATTGAGTTGCTTCAATCCTCTTTCTAAAAAATATTTTTTAAATGTATTCATAGGCAACCATCTCCAGCTAAGATGCCTGCAGCTAAAGGTGTAGCAGTCGGCATCGACCTGGGCACCACCTACTCCTGTGTGGGGGTTTTCCAGCATGGAAAAGTAGAAATCATCGCCAACGACCAGGGCAACAGGACCACCCCCAGCTACGTGGCATTCACAGACACTGAGAGACTCATTGGAGATGCAGCCAAGAACCAGGTGGCGATGAACCCCAGCAACACTGTGTTTGATGCCAAGCGACTGATTGGAAGAAAGTTTGATGAATCGGTGGTGCAGTCAGACATGAAACACTGGCCCTTTGAGGTGGTTTCAAATGGAGGGAAGCCCAAAATCCAGGTGGAATACAGGGGGGAGATCAAATGCTTTAACCCGGAAGAGATTTCCTCCATGGTCCTGGTAAAGATGAAAGAGATTGCTGAGGCCTACCTTGGCCAGAAGGTGGTCAACGCAGTTGTCACAGTTCCAGCTTACTTCAACGACTCCCAGCGGCAGGCTACTAAGGATGCAGGCGTCATTGCAGGACTGAATGTACTGAGGATAATCAACGAGCCGACAGCAGCCGCCATCGCCTACGGTCTGGACAAAAGCAAGTCAGGAGAACGTAACGTCCTGATCTTTGACCTGGGTGGGGGCACCTTCGACGTGTCCATCCTGACAATTGAGGACGGTATCTTTGAGGTGAAAGCCACAGCTGGAGACACTCACCTGGGTGGAGAGGACTTTGACAGCCGCATGGTCAACCACTTTGTGGAGGAGTTCAAGAGGAAAAACAAGAAGGACATCAGTCAAAACAAGAGAGTTGTGAGGAGGTTGCGCACAGCGTGTGAGAGGGCTAAGAGAACCCTGTCCTCTAGCTCCCAGGCCAGCATTGAGATTGATTCTCTGTTTGAGGGCATCGACTTCTACACCTCGATCACCAGGGCTCGCTTCGAGGAGATGTGCTCCACCCTCTTCAAGGGAACATTAGAACCTGTTGAGAAAGCCCTGAGGGACGCCAAAATGGACAAGGCACAGATCCATGACATTGTCCTGGTTGGAGGCTCCACCCGAATCCCTAAAATCCAGAAACTCCTGCAGGACTTCTTCAACGGCAGGGAGCTGAACAAGAGCATCAACCCAGATGAGGCAGTGGCTTACGGTGCTGCCGTCCAGGCCGCCATTCTCACAGGTGATACCTCGGGCAACGTTCAGGATGTTTTGCTGCTGGATGTGGCACCTCTGTCCCTGGGTATCGAGACAGGCCGGAGGAGTCATGACATCCCTGATTAAACGCAACACCACCATTCCCACTAAACAAACCCAGACCTTCAGCACTTACTGTGACAACCAGCCTGGGGTCCTAATCCAGGTCTACGAAGGGGAAAGAGCCATGACCAAGGACAACAATCTGCTGGGCAAGTTTGAGCTGTCAGGAATCCCGCCTGCTCCAAGAGGGGTTCCACAGATTGAGGTGACCTTTGATATCGACGCCAACGGCATTTTGAACGTGTCAGCAGTGGACAAAAGCAGCGGCAAACAGAACAAGATTACCATCACCAACGATAAGGGCCGGCTCAGCAAAGAAGAGATTGAGAGGATGGTGCAGGACGCGGACAAATACAAAGCTGAGGATGACCGTCAGAGGGAGAAGATCTCTGTCAAGAACTCCCTGGAATCCTACGCCTTCAACATGAAGAGCAGCATGCAGGACGATAATGTGAAGGGCAAAATCAGTGAGGACGACCAGAAGAAGGTCATTGAGAAATGTGATCAGGCCATCGCCTGGCTGGAGAACAACCAGTTGGCTGATAAAGAGGAGTACCAACACCGGCTGAAAGAGCTGGAGAAAGTGTGCAACCCCATCATCACCAATTTGTATCAGGGGGGAATGCCTGCAGGCCCTGGAGAGCAGGCCCGAGCCGGCTCCCAGGAACCAACCATTGAGGAGGTTGACTAAAGAGACCCTGCCCTTAATAATCACTAGGATCACTACAGTGGTTTATAAGACGACTTGGACTTCAACTACATACCTCACGTTTCTACATTTTTGGTCTTAATGTATTTGTAAATGCAAAGATATTTAAAATAGAAAAAAATATATTTCATTCATGCATTGCATTGCACTGGATACTGCAATCAAAAATAAAATGTTTTTCAATCAAAAGTAGAATGTTTGTGGTGGTTTTGATTTCATCTGCATGGTTTTAATATTTAGTTTCTATCATATCAGTTTTGAAATATTCACATTCATGTCATCAGAACATCCGATAAAACAAAATCATAATAATAACAAAGTTACTGATTATTTAATGAATCCAGAAATATCTATCAATCTATATCTACAACTGTGCTTGTACTTGTTACAAAATAAGAGGATATCTTCTAACACAGTGGGAGCTACATGCATGCATGGTATACATGGTACGTGACTTGACAATGTGGAAATGGATGCAGAACACAGCTACCATTAGATGTCGTAATGTTAAATCAACTGGAGCAGAACATTTCAGTGAGTTCAATTATCCAGGATCCTCCTTGAGCTACATGGAAGTGACCAGCTTACATTGTCATGAAGAGATTTCTAGCAGGACTTTTGAAGTTTCTGGGTTTTATATGTGAATAAATTGAGCCGCAGTATAAACACCGATTCTTCTACAGAACAAATCACTCCACACCATAACAGAGCCGAACCACTATTCCTCAGGTCTTTCCTTTATTTTAGCCAGGACAAAATATTCCGTCCGATATGAACAAGTGAATTACTGGTACCACAGATGTGCAAAAAATTTGCTAAAGATTTGCTAATCACACTTTATCTTCATTTATATTCTATTTATATTCTTGTATTATTAAGACAGAATGAGGATCTATGCTGAGGAAGGATCATGTCATCATCCCATCCATTATGGATTGGGCCACCTGGCATAGATGTCTCCAGGAATGACAGCAGCCCAACCTGCAAAGCCCAGTTCATCGCTCACTCTCATCCTAGCAACTATTTTCTGTAATTACTGTCAATTAAGAGCCATTTGATAACAAAGCCATGTTGTTGTTTTTTTGTAGTCCATGTGCTATGAAATTAAGAGGAAACCGGTTCCATTGAAATGTAATATTATACTTTGAATTCCGCTGAACTCTGATGACTCCACAATTAAAATAATGTACTCACATTGCATTGCTTACAAGCTGAAAGTGTCACATCAGGCTGCCAATACACAGATAAATGATAGTTTAGCCATCTCAGATTAGACCTAAGAACACTGGTCACTTGAACTACTACTACTACTATTACTACTGCTACTGCTCTGTTACTACTACTGCTATTACTACTACTACTGGCTAGAATGGAGGATTTGTATTATATTGCAATCAAATGTCATATACTTCTCTCCCTTTTGCTATATTCTATAAATCATATATTCTTCTTTGTTGTATCCTGTTACTATTTGCTGCTGAAACGACCCAATTTCCCCACAGGGATCGTTCAAATTTCATCTTATCTTATGAAATACCCAATGACAAGTGAACTGCACTGTGTACAGTAACTTTTACCATACATCACAAGTGTATAATCAATCATCCACAATGAATGAATGAATCAAATGGCTTTATTTGACCATGAGAGAGTTTGTAACAAAACATTATGGTGTGTATACACATGCATACATGTTTGCTGACAGGACTCTTAACTTACAGAGGGAGCTTATATGACTAAAACTATCAGGTCCACCTTAAAAGGGTTGTTCCACCTTAAGAGGTATCCTCAGTCAACTGTAGGTCTTGCCTCATCAAGAGGGGTAGGTGTCTCCCTCTCCTGTATTGCTTCTGTTTTGTATAATTGGAGGTATAAAAGGATTCCTACACTTTGTTTGGCCCCCGTTTGGTGCATGTCCAGTCTTTGTTTGGTTGAAGGGTAGTACTGATCTATAATTCCTTATTAATGTATTCTGGAGAATTCTTGCTCCACCAAGTCCTGTTTAATCAGCTGAGGTGGCAACTGGTAAAGTCTGGTGTTGACTGATGTCCCAGAGTGACAACCTTCAATGTTTCCCCCTTGTGAATCTATTAAAGGTAAAATGCACTTTGGGTGTCTGAAGTAATCTGATTACAACTATGGATGTTCTACCCTGTAATTTTCTTTTATAGTGCTGACTGCTGTTTTACCAATGTAAGTTTTATAGTAATTGTAAGTATTGTAGTGCCAGCCCTTGGATGTATTGGCTGTATTGAATTGTATTGTGCCAATTATCTTTTACCGCTATAGACTGGGGCCCTGTCTGGATGGGTTGGCAGTTGACCAGTGGTCAACTGGTATATAGGCCCTTCTTCTGCATGTTTGTATGTGTGTAATTGTATTGTTCTGACACGTGCACATTTCCTCTTGTGTTTCTTATGACATCCCAGTCCAATCCTTAAAATAACTAGTTCTCAATAAAGTAAATTCTTTCAGTGTACTTGGAAACCACCAATCATCATGTAAGAACTTGTGTGTTCCTTTGGGTAAAATTAATTCTTTGGATGAAACGGTGGCCTCCTTGGCAAGGCCACATGATGATAGGATACCAGTTAAGGTGCTGCTGAATATATTTCAGGATGTATGAAATGCCACTTTTAAGATGGTGCCCTTAATAAACATTTAAAACAAATGACTGGTTAAACTAACAAGCCCCACACACACACAAACACACTTGATTCAACTAACTATAAAATATTGCAGAACTGTTTGTCCAACTAACAGTCATCTATTCAAACTTTGAGAATTTCAAAATAAAGGCTTCTATTATTTGCAATAATAAGTGGAACAGAATGTTTTTGAAGTATACACACACAGAGTAGAGTAAAACTGAAGTTTGAATGGCAGAAAATTATAAATATGACAAAATATTCAACATACATACAAGAAATATATTAAAAACACATCTGAGACCCACCAATAAAAATTACAGACATTGACAAGAGAGAGCAATGCATGTTTTAACAGATGAATGGTCATCACACTATAGCATATTATAGCTAACAATTGCATAGTTTTATGCTCTCTTCAACAATCTTATGGTGTTTTGGGATTAATGCTTATGATTTCTTTTCTCAGTGTGCAATCTCAGAACTGTTCATTTTAAATGGAAACCCCATGGGAATCCAGCAGTAGTATGAAGTTAATGAAGTGCTATTACTAAGTGTGCAGCGGCTTCCACATAGACTCTCTCCCTGTATTAGTAATAAAAGGTGTTATTTATCCCTGCCCTATGTGTGTCCTTTAAAAGGCTCAAGACTGCAATGTGATTTAATAATAATGTAACACTGAACAAACACCCTGTTTCCCAGTAGACTAAGCATGATACGGTATTCCTCTGAATATTCTTCTAAATCGATAACTCCTATTTATCAATTACCAGTGCAATAAGGACAGTATGGACCACAAGACCATCCTGTGATCTAAAATGTCTTTGGAAAATATAAAGTGCATTATGAATTAACGAACAACATCTATTCTAAATGTTATCCTTGTCAAGGGATGTGATTGTAGTTTTAGCTTAGCAAATATTTCTCAGAGACAAAGCAGAAATAATCTCATTGGTTGAGGACGAGGAGGAGCTGGTCAAAATATAAATAGCAATAACCTCATATTTTCATTCATTCGTGACCATGGTGTTCACAATCTTGGAAGGTCAGCACCTAGATAGCTATATGCTAGTTTGCCTAGTTTGAACTTTGAAGGTCAGCTAGGCTAACTAGCTAACCTAGACTGATTTTTCAGTTAGTAGCAGGAGCATAATATTGGATAGCTCCTGTCTTACCCCTGTCTTTTTCCATGGACTTCAGTCTTACTTAGCCAGAAAACCTGTGGTTCTTTGGCTCTGCCCGTTGAGGTTTAACTCAACCAATGAGATAATTTCTTCCTCCTGAGAAATGTTTGCAGAACTAAAACTCCAATCTGCCACTTGTTCCCCATGTCTGCCCGCTCACCAAATCCTTTGATCCCTTCCTCAAAGAAACTGCCTCCACACATTGACTACACTCTCACATTGAAGGCCAATGTAAGAACCCAGACAGGCGTTTGGACTACTCCTTCCCAGAAATCACCCCATTTCCTCCCTATGATTGTGCGCTTGGTCCCCCTGGTCAAGGGGCTGTTGGTTAGCGGTCATAGCGGGCGAGGTTGATGAAGCCCTGCTGTCTCTGGGCTGAGAGCAGGACTATGCGTTGTCTTGGAGGGGCTCCAGTTTCCGAGAGAAGCCTGGAGAGCTTTGCGGTGGGCCAGTCGATGTGTGATGGAGAACCCGGCGTTGCCTTCCAGTTGGGACAGCACCACAAGCACCTGTCTGGTGGAGGAATAATGCCAGTCAGTAAGTCAACAATTGATGATTTAACAATGTGTTTCCCGCAGCAATTATTGCCTTAGCAGTATTTCATTGTATTCATTAATTTCATTGGGGACTAAACTATCAAGTGAGTGAGCGGTTATCAGGTTATCATCTGCAGGCCAGAAAGTGTCACTGCAAGTAGAGGGGAGCACTATTTTTGGGAGCAGCACACCCAGGTAACCTACATTGTTGTCATTTTAACTTTGGCATTTAGACCATGGAACACTAAAATTCTCCATTGAAACCCTCAATGTCTCAATCAGTTCAGGTTAAGGGCTTCCCATAGATAGCTAGTGTAGGTATTGATCAATTCTACAATATGTATCAACAAACCAATAACACAATCCAACCTTTGGGCTCTTTCTGGTCCAGTTTACCTGTGAAGAGGAGGGATGCTGTCGATGGTTTTGAGGCCGCTGCGGGTCGACACGACGTTGAAGCTGTCGCTGCAGTCGCAGGACACATGGAGGTGGTGTCTGGGGTGTCGGTTCTCCACCATGACAATCAGCCCGGCCCATCCATGGGTCAGGTAGTAACAGGTCATCCCCTCTCGGCCCTGCCAAAGACAGCAGGCTAGCGTTATGTGACTGGGCTTTCTGCCTTGTTTTGGGTTGATTTGTCATCCCGAGTGCTCCGTACAAGTTTGTTATGAAATGGAATAAGTGAGTACTTGTATGCCTACCACATTAAACATAGTTGAAGATGAATTTCAATTCATATTGGAAGAAAAGGACGAAGGGGTCTATTTTTGTGCTGGCACAACCACAGCGCAGTCAATATTCACCGGCGCATTGGCAATTTCTTTTACCCACAGTCATCAGTTTGGTAATTTAGTGGACAGACTTGACCACTACGCCGCATTTACGCCTTGCGCCTCTGGTCACTGAAACACCAGAGGCAACAGACTGGACACGCCCTGGACACGCCCACTTGTGCCATAGACTTTAGACCTGTGCCTTCACAAAAATAGAGCCCTAGGGTTAGGGTTGATGTATGGCTGAAACACTGCCTCTATAACTACCTCATTACCCAGCAAGCATTTGACGGACAGCAACGTGCAGGAGGTGGTGGAGTTCAATGTCAACCCCAATGAGCACAACATTTTCACATTATGATATTATGGCACAGTTAAAATTCAGTAAAACAGTCGTCTCAACTTTATTTTGTAAAAATGTTTGCTGGGTACGGTTCTTCCCGGGCCAACCCAGCCGGTCTCTTACCTCGTGTCTCTCGCCCTTGGTCTCAGTCAGCTGGACGATGGCGTCGGCTATGGTGGTGGTGGAGGCCGTTACCTGCTCCACCATCACCAGTCTGGAGCTGTAGACAGCCAGCATGTAACCAGGCAGCTCTGATCTGCAACAGTTCCCTGAAAAGACAGTTTGTTAACTGTTTAGTGAAAAAAATGGGTATCCAAACATGTACCGCAAATGTATTATGGCTCTTATTCCTTTAATAACCCTGCAAGCTGACTAGGAATAGTCTGCCAATAGTCAATATTGTGTGAAGAATATTACATCTTTTTAAATTTGACCATTTCCGTACCAAAAACATTCCCAGAAATCACAAATTGTATTATTTTCAAGGTGGAAAAGCCTCTGAAAACAGCATTAAGACTATGAGACACTAAGACTCTCCACTCAAACCCTGGATAATAACAATAAATGATATCCATGCAAACTACCCATAGACAAGCAGTGTAATATTGCAATGAATTACTGTGCTGTAACATTAAAAAGATAGAAAAACCCCTTCAATAAAATAAACATTTTTAAAATGCAATGCAAAAAATGCACATGGTTAGGAAACTCCAATGGAAAATGATGGATGGTTACTTAAAAAACACATATGCTTTAGAGTACAACACCTCTGTGTTTTGCACAAAAGCACAGGGCAATCCTCATATGGTAGCACTCGCCGGCTGAGTTGACATTGAAACAGTGACATGGTTTTCAGTGGAGAGTTTTAGTGTCTTGTGGTCTAAATGCTGTTTCTGAAACTTCTCCATGGTGCCAAGAATAAAGTTCTGGGAGAAACTAAAAGAGAGTCATTTTCTTTCAATCCAGAAATATCACCATCAGTATCGGGCCTAACCCTTGCACTTACCTGTCCCCTCCGTGTCGGTGCTCTGCCAGTGGTTGAAGGCGCAGCAGAGTACGGCGTATTCCCCCGGCTCCAGCATGACGTCGCAGCCCACAAATCTCCTCACCGAGCGCCTGCTGTGGGCCAGGAGGCGACCCAGCGCCAGTGACCCGGTGCTGTCGTAGCCGGCTCGGAACACCAGCACACACAGGTCCAACAGGTGGCTCTCTGCCGTGTCCCATCGCCTGAGGGAGGCGGGAGGAGAGGATGAGAAAGGAGAGAGAGAAATGTTACTCCCCACCTAAAAAATGAAATCAACGGAGGAAGGATAATGGATTGGACTCCATCCGTAATTGAGTGAAACCCCTTAATGCAATAAATTGAACATAGCCAACATGTAACAAAACATGTAATATAATATTGACCAATTTTTATAACTCAAGCTATGACATTAATTACATTCTCATGGGTTATTACATTATTAGTCAATATTAATGTTATTATTAATAATACATCATCAGTTTAAAATATATTACACCTTTCATGAAGCATTAATCAGAGGGCCAGTAGCAGTAATAGTAACAGTAGTAGTAGCACAGTACATTACAGTCACTCAGCAGACGCTTTTATCCAAAGCAACTTACAATAAGTGCATTAAACATACATAGGCAAGAGAACTACTGGTCACTAGAAATTGTAAGTGCATCTCCTCCCCAAACAAGCAGGAATGAGAAGCAAACACACAGTAGCCCACAGTACAATGACGGAGAAATTATATATATTACAAAAAACACTAATTCACTAATTGAAGTCGGACATGAAAAAGTTGCCCGTTGCCTTTGTTCACCCTAGCCTTCGTTTGCCTGGCCCTTGAAAGCTGAAGCTTCCAAACAACAGCAGTGGTTTGAGACTGTTTCCACCAATTGCTAATTGTCTGCCAGGAGTGCAGCCCCCCCCCACCCCAGACAATTAACAAGTCAATTGGCCTAGCTCGGGTGAACCTACCTCCAGCTGGGGGTCTGACAAACAGAAGCTGGGCTCGCTTGTCTTAACCCTAGGCTAGTAAAATAGCACGTTAAATCAAAACAACAAGATATAAGGTATAACAACAAATAACAACACAGTTAGGCCTGAAGGTGTGGCTACAAAGACAAACTGGTTACTCAGTGTGCAGATCAATTGGCTAACTGACCAACTAGCAGCTAACAACAGACTACTGATTAAAGCTCTAGCTCTGAAGCAGCCTGAGTACAGCTAATAGCAACTTGATTAAGCAAGAATACTCTACTTCCTGCCTATTCTAGATGAGTCTAGCAGTTCAGAATCTCTCCAGAAGTTAAATGCGTACTGTAGTAGTAGTAGTAGTAGTACGGTGCAAAATTATTAGGTCTTTACTAAAGCAAGCACACTAATTAAGAAAAATAATAACCAGTCATATGTCATGTCATATCTCCTACACCACCAAATTTGGGACACAGAATCAGCTGCTCTACAAATTTGCCTCCAGGATAATCAACAGACGTCATATTGCATTTTCCATCCTTTTCAGTTTCTTGAAAAACAATTTTGCCCCTGAGGCTTTTTCATTTATTTACTGATTGGCCCAAGGGGTGTCTGCATCTTTTACAATCAACCAACACAGGGCACCATAAATGACACAACAACTAGCAGAGAATTCAAATGGCCCTACAACATGTATTTCCAATGTTACACTTGAAACTTTTTTCATATTTGTATAACTGGCCTATGGATACTTGCACTGAAATACACATTAGAGTTCTTTAGTAAATTGCCATCATTTATCTATTTAAGATAAGATAAGATAAGATAAAGATAGACTTTATTAATCCCGCCGTGGGGAAATTCACATGTTATGGCAGCTCACAACAATAGAAAACAGAATAGAATAGACAATATAGTGCAAAAAACAAGTGTGCAAACAATAGAGTGCCATAAGAAAAAGAAAAAGATAAACAAGGAGTATTAACAAACTTGGTTAACTACAAAGGCTGTAAAGTGTGGCTATTTGAACTTCATAAACTAAGTTTATCACCACACTTTTACACACATGCAGGGTTGCTAATGACAAAGTCAGCTGTAAGTCCAATACGCTACCGACTATAATATCCAACAGTGAGTTTACAGTCATCATTCTGCCAGACATGGTGTCACAAACTTTCCATGCTGTCTTACCTGCTGCCCTCCTGGAATAAGGCCAGCTCCACTGTCGTTCTCTCCAACGCTGTGATCGACACCACTGTTACTGGGATGTCGGCCCCTCTGGGGAAAACACCAGGCACTCGAACCTCCTGCCAATCTGAATGGATCTTACAGATATCGACCGAGTCAAAGTACCTACGGCGGGGGGGTCAAATGTGTGTGGACACATACACATATAGATTCACATGCACAGACATGCACAGGAAATCATTCACATATTGATTCTTTTGTGTGATCTGTCTGCCAGTTTTTTAAACTGATCTGTGCACTATGCTGCTACATTTGCTGTTAGCTCATAGCACAAGAAGCAGATTTTTGTCCATCTAACATAACATATAACTTATCAAGCTAAATAATCTGCTCAGGTTTGCTTCTTGTAGCCTACTTCCTGATGTAAACCTCATGTAAAACAACTATCTTGGTCCTCTAATGATGCTCCAAAACCACAATCAGCACAGATATGTGACGCTCCACTTATGGTAAGTGTTGGGCCACTGAAAACAACGCACCATTGCATTTCAGCATTTTTAGCCACGCGCAATCTTGACCCAGGAGTCTGCAGGTTTCCATTCCAGCCAAAGACTACAGCAACTGGTTTACATACCTTCAACCAGAGAGGAGGAAGCAATCAGTGAAATGAGCTGCTGCAATGTTTGTCTGGATTGAAAACGTTCAGACTGAGAACCACTGCTTCAGACTGTGCGTGTCAATTTTAACTCAGGAGCTGTCAAACATCTCAGTAGATGTCTAAAACCCTCCCTTTGTAGATTGAATGTAGTACTTAACCCTACACACACAAGCATGGTGGGTTGTTGAGTTGAGTTATAAATCTGCTAACGTAGCTAGCTAGCTGAAGTAAAACATCCCTGCCTGGCTCTGGTTCACTCCTGTCTATTCCAGTACATTGCATTACTTGATACACTACCCTTCCTGATTTTGAATGTTCCAAATACGTAGCGGTTAACTTTCCATGCAAAGCTAACCTGTTGACTTGGTGTAGAAGTGATGGCAGTCTGGAGCAAAACAAGACATCACTAACCTACTAGCTAACGTTGCACCATGAGCATTTTATAACTAGTGATAGTTATGGTCTTTGGCTAGTGTACACTGTCACCAATCAGAAAACCCCCCAATTATTTTGCTACTCTCCTTACGGGGAAGAGAGGGCATTTCATGGGAAATGTAGTCCCTTTACAGGTCTCTACGGTCTGATTGGAAATTATCCCCGGTCTACCTGATGAAGTCCCAAAAGTCCATCCAGAACAGGCCATCCTCCGCTCGTTGGGCACAGAGTTCCCTCTTCAAGTGTGGAGGCCACTTTGGCCAGTTGTCTGCCCAGGGACCTGTCCAGGAGAACCGGCCCCATGGGTTCCTCAGCTGCAGCAACCTGAAATAGGTGGCAGTGGAATGAATGAATAGCTGAATGCCTGATTTACAGTACAGCACCCAGTAATCTGACAAGCTAATCAACACATCTGCAGCACATGCAGCACCTGGCATGCAGTTACATTTTTCTAGTTGTATACAGCATGTCTACAGACCCGCTCTGAGACCCTCTGCAAGCACCGCAGAAATCCTCTTCCAAGTATAAATTAGTCTGTTACAATATTGTCTTCATTCCTGAGTCATCAGTGGTTCTAGCTAGTGTGCTGACATTGGATTAGTTAGTTAGTTAAATGGTCAAGTGGACAAGTGGTTGAGGATCAGTTGAGGTTGAGGACAGTATATATTCTCCAGAAGAAAGTTATTATCTTTTCCCCAACGACAAAATACAGCAAAAGAAAGACTTAACAAAGCCTCACCTGTGACCATCTACGTCACGTACGTCAAGAACGGAGTAGGCGTGTCGTGGACGTAAACCCAGCGACTCATATTCCGTGTCATCCACCTTCATGTTACCACCTCCACAAGACGCCCCCATTAGGAAACTAGTGTAGCAGCACAAAAGTTATGGGTAATGTAGTCTTATGAATAGATCAGTTTTAGTGTTGCAGGTAAAGCAAAGCGATAATGATGTTTTGGTCTCAATTACGTACCACCTCCCCTGCAGACAGTTTTAGTCTTTTCAGAGTTTTTTCACCGATACGCACCCTGCTTCTTTGGAGCTCAGCATTTTGGCCCAGATGAGGTCGGTGTCGATGTGTTCCTCCCGGGGGTTGGTAGTGCTGACCTGGAGGGCTAGCGACTCACACGGGGCACCAGTCAACGTTGACAGGCCCTCAATGGCGCGACCCGCCTGCAAGGCAAAGTAGGAACCGTGGAGTTTGGCCAGGGCTTTTTCAATCAGCGCCACCCACAGCTGCTTCCGCTGGGCCTGGTGAATAGAGAAAGAGAGTTAAAGGGGACATAAATAATATATTTACTGCCCTATTGTACAAAATAACTAGAACATATCTGCAGGGGGTTGATAGGGTTGTTGATTAGTACCAATGACTCATCAATTACTTCTCCAGATGCTGAGATTTCTGGTCGTACTCTGTCTTGGAACAAAAACTCCCCACACATTGGAGACACTCAAGACACATTTTAGATATGAAAGCTAAAAAGCCTTTTTCTCAAGTCAAAAAAGGAAATAAGAAAGCAGTATTATCATGCCACGGTGATACAGTCATGCTCAATTTTTTGTGTCAAATACAGGCCACCATAATTCAAGGGGACAGGGAACTGAGAGGGGTTGGGGGCTGTGCAGAGACTTGTGTAGGAGGTGAAAAATTTAGCACCAAATGTCAAACAAAAAAATCTCGGATTACCACTTTAAAGAGAGATAGAAAAATGACAGAGAAAGAATGGTGAAGGATCACTGAACTTTTTCATAGCGTTACAAATTCATAAATGTGTGAGTTTGCATTCTCTATGTTTTGTGTAGAGGCAAATAGATGTGGTACTCAATCAGACCCTGAAGCCTTGAGAAAATAATCCAGGGCTGGCAACAGCAGACGGCAGTCAAGAATAAGGCAGTAGTGATGGCCGATTTGCGAACTAATCGTTCAAAAGAACCAAATCAGTTAAGTGAGTGAGTTGATTCAACTTGCACACGCGACTAAATTGATTCAGCAGCGGTTATAGCAGCGCCAGAAAAAAAATAATGTATTAAAAAATTCACCAGTTTTTATTAAACAACATCTTAAACATTACAAAAACTGTTGTCAATGTATATACAATGTAATACATCGCTACATTATTACATTGGCCTTTCTCACTATCCGATATGGCTCATTGATCCGACGGGTACGTCGAAGTCTAGTCTCTCTCGTTCATCGGGTCACGTGAACTGTTGAGCCGAGTGAGTGGAAGGGCCGACTGAGCCGAGTGAGTGGGAGGACAGAGTGAGCTGCTCAGTGAACCGTTGAGCTGAAGAACTGACTGAGCCGTCGTCCGCGAGCCCTTCGGCTCACTCAGATTCGCGAACCACTGCTGACCGGTTTGTGAACGAAGAACTGACTGAGCTACTCGGATCAGCGGTTCACGTCTGATGAACGAGAGAGACTACTTCCGCGTACCCGCCGGATCAAGAATCAATCAGATCAATCGATTCAGAATCAATTCACTTCTATTGGACGGCTCGAAAGAATCGAGTTAGTTAAAAGAGTCAGTCTTCCCATCACTATAAGGCAGAGAGGCAGACAGCAGTTCAATGGTAGAGTTCAATCAACTAACCACACAATCTGCAATGGTTCTGTATAGAATACAGTGATTATACTGTATAATTGATTAATGTTGACAGCCTAAGAGGCCTATAAATGATAGAGGTAAACAGTCTGTACAGCCTGCTATTCCGTCAGGATACAGGTATAAATATGAGCATTTAATTGACTCATCTGCTAATTTTTATTGATTTACCATGTTATGAATAATGTGAAAGTTATGTGAAAGTGTCACTGAGTGGTTACTGTATGTGCATGTTTCACCTGAGAGAAGAGAAGGTGGCCGTTCTCATCACATGGCAGCATGTCGTCCACTAGCACCGTGGTCCATGAGCCGTCTTTACATAGACGCACCTGATAGGCTCCCTCTGGACACAGCGAGCGGGTCACCATCACTTTCTCCACCAGCTCGGGACGTTCAGCCAGAACAGCCAAAGCGCTCAGGAACCTGCTTTCCAACACATTCAGACAGAGCAGAGCAGTCACATGGTTGCCCCGGAGCCGAATGGAGTTCGCTTTCGTCAACCCTGAATGAAGCATATGTCTAACCAATGGTACTCAGTACTTCAGAAGAACGGCACACACGCAGCAGCACCTTGGGTTGACTCTTCTTTACTGTATCACAAAGATATCACACAGTGACAACATGGAAAATAAGGAAAATAACACCATAAATAATACATTGACATACCTGTCAAAAATATCACATAGTGATGACACAGGCTGAGAGATCATAGCCATTACATTCGCTGAATGGATACAAACAGGATATTTTAGCTAATAAAAAGGTCACATTTGCCTTATCCTGTCCTTTAACACTCACAGTACTCAAATAACCTCCTTAGTTTAATAACACTCTTTAGGAAATTAAAAATTCAATAACTATTTTCATTTCATCATCTCTTAAGGAAAACCTCATAAAACTCCATGAGTTAGCCACAGCAGTATTATAAATGCAGTCATTCAACAATGTAACTTTCCACAACAGAGTAAAACTTGTAAAACTTGTTAAAACAGATGGTAATCTTTAACATAAAAATTTCCATAGCTAGGGAAATCTGCCAACAGCCCATACGTGCATAATTATGAATTCACATGTATTTGTATTTTTTTTACATTTTGTCTTACAAGAAAAAAATTACCAACCTGCTATTCAGCCACAGCGTGTCACAGACTTATGAGCAGGTGGACCAACCCCAAAACAGGGGGGAACCAATGCTCCAACCAAAACTCTGTTGTAACCTTAATTAGCACAAATAGGCCCTCATTTTGTAAAACAGAAACGTCCTGGCCCTAATCAGTGTTTTAACATTAATCTGTATCATAAAATCAATTTTTAGTTCACATCACCCCCCAGGTTCTTAAAGTGGTATGTTCCAAACAAAATCCACGCGGTACCAGCAGTCCCTGAAGCTAGATCCAAAGCTTAGCCCAAGACTGTTCATAGAACTGCACCACTAATGGTACAAAGGAGCAATGTGCCTGTTACACATTGCGTTTACCCTCACCTCACCCATATCCCACAAAAATGAATCATTATGTTCTCTAGAAATGTAGCTATCATCATGATTGTTACCAATAACTGTCCCCAAGACATCTAAAACCACATTAACAGCCTCATACATGTCTGGCTTTGTAATAAGCATCCTCACAACCTCAACAAATCTCTTGACTGGCTTGACAATTCTACCACATCTAGTGTGCCTCACACTACCCTGATCTACATGTATGGTGAATTCCCTGAGGGAAATCACTTGTGTGACCTACTCTGTGCATCTTTTGTCAAAGTTTGAGTGTGTTCACTAATGCCCACATCGCTAGACTTGCTCTCTTACTGAATGCGTCCAACTCATCACCTAACGCCTGTACACTAGCACAAGCACCTTCAACAAGAGATTGGACATGCCTTGAGTGGGATGTTCTGCCTTTGCTAGTATACAAGGAGTTCTCAACACCAGAAAATTACTGGGGTCAAGATGGATTTTCTCTCTCCAGGTTACACTGGTCTGCTCTCTCCGAGTCAGGTGTTGATGACACAGACACAGATTTTACATCACGGTCCCATGGGCCTTGACTGTGGCGGACCTCTGTTCATCATCACATTCCTCATCCACTCCTGGTAAAGGGACTCGTCCGACTACCCACTGACAAAGTGGACGGAACTGTATCCTCTTCGATCTCTCACAAAGGGAGAAAATTAACAGGAAACAAGAAGTTGTGGTGTACCACCAAACTCTTGCTTGTCTTGCTTGTAGATGGATCAACTAGCCTGTAGATGTGTAAATCAGGGTTTTTCCAACTGACAACATGGATGGTTGAGTCCCACACATCTGCAAGTATCTGTTTGCCTCTACCATTCTTATTAGCGAGGAGGACTCAATCTCCTATTTGTGCAACCTCTTGCCTACTTGTCATACTGTCTTGCTTGCTTCTGTTGTGCTCTGGAGGTGTTCTCCTGGGCAATCCAGATTGCTTCCTGTCTCTTTGGAATGAGT
The DNA here is from genome assembly GCA_034670385.1 of Hoplostethus mediterraneus. Classification (NCBI taxonomy): domain Eukaryota; kingdom Metazoa; phylum Chordata; class Actinopteri; order Trachichthyiformes; family Trachichthyidae; genus Hoplostethus; species Hoplostethus mediterraneus. The sequence continues at coordinate 2,356,209 of JAXDDW010000037.1, read as the reverse complement.
CGACAAACTCACTGTAGCCCCCGACTGTCTGCACACTCCCAAACTTAGCATCAATGACTGGTGACGTAAGGCGCAGATTAAGTTTCCCACCGTATGATTAAATCTTAAATTTGCTCATGTGCGACTGCCAACTCCAGTTTCGTTTTATTCTCAAAGTTAGCCCCTTGGTCCAAGATGCATCGTAGGTACCCATATATATATACAGAAAAAGCTATTCCACAGAGCAACCTGTTTGGCTGTTCAGCTCACCAAAAGTCAATACAAACCAGCTTCAAGGGTTCACTTGATCTGATAGATCCAAGAAGATCGCTAATCTTGGGTTGAGGTGATTTACTGACCACACAACGACGCCACCTCATAACATAGTCCTTCACTTGCTTGTCCATGTCCACCCAGAAAAACCTCTGTCTGACAAGGTGTAGTGTCCTTGATTGCCCTTGATATCCAGCTTCATCATGTGTTCCCCATAGCACATGCGGTTTAAGTGACAGCAGAACTACAAACTGGTATTGTTTCTTCCCAACATTGTCTTTTGACTTCCTGTATAGAAATCTCATCCCTAAACTCCGGTCACTGTATGACGTTCTGATAAAACCCTGCTCCTCCAACTCATTTAAGTTTGCCTCAGTTTTTGGAAATCAGATGGGGGTACTCTCCGGTAAGGAAGTCTGCGTGATCTTTCATCTTGCAGCCGAATTCTTTTGCTTCCATCCATTTTGCCTTGTGAGAATATTTTCTCATATTTCATCACCATTCATCATATTTCATTGTTTTCCAGTCAGCTCAATGTCAGCATCTGAAAGACCCAAGTCTTTCAACTTCTGCATCTATGTCTGTTTAGTCTCTACATCACAATAGCATGGTTTAGTTTCCATTACATTCTGGGTAATCAGTTTCTCTTCACATTAGCTGCTGTTTGACTCCAGGTCTTCCAATGCTACACAAGGGTTTAGATCAGCATTAAGTTTTAGGGTCACTGGATGGTCCTGGGGGTTAATCACTTTCATGAGAATTCATTTGTCACCATACAAAGTCATACACTGGTTCAAGACAACAATACCAACTTTTCCAAGGACTACACATCCTTCCCATCGGTCAAGATTTGACAGGATTCGGCGAGTGAACTCTCAGTGCCTCTGTCCCTGTCTGTCGTGGCCCCGGGAGTAGTGAGTCTGCTAGAGTGGTGCCCAATGTGGGGCCTGAAAAAGGCACAGAGACCAAGCGTTCCCTGTGGAAGAACATTGTCATCGCCCGGCCGTCATAGGACGGCGACATCAGCTTCCAGTAGATGCCAGTGATAATGTGGAGGCTCACTCACCACCTCTGAGCTGTCGTTGTCCAGGTGTGGGTGGTCCGCGGAGGAGTGGGCCATGCGCCATGTTTGTCTTCCAGTCAAGAAGAAGGACAGAAAGGTGTGGATACCAGACTGGACCGGCAGCAGGCGCGCCAAACTGTGCTGAGATACTGTAGCTGGGGAGCTGACCAGGAGAACTGGCCAGTCACATGGAGCTGGAAAGCTAACCAAGAAAGACTGGCAACTTTGGAGCGCCGCAGCTGACCTGACAGGAGGTGCGCCAACCAAAGGACTGTCGCAGGCCCCGGGGGTAGCCAGTCCGCTACGCAGAGTTTTCAGGAACTCTTCTAACAGAGTTATGAGTCTAGTCATGGTTGCCTGACTTTTGTTAACATGGACCCCATGCACTGCTGAGGCAATAACTGGGTGCTCCTCCATCATCTGGTCATCTTCCTGCACATTTTCCTCTTGGTGATCTGTCATTTTCATTGCTGTCAATCATTTTTTGCGCCTCAATCACTGTCTATACCTTTGCCGGCCTGCATAAAACTCCCTATGATGAGTGCTGGCGCATAATCTTTATCTTCCATTTGTTTGCTCTCCCTCTGTAAACCTTCATCAGTTAAATCTACTGCCTTATTAAGGTGTATCCAATAGTCCACTTTCTCCCGGGTATGGCACAGTCTCATAAAAATCATCCCGAGGCATGGTAGAGGAGATAGTCTCACCATAATGTTGCTTTAGCATACTGTAACTGACCTCAGGATCTCGGTTAATCTCAATAAGGGGTTTGCTGTGAATATCTATCTTGACCCTTGACCAGAACTTTAACCCATTAGCCTGTCCATTATCTCTGTGTCTAAACAAGGCATTGAGATCATGGACAGGCTAATGGGGACTGGACACCCTTTTCTGTTCAAGTAAATCTGCATCATTTCTTGCCACTCACATACACTACATTTGTCTGTACCATCACCTCTAAAGGCTGGTGGTTCCTGCACATCAGATTTCGTTACAATGTTTAACTTTGATCCATCCAAAGCATAAGTGAGCACATCTGTGTTTGTGTGCGCACTATTGTCAAGCTTGTCACAATACTATTATCTATCTCATAACCCATTTGTTTGATTAAATCTGACATTACACTCTGCTGACTAGGCTCACCTTGTGCAGCACTGCAGTTGTTCTCACTCCCATTACCCTGACCGGAGGATTGATGATTGACAGGGCTCTGACAGGCGGAAGGTGACACACCAACACCTTCACTGTAGCTTTTCTCCAACATCCTAGCAATCTGAATCCGCTCCCAGTACTTATAGGAGTGGCACAAGTAGCGCCACTAACATGTGCATCCCTAGGGGACAGAATCCTACCAAAGGACTTCACTGGGGTATCTAGGTTGTTAGGAGTAGACATGATACCATTACCTACTAAAGATTTGTCCTTAGAGTCCATAAAGAGTTAAGGATGAAGGTGTACTGTTTTCCACTTCGATGCGCCGTATTCTCTGCAGGTGTCACTTCCGGTGATCGTCAATGGCTGATGCTATGCGTATCCTGGTCACGGCACCAATTTGTAACCAACGGTACTCAGTACTCCAGAAGGATGGCACACACACAGCAGCACCTTGGGTTGACTCTTCTTTACTGTATCACACACAGTGATGACACAGAAAATAAAGAAAATAATGCTATGAATATGAAGAGAACAGGATATCTGTAAGCTAATAAAAAGGTCACATTTGCCTCACCCTGCCCTTTGACACTCACAGTACTCAAATAAACTCCGTAGTTTAATAACACTCTCTAGGAAAATAAAAATTCAATAACTATTTTCATTTCATCATCTCTTAAGGAAAACCGAAGAAAAGTCCATGAGAATTCCAAACCCGGTCGGTCATTCAACAATGTGTTAACTTTCCACAATACAGTAAAACTACTTACTTACTCACACATACGCTGATCTTTGACATAAAGACGTGCATAGACAGTGAAATTTGCATCAAACACCCCTTACATGCATAATTATGAATTCACATGCATTTTTGTTTTACAAGAAGAAAATTAACAAACCTGCTCTTCAGCTGTGTCTCACAGACTGATGAGCAGGTGGGCCAGCTTCAAAAAAAAGGGGAACCAATGCTCATTTTGTAAAACAGAAACATTCTGGCCCTGATCATTATTTTAACATTAATCTGTATCATAAAATCAACTTTTAGTTCACATCACCCCCCTATTATTAAAGTGGTAAGTTCCGAGTTCAAAATCTACGCGGTACCAGCAGTCCCTGAAGCTAGACGCAACACTTTTACTTGGGTTGATGGAAGCTTTACTTTCATCCTGTCACATGGTCTTAGCAGTGAAGCCTCACTATTTAAAAAAAAGTTATCCAGAGAATGTTTTCTGAGTATGCACATCCATGCTTCACATTCATACACTTACACACATTCACACCTGGCAGCTGTGCAACTACAGTCTTCTACAGTTAGGGGGCAACCACTCCTTTTGTTTTTCTTTAGTAGAACATTTTACTTTTTTGTATTTGGTTCATTTAGGTTCACTATGCCCAAATACAAGTGAACCAGGGCTTGTAAACAAAAGTCATATGACTTCTGAGTCATACGACTTTTGTGTGAAGTTTTATTGGACACTTTTCCTGCCCAAAGTTTTAGAGGATTTGGGCAGCAGGATGGCCTAGTGATTAATGAGGCTTTCCCCTATCCAAAGGGCAGAGGTTTGATTCCTGTGTGGCAATACCTGCGGAAGTATCCATGAGCCAGTTACTTAACCCTAGCTGCTCCAGAGGTAGCGCACTAGCTGCCTGACCCTGCACCCCGTCCAGAGGGCTAAAAGAGAATTCCCCCTTGGGGATTAATGAAGTATATCACATTAAAAAATCTAATCAAACAATCCCTTGGTCTCTAGTCTACTTATCTAACCTTTAGGCTACCGCTACCCAACTCATCCTCAGCTCACCCAATCAAATATGGTGTACCAAATATGCGTTACAAACAAATGTATCCAGTGATGCAAAAGTATACTTTCTTAATTCTGTATGATTGTTTGACAAATTTGACAAAGCTACAAATTAGATGATACACAGTCTTCTTGAACATATGTGCCATGCACAATCTTTCTATATGTGAATTTCCCTATTACTTCAATGTCTTTCAGGGATAATAAACAGTTAGTTATAGTGCTAGCCTATCACTAGAGTGAGAAAGTTGTGCAAATAAGTATAATACTAATAATAATAATAATACAATTTCATTGGAAAATTGTTAGTTATCTGAAAAACAGTCTTTTACAGGATTGTGGCATTAATAGAGAACAACAGAGCAAAAGTATAGAGAAATCAATGGAGTAATATAAGCATGTGCTACAACAGTTGGAGAGAAACCTATACTGTATCTTGCTGCTGTCAGGTGAAAACATTGAATCTCAAAAAGCTTTGTTACATTGACAATCATGCATTTTTTTAAATTATAACCATATTTGGTTAGTTTATATGTTTAAAATAATAGACATAAATTTGGTTCATTAATTATAACATACGTATACATAAGATACATTTTGGCTGTGTGGGGCCGTCTTGCTGTCAACCCAGTGGAAAATCTCTAATAATCTTGACGGACAGCTGTTTCCATTAAGAATGGAGAAATTTCCTTTCAGTTCACACATGTGGAAATTGAAACTGCAATTCCGTAAGTTATAAGAGAGCATTACTTCAAAATGTCATTATACTGTACTGTGAACTGGATCTAATCTTTTTCTACCTTTTATAGTTTTTTAATACATTAATTAAAATGCTGAATACACCCTAACCCCAGTCCCCGTTTGTGATGACCAGTAAATCAATTTGTAAATAGCTTTTTTTGGTCTGGGCTCACCAGCAGTTACCCAGAAGTCCCTGCAGGATGTCAGATGGGCGAAGTGTGCGGAAAACAGACCACTTTACCCCGCGGTCTCTGAGGTTGCAGCAGTTGATTTCCTGGGGGCGAAGCCACTTTCTGACGCGCTGTTGGACGCTGTCATCCTCCGGGAAGCCCAAGGACTTTGGGCCAGGAGGGAAGCTGTCATCCACAAATGTCACTGCATTCTGGGAAAAGGGGAGTGGATAGAAGCAAAATACATCAAAACAAATGCATTTAAAGTTAATTTTAAACAGAAGTGCAGCAACAACAAGAACAATGTGGGAAACAATGTGAATGTATCGAACACCACCAGCTGCTCATGCGCCGGTGTACGAGCGCACGTTTTTCTCTTATGCTTCATTATTAGGTCAGCGAACATAAAGAGGTAGCACAAGCATAAAACAGCAACAGAACAAAATGGCAACGACAACAACAACATTCAGGCACAACAAAAGTGGTGGAAATACTGTATGTGAAGTGGAAGTCTTCAAATGATGTGTTCATACTGTCGCACAAATGTCATACAGATATAGGTTGCACGGTATGTTACTACATATTACTACATATCGTATTCACTCCTAATGAACCACTCATTCGCTTCTCTCCAGGGGATCTTTGTCCTCTTCCAAGCGAATGAGTGGTTCATTAGGAGTGAATACGTCTGTTAATAGCCGCACCAGAATCTCTAACCTGGTGGGACGACAGGTTACCAAAACTTGTACTTGAACTACTTCTGTGACTTTGGTTCACAAGCCCTGGTTTACTTTTAATTGGGAATTGTTAACCTGAACAAACTACATACAAAAATGCAACAAAGTAAACCTTTCCACTATGTTTCAGACCAAAGCCTGAGCTGTTCACAAACCTCTTTGCAGAAGCTGATGATGTTCTCCCACAGTTCTTTGGCCTCCCCTTCATCGTTTTGACGCCGGGCTTCGACAAGCATGCTCTCTTTCTTCTTGAGGCCCGTCGCTGACTTGAGCTGTGTGAGGTACTGCTGAGGAGTGTGACAGGCCAGACAGTGCGTGACCTTGACCTCATTGATGAGGGTGCACGCTGGGCATGACCACTGCTCTGTCCTGTTAAGAGGGACGGCACAGAGTGGAAAGACTTTAGAGGTGTCTGGTGCTGGTGTCAGCGGTGACATTTCCTCCTTGAGGATGCTGAGTCGCCTACTGGGCAGGAGCTCCTGTTGAGCGGAGAGATGCGAGGCGGCGAGTGTCGAGGGCGATGGAGTGGAATTAAGCACTTGGCTGAGACACACTTGTGGAGGTGGGACTTCTCTGCGGCTGCAGGGAAGTGGATTATTCTGGCCTGAAGACGGTACACTGAGCACTGAGGAGGGAGGGTGTAGATATGGGGCTTCCGCTGGTAGGGATTCCCCTCTGGTCGAGATGGAAAGCGAAAGCGCCCCCGCTGGAGGCTCTGGTTGTTGTACTCCCGATTGATCGCAAACCTCAGGCATGAGCAAGGCCTCGTCAGGAATTTGGGGAAGAGACAGTTTGCGGGGGCCACCACAAGCTGAGCAGGACATGGAGGTAGGGGTGTTCTGGAGAGTGCACCTCGAACAATCCCAAGCCAGTCCCGCGTCACCTACGGCTTCTGGCTCTCTCCCCCTTTGACTGGCTTTCTGCTGCCCGCAGGATTCTGCGGACTGCGTCTGGGACTGCTTCAGGGGACTGGAGCAGCTGCTGGAGCGCTGAGGTCGGGCTCGGTCCTCGGATGTGTCCGGGGGGGTCTCCTGTCTGCCTGGCACCCCGGTGTAGCCACAGAGGGAGCAGGCCAAACTGCTGGAGGAGTTGGCCAGCGTACAGCGCGGGCAGGACCACCGGCGCTCCTCCCTGCTGGTCCCTCGCCACATCCACCTGGCCTCAGGCCTTCGTCGAGGAGCTTCACAGATGGAGCAGCGGGGGGCGCCGGCCGCATTGAGAAAGGTGCAGCAGCCACATGCCCACTGGCTGCTCTGCATTGGCATCGAGCCAGAGGAGAAACTGGAGAGAAAAGATGATAACATCAGTGGTATCGTGATATGAACAGTTCCAAGGGGAATGGTTTGGCATGAAATAGGTCAAATTTAAAAGACAGTGATTATCAGTACAAATATTGGCAATCAGCAGCTTCAATCCAAAAAAATACCAGTATCAGTATTGGCCTTCAAAAACCTATGTCGGTCAAACTCCAGTTTCAAATAAAGGTGAAACTCCTGGGGAAGAAAATGAAAAAACTTAAAGAATAAAGCTGAGGCAAATGTGCAAAAAGGGTACAAATGGGTACATAACAACTCTTGCTGTTTCTTGCCCTGTGGCAGCTGACAGAGAAAAAGCTACACATATAAAAAAAATAAAACATAAAATATGCTTCAACTGGTCCCCTCACAGAGATTAAGTGGGCCATACTAATGCTAAAATTTCACCACCACTAAGAATGGCTTGTTTGCACTATACACGGCCCTTTGTTATCCAATGAACGGGGTACAAAAACAATATAATCCACGTAAGATAAATGTTCCTCACTGTGCATACAAGGCAAGGTAAAGCAGAGCCAGATTAGCTGTCCTGTAGCAAAAGGCGTTCAGGGAGAAATTTGGACACACAGAGCCATCTGTGCAATGGCTGGCCTACATTTCGTGGCTGTACTGTAAATCTTGGCATCAGGGCCTACATCCCCCAGCACAGCCCTACCTGGATAGGTTACTGAAGTGCAAACTCTCTGAAATGTGCAGGTGTTCCTATGATGGAGAGCTCAGCTGTTACTTTTTTTTTCAGCGCTAGACACTAAAAGTCTGTGAAGACACAGTCAAATTTTCACAAGCACCTTCCTTGAAAAGGCAGCACAAACATTCATAATGCCTTCATACCTGTTGTTAATCAGAAATAATCGCAATTATATTTTATCATATTTTTAATGCCAGTTCACTAAAACATGTTCATAAATCATGATCTATTTGTTTTGTTTCTGATTTTATTGGACCTCGTCTGCTTTTATTGTTACTTTCAGCTTTATTTGTCTTTGGATGCATTTTATCGCTTTCTTTTTTATTTCTAAAGTTGAAGTGCATTGTACTGCATTTGACTGTTAAAAAATGTGCCATATAGAGAAAGACTGATTGTTGACATTAGGTGACAAATGCCTGAAGTCAATGCTGCACCTTGTCAGGGTGATGCTCAGGAAACAAAATATAATCCACGTATAATCCATCTCCACGACTGTCAAAAAGACTGAAACCCCTCTTTAACATTTCCTCTCCTTCATCTCCCTCTGCCCTTCACGACTGAAGTGGATTTAATAGGTGAAATCAATAACAAGTCACAGCTTTCACCTGGATTCACCTGCTCAGCCTGTTTAATGGAATGTTGTCCGCTCAGTGTAAATGGGAATTTTGACAGTGCTCTGAATTTAGTAACAGTTTATGGGGCTCAAAGTACAATTTAACAAATGTACCTGACATTTGGAGGATTCATGCCAAGGGATGGGGAATGAAAAAGGAAACAAAGTCTCACCTGCATGCACATGGCCCTCTGCACACCACTACATTATTGGAAATAGTGATCGGGTTAAATTGGTTAAAGTAGTTTACTCTGTGCTTCAACAAAACTAGTCTAGTTGCAATTTCAAACCTTGAAACTCATTTTAAAATAGCCAGAAATCACTTAATCATCTGAGACTAGACTTTCTTCTGTAAATCCTTGACCCCTTTTTTCACTTAAAGTATGCGTGCACCGCCGGCCCACCGTCTGCCGTTAAGGCAGGGAGGCAACCATCAGGGATTCCCCGATGGCATTACATTTCCTGTCAGCGAGTAACTTGACTCCAGGCTGGCACCAAGTCACATACAGTTGGGGAAATGTGTAGTGGTAGCAGAGCCTTACAGAATATAGACAGATACTGTACTAACGAGTGAGTTGAGTGTCAAGGGAATGGGGTGGGAGTGACTTCATACTAACATATTAAAAATCAATTGAAATACATGCCTTGAGCTTCACTAACATAAAGTATCCCACATATAATGTAATATAACCCGACTCAGACTCCATAGTGGGTCTATGATATACGATTGTTGAGCTATAAATTAACTATCCATTACATTCAGCCATAGTTGCCACATTAAATCTGCTGTGGGAAGCATTTTAACATCAATAAATCATTACCACATTCATTTTGAGACATTAGTATCATTTAATATTAACATACAAGACCACTGCTGAAAAGATTGGCAGCCTCTACACGGCGTTTTACATCGAGTGTTGGGAATCGCTGGATTGCTTTACAGCACAAAACAGGAAGAGGGCGCTGTTCTTCCAGTTCCACCACCTCTTAGCTTTTGCCAATGCAGAAACTGAGAGATGGTGGAAGGAGCGAAAGGCTGATGGAAAAATCACCTCCGACTTGTTTATCCTCTAATAAGACAAAGAGAAAACCTTTTGATGCATCTCACTGGTGCATTCCAGCATTTTCAAAATTACAACGATTGACCTGCAGCATGCCCAACAATTATGGGTCAAAATGAATGGGTCAGTCATATATCCCACATCGCAACAATGAATGACATGAAATTTGGTGCAAGCATCCAGCTATATTTGCTCTGCCCCCAGGACTGTTAATGTACACCATATTGATTTTCCACTATTTTCAGGCTTTTTCATTTATTTACTGATTGACCCAAAAGGTGACTGCATCATTTGTTCTATCGACCAATCAGGGGTGGAAGGTCAGGATTTTTGGCAATAGCCAGCCAGGCTATAGTGGTCTGAAATTTCCACTAGCCTGGCTGAAATGTTAATAACCCCTGTTTTTTATCCCAATTTTCATACATACACTGTCCATTCTCTGAATATATACCACCAAACCCATAAATCATAATGGATTAGAAACATTAGTTCACATATCAACCATATGCATAGTTCATATATGCATTTTATTTTAACTAGATCTTCAATAGTATTACTAGTTTCTCAAAATGGATTTGATCATCAGCTCTTCATCAAATCCCAACATTCATTATCATTCCTGTTCTCCAGGACTCGCAGAAGACCCTCTCTCTTTTATTTTGCTCGTAAAGACTGTGTACTAAGTGCCAATTAAGTACCCTAACCACTCATGAGCATGGAAGAGACGCTTCACCTGACCCCCCTGTAGTGGCCTTTTCCTTTTAAGGTGAATGTCATTGTCAGATACAGCAGCAATGCAATTGTTTGGGTTGCATTGAATTAGCCACAAAATCCAAAAAAGAAAAGACTGTGTCATCTGTGGGGGTGGGCGGGGGTGGGCGGGCACATGTTCACTGTTGCCTTATTTCCAGTCGGGGGGGGGGGGGGTCCTTGCTTACCTGCGCTCTCGGTGCCTGGTGGGTCTGGGAAGCTGCCGGGGGATGAAAGTGCTCTGGCTGCTCCTCAAACAGCCCATGACAGGCGAGGGGGGCAGAGCGGAGCCCCGGGGCGCAGCATCATCCTCGGCCTCTTCAACGAGGGAGGAGGTGGAACTTCCCATGGTGCTCCCGGCTCAATGGAAGGGCCCCAAACGCTGCAAGGGATAGCAGCCGCGTCCTGCTGGTACTGCTGATATGAAACGAGGTATACTGGCATTTGATTTCCCCAGTAGTGAGATCTCATACCAAGAGACATGTATAACAAGTGAGAAATCAAAAGCAAACTTATTTGATTTTCTATTTTAAATACCCTTTTGCGTCGTCAAAAAAGCCGCAGGAAAGCAAAAGACTAATGACACAACGACTCAATTAGTCAGTGTAACTACCAAGGTTCAGTCAAAAAAAATCTAAATCTTTACATTTTTATGCTGAAAAACTTTTAAACTTTTAAAAACTTTCATGCTAAATTTTTTACTAGTGTTCAGTGTTTCCCCCAGAATTGTATTCTTCTCAAGGTGGAACAGCCTCTGAAACAGCAATTAAACCACAGACACTAAAACTCTCCATCAAAACCCAGGATAATAATAATAACAGCATCAATTCATCTTCAAAGTAATGCATGATATTTAAACTTCCTATAGTACACAGGATCGGTATTGGTGGTGAGAAAGGAGTATTATGCAGAGATGTATGAAGGAAAGAGAGGTACATCTGTGATCTCAGGTTGCTCAGGTTGGTAATTTGACTCTGTTATAAATCTGAGTATCATACAAAATGCTGCATCTGTGATTTTGGCGTCTTGTGGTTTTGGCTCCCTCCCTGCTCCCTCTGCAGTTTTGCCCTTGAAGAAGGACTTGAATTCACTCTGTCAACTCCAAGAGCACCGCCTTGAGATGTGATGTGCCTAAGACGTTGACACATTTCTCCTAACGGAAACAGCAGACATACCCAAAAAGCCCATATCCTAACCAAACCATTCATATATCATAACTCTCATAATTTGTCTGGTACTTTGGTTGGGTCAGAGCGTCTTTTGTCCCCCCCCCTGCATCTGAATTAAAACCTCATTCAACTTTAAAAAGACATATTGTTCAGAATAGCTTCCATTGCACAGTAAATTCTTCTGTTGTTTAATGCAGATGCAGCCCCGCTGATACAGAAGGAAGTTCAATTGGACTTTAAGTAACCTGGTGCAACTGCAATGTAGCTGGTGGCTGGATGAGAAACTGCAGAACAGTGAGATACCAGTAAAACGGCAATGTTGTGCGGGCTGGACTTACCCGACTGCAGATAAAGGGAGATGATTCAAGAGAGGAATAAATATTCTCGGCAGCCCTCCGAGATAGCCATGCATATCCTTATTACTTGAAGCGAAGGATGTGCACAGTCACCACTTGTCCCTTCTCACCAATGTCAAGTCAGACAGAATATAAAAAACGAGACTTCCGGTTACATCTTTCAAAACAAAACACGTATCTAAGGAGTGCTATATAAACAAAAGTTAGATTTTTTTTTCTTCTCCAAAATGTCATTTTTGCAGCATATAGTCTACACATATGGTATACACAAGATGCCATATATTATATAGGGCTGCCAAAAACGAAATCACAAAATGGATCAAAGCACTTTTACTATCTTGTAAGAGCACATTTTTATGCATAGCTGTGACACAACTGTTCCTAATAGCAATACAGGGTGTCCGGAAAGTATGGATCAAAACTGTGTGTCAGAAGTGGGATTCAAACCCACACTTCCATTCAGAGAGCAGAAACCCCAGCATCTTAGACCACTCAGCAATCCTGGCAGCTGTGTGAAGGGGAAATAAATATATGGTATTACCAGTGATGTATGGGTAAATAAAAAAGTGGGTAAACTATGACTTCCACTCAGATTTAAATCAATTATATTTTCAGAAAGGGAAATGTATGTGTTTTACCTTAAAAGACAGTATGCTTTTTTTCATTTCACTGCACACAGCCGTGTATGTATGTGACGAATAAACTTCTTGAATCTTGAATCTTGAATCATGTTGGCCAAATTTACAAGAGTTTAATACTACTTACAATGATCCAAATTAATGTCAGCATAATAAGGTAGGTAAACTTAGTTTAGGTGGTCTTATCCTCCACTTCGATATCCTCCGCTATATCCCTGGGTGTTACTTAATCCCTATGATTCCGGAATTCAGACATCCTGTAGGATGACAGCTCTGGTAGCAAGTAACACGTTTTATGCTTTTACTTTGATGGGAAACCCGTCTAGCTTCCGGTCTAGTTTTGTAAAGACGGGCTAGCCTGTCGCACCTTCCTCTCTTTGCAGTAGACCGCTTTCTCGTGGGACATTTGATAAGGACAACGGGTGCCGGTTTCCCAGCAGTCGGCCCGCACCGACCTCTTGTCCCCGACAGGACGAGTATCTTTACGGTCGTCGGTGGTGAAACCGAAATATCGAAGCGTGTCGGGTCCAGTGTGAGCGTGGAGGAACAACAGCCCAACGAAGTTCCGTTCTCTTGTATGGAGAGCGTGTAATACCAAACTCCATTTAAAAAATCGCACAAATTAATACTTATTTCCTTATCGGTAAACGTATACACATGGTCAAACTTAAATTACTACCTTTTTTTGAATTATGAGGGTCTACTGGAAAATTCGGCTTAAAGGTCATCCACCAAGCAGGACTTAATTTCAGTAAAATCTAAATTTCCTGAATTGATACACAGTGCTTTTTGAATTGAATATGAATATGAATATCAGGGTAACCACTTGTAAAAGTTTAAATTGTATTGAAATAAGTGCTGATTGGTGTACTAGAGTTACGCCGAATTTAAAAGTGGCCCTATTGATACAGAGGACGCCTTGAGTCACGTTCGACCAACTGTGCCTTTGCCGGTAAACAAGGCAGCCTTAAATTGGGAGGTTTTCGAACGGAATTCGACCTGACGTTCCCTCTATACACGGCAGGACGGGATGTATTAGGGCTGGAGGAACACGTGCCCGTGTACCGGCGGCGTTTACTGGGGAATGAAATCCCTCGAGACTGTCACGGGCATCAGTGATATAAATAGGCAGGAGACGCAGTGTCTTCCTGTTAGGATCATTTATATCCATGACATTGTTCAGTCGGGCATGGCAAAGCAGTAGCGCTTGTCATAGCTCACCCTACCTGAGTCCAAATTTGATATTGTAGTTTTTATCTTTATAACAGAGAGCAAAGATCAAGCGGAAAAACAATCTGTTTCGAAACCAGATGTAAAAACACCAGAGACCAGTGTCCAATCACGGTCAACGTTCCCTCTGAGCTGTCAGTTTCATCACCTAAGTCTAATAATAATACATGTCTATCATCAGCCATTGCCCCACTTTGACCCAGGAACGTTGACAGCCTGAAAAAAGGATGTCATCTGTGTTATTGTTTTTTGGTTTTCATCATCTATATCTATTGATCCCAAACTCCCATATTGACATGTCAGACTGGGGAGAGATTTTCCTACAGACTGGTTATGTTACACATTGAGATGTGGGAGTGTCTATACCTATTGATCCCAAAGTGGCATTTACTTGAGTGACAGCTGGTGCAACTCAGGAGAGCAACCCTGAAGCCTCATTGTGATGTGTGATGGCTCATGGGATCTGAGCGTGTGTCATGTAGATTAGTAGTGTCATTTAAGCCCCTCCCCTTTTCCCCAGTTGGCTGGTTGTTTTTTTATCATCCTTTATCAGTCCCTGAAAGTTGCAAAAAAAATGGTGTCACTTTTCATCATCTATATCCATTGAGTGGTGGTTCATCAGACTCGGGAGAGAGTTTTCATTGATGTCATTTAAGCCTCTCCCCCTTTCTTGATTGGCTATATTTGATCATTTATATCTATTGATCCCCAAGTTGCATTGAGATATTTAATCGTTTATATCTGTTAATCCCAATGTTGCATTGGCATGAGTGACAGCTTGTGTTGATAGATCTCATTTATGTCCACCCTTTTAATTTTTTGACATTTCTATATCTATTGATCCCACTGACAGTGGTGCAATTGCACTAACAAGCCTCAGGACAGCGCCCTATTGATTTTCTATTTCGATTGATCCGTAAGTTACTTTGATGTAAGTAATAACTCGTCAGACTTGGGAGTGAGTATACTGTTGATTGGTGGTAATTTGAGCCCCTCCCCCTTTCATCATTGGCTGTTCATTCCAGTCACAGGTCAATGTCAACATTGGCTCAATGCAGTATGGACGGACTGTCCTTATTTTGTGCTGATATATAATTTAAGTCCCGCCCCCCTTTCCCGATTAACTGAGTTTCTGTTCTTTATTTTTATTCATTCCGAAATCGATGTGATGGCTCATTGAACTCAGGAGAGAATTTCCTGTCCATTGGTGATTTCACCCCCCTTTACTGAATGGCTGTTTTTTATTTTCTATATTGATTGAACATTGAGATGTGTGATGGCTCATTGGACTGGGTAGCTTTCTGTTGTTTAATGGTGTAATTAAACAACCTGATTGGTTGTGTTTTGATTATTTCTATAGATTCCAAAATCATATTTATATGTCTGATGGCTTGCTGTGAGCCTAACGTTTGAATATTTGGGAGTCTGTGATATGAACATATTTGAAACCCCCTGCTCATTCAGTATCATCTCACCTAACCTGCATCTATGTCGGTGGTCAAAACCGAAACAGACGTAACTTCAACAGTGAATGTCATCATTCAGAAGAGGCACAGTTGTGTGAAAACGCATTCAGTGACAGTTTAGTCATTTTAATACAATTGTTCTTTTTTATGTTGTAAAGCATCTGGGCATGGGGTAATAAAAACCCAACTCACATCAAGTGAAAAATCATTCAATCAATCATTCAAAAACCCCACCCATCTATGCCATATAAAACATTGACACTCTGCATAGAGTATACCTCAAATCTCATATATCTAATATATCCTGCTAAATTACATACCAGAATGGTCTGAACTCGGGTTAGACCAATATATCAGGCCGATATTGGACTTTTAGCTGACAGTGTCGTCCACCTCTGATATGATGGATGTTTGTTTGATAACATATTTATTGTAGAATTTATCAATACTAGACAATTTCAGTGTTTACAGTTTCCCATGGTCTAAATGCTGTTTTAGAGGATTTGAAAGGATTTTAATATCGTCTCGTGGCAGCAAACAGCATTACCGCCCTTCGAAAACCCATATTAGTCTGAACCGGCCTGTCTGAACCAACAACGTTTTAAAAGGAGAAAGCAAAAGCATGTAAAACAATGGAAATTAACAAAATGCAATGCCCCAGTGATCTATTTCTTTCTCCGGTTTGGGAGAAGATGCATTCAAAACTTTCAACAGGAGGCTGCTTCTGTAGTCCTGCGTGATGTGTTGGGAAATGTCATCACAGCGTCGATGTCGGGCCAGTTTCCATCCGCAAATAATCTCCTCACATCATTTTCTCCAGACTTCCTCCCCGGAAATGTAGGTGGCTTTGATGTTGAGGGCATCGTCGAGCAAAATGAGGTCTGCAAAGGAGGTCGAGTGCGTTGCGGGGGGGGCAAGCGCACATACAGTGGACATATTTAATATCCGACACCTGTCATTCCATATACACAAATATACAAGGCTGAGAAGGCACACTGAGGAATCTTTGAGTATGTTGATGCAGTAAAGCCTGACCTGCGTCTGAGCCGTAGTCCAGGCTTCCCTTCTGGTGGCTGATGCCCAGAAGTTGAGCAGGGTGGAGCGAGGCAGCCTCTAAAGCTTCCTCTACGCTGCAACCTGTTAACACACACACACACACACACACACATCTTGGCATACATGCTAACACTTTAGCATACACATGCATTAGCTCTGGAGGGCTGAAGAACGCAGACCGTAATTCCCCTAAGCACTGCAAAAACTCACCTGAAGCCTGTTTGAAGTGCCTTACACACATATCCAATGTGGCTATGCTGCCACTGAGGGTCTTAGTGCCTAAAACATGGAGTATGAAATCAGATTTAAATCACGTTCAAAAGAGATATATTTTGAAACAGAATCACGATCATCTTTTAAATCACTTCTTAAAACGTAACGTTTTACACTTGCATTTATGTGTGTTTCATCCTATTATCGTTTACTATTAATATTGTTTTTTTGTAATTTATTTTTGAGTGTGATGTTCCAATCAATCAAACTTTATTTCACCGAATGACAGGGTCTTATGGCAGAGAGAAGGTGCAAGTATGCTGGCGCCAGTGCCCAGTGTACAGACGTGTGGGGGGAGTAGCCTTTATGTCAATGAAAAGCACATTGTAAACTCAGTTGGAAAAATGTGCTATACAAATAAAGTTGTTTATTATTATTATTATTATTATTATTATTATTAGTATTATTATTAGTAGTAGTAGTAGTAGTAGTAGTAGTAGTAGTAGTAGTATAGCACTTACTAGGATAAACATACTAATAAGGAGTATAAATGATAAGCAGTGGATCAGCTACTCTTTATTATTATTATAAATAAAGTATTAAAGTCGTTCACTAAACTAGCCTGTTAGCTTGCAGCTAGTGGATCCTGTTTAACGTGTCAACATTTGTAAGGAATGCTAGCAAGGCTATAATGCTGTTTTGGAGGGTTAGAATCAATAGACTTTCCCCCCCGACACTGTTATTTTATTTTGTGTTGTTTTTTTTTTTGTTCTACTGTTTCCGTCCTTGTTGAGTTGTGCTGTCATTTGGTCTCTGTCATCTGATGCAGTTGTGTTTTAGTTTCTTGTGTTTGTTTCTTCTGAGATGGGACATAGGTGTTCCTGCATTTTATCATTGTATACGTGCAAATGAGTCAGCTGTAGACTCTTAAGGCTCAAGAGAAAGTGAGACCTGCCACGTAAGCGTGGAGACCCTGGATCTCAATGACCTGCTGGCCCAGGGTGTGGCTACCAGGAGGCAGGCCCATAGCCGTGATGGCGTCTGTCACCAACACCAAACCTGGAAGTACCAAAAAAACATTTGACACCTTTGATTATGATAATATTACTGATGGCAGATATTTTACAAAACCTGGAAATTGTCAAAAGTTTTCATACACTGCAGACATCTAGGGTAACACATTTTACATTCGCCTGTTATATAGAATACAGTGGAGAGACCAGAAAGGCGGGGGGAGTAAGACGGTATGACATGAGATAGAAGTAAATACCTTTTCTATTTTTAAAGGCTCCCTGACCACCCAAAAAAGCAAATGCCAGCTGTTCCATTCACTGCTAATGTCCGTAAAAATGCTATCCTCAGTGGGGAACGCCAACTGTACGCGCAAATAACACAGATACCCATGCAGTTATTTCATCCATATAGCTGATAATGTTTCAAAATTAAACAGTCGCTCCACCGCAGAATCCAGTTCCACAAAACTGGAATGACCCTCTCTAGGTAACAGTTCCCATACTGACCTGAAGGGTGCGCTCTGTGTGCGATGCGCAGAGCGGCAGGGTTGGTGTGGATCCCATCAGCAATCATGCCGTAGTACACTTTCCTTCCAGCAGGGATCTGGTCACTGGTCAGCAGACCCACTATACCCGGGTCACGATGGTGGAACTAGACCACCAAAACAAGACAAAAGATTAAAGATTATTAATGGCCTTTAACAACGGTCAGCCCAAACAGCATGTGATGTGATAGGCTTATGTGGTTTCCATTTTGAATGAGGCTGTGTCTTATATTTTCACAAGGTAATCCCCAGAAAGGCCCTTGCTGTCACACCTAGCTAAATAAGGGCAAGATGGGACAGACTGGACGTGGTCATTTATTGATTGTTTCTGTCTATTTTTGATTAATACTTTCCTGTTCAAAACTTGTAGTTGCAGAAGATGCGATCAAAGCCTCTCGCACCACGACCCGTCAGAACAGATCGATCTATCGGCCAGGTTGCTCCCAGAGTGAATTCACAGGTGGGGCTCAGGACTACTTGCTTGCATCGTGAAACTACAGCAATTGCGGCTAACTGAAAAGTGTGGTGGATGGATGCAGAGTCTAAACGAGGACTGGACTCACAGCAGGCATGGCGTTGAAAAGGTGGGTGATGGAGGAGGCTCCGTGCTGAACTGCCTCCTCAGCTTGGGACAGGTTGGCCACAGAGTGACCTACAAAAAAGAAGACGGCGTCAAGCGAGCTGATCCCCGAAATAGAGTCAGAGCTGTTTAGACGAAGGGGAAATATTGCACTTCCACTCTAGCTTTATCAAGCTTCCACACAGCTTGAAGTTGGAAACAAGGTTGGAAAGGATTCCTTGAACTTTGCTCTACTATTCCATCGGCCCTGCCTTTGGATACCCTGTCACTGGCACCATGCTGTCGTACCTCACCCTATATTCTATAGCAGTGGCTCCCAAAGTCCAGGGACTTTGTCTTCTTCTTATTATTATTATTATTTTTCTATCAGATGTCTGACCAGAGAAATCATTCCAATGTGGAGGATTTCACCCAACAGGGGTGGCAGTCTTTATAATCATTAAATGCTTTTTAAACAATACTTCTTCATTTAAAAGGCCATAATGTATCCCAGAGATACCAAATTTAAGGATATTGAATAACGGCACAAGATAAAAATATCAGTATCAGCCCTCAAAAGCCCATATCGGTGGAACCCCAGCCTGTGACCTATTTGGCCCCTGTTTTAGTGGACATATTTGGATAACCTGGATGAATAACCTGGATGCTCACCTAAGGATACAATGATGCCCCTTTGGCAGAGCTCCCGCACCACTGATTGGCTGCTGGCCAGCTCGGGAGCCAGCGTCACGATGGCAACGTTGTCCAGGCTGCCGTAGGCCTCCATCAGGTCCTCCATCCCTCCAGACCGGAAGGTACGAAGATACTGCTCCGGGTGGGCTCCTTTCTTCTCCAAACTGATGAATGGACCCTCCAGATGGAAACCTACAGAGACAAGATGAAACTTAAACGATGCCCGTGGTGAAATTCAGTCACTGCATCAAGACATATGCAATATATAACAGGAGGGAAAAAAAGAGAATATGAAAGATGAACGAAGGTAGAGACAGAGGGGGAAAGAGAGCGACACAACGACAGAGAGAGACATTTTCTTTGCTGCATACTATTTGCTGCAACAAGCCAAATTCCCCATGGACATCATTCAAGTTCATAATGGACAGGAACACTAACCAATTGCATGTGTGTCAAAAGACGTACTGTTGATTGTTGCCAATTAATCCTCCATACAAAACAAACCCTCATTACAAGTGCAAAAGTAGCATCTTACCCAGAACCCCGGCTCCATGTGCGCCTCCACTATGAACTTTGACCTCAGGCAGGACCTGAAATGGCACGGCTTCATTATGGTGGGATCTCATAATATTATTATTATTATTATAATAATAACAATAATCTTAACTTATAGAGCAGCTTTTCAAAAACAAAGTTCTTTATGAACTTTGTTTTTCTTCACAAAGATAAAACATATTACATAAGAAACAAGATATTACATTCTATATTAACTCTTCCACTGTTATATATCATCAAATAAAAATTTTGTTTATTCTTGTTTGATCATAAAACAATAGATGAACATGCGAAAGTTGAAGATGTCCAATTATTTCACAAGATATTGTATGTTATCTGCACAGATCCAAGGGTGCCGGAACTGTACTCACAAGATCTGGAAATGTAGGAAATCACTAACTGGATACAGCAAAAAAGTAAATTACAACACTTATAATAAATAAATAAATAAATATTTTAAGTATACACTGGAATACACTCAACATCACAGATGATATATATAATATATGATGACAGTCGAAGAGTATGAGGGTGGAATTTTCTTTAAAATCTATTCTAAGGGAGGACAACATTAGGATAATATGACCTCCATGGTTGGCACCAACTCATACCACTCGTAAATGATTATTTATTTTCCCCATTTCCCCCGATGCATGTTTATGATCATCATCATTTTGGTCTGACAGCTGTAAACGCATAGGTCTAGTCCAAATCATAAACATTTATGAAGGTACCAATCGACTAAGGACACTCAATAAATACCGTGCCGAGGAGCCGGCCTAACTCCCTTTATCTTCACATAATGTCCTCGAGCAGGGAGCTGCGAGTCCGGTACCTTGTGGTAGACGGCAGGAGGGGAGGTGACCAGGGTGGGACAGAACGACGTCACACCGTGCTCCAGGATCTTCTTGGCCACGAAGGAAATCCCACCGCTGACATCATCGGAGGCTTGAGAGAAGTCGATGCCGTATCCTCCTAGAATGACGCGGAGGATTGGTTGACAACAATTTCACAAACGCGTAATCACAGCTGGCCTCGGCTTCTTTTACATCACTCGTGCACAATGTCAAATCCTTGCCAAGATGTCCTACTAGCTGAATTTGAATCTGAGTAAGAAGAACCACAGACACAATGGAAGACGAGGTGCACGACAGAGGACGCTGCTAATTTAAAAATCATGCGGCAGTGTTTTGGGTTTCCGTTGCGAAAAGAGGATGCAGAAAAGTCAATTATACGTTGACGTATAAAAATGGTACATGTAGCATCTTTAATGTTATTGAGTGCCTACAGTGTAAAATGTAAATATAAGATCATACAAGGCAACTTCCTGGTTTTCAGCCAATAGCACCTCGTGTTGTCAAATTGGACATTGTTACACTGTTTCATTATCAAATTTGCGTGGAATGTATCGTCCCACACCCTTGTGTTGTGAGCCAATAAACATTCACATCGCAAACGATATCTGTATAAAATGACCATGCCGAGCAAAACCAAAAAAAGAGTCTGTGTGTGTGTGTGTGTGTGTGTGTGTGTGTGTGTGTGTGCGTGTAAAGCCACTTGGAGAGGGTCCGGTACCGTTGATCTGGACATCTATAAAGCCGGGGGCGATTATGCTGCCTCCACAGTCCACCCGCTTGTCGGCGTAACCCTGCTCATCAAAGAACAGCTTCTCTGGGTCTAAAATCCTTCCCTCACGAACCCACAGGTCCTCTCTGCAACCACACACACCCACACACAGGAGATGTTACAGCGTATAAAATAGTGTGCTACTTACAACTCTCTCACTTTCTTTGTTATCATACCTCTGCAGGTTGTGGTCTCTCAGTATCCTACAGTTGACGAACTGGGTGATGGGAGCATCGGACACAGATTTATTGGATGGCATTTTCCTCCTCCGGTCCTTTCCTTTCACCTGCTCGCTCTGGAATCAATCCGCTGTTTCAGTTGCTTCAGGAGACTGAAAAACACAAATTAATTAAATACTGCTGGGGGCCATAAAGGGTTAGGTTAGGTTAGGTTTAAGCTGATGTAAATCTTTCCAAGGTAAATTGATGGAATCCATCATGTAAGTGCTCTTTGAACTGATGTAAGTAACGCGAGGACAGGGGCTTTTAGGGGGGAAATAATCCTGAATTAAAGGTTTTCTGAGAGTACAGTTGTTTGTTTACATTGGTTGTTGTGGAGGGCACTGTTAACCACCTCTTTATTTACCACTACACCACTAGTTATGAACAGCCCAACCCCAGATGTACCCATATAAAGATATCTTATCAATACAGGGTGCGGCAGCTGACTTTGACCCCACAGCATTAATTTCTTTTTTTTAATCTGGAAATTTAATCCCGCCTGGTAGAACAACATTTAAAAGATTTCACGAGTCGTTACGGTCCCGTCTTCAATTCGGCATACATCTAGTACACCAAGCAGCACTTATTTCAATACAATTCCAACTTTTTTTTAACTTACTCGCCTGACTATTCCCGCAATGTTCCCCAAGTACACCGTGGCGAGCAGTGTGAACCATTTCTAAAAATTGAGATTTTATTCAAATAAAGTGCTGCTTTTGTCGGTTATCTGTATGCCGCAGTCCCCAACGGACATGACTGATTTATATAAGCTCTTGAGTTATATTCTACAAAGTGTGCACGTTTGCCAATAAGCAAGGAAACAATAAACGGACAGATTTTTAAATAGAGTTCCATAGTTAAGCCTTTCTCCAGTCAGGAGCTAAACTAACCAAGCTAGCACGGTACATTTCACGACGTTTAGCGTAAGAGTTGCATCATAATAAAGTAAATGAACATGACAATATACAATATACTGTCAAAAATCGTTAATACGATCAATTTCCTTATTATAGGTACTTGCCCCATAAGCGACTGCACCAGAGTCCTCTCGTAAACCAGAGGAAGCGGATGGGCTCACGTGACGGAGCAGAGCTACAGGTCAGCTGACCAAACAAACCACGCTGCTTTATATGCAAAGTATAGTGCAAACATATACGATATCGTTGAATTCACATAAATATATCTTGATAATTGTTATTTCCCACTAAATTAAAATATGTTGTGTTGTTTTTTTTATTTTATATATAAGAGCTCTTACTGTAATTACTGTAATACTGTGAATATTGTCGCCCAAGATGTCACCTTCTTTTTCTGACCACTAGATGGAGCCATTCATCTGAACATATTTCCTGAATCCCCATCTGTCATCTGTTATTTCATAATTTTGAATAATTCTGACACATCTCAGATTTTGGAGTTACTCACTACAGAATCAGGGTTTGAGTGGATCTGAGGTAGAAACAAGCATAGATAAACTACATAATACACAAACTAGATTAATTGTCTGAATATTTATCAAAAAGTGGGATTATTCTTGTGAAAATGCCTTCACATGTTATCTTTGCTAGTTAATGTTAGCAAAGGATAAAGCTATCTAGCCTTTGGCTGAAGTTTAAAATATTTAAAGTGAGGGTAAGTGATAACCAATAAATTTACATGAGCCCAAAACCATGACAATGATACAGTAATGACAAACAAAGTGATTGAAATTTACAAATTAGGTTACCAACAGTAACTGTGGGATGAACAAACAAACGCGTGTAAGGTAGCTCTATGAATGGGTGATCACTGTTTATGGGCCAATAGGAATGAGGTAGTAGGACCAGGCTAACAGCTAACATTGTAATTCAGCATTGTAATTCATTTAGCTTAGCTTTGTGACTTTGGAGTGAGCCACACACTGACTGTAAGGTTGGCTAACTGAGCCATTCGATAATGTTTTGACTTATTGACATGTTTTACATTGTGACTAAGTCTTCTTCTTAAACAAGGAGCTCCTCCAAGAAAACTGTGGCTCACAAGGCTCTTCTGGATGTCATCCTCAGCAAACATTGGTTGACGGATGCACACAACTGCCTCAGCTTCAGGTAAGTCACTGTGTTCATAAACACTTAAGATGTTCTTGTCAAAACAGCATATTCCCTCCAGACACGTCCTTCCGCTCCTTGACCCCCATCATAACCTGCCACCACCACAACTGACTAAGAGCCAGTGGAAAATGCATCCCAACCCATCAGGGAGAAATGAATCCATGTGCTTCATAATTTCTCTTCATGTCTTCATAGATCTGCTGCTGACCTCAGATCAGAACTACACCCCGATGGATGCCAGCAACACTTCTCTAAAATAACCCATAACTGGCTAATTCCATGACTAGAAACAACCACCGGTAGCTACACTGAAATTGACCAATTAATCTGATGCATGTCTGAACTCATTGTCAACTCTATGTAGTCTCACTGTCTAGGTGGGTCTGTTGTTTCACCCTCTCTCCATAGGTCTGGAGCTGAGCATGCAGGGAATACAAGAGAGGAAATATCTTCTACCTTGCTGACAATATATCTTATTGTTTGTGTGTAGTCTCAGTAAATATAGTGTATACATTGAAAAAAATCACAACATGGTTTTATTGATCATCTTTATTTTGCTTTTGCTGTTATTCTTTCCTCCACTGTGTTGCAGTGGTTGGTGACCAGGTGACTGTATGTTCTGGAGACTGTTTGTCAAAAGGCATAATGCTGAAATGTCAGCCAACTGCAACTGCAGTGCCTCAGTGTGTTACTAGACTAAAGGGCCATGACATGTAGCTGTGATCAGGCAACCCCAGAACATGAATGATGGATTGCCCAAGGACTTATTTTAGCCACCATGTGAATATAGAACGAAGATGCCATTGATATCCCTGCAAATAGTGTAAAGTAGTAAGAATAGTCATTCAGATGCAGCCATGCAACTCAACTATACTGAACTGTATGTGATGTTTCATGTGATATTTACAGTCCTTCAAAGTTGTCTACAGAGTAAATGGTCACAATAAAATGCCAATGTCAGAATTATGCATATTTACTGAGGAAAATTAAGTCAATATTGAAAATGATGTTTTGTTGTAGGTGGGAAGAGGTGCTTTCTCTGCTTCCTGCCGAACATTGCAGCCAGGAATCCAGACTTCTTTTTCTTTTTCAACAGAGGTTATCAGTAAAAGTGAAACAGAAATCTACTTGTGTTCAACAAGATCCTGTCTGTCTGTACCTGAGGCTGCGCCACTGTTCTCTTCTCCTCCTCCAGTAGGAGGATCTTTTGGTTCAGTTCCTCCTCTCCAGCCAGGAGCCTAGCTCGCTCTTCATCCCACTGGATGCGGTCGCAGCCAGTTGATCTTCAGCCTTCTCTCTGCTCCTCTTCTCATCCTGAAGAGAGGCCTCACTGAGCCAGGGCCTCAAGAGCCTGTGGGGTAGTGCTGCAGCACGCTCATCCAGCTGGGCTGCCTTCAGCTTGTTTTCCCTGCATGAGTTTCAGAGCTTCCTTCCCTTTCTGCTCTGCCATTGCACGCTCAATTTTGATGTGATCATACAGTTTGTCCACCACCTGTTTATATTTGGTGACCATGGCTCTTTCCTCCTGAAGCTCCCTTTTGTCTTGGTCAAATTCTTTCTTGAGCTCTTCAATCTCCACAAGCCGCTCCTCAAAGCTCAAGTTTGACCTTCAGCAGATCTATCTATCTATCTATCTATCTATCTATCTATCTATCTATCTATCTATCTATCTATCTATCTATCTATCTATCTATCTATCGCACACACGCACGCACAGGCACACACACAGGCACAGCAACTGGAATATACACCGTCAGATCTATAAAAACTGCCTTTATGTCTTTCATCCCTTACTGACCATCGTAAGCTGGTGGTGGTGGTGGTGGTGGTGGTGGGGGGTGTTCAAAGCCTCAATTCTGTTATTGCACCTTTAATGTTTGACAAATCTTTGTCTTGATGGCTTTTCATGAAAGATTACACAAGAAACAAAAAACTCGGTGAACACTGATAGAATATCGCCCATAGTTACCATAGTGGTAGAATCTAAGTATAAATTAGAGTGAATAAAATAACAAATAACTCCAAAAACTAGAGTTCCCTGCAGAGCTACAGCTGTGGTGACGATCATACTGCATGCATGTCAACCTTTCATTTTGCAACGGTAATTCCATTTCAAAGCCATAAGAGGTCTGTGTTCTCACCCTAGAGACTTTGCCTCCACCCAACATCACAGCTACATGCTGTGGGTTGAGGCAAATTATAGTCAGTTTCAAGACACAACTCAAGGTTACATCGTAAAAAACAAACAGTTCAAAAAACAACAGGCTGATGGAGCCAGGCAGGGACGGATGGGTAACGCTGACGGCCTTTAGAGTAGTGAAGAGAACGTTCACCCATTGAAGAAGAAGAACCCCAAAACAAGCAGGAGGAATCACGTTTCTATTCTGATAGCATGATTGGAAATGTGAAACTCATTCAGTTCCCTAAGAAGTCATCGCTTCTTCCCTGAGAGGCACTTAATGGTTAAATGGTTGAAACAGAGAACTGTTTCATTTCAAAGTGTAAAAGAACAGTCCCGGTCCATGCAGGCACCATGGAGGTGCCGTTGGTCTCCAAGGAGAGCTGGCTTCCTTCCTGGGAGGCGCTTCATTGCTTGCCTGGATGTTTGGGTGTGAAAGTGTGGCACCTGAGAGGGAAGGTGATATCCCATCTGTGGACTAGTTCATACCACTGTGGTGTTCTCCTGTCTGACAGGACTGGACTCTGGGGCCAAGTCCACCTCCAAAAACTCTGGCTGATCACCATCCTGAGACGATTTCTCCTCTTCCTCTTCCTCTCCCTCTCCGCCCTTGCCTTCCTCCTGATTCCTCTCCTCTCTTCGGCATATGCCGGACTTGGCTGGGCCTACCAGAGCCAGGCAGACGGCACCGAGCCCCATGCCCACCGCACAGGAGTAGAAGGCAGCACCATAGTTCTGTGTGACATCCACCAACAAGCCTGATGGGGAAAACAGTAGACAGCCATTAGGATTGTGTAAAGAGGCTCCTGAAGGCCTGCTAACAATCCATTCACTGTTAGCAACAATAATTCAATTGTTCTTATTTTAATATTCAATCAAAATGTAATTGGAGTGTATTACATAGTTATTACTTAAAGAAAAGCATCCTGTTCCCACTAATGCTGCAGATTTGCCCTATTTGCCCAGATGAAATTCTAGTACCATGTATGGTCAGGGGCAGTACAATTATTAATGATTTACACTTACTTATTTATACATACATACAGAGACAACCTCAGAAACAGAAATAGGCAAAAGATTTTAAAAAAACGGTGAGAGAAATCCTGTACCTCCTAATGGTGGTCCAGCCAGCCCGGCAAAGCTCTGGATGAAGACGTAAACGCCGACGGACGACGCCATCTTCTCGACGCCCACCACGTCCTCTTCGGCCAGCATGGGGATGTGCGTGGAGCCCACCGTGCCCATGAAGAAGCCATAGAGGGAACAGCAGACCACCAGGCCCCAGAACTCCCGCACCAGTGTGAAGGCCACCAGCACCAGGCACAACAGAACGACGCATCCCAGCAGCGCCCGGGTCTTCCTGCAGCACACTTTGTTCAACGCCACCCCGATGGACAGGCGGCCGAACATCTCGGCCACTGCCATTACGGAGAGCGTGTAGGAGGCCATATTGGGGTCCACGCCCCGGCTCTTGCTCAGTTCAATGATGTAGAGCTGCGGGGCAAAGAAGCCCAGCGTCGCAAACAGGCCAAAGAGAGAGTAGAAAATGAAGGCACTGTCTTTAAGCACCGAGAGGTCCAGGAGTTTGGGGCAGGGGGGCTGGAGAGGACCTGCCTCTATCTCTTCCTCTTCCCCTTCCACTAGGGCGGGAGGTGTGGACAGCGATGGCTCCTGGGCTTCCTTCCCCTGCTCCTCCCACTCCTTCAGAGCCTCGGTCTCATTTGAGGCGGAGAGGGAAGTGACCCCCGAGTCCTCGGAGCCCCGAGAACCTCCCGAACCGACGGAGGTTCTGGTTTGCTCGTTCTCCAGCTCATAAACCGTCTCCAGCTGTTTGAAAGGGAGCGACTCCTTGGATTGGTCGTCCGCTCGGTCAGCCTCTGGCTCGATGATGATCGGACGGAGGAGAGCCCCGCAGGCAATCACAGATGCCTGAAGGATGCCGATAACAACTAGACAATAGCGCCAGCCTATCTGTTTCTTCAGTGCAGTGAAGGCTGTGGGGAAATGGGAAGAAGGGGGTAAATTAGGCATGTAATACTCCAAGAGCTAGAAAACCAGATGTTGCTTCCACTTTGGCTATTTGTTGTTTTTATCTGATGTTCCCATGACAGCATTCCCCAAAAATGTCTCTTGGCAACACAGCACATAAGCCAATGAGATGTTGCTTACATTTTGGCGATTTGTTGTCTTTATGTGGTATTCCCAGAGAATGAGATATTTTACAAAAAGTCCTACACATTCTACATCAACACCCATCCGTCAATAGGATCATTGTTCACGTCGGCACCGGTGTCAACAGTCTGAACTGTTCAAGTGTGACTTTCTCCGTCTTTCAAACATCCTGAAGGACAGTGGCAAACACTTTTTCATTGCCGGCCCAATTTTGTCATTTGAATCAAATGCTGTGTGTAAAAACCCAGAAGAAGGAGAAGCGCAGAAAAGCAGAGCGCAGATTCACTATGACATCTACAAATTTCATATCTACAATTTAGAAGTTAAGACCAAGATATTGGGCATTAGGGATGTGTCAAAATAGCCATTTGTGAGGATATTACTATACTGTTTTTAATGTACTTTGTATTTTTTTCTTGCTCAAGCTCAAGATTATATAATGATTATCTGTTAATTATCACCGAACAGCTGGATTCTGTCATGGCTTAAATATTTGCGTTTCCTTTCCATTGTGATAATAACAGATATTGTCATAGCTTCTCCTAGAATGAATACATTTCACCTGGTGGGGTTCAGGGCTTTTCCTGCCTGTTTTGCATCTACCTCAGGTTCGGACCCCCTCTCTTCCTCCTCTCTCCTTTATTTTCCTTGTAAAACACTTTTCAATGCTCAACTGAGGGAACAAAAGTAATTATTTTCCACTTGTTGATGATGATAATGTGACTTGTTGAATATATAGACTCCGCTACCAGCTGGGGTAATGTCACTTCACGGACGGGAACATCCCAAGATAAATAGTGGAGAAAAAAAGTGAATTACCTTCCGTTGTTGAGTCCATATCAGGTTTTTGTCAGACTGCCCATTCTTGATCTAGGGGGGACCAAGTGGCCCAAGCAAGGAGTCCTGGTTTAATACTCAGGACTCAGAGTTTTTTGAGTATAATTCAGGTTTTTTAAGCAGAATTACATTACAAAAAGGCTCAATTTTATCTTTTGCTGCAACTGTTTACCATGGGGAAGGTGACGGGGCACGGCTCTGCCTTGTGAAATTCTGTGGTCTATGATAACATCACGTGGTTACGCCAGTGTAACACAAGGAGTGTTATGTATGAGTGTTACAACTTTATACTACCAAACAGCTTTTTCGTTCCTCCCTCAGGGTTGGGTTAAAGGGGCAATGAGTAGAATCCCCTACATTTTGGATTCCCTAAGTGTTGGATCTATGATTAGCTAGCTCACTCTCCTCTATCCTAAAAATGTGAAAACTGTTTGTGGCAATTACAAGCCACCCTACTGGTTGCAGAGGTTGAATGATGCCCCTTTAAGCATCGATGCTTGGACTCACCGGGAGCAAATGCAAACATGGCGAAGGATTCTCCGGAGGAGGCCATGGAAATGACGAGGGCTCGCCGTCTGGAGAAGTACTGGGCGAGGATGGTGACGGTGGGGAGGAAAGCGAGGCAGTAGCCAAGGCCTGTGTACACAGAGGATGAAAAAAGGGGATATGACAGCCACTGGCCCGTCTCGTATGAACACAGCAGGGCTTTGGGTCAAAGATCAAAGGTGGCAGGTTGGCTGAGCTGACTCTACTACAGGCTGAGAGACAAAATGCATGTAAAGACAAAAGAGAGACAAGACAGGGGGAGAGAAGAGAAGGGATAGCCAAGTTAGCTCTTAGTTAGTTAGTTAGTCCATTTCAGCAGGGAGAGACACATGGTTATCGGTAGGAGAGCTAGCAGTGCTTTCTTTCTGGGGGAAAAAAAAAGTGAATGTACTTAATGTCTCTCCTGTCATTTTCAGTCAATACTCATCTGAAATAGAAAGGTTTTTTTTTAAAGCCTCTATCATTTTCCACTCTGTCAGTCCTTCCTAGAGACTTAAAACAGTGGAGTGGACCTGATTGCATGATGTTTAGATGAGGTTGTTCACCTCACAGTCATTGGCCAGTT
Organism: Hoplostethus mediterraneus; assembly: GCA_034670385.1. Classification (NCBI taxonomy): domain Eukaryota; kingdom Metazoa; phylum Chordata; class Actinopteri; order Trachichthyiformes; family Trachichthyidae; genus Hoplostethus; species Hoplostethus mediterraneus. The sequence goes on along the minus strand of JAXDDW010000037.1, from coordinate 2,326,135 downwards.
CTGGAAGAGAACAGGAACAGATGTCAATCACGGCACTGCTAAGAGTCCCTTTAGTTCATTCATTACAAGCTGTTAAGGATAAAAGCATGGCAGTTTTTTATTTAGTTACAAATAATAATCCACACACATATACAAAGCACGAAGCAAGAAGGTCCTGGGTTCGATTCCCCCGCCTGGGGCGCTGTTGACTCTGGGGTGCCCAGGTGGGTTATCTCCCGGGCCTTTCTGTGTGGAGTTTGCATGTTCTCCCCTGTGCTCACGTGGGTCTCCTCCTATAAAAGAACCCCATCTAAAAACATGCAACATCCTGTCCTGCTGCCGACCACAACGAGGAACCTACAAATTGGAATTGGTCCCCGAAATTGGTGCCGAAAGAATTAAAGATAGATAGATTAAAGATAGATTAAAGAGATAGATAGATTCTAGATTAAAGATAGATCAATAGATGCTGTGTGTTTCAAGTACCTGAGATAATGCCGATGGTGACGTACATCTGGCTGATGGAGCTGGTGAAGGCGGAGGTGACGGTCCCCAGACTGATGAGGAAGCCCCCCATCATCACCACCAGACGGTAGCCAAACTGGTTGCTCAACACCGTGGACAGTGGGGCTGAAGGAGGGCGGGGGGGGGGTCATTTCATCAACATTTCAACTAAATCACATTCTAGAAAGCATCAACTTGTGTTTTCTTGATATCTGCTGTAGAAGCACTGGCATGTATCAAGTGAGAGTGGTGTCCAAATGATTGGATTTGTCCAGTTTTGTGTGGTGTATTAAATCAATTTGAACGTTGCAGGTCAGCCTACAATGGGTGACAAGGGATTCATTTAGATGCAACTATGAAATTAGATCGTGATATTGATAGATTCTTTACATTCAGTGATATTTAGTCGAGGCAGAATTGGAAGGTAAGACAAATTAAATAAGGCAAATTCCATGAATTGTGTAACTTCGCCAAAAGATGTGAATGGGACCAGCAGTAGTGTTGGTTTTATTTTCTCATGTCTTTTCTTCCTGTTTACACAGTGAAGGGAGGGAACCAAAATAATATGAGTAACCCCCAAGTAACGTACCAGTGAAGTTGAGGACGAAGATGCAGATGGAAATGACCCAGGAGACTCGGCTGTTGCTCTCCCCAAACTCTTCCATCAGGTCCTGGAGGAAGACGCCCAGGCTCTTGATGGTCCCGTAGGTGCAAACCTCCACCAGGAAGAAGGCCATGGCCACGGCCCAGCCCCAGCCACCGTCGGGCACTGCTGGGTACACACATGGTCCCAAACAATGCTGGGACTCAGAAGCCCCTCATGGCTGGACCAGGCCTCCTGGAGTGGGGAAAAAGGGTACCATTAGCATGAATTAATGATCTTCATCACATAAGTCGTTAGATGGAACTTGTGTTAAGTGTGAAAAAGCGGATCGAGAGCGACTACAGAAGTCTACAGAAAACTTCAATCATGGTGTTTTGACGGCTTCAAATGAGTTTGAACGCCAAGCTTTGAACCGTCAAGTTATTCCAGTGCTTTTTCTGGAAATCTCTCTTCCAGGTATTGTGTTGCCAGGAAAGGGTGATGATGTAACACTCCGTACAGCCATAGATAGATAGATTCATATTTATCTGCTGCTGCAAGCTCAGCAATGAAACCACCTGAAAACTACAGTGGCAAAATGTCCAGTTATATTTTACACATGTACAGTATAGACCAGTTTAGCGCCTACGTCACGATTACGTCACGGTGTTAGCTGGAGGCAAAACAAAGCAAAATTGGAGGCATCACCTCACCTCAGAGCAGCAGAGTAAGGGGCTACCGTTCACCCAAAATGGCTTTAAAGGGGCAATAAAACCCATGAAAATCAGTTTTCCACTTGCCAAAAAGTGATTGCAGCTCCCGCGGACGGCAATCAGTTTTTGGCGGACGGTCACTTTTTGGCTCGACACCTGTGTTATGCTAAGCAGGCAGACAGACTGCATGTCTGATACAGCTTTACTACTGCTACTGTATTACACTGAACTGTAGCCGGCAACCCACAGCTGGAGTTGCCGAGTTCACCGATCTTACTTACCAATAGTGATGTGAAGGAAAGGGTAGTCCTGAAGGTTTCATGAAGGTTTTTCTACCTCGCTGCCATTTCGTTGTCACCGTAAGGTATAGTTGTCAGCTGAGGATTCGAAGCTCCAAGCTAGTTGCAGCTCCTATTTTTTTTTAAAATAAAGACGCTTTGTAAAACCAATATTGTATTTTACTATCTTCGCAGCTATTCGCATCTTTCTTTGTAGTTAATCATCCCTTGCTTGTATATACTACCCTGTATATATATGCGCCCGTGAATACCGGCTCAAGCCGGTGTCGTGCCTAAAAGTGATCAACGTCCGCGGGAGCGTCCGCGGGAGCGCGCGCAGCCTGTTAAAGCTGTATCGCCCAGTTTATATACGTCTACGGGTGCTTTTATTTGGATCAAACAGTGCAACATAACGTGCAAATACACATAACGTTATGTCCGTGGTAATAGCAAAGGTGTGTCTTTGTGAAATTTTAACGTTTCTGATAATCAAATAATCACAATTGTGGCCAAAGAAGTGTTTGCAGTTTATAGCGTAATCAGGCATGACATTTACATGATTATAGACAATACTATAGTATTGTTGTAGATGTCGATATGTGTTTCGTATGTCTAATATCCTTCTTTATATTTGTAAACTAGAATGTAATTATGGTATTTACGGATGGGTTATATATAAAATAAAGAAATGATCTCTTGCAATTATCCTTATGAGTCTACATTCTTTTACCTCTGTGCCCTAGATTATAACCAATCCAGTCCGACTTGATTTCATTCATGGGGGTTATATTTTAAAGATTATAGCCCATCCAGTCCTTCTTACCTGTTGAAATATCCTTTAAGGGGCCAATACAACCCATAAAACACAGTTTTCCACTTGCCAAAAAGTTATTGCAGCTTCTACCTAGTGACTGAAAGGTTGTTTATACCTCAGAATGACTTGATTTCATTCATGGGGGTTATATTTTAAAGATTATAGCCCACCCAGCCCTTCTTACCTGTTGAAATACCCTTTAAAGGGCCAATACAACCCATAAAACACAGTTTTCCACTTGCCAAAAAGGTTATTTATGCCTCAAAATGACTTGATTTTATTCATGGGGGTTATATTTTAAAGATTATAGCCCACCCAGTTCTTCTTACCTGTTGAAATACCATTTAAAGGGCCAATACAACCCATAACACACAGCATTCCACTTGCCAAAAAGTGATTGGAGCTCCTACCTTGTGACTGAAAGGTTATTTATGCCTCAAAATGACTTGATTTCATTCATGGAGGTTATATTTTAATGATTATAGCCCACCCAGTCCTTCTTACCTGGTTTTGTGGCACATTGTAACGCTGTGCCAAGTTGAGTGAGCGTGCAAGCAGAGTTGAGAGCGCACACAGCGGAGATGTTGGGAGAGGAGAGGACACTGAGCGAGTGCGCAGGTGCTTGCCAGCGCATAGAGCAGAGATTGAGCGAGCGTACAAGCAGAGTTGAGCGCGCACAGAACAGATTTTTGTTTGCTCAGATTAATATTTTCTCTTCAAAAGAAAATTGATGTGCTTGCGAAAGTCCCACTGCGCTCTCAGGAAAGTGTCACAAAAATAACGCCATACAATGAAACCAGAGAGAGACAGAGAGAGGACGCACTGGACCAGATTAGGAGGAGGCCCTACACTGTCCTACACCTCCACTACACATTATTATTGACATCAAACCATAGACATATTAGTTCCTTATTTCAGATCTCATCACATGATGGGTTAAAACATGCTATGGGTTAAATGGGGACCCAGCAGGAGGTTGGGTTTAGAAGACGGTGGCCTTGTCCTCACTAACTGAGACATCTAAAGTGTGTTTGACATGTCAACTCCACAGATTGGTTGGGTCAGTCATCGTCCCCACCGTTGATCAAAATGGATTTGAGGTTTCCAACATAGAAACCAGGTCCTACATGACTGAAGACCACATGCTCATCCATGCACTCACTTACACAGGAGGAGTCATTCACATGTTATTGGATGTTGACCAATAACAATTTGTTGACCTCCTGAAAGGAATGCTCCAGCTCCACACCACAGCTCTTAGTAAGTGTGTGTGTTTGGATGTGTGGCGTGAGTCCTTATATTGCTGCTTTGCACATCGGTTATCAGACAAGGGTAGGCGCTGTAGGTGAATGATTCATCAAGTGATCAACTGATTGATTGATTGATTGGCATGCTTGTCCAGTGGGAAGTCTTGCTTCCTGGCTATGAGCATAACTGTGAGTTTGTCCTTTTGGAAGGTACCTGAATGTACCTGTACAACAAATTTGAGCTAGCAGTATATGTTAACTGCATATGTCCTCATTCAGCATCGCTAGGGGAACTTCCACTGTTGGAGCCATTAATGTCATATCATTACTTAACCTTACACCCTGTGGAAAAGAAATATATTGATTAGTGTACAGATTGATTTGCACTGGATAATTGTATGAAATGTACACACCTTTGTTGTAGTTTGTAGTTGAAATCTAGCCTGTGGTAAACCCTTGATTTAGTTGTTTTTTATTATAAGTATTGCCATATACTGGCCAGGTAATGGTACTGCACATGGTGTGCATTCCCTCCTAACAGGGGTTAAAAGGGGTCAAAAGTAAGATGGCCGCCCTTTAGTTTGGTAGGAAGCATGGAAGCAGGACCCACGGCTAGATAAGGTTTTCAAGCGTTAATTTCAAGAGTTATCAAAGCGTTATTTCAAGAGTCAGTATAGCTTTTATTTTGATTTACCACCTACCATCTACACTCATCCCAATACCCCGGGCCAGAACCAGAAACAACAAACCGGTGAGTCAACAAAGGATTATGGAACGCCCTGAAACCCATGCTGTTAACCTGCTCAATCATATGGAATTAAACTGAATTATTTAAGTTCAAACTTTGGAATCAATGGCACTTACATCCACTGAAGCACAGCCAGGTGCCATCTTGGTTCACCCTAACTCAGACATGGCCCACAATCTGAGTGATGGGGAACCTGAACAGAACAGGAACTGACCCCAAATTAGGTAAGATTATTTCCTCCGGAGCTCCACTCCCCCCTCAGATGAGGGTGGAAGAGGAGGGAAATGGTCCAGTTAGGCCATAATGTGAGCAGATCAGGGACCTTGTGCATCCATATGTGACATTTGCAAGATTTGATGACAAAAGGCATTAGTACGCTAGAAGTGCAGTTTTTGATCACCAATATCAGGACAGACTTGTTCACTTTGAGCACATATTGGTCTCTGCCAAATCAAAAACAATGGAGATACAAATACTGCTCTTAGAAACTTAAAATGGTCTCTGAATGAAAAATGAAAAATTGACTCAACCAGGAATGAATGTGATTCTTGTTAATAGTACTAATGGTCTCCTCACAGGTTGGAGCTCCAACAGCAAGCCCCACTGTGGACTCTGGCACTGTGGCCACCCCTTCGGTTCCCCTGAGCAGCCCTGCAGGTCCTCCCTTGAACAAGGACCTGGTCCACTCCACATCTGGTAGGACATTCACCTCCACTTGTGTCTGAATTGTCAAGTCCTTCCACACTGTAGTTGATTCCAACAAGGTCGCTTTATTGTCCTCTTTTGATTTTTAGAGGTCAGCAAGCCCTAGAAGAAGCAGAAGAAGATGGATGAGGACATTCTGCTGCTGTGCGACCAAAGCCGAAGATGTGGAGTGAAGTTCCCTATGGAGGTTTTCTCGCCAAACACCTGAGAACGACTCTCAGAAAATATTCACTCACGCGTGATTGAAGACAGAAAACATTTACAGATGTAAAAGTGAACATCTGAATGAATGTGGTAGCAGCCGCATTTGAAACTTGCACTTGGCAGAACAAATTGAATCTGCCACTGCAACTTCTCAGATGGCATCACAAATCTGCACGTAAAATTGTTGCAGAGAATTTGATGCCCAAGTGATTAAATCTGAGCAAATATATTTCAAGTGTGCAGCTGCTTCTCTGACTGCAGATTAACGGGTGGAAACCTTCATAGGTCTCCCTGTGGGCGACACAGTGGCCCAGTGGTTAGCACTGTGGCCTCACAGCAAGAAGGACACGGTTCCTCTCTGTGTGGAGTCTGCTTGTTCTCCCCGTGCTGGCGTGGGTTTCCTCCGGGTCCTTCGGTTTCCTCCCACAGTCCAAAGACATGCAGGTCAGTTGGATTGGAGACTCTAAATTGCCCTGAAAGTGATTGACAGTCGATCTGTGTTGGCCTTGTGACGGATTGGCGACCTGTCCAGGGTCTTTCTCTGTCTTTCACTAAATAAACCCAGTCGCTCAAAAATAAATTCGCTGTTGTCAGTTGTGTGTTTTAGCAGTAGTATTCACTTTTATTTGAGCTTTTATTCAGATGTAGTTAGTAGAAGTGGACGTGAGTACCACAGACACACCAATGAGAATAGTATAGGGATACAGTAGGGATTGTGTTCAGGGATAGTAGGATATCTTGATTACAACTTGCAGATACAGACAGAGAATACCCATCCCCAAACAGGATTCACACACAAACATCTACCTTCCTCAAAAGGCAATAAAGATGCTCATCACTGTAGTTGGATAAAACTCTGTATTTCAAAAGATGAACATAAATCACATTTCATTCGTGAAAATACAAAAATAATAATCTACCTTTAGTGTTCACTGGCAACATCCATAGAAAAACATGTGCAACATAATAAAGCCACAGATCTCAGTGCAGATATAAGACCTGAAGTGGTAACTCTTTCTTAGGCGGTCATCTCAGGTTTGTCCGCCAGCTTGGCAGGTTCAATCTCCATTGTCATCAGGTATCCTGAAGAAGCACGGGGACACAAAATGAGGACAAATGGACTTACTGACTTAAATATCAGTGTGTTAAGACATATATTCTATTTTTAACATTAGCTTGGGTCGTAGCAATTATTACTCAGACAATGTGATGCTTACTCACAAAATAATATGCTTCTCATTGGTCGCAAAGCCGCTTTTGGCCAGCAGATGTCGCCGTTAGACCCTGTGTTCACCATGGCTTTGGTGTCAATGAAAATAAATGCCTATATAAAGGAGATTATATTATATATAGAGAGAGAGATTTGGACAAAAGGACAAAAGAACAACCTGCAGGAAATCCTGAGTGTCTTGCACTAAGCTACTTTAAGTCACCCAAAACATTGACAAGGGAATTTCCAATCTCCCACCCCTCGTGTCTGCACTTCTCACCCTCAGTGTAGTCCATCTCGGGCCGGGTGGCCAGGCGGGCCAGGCCCACCAGTAGTGCCACCACCAGGTTCACCGTCACCCAGGGGTGCAGAATGTCATGCTCCGACCCAGGGGGCCTACGGCAGAAAGATATGGCGTTATTTTTGTGCCACTTTCCGGAGCGCACAGTGGGACTTTCGCAAGCACATCAATTATATTTTGAAGAGAAACTCTGTACACTCGCTCAATCTCTGCTCTATGTGCTGGCAAGCACCTGCGCACTCGCTCAGTGTCCTCTCCTCTCCGATTATTATTGTACATTTTCTCAGCAGAGAATACAATTCAGTACCTGTGCTATTTGCAAATAAATTACTGACTTGTCCCTCAATTGCAACTGATCCTTTGATTTATCGGGTTTACTCCCGATGCCCTAGACCTAAACTACTTTTCTGTGTTTTGTACATGCTTTGATGATATTATGATCACGCAACAAAAGTCCTAAGTCCTAAGTAGGTAAAAACCCTGTCAAAATTGTGTTTTTCTGACTGACTATTAATTCCATTGTGACTCATGTCAATTGAAAATAGAATCAGTAAAGTATGAGGAATGAGTATTCACTGGTTGTGTAGGGGTTGTTTTCCTGATATTAATGCTATCATTAACTTGAACACCAATAGTTACTAAACTACTGTTACTAACTACTCATGGAGACCACCTTTCCAATAGCACCTTAAGTAACTGTGAGTTAAACCATTTAAAATAGTATTAATGCAGGGGAGTGTTGTATGGATGGAAGTTAAAGGACAACATTGAATAACACCTATTCCATAATCCCTATTCCCAACCATGCGTCTCAAAGATACATGTCCATTTTTAAGTCTTATTCAAATCTTAAACAAACCTCCCTGTGGGCGATGGCAGGCTCTCCAAAGGAAGATCATTCATTTTAAATGATTACTTTCTGTACTTCCTGTACTTCTTCAAAAGTAATACTGTTGCAAACGACTGTCTATCGGGGAGGAAAGAGATCCAGTATGGAGTAGCCCAGAGTTAACACAGAATTCCACAAACGCGTTGATAGTGCCCTTGCCACAACTACCCAGAGCTGTAATTTCTTACATCCCTTGTTATATTATATTTCTGTTACACCTCCAAAACTGGGACATACTACCTCTGTGTGGTGATGCTGGTGAGTACTTTTGCATTTTGGCGAGCACGTGTGGCCACTTTGGTAACTGCTGGTGGCTTTTGCCTCCAGTTTCCATGAATCCTTCCCTGTCGCCAAACGAAGGGAAATGTCTTCAAGGCAACTTAAAACACATTTATGTATTCATGTGATGGTAATATGGCCACAAAAATGTCAAAATGCTATATACTAAAATTAGAAACAAGCGCCTCGCTCTGAAAATGAATGTTACTCTGTAAAATGCATTTCTAAGGAAAACGTGCTAGCTATAGGCTAATGATGGTATCGATCAGGAGATGGGAATGGGAATGGGCTGTTGGATGCTTTTGGATAATTCAACTTCAATCTGACATTAGTATTATTAGGAAAAGTTATACATTGCTGTAACACTCACCACCCAACTCAGTACCTTTCTTTAACAAATGCAAAGCTAAAAATGGTAAAATATTTTCCATACTACAACTTTAATCTGTTTCAACACAGCTGAATATTAGTGAAAAAAGCAACCATTGTGCTGCACTGGTTGTAACTAATTACAACATATTAATTCAGAATATTCATAGCAGTTGTAAATATGTTTTTCCCTGATTTCTTTTGTTTTATGGGGCCGTGTGGTGAAATGTTTTTACATTAAATATTTCACATTTTGTATTTTTACATTAAAAAGTTACATAATGCAGCTTTAAATACCCTTACGTTGACCAGGTCGCCTTGGTTTTGGCTGGAGTGGGTTGGAAGGGTGGGTTGATTTTGGGGTCCTAGCACAATATGTGAGAATGTAGTTCTTTAGTACGCCACGTATAGTGATCCACACATGAAAAGATAGCTAAAAATGACTTTGTTTTGCAGTTGTTCCCTGTTTGCACATTTACAGTGCAAGAAAGTCGATGTTTTGTGTGTTTTGTGGTTAAAAATGAGGCAAAACTTTGTGATTGTCTTGGTGAGTAGCTAGTAGCCAGTGATGTAGTGGTCGATAAAAAGGAAGGTGACTATGACCTCCATTTGCAATATCATGTTTTTTTATTTAGTCTCCATCTTTGTCTCTCAGCCTCCTTGCTGTGGTGGTTCTGCACTGCTCTTCCGAGAGATCACCTGTCAATCAAACAGTGTGTCCAGTACTGTGATGTCTTTCTCCTTGGATTTTCTGTTTCTGTAGGTGGCGCTCTTTTCTTTGTCTGATCAGCCATGGTGGATATCGCTGCTCATGCTAACTACCCAGTTCTTCTATTTATTTCAAACAAACTGGAAATGTAAAATGCATCACCTCCTGTACAACAGAGGACTTTTCTTGGGAAAACCTTTCCTGAAGCTGCCCTGTGAAGACCAGTCCATTTCGGTGACCTGACTTAAAGCTTTTGACATTGTACCATCTTTCTGCTACCAAACTAGCCTGCCTGAAACGGAGAGGAAATGGCTCGGATGCGTTGGGCCATTTGCTTATCTTTTGATTAACCCTCATCTTATATAGTGCAATATCGCTTGGGCTTCCACATTTTCATTACAGCAGAGATGTTTTAGACATGTTCCAGCAGCAGAACTGATCATTTACCATTACTCTTTCAAAAAACTATTCTATCTTAAACACAAATATATATCCAGCCTGTATGTTTATTACAAATACATACAATGCCTTGCAAAAGTATTCAAACCCCATGAATTTTTGCTCCGCTATTAAGTTTTTTCAAAACACATTTATTTGGAATTTTGGATCTGAGTTCTACACAAAGCACTCTATTCTATCAAAGTGAAAATAAAATTGTTGACATTTATGTGGAAGGATAAAATGATAAAAAGTTTTCATAAGTATTCAACCCCTTTGCTTCATTCAGGGTAACAAAAATGTGTTCAACATTTCTGATTACCGTGACTCAGATGTCATATTTAGATTGTATTTAGCAATTCTGAGCATTGGTTTCCTTTCAAACTTGTTTTAAACTTGCTAACAAAGATGAGACCAAGTCCCATCACTAGATCTTAATGGGACTTAATGGGATCTTAGGGGAGGTCCTGCAAGAAACAGGAGTTGTATTGGACATTTCTTTGCCTTAGGTCTATGAGGGGAGGGCTGCATGATCCCATGAGTAGCAGATGATTTGAATAAAAGCCTCCACACCAGTGAATTTCTGCCTGGCAAAAGTATGTTGTTTTGATGTAAAAAGATCACAAGACAAAAGTACCATCATCAGTCAATCCATCTAACCATCAATTTCTGATAAAGAAGAAATAAAACAGGACAAATGCTTTGCTTTGCATAGGTTCATTCCTACTCCAGTCTATTTGTTTATTTCTTTGTTTCTTTTGACTTTTTTTGGTCTTGTGCAATTAGCAAAATACTTTGCGCTTTTTACGAATGATAATAGGCACGCACATCGATACATACATACAGTACATACAGTACATACCTGCCGAATTGTATCCAGGAGGCATACACGTAAACATTTAATAAGTATCAATACAGGAAAATACAATACAGAATAAAAAATGACGGAGAAAAAAAAGTAAAATTATTTATCTTGGAGGTCAATTACCATATAGTTAATGAGCATGATACAAAATAAGATGTTGCTACCATAATGCAACTTAATAAAATATCTGTCAAGTAATGTAGCTATGAAAAATTGTGGTTATATTTCTGCTCAGACATGCACCTCATATTTTCATAAAACAGTCCTTAACACAATCATTGCGTAACATGAGGACCCAAGGGTGGTCTCTTTGATATCACCAAAGAGACTACATCTACATCTCGGACAGCTTTTTGTTTCCAAAGTCATCTTTAATAAAATTATCAATGTTGTTTTTTTTCTTTAAATGAAAAATTAGCTTAGCACCCTGAAAGATTTTTTTCTCTCTTTTTTTTTTTTTTTTAAATCCTGGCTGTGCTGCTTGTCACTCTCGCCATCACCTGTCTGTCCGCCTGTCTGTCTGTTTGTCCATCTGTCCTTCTACCCACTCACGAGCGCCTCCCCTGGCCACCTCCAGTCCCGTCGCGGCACCAATTAATCTACCAAAACACATGAACAGACCAATTAGTGTTGTCTATGGGAGTCATCAAATAGAGCATACCACCCTACCACCCTACATAATGCTAAATACCGTGGGATACATTCCAAGGCAAGGCATGCATACGCTCACGCAAGTTGGCGACATCCATAGTAGTCTCTGCTTACATTACAGGCACATCGGCTGACTTCTTTCAGCTCATTTGAGATTATAAACCATTTATCCACAAGGGGGCAGCAAAGCCACTAGTCTGGAGCCAGTGACCCTGAGTGGCTGCTGTAGAGAAATTGTTCTCTCAAGCGTGACATGTTTCTGTTTCTGTGTAAAAATGAGTAGAGTTGTAAAATAATTGCCTTTAAGTAAGCCCAGCACTACGTCCAGCGACTACTTTTGCCTTCCAGGGTTCCTCTATTATGCATTTCTTTATTTGTTGAGGTGGGTTTTGAGGCTGCAATGAAAAAAATTAAAAACTAAAAAAAAAAAATAATCGCTAGCCATACTTAGCATCCCAGCCTTTGTCCCTTTGTGACGCGAGGATAACGCAACAGCCACACCATGGTTGTTAGCAAAACTTGTTTTTTTAATTTCAGTAAAAATATGTAAACTTTCATTATTTCACCCATTTTAAGAAAAGAACAATTGGCAAATGGGAACCAAACATCCCATTCAATTTTGACCACAGGCAGAAAAAAAAAGAATCCAAAAGCCCCAAAATGACGACAACAATTGAGAGGGCCATTTCTACTTTAACGGCATGATCAGATAGGAGGCTTTCTTATCCTGCTCAAATGCATTTATAAGAAGAAATCATGGAAATTATAATCACTTCTCTGACAACGTAAGGTACTTGGGATAGCTAGCTAGCCAGCTAACTGCCATATCAATGATATGAGGTTGCAAAAGGCACGATTTGTGGCTACTGTATCTAAAAGTATGTAAAATGGCAAACCTTATGAATTTGCAAGTTTTGGGAGTTTGTTAGATTTCCCAAGAAAGCAGCTTTTTCATTGGCTCGGGACTACCATGTGGTGCAGGGTGCTCATCACACCTACGAAAACCAACAACGAATGGTATATTTGCCTCATCCTGGCTGCTATTTGTATATTCCTTGTATCTTCGGCGCATTTTGAGATAAGACTTTGGTTTATTGTTAAATGGATATGATGTACCGACTCAAAAGCAAAATACTTGAGTATCCTGTATATTAACAGGACAATGACAAGTTAGTTGGACAGACAAGACAGAGAGGTGCACATATAGACTGACTGGTTGAATGCATGGATGTTACCTATCCCAGGGAATGAGTCAACTGCATTGATGAGATGTCACAAGTACAATGTACTACAAGCCAATTCATGTATTTCATGACAGGCTAAAATTAAATGAAGAAATTGAATACATTTTTTTGGTTGTTGTTAATGTACAATATTGAATCCTCCTAACTTGAGGTTTTGGTAAGTAATCTGGGCCCATAAGGTTCTAAGAAAGTTCCCTAAATTTGGTCTCAAAACCAGACTTGGGAGTACAAACATGTCTATGATAAAAGGTTGACACGGCTTGTCAACTATCTCAATGAGGAGTTATTCAATAGGCGTATCATGGGATGTAAAAAATAAAAAAAAATACATAAATGGTATTGCCCAATTTCTTTTCATGAAGAAAGTCTAATTACATTTGTGTCACCCTCAGTTGAGCCCTAATCCCAGATCCGATGGGCCCTGCTAACTAAAGCAGAATTTCACCCATGAACTCAATGGGTGAAATTATTTAAAATCATTGAATGAATTATAAACTACTTGTTCTTGAGAGAGGACATCAACTATTTTATAGTTTTGATGCCACAGTATTATCACAAGTCTCTTTTGTCCCTTCCAAAGTCCATATATTGACAAAGCAATCTGGTGCTTTGGCAATCACCACTTTTTACCATTTGTGCCATTTGTAAACATATTCCAGAGGAATTAAAGTAATCTAACTTTACTGCAAGGTTCTGTCAGCACTGGGGAGAAATATGTGCTAGCCGGCTAGCCTTTGCATCCTGTTAAGCCACCAGCAAAGTCACAAAGCTTATGAACTGCTGTCATTTGCAGGACATCTTGCTGCTATTTGACAGTCAGACCTACAATTTTGATGTAGGAGGATTGGCAATATTTGTACTGTGAACTGAGCCCACAAGCCCAAGCCCTCACCAGCCTCTGATTGATCAGTTAGCTTGGTATCTCAGTCTTTGCATTTACATGAATGCATTGAAAGGCGTATAAGTTGGGACACCTAGGAGAGCTAGCTAGCTGACAAAAGTTAGCACTTCTGGATGCTCACAGGAGGAAATTCATTCTCGTCGTCCAGGCAGACGGGTCCAGCAGCAAACTCGTGTTCTGGGATGACTTCGCCTTTCTTTGCCCCTCCATCCTCAGAGTAGCCTGGTTAGAAATGGTTGAAGAAGGCAAAAAGTAATTTGCAGAGAAACACAGTTGATTACTTGCATGCACATTTAAGGATTTCCAGTCAGGTCTACTCAGATCCAACTGAATCAAAATAAAGACTGTAACTACTATTCAACAAAGCAACAATAAACATGTCATCCCCCCAAGAATGATGCAGCCCCCCTCTGGGCCAGTCAGAAAATGTGGCACCGCAGTGGTGAGATGCATCATTTCCCCAAGTTTCATCAACATCCCATCATTGCTCAGATATTGCACATGACTCGTGGATAATCAAACAAACAATGTAGCGCTCGCTTTGGGCCAATCAGTGTCATATTGTAAATGTGGTAATGCAGTGGTGGGATGCATCATTTCCCCAAGTATTGTCCAAATCTGATCAGTGGTGACTGATGGACGGACAAACAACCGACCTATAGGTCCTAATGAAACATGAACTGACTGAATTGAAAGTGAAGTAGCACTGCACACACACCATCACACACCAGATACAGAGGAATGTTTGTTACTACGAACCAGTGAGCGTCGCAGTGACTGGCCCAGTGGCTGGTAAGGCAACGGTCGCAGCGTAGGACGGACACGCCTGTGCGGGCACTGTGACCTCTGACCCCTCAGACTCTGGCCCTTCACCCCGGTCCTCATCAACACCAAAAAGCCTGAGAGAAGATGAAAAAAAAAAAAAGTACCTTGCATGTTCTTCCCCAAAAACTGTGAAGACATGAAAATGAATGTATGTCGTCTTTTCTTAACAACATCCGCTGACCTGCTGAACAGTTGACGCCTCACCTGTGTTTGTGAGCCAACACGCACTCGCCTCCGTCCTGCGGATCCACATTGTAGATGAAGAGCTGACCGTCGGCCGAGGCCACCAGCAGCCGCGGAAGCTTCTGGATCCTGAAACATTGGGGTTTTGGGGGGGGGGGGGGGTTTCCATTTCAGGTACTTTGAAACGGTAATTCCCTCAAGCCTATCCCTATAGGAGGGGAACTAGGAAGTGATTTACACTTTGTTGCTCCAATTTTTTAATCTCGAGTCCAACATATTTGGTGCCTTTCACATCGTTAGATATTCTTTAAGAGAATAGGAATGAGGAGTAAAAAATTAAATGTTTTTTTTAATTTTGTCTCCATCTTTGGTGCTAAGCGCTCATCGCTGTGGTGTTCCTGAACTGCACTCCCCAGAGGCTAGACTAAACTAGCCCCTTGAAGAAGCAGAAGAGGACAAAACGTTCTCATTCCAAGGGTCTGAAACTGGTTCTCACGAGGATAAACGTACAAAAACACACACGGAGAACACACACACAGAGAATGATGAAAACCAGAGTGCAAGTTTGCAGCCCAAAAGACCACTGAGAAGCTCACATAGCGAGGGTACAGACGTTCCTCTGGCCCGACGCCAGGAGGTGGACGGTGGCGAAGGCCCGGTCCTGGCTCATCATGCCGGATACCTGGGCAGGGAGGTAGCTGCTGGCTGCTGAAAACATCTTCCCCACGTAGGCTGTCCAGGTAGCAGCCTCGTCCTCTCCACTGCATAGAGGGGGAAAACGGGTTAGCTTCAGCCTTTCTCCATTTCCTTTGGATTTCTCCAGGGCTGGTAGGATGATTGGAATTATTACTCAAGCTATCCGTTGGTTTTAATCCTGTCTGGAGTAGCCGAGTCGGTGATTTTCCTCCTCAACCCCAGTACTGATTTCTGCCCGATCTCCCTACTATTTTCCAGCATGCTCGTTGGTGGTCTAATAACTCCAGTCCTGTCTGGAGAGACTTCTCTGTGTTTCCCGTTTGATGATTTGGACAACAGTTGCGCTACTTTTTGACTGGCAATCAAGAAGTAGCAACTTGACGTGCAGACGTGTCTATGAAAGTAAAGTGAAGACGGGCTGACATGCAAGTGTTTGAGGAGGATCTTGCTAATCGTTGACCCACCTACAACGAAACCATACACTCCTTTTTGGGAGCCAATGAGGCGAAGGCTGAAGTTAAAGTCCAGCAGCAGAGCTAGATCCTGCAAAGTGATAAGATGGACTATTGTAATGACATCTACAGATGAGAATTTTATCTGTTAACTGAGTCAACTAAGCTCCAGAGTGAATACAGCAGTTATCAGCGACACCTGCAGGCCAAACAGCGGCACTACAAGTAGAGGGGAGCAGCACGCCCCGGTAACTTAACCCACATTGTCTTTTGTATATTATCACTACTGTATATTGTCACTACTTGCACTGAATCACCTTTCATTTGTATAGAACGTGGATACAAGAGTGTATGAAAATGGCTAAAAAAACAGTCCAAAACAACAGGCTCTTCTTCAGAGCCAGGCTCCACAGGTTACAGGCTTGCAGTCAATACTTGATACAATAAATATGTAATCATCAAACTACATCATATCAGAGGTGGACAAGGATGACTGGACCAGATCAGATGTTTCATAAAAGGCCACGATGGGGCCACGATGGGGCCACCATGTATCGGTCTAACCCTGGCCAGCGCATGTCACTTTTGTTTAGTATCCACTTAATTTGTCATGTTAGTGTTTTATAGTGTGTGTGTCTTGGTTCACATAATTGTTACATGGCCAAGTTGTGTGTGTGTGTGTGTGTGTGTGTGTGTGTGTGTGCGCGCACACCTTGGTCCCAGCTGCTCCAGTTTAAAGATGTGCACAGTCTCAGTGTTGCTGGAAGCGCAGAGGAACTGACCGTCAGGACTGAAGGACAAGGAGCTAATATTGACGTACCTGCAGACAGACAGATACACACACACACACACACACGCAAATTATCTCCTATTCAACAACCATAAATCAGTCATCAGCGTGTTATTAAGTCTATGCCTTCGAGGCATAAGCGCATAAGTGCATAAGTGTTTCTGCACAACACAGAGCTGCACTGCAGAAATTGTATCAACTCCGCAATTAAATCTGGATCTAGGATCTAGTTGTTATTTGGTGCCGTTTGCGTCCTTGGTTGTGCTCGTATGTTGCACATTTTCTTACAGTTCACAGATGTGATTTGGTGTGTTTGAACTCTGACCTCTTCATTCCCCGCCGGAACTCGAACAGGCGCAGACCCTCGGGAATGGAAAACACTCTGATTACAGTGCCCTAGGAAAAGAAAGCACAGCGCAGACACTTCAATACTAAATCATCAACAAAAATCTTCCCATAAATCGTACCTCTGACTAACTCTTATCAATTGTTCTGTGACGGTCTATAGGGGAGGCAGCACCCTCTGATCTTTCATACCCTTTCGGAGGCGCTGGCAAGTTTGGTGCCTGAAGCGTTGAAGGTGAGAGCTGCCAGAGGACTGTCATGAGCCGGAATCATGGTCACTGTGCTCTGACAGGACCGAGACAGAGGAGGAGGAGGAGGAGGAGATGGAAAGAAAAGGGAGGAAGAAGATGTATGAACCGTTAGTTAGTCAAAGAAAGAAAGAAAGAAGGAAAGAGCCGCACAATATACAAGGTGCGCCACATAAAGCTCAAGAACTTTTGGAAATTAACTACAAATGGAAGAGAATGGAACTGAAGTCAATCACCTGACTCCCACAAATTTGTACGACATCGTTTTCGACATGGTAATGCTAAAATCCGTTCCAACTCATATCCATTGCATTAGCTTGTATGCTGTGCGGTTCCTGTGAAGTTCCTCCTTACGAAACGCTTCAATTGCGCCCACACGTTTGGTAGGAATCAGCCAAATTGAACAAGGGAACGCAACTGAAACCCAATTATTCAATGAACGGTGGAGAAACACATGACGTATCGCATGACGGCCCCAAGCCTTACCAAGTTGTTGGCGTCGTACACTATAATCTCTCCGATGGTGGCACTGCCGGGGTAAGCCAGGTAGGAGTTGGAATGGCTGATAGAGAGAGCGCACAGACCTGGAAAGACAAGAGGAGACGAGAGGACGAGAGTAATCGCCGTCTTTAACCTCACGAATAGCGGAATAGCTCAGCCGTTTGCTACCGATGCCGTGCCGTGGAAAAGCCTCAACTAACCGTACTCGTAGGTTCTGTCTCTTGTGTCGAGTGTTATGCACTACCTGAGGGGTTGGACGGCGTGTTGAGCAAAGTCTTGAGCAGCTTCATGTCTTTGATGTTGTGGATATAAATGGACTCCTCGAGGCACACCACCAGCCTCTGCAAGAGACGACAGCCTGGAGGTTAGTCGGGGTTATTTAAGTCGACTTAGGCTCACGGCTCAGTTCAACATTACATCAGTGACTTCTTGGTGGTGAGTGTATCAGGGCAAAGTTGTTCTGCGAAGACTCCCACACCTTTTACTGACAAAGAGGATTTATTTCCGCCACACCGTGAAATGTAACACTGTTCAGTTCAGTAAAGTGTTACTGTATTCTGACAACAATCTACCTATTGTATCGCGACCGTCCGTTTTCGACATCTTTTGTCATATCAAAACAACTCCTCCCTTTCAAAACTTGCAGAACTTGTAAAGGGTTTCTTTACTGGAACCAACGCAAAGGCAACTACCTAGACCAGTTCCACTAGGAGCTTTGAAAAGGTTACATCACCTTGTTCCCCTTACAGTGACCTGGGAAATCTGCCGGTTTACCAGTGGGAAAGGGCAACCCAGGTAAATCGACCCCGACTTACCCTACGAATTCACTAATCTGGAGCGGCTTGCCGACCACTATGGTGAACACAAAAACCATCTGCTTTCGATGACACTGGATACATTTATTTAAAAGGTTCCCGGTCGGGGTGGTGACGCGTCGGGGGTGTGGGTGACGTATTGTTTGTCCTCTCAGCAGCTGGCTGCTTTGACTCAGTTGTGAAAAAAAAAACAACAGCTAACACCCAAAAACAGAAACCCACAATCTACCCGATAAGCATTTCGCAACTCAACAGCCAAATGAATCGGACAAAATGTAAATTTCCTCATCTGTTCAGTTGTTAAAATGCCTCACAAGAAAGCCACGTAGACATTCATGATTGATGTTGGTGTTTTATGGAGGGGCACAACATGTAAATTAGGCATGAGCTCTTAGAATCTGTCAAGTTGCAGGTTATCTGAACTGGATTAAATATGCAATAAGTAAGCTTACAAAACGGAACGGGAGAAAACTCCACACCTGGCCAAGTAATCGTAATCGGCCGAGTTATCGGTATGGCATGACCTACAACCCAATAAACACCCTGCAAATATATTACTGTAATTTTGTGCTATGGGGCAGGAAAAACATTACTTACTGCCCCTTAAAACCACATTAAGCAGCAGTGACGCTCCTCCATCTGTCCTGCTTTTGGGTGTGTTGCTTTTTTGCTACTTATACAGTCGATTACGACACTTTGACAGGAAAACGTGACGATCAAGGCACTGTCGAAATGGGTCTTCGATCAGAAACGTTGCCGCACCTACCTGTCTGTTGAGCCTGACAGCCAGGATGTTGTTGGAGTAGCTGTAGTTGCAGATCTCCGTGCCCTTCTTGAAGTGGTAGACGTTCATGCGCCGCGGCATGGCGGTGCTCACCACCACCACCAGACTGCTGGAGAAGAGACGCTCCACGATGTAGACATCAGGAGTCTCTGCTGGGGGAGAACAGAGGTCCAGACGCAGAGGCAGTGATGTAGAAGCTACTCTCAAGGTCTAGTTTTCCAGGTTACCAGCTACTTCACACTGGACAAAGTTCAACTGCAGCAAAGTCACCATCAAGAGAAATATACTGTAGTTTTGCTAAGTAAAGGTACTGCAAAAATGTTCAAACTACGTTGTAGAAAAAGGACCATACCTACAGCTGCAATGTCATGCAATACAAAACCGTGCATTCATGCATATTTAGTCACATTAGAATCAATTCAGGTTCAGGGATTCCCATAGACAACCAGTGTATTGATCATTTTACAGTAAATATGTAATCAATCAAACTGAATCATATCCATCATGGCAGAGGTGGACACACTAACTGGACCACGTCCCATTTTTAATAAAAGACCAATATCAGCCACATATATTTGTCTAATCCTTTTAAATAATATATTATTATATGTTATTACCACATGTTTAACGGATACAATATGGGTTGATTCATAAAGGTGTGCACAGGCTAGCACAAACACATATTCTTCCCAATACTCTGACAAGTCTTACACCATATGCCACTGCAGCAGAGCCAATATCATAAACTTGCCAACCACTGATGTCAACTCTTGTCTACCACTAAGTGCCCAAATTGCAAGGTAGAAAATGATCAAATAAACTATTCCCCTTGGATCTGACAAGACAAGGTTGATAAAAACACATCCATCTCAGCTCAAGGGGGGGGGGGGGTTGTCATTCCTTATTTGGCACCCATAAGCATGGTGTAATTACAGCAAGCTTTGTCTGAGCATCTAACCACCAAAACCAGAAATTGACTTAATGAGTGCTGTGATGTGGAGAGGCAGACTTCCCAGTGGTTCCTGTAGTCAGAGGATACCATTCGCTACGTTTACAAGCACGTGATTTCGCTTTCCATTTCCACAAACTCATTTGTTTTCCCTGCATTAGGAGGAAGCTACTATGGTTGGTGTTAATTACGTGTTGCTGGAATAGATTCAGGAAAATGACACCCAGATATTTCACACGCAAAGGGAAAACCCAAATGGTCCTATTAAAAGGAATACACCACGTTTTTGGAAAACCTTCTCGTTGGTCAACATAGACACCAAATTCATGCGAACCCCCATGCTAACACTTTAGCATACACTGTATTGAGTAATAGTAGGCTCCATGCTATCACATGAACAGACACTATGTTGAGTGATAATAGGCTCCATGCTAACACTGAAGCATACACTGTGTGGGGTTAAAGTAGGCCCCATCCTAACACTTTAGCATACTACACTATATTGAATAATAGTCGGCTCCATGCTAACACTTTAGCATACTACACTATATTGAATAATAGTCGGCTCCATGCTAACACTTTAGCATACTACACTATATTGAATAATAGTCGGCTCCATGCTAACACTTTAGCATACTACACTATATTGAATAATAGTCGGCTCCATGCTAACACTTTAGCATACTACACTATATTGAATAATAGTCGGCTCCATGCTAACACTTTAGCATACTACACTATATTGAATAATAGTCAGCTCCATCCTAACACTTTAGCATACTACACTATATTGAATAATAGTCGGCTCCATCCTAACACTTTAGCATACTACACTATATTGAATAATAGTCGGCTCCATGCTAACACTTTAGCATACGCTATGTTCAGTGCAGAGCCGGTCCTGACCTCCCTGGGGCCCTAAGCAAAATTCTGCTAACCTGTGAGTCATGTAAACCATTTTCCATTGCCACAGTCACACCTGACACCCCAGTGCTCCCACTAAAATCCTCCCTCCTTTAAAACAATTTGCTCAATCTGTCGGTCTAAGAATAAGTAGACTTATACAGAACAGAATGAGGTATAAACAAACAATATTGAATAGAATATAACAATACGATTATTAATTTTATCAGCTGCATCAGGCCCATTCAAACTGGCTCCCCCAGATTTCCTTTTATACATTTTCAAATATAAAATACTATTTATACTATGGCTTGGCTGAATACTTGATGGTTATTATTTACTTTTGGATCCATATTGCATCCATATTGCCCAGTATGCCCAGCTAATCAACAGTTTAAGTTCAATATTTAATCAATATTTAATCAATAGTCAATGTCAATCCATTGCTTTCCATCTAGCATTAGAGTTCTAACTAAACCTTGACTGAGAGACTAGATAATCACTGTCTTGTTTTAAAACTATGTGTGCCTATGAGGAGTGCCATCAAGCCCATATATTGCCTGGACTGGTCCCCACAGAGGTTGCTGCTGGAAAGTTGAGTGAGTTTCATTTCGTGCACGCACATTTGAGCGCATGTTCACACGCGACGCAGTTATCTTTTCCGAGCTGCAGTTTATAAACACTGTTGCCCGTTGGCGTTTATCAAACGTAATAAATAGTCGTATTTCACTCTCACTTCTGTCGGACAGTCACAGAACAGCCCTGGAAGTGGCTGGCAAGCAAGCAAGACACAGACAGACCAAGAGATGCACTGCAAGCTAGGTTAGCAAGACAGACTAGAGAGACTAGAGAGAGATGCACTGCAAGCTAGCATATATCAACTTAACGTTACTGTTATTTGCTGACATCAAACTTGGAGAGGAGAGAGTCTCATTGTTGGTGTCTCATCACTTGGTCAAACTGTAAGTTGACCAACAGGATGATCTCCCAAAAACGTGTGTATGCCTTTAAAAACAGTATATGACTTGGATTCACAGTGTTCTATGAGAGGATATTAACCATAAAGGAAGATTTTCCAGACATAGGTTAAGCCTGCACAATGAATTTCATAACTTAAGTAACTTATAAATTTAGTTTGAAACTAGGCTTAACCAATGCCAGTGAAAGTGGGCCCCTGCGGATGGATGCTGAGCCCACACCAACGCAAAGGACAAGGCCTTGGGAAATGGTGTCGCACCAGGACTGGAGTTTATACTGACCACTCTCATGGATGCAGTCCAGTTTTTCCACCATGGTCAGAGAAAACAGCTTGTAGCCAGTCTTTGTTCCAACAGCCAATGACCTGCAACACACACACACACACACACACACACACACACACACACACACACACACACACACACACACACACACACACACACACACACACACACACACACACACACACACACACACACACTTAGCACAATTGTAAAATATCCTTAAAGCTCTGATCTGTGAATTCACTGGGTTCATTTCTCTTCAGTTCTGGTCATAGATAGACAGATAAAATATGCCTTTGGTCATTTTCCAGTTGCATAACAACTGAAATTACCAGCTAAATGGTGAAAGGATGGCTTTTTCCATTCACCTACGGCTTTTAAGTACGTAGACACACAAGGAGCTCTTCACTTGGAAAAGGGAATCGCCTTGAATTTGTGCTGAACGGATGAGAGCAAAGACAGACAAGTGTATTCCTGTGGCTAGAGGTTTGTTGATATTCACCCATAGTCGCAGCCCTTGGGACCAGAAAGCAAATATTCCTGTCGAATAAGCCAAACACAGCCCCTCCTCACTCAAAAAAGAAACTATTGTAACTCAAATGAACTGAGTTATCTTGTTTATCAGCGAGTTTTCACATCAGTTGTTTTCTTAATGGCCACATCTGGTTTCTAGTGCCACCATGGCGTGCATGACTGTCCTGAACTGGAGAAATCCAAGCAAAACTACAGCCACAGAATAAACTCTTTGTTCTTCCTCCTTTAGAACGTGTATGCGGCTCTCCTCCCTGATCTTGAACTTCCTTAGTATTCGGCATAATGAAGAATTCCATTTTGGGGGGAGGAAATGAGGCATTTTACAGATGCTTTGCTGTGTTCCTGAGTAATTATATACTGGAACCGAAGCATACAAAGGCTAGTTCTGCATTCTTTGGCTGTCTGTGAAGCTGTCTTTAGCTCCGTTTGGGGCCGGAGGTGGGTGGATTCCAGCTGAGCGCTACCTGAATGACAGAAAGTGTGAAAAACTGGCACTTGTAACCCTTTAGAACCAAGCCCAGGTAACACAAGGCTCACCTGAGGTGTGTATGTCTGTGTGAGGCGAGGGCAGGTCAGCACATACCCAGAGAACATTTCCTTACACCTGTATCTTCCTTCGCTCTCTGATGAGCAGAGCATGTTAAAGGGCAATAAAGGTATTGTTGTTTGTGACCGAAACCAGTTTGGGCAAAGTGAATGAGTAAACACTCTCCCCTCCTTCAACAACTACAATCGAGGTGCCCTTGAGCAAGGCACTTAACCCCCCCCCCCCGAACTGGGTCACCAGTAGAGGACTGTGGTTGTACTGGGCAGCTCCCAGTCTTAATCTTGGTAACTGTATGGTGGAAAAAGAGCATGGAGCTCTGCCAACTCTCCCTGGATAAATAGGTTAAGAAAATGATTAATGTCCACCATGACCTATTTTTTTTCAGATTGTGGCTCAAAATCTTAACTCCATCCTCTCTTAATAGATTAAAAAAACTCTACGCATTTATCTGTTCTCAGTGATAAGACACGTCGGGTATGTGGTGTTTTTTTTTTTTACGTCCTAGCAAAGCCCGGCGGAAAGCGTTAACTGCCGGTTTGCTTACGTGGAGTCTTGGTTGAAAGAGGCGCAGCCAAAGCGGAGCCCCGGTCCGCCAGGCCCGTCGGCACCCTCCCCGGTCTCCATCCCGATTCCCAGCGTCCTCCTTCCCTCCCTCCGCCCTGGATTGGAGGCCTGGGATCGGCTGAACCTCTTCGCTCGATGTCGGCGGACGACGGATCCAATTTGGAAGAAATGTGGACCAACGCCTTGCTAAGCGGTTGCTCCAAGCAGAGCTCGCGAGTTTCTCCACTGCAAATGAATTTTAAAAAATACAAGTTTCACTGTGGTTGATACGGAGGTCGGAGAGCCAGAGCTGGAGGAAAAGCAGAAAAAGCAAAACAAGAACAGCTGACAGCGCTACAGCACGCCTCCGCGTTTTGCTATTGGTCGGTAGTAAAATAACGTTGTCGCTGGTCTCTATTTTGATTGGGCAAGGGTACATTAGTGCCTTTTTATTGGCTGCAAGGGCGGAAGGGGCTTTGTTTGTGTCCGTCCATTCATGTGTCGAGCAGTAGTACCCCCGATGCGTTCCGTTCTCTTATATGAAGAGAACATCATGCCAAACTCCTAAAAACAATCGGGCAATTTAATGTTCCCTTACATATCGGCAAACACAAATACCTCTTAAAACATGACTTAAGATCTTTTACGAATCGATAGAATCAACTATTCAATTCGGCATACATCCAACACACCAAGCAGCTCTTATTTTAATAAAAGGTAAACTTTAAGTATTGGTTCGCCGTTTTACCCCACAATCATCAACCACCAAATTACACTGTGGAGGGCGGCACCAAACAGTATAAACCACACTCTGAAATGGAAATTCAGCGCTGCTCGGTGGTTCAATTATATGCCGAATTTACCAGAAGACCTTACCGAGCCGATACAATGTCTGAAGTCTTCTACGAGGTGTATATGTTGGCCGATAAGCAAGGCAACGTTAAATTGCCAGAGTTTTTTGAATGGAGTTTTGAATGACGTCACTCTGCATGCGAGAGAAATCGCCACGGTTTTTTGCGAAGGCTTTTCATACGCCCAATAATTTAATTTAAATATATGTAGATAATATGTATTTCTAGGGGTTTCATTCAATGTACACACTCTGTTATTCTTAATTACTCAAAGGAGTCCATGCAGGGTCCGCCCTTTCCCCAGATACTCTCAAACCGTTACACAAAGCCTCATTCAAAAAATGGCAATTTAATGTTTCTTTGCTTCTTGTTTAACATACACACCTGATCGTTACGGTCCATCGGTAAATTTTGCATCTAAGTGATCCATCATTCAGCCTTTTATTTCGATAGAATCTCAACTTTTAGAATAAGTGCGTCTCTTATTCCTCTTATAATTATTACAAAATAGCAACAGCAGAACGTACTGAGATTTTTTTTTTAAAGATTAAAAAAAAAAAAAGTACGATATGAGAATATCCCAAAAACAGTAAATATACGAAATATAGGCTACGAATGTACGAAATGCTTGAAAATTACCGAAATTTCCATATATATACAGTATGGACAATGATTAACTGACCTTTGGAGGGGGCCTTGTCTGACTTGTAAAAAGCGTCTTTATTTATTGAAAAGCATTGATTTTATTGATAGACATCACAAAGCGCATTTGCTGACAGTCTTCCAGTTGAAAACAGCATATCGGTGATTGCACGTCTTTACACATGGGTTAACTGGAGGTGGCATGATACAAATGAGTATGACAGAGATGAGTCTGACAGAGATGATGTATTCGTCAGCTGATCCAAAGGCTGACAACCTGGGTGTCTCAATGCTGCAAAAAAAGACAAAAAATACGTTAAAGGAATCTCTCCCCACTAGAATTCAACCTTTTTTTAATAGCCTATACCAATGCCAACATTTTTATATTGAAGTTGTCGATAGCCAACGTTTTGTGTTGATATTCAACATTTTAAAATCTGACCATCTTCATGCCAAAACTTCAATTTCACTGCCTTATCACTGCAGTAACTTACATAGTGGTTCACAAAGCAGGGTCCTGAAGGACCTCCCAAGGACAATTACTATTAATTGCTAAGTAGGGTTAGACCAATATATAGGGCCGATATCTGTCTTTTGTCAAAACCTGGATATGGTCCAATCAGTGTCATCCACCTCTAGTATGATGGATATGATGGTTTGATTGATTATATGTTTATTGTATTAATTCTATACAGGATAATTATTAAAAATGAATACAAATGAATACTACACTGGTTGTAAATGGGAAGCCCTGAACCTGAATTCATTCTAATGAATGAGACATTTTGATCAGATTCCAAACACGTATGTATGAATATGTTTTATCATCTTTAATTAAGTTTTAGTGTCCCATATCTGTTTCAGCTACATTCTTTATACCTATGGGGGTCAATATTCAGGATTACTGGATTAAAACCACAAAACGAGAATTATCCTTCAATTCAAACAGCTTTGCCTCTGTATTAATGTGGAGTATAAATCCAGTACCTTAAAATCCCAGAGCACCATGGCTCCATCCAGACCCAGACTGCTGAACTTCTCCACCTTGGCTTTCTCCCCAGACACAACACACAGCTGGCTGCAGGAGACAAAACAGCCAATCAGAATTACTTTCTCCAAGTCTGTCATTGGCTGGTTTTGTGGCACATTGTAACGCTGTGCCAAGTTGAGCGAGCGCGCAAGCAGAGTTGAGAGCGCGCACAGCGGAGATGTTGGGAGAGGGGAGGACACTGTGAGCGAGTGCGCAGGTGCTTGCCAGCGCATAGAGCGGAGATTGAGTAAGTGTACAGGCAGAGTTGAGCGCGCACAGAACATATTTTTGTTTGCTCAGATTCATATTTTCTCTTCAAAATATAATTGATGTGCTTGCGAAAGTCCCACTGCGTGCTCGGCAATGTGGCACAAAAATAACATACAGCGGCACCCCTTACGTGATGCTGTTCTGGTGCAAGGTGGTCAGCTCGTTGCTGTCGTCCTCAGTAGCCTTCTTGTCCAGGTTGCGGAAGTGTTGCATGGCCGACACGTTGCCCCTGGAGGTCTGCTTGGGGATGTCTAGCTTCTTTACAAACTCCAGAGCTCCCGGGCCCTTGTAAGTGTACTGGTATGGACAACAGTTATGGCCCTGAGAGACAAGGAGGATATAGATAACGAGAACGATTCACATCAGTCAGCACTGTACATTTGTCCTTAAAGGTGCACTAGGCAATTTTGCTGTCTTTTTTTACACACACACTTACCGCGGCTACAATCTCGGTAGGGCTGACGTAGAGTACGCTCAGTAGGGGCAGATGGTCTGTTGTAAACTGGGTTACCCTGAAGAGACAAGAGAGGTCAGGCAATGTAAACAGAAAGTCCAAAGAAAGGCTTGATGAAAAAGATGTTATGTCCTCAAAATGTTGCAGGATGAATTTGGAAATATAAAGTTTTGCTGAAATTAAAACTGCGTTATGTAACTTTCTGTAATTTAGTTGTTGGTGGCGAGAGGTAACCGTTGGTATTTTTGAGGACTTCGTTACCCTTAGCTTTCTGTAGTACTATCCGAGGTGCTAGCTCGCTCACTGCTGTTCAGAGCTGTGTGCGTTCAGCATATAATTTCAATTTGTCACTTCCTGTGTTCGGAGAAAGCTTTCCTGCCAGTGTACCTACCGACTCCAAAACCTCATTGGGCTGAATGGAGTGGATCTACAGTGTCTCAATGAAGGGGGAGGGGTCAGTCTTCTCTGTCGCAGCCCTGCTTCATGAACTAGACTGATAAGGCGCTTGGGATTTTTACATTAAAAAATTACATAATGCAGCTTTAATTCCTGTATGTGTTCATGCAATAGATATGTTTTTATGAACAACAATTTCAGCCTACTATCACTCAACTTAGTGTATGCTAATGTGTTAGCATGGAGCACTGGAGCCAATGATCTACCGGGGACACGTGGATGATTTTGGTGTCTGATGTTCTTATCACTTAAAGGAAAAATCCGCCCTCAGATCCTTTTACACTGTTATATCATATTTGTGATGTTCAATGCATTCCAGGAGTTATTTTGTAATGTTTTATAATTAAATTTTTACTGTACTCCCTTTCCCTCAACCTGCCTTGTCTACTTCTACTTCAGTTAGTGATTTCCTACATTTCCCAGAATGCTTTTTGACAACAGAATAGGTGTGAACTTGCTGCTGCTGCATTCATCATCATGTCTGACAGAGCAGAAACGTGGGAAGATTTCCTACTGCCTGTGTTTTACTGTTGCTTGTACTGATTTTTACTGTTCGTAGATCATTGAAAAATTTTCTCTTACTAGACTCCATTGTAGCTACGCTGGAAATATCTCACATGACATGACATCATCTATGTTTGAGCAATTAATCACAAGAATATGAACATTACACCTCCAAACAACAAAATGGACCCATACATACAAGGTACATTGCCAATAACAGTGTTGATGTGTTTTAGGGTGGGTTTTTCCTTGACCAATGGGTCAATCTCACTTGGTGTATTCCTTTACGTGGCTTTGTTGCAGTACTCACTCTTTCCCCTGGGCGGCGTCAACCACAGTAATACTGCTGTTGTGGGCCACCCAGGCCAGCTGGTCACCGCTGGGGGAGAAGGAGACGCTGTGCACCCAGCCTCCACAGTCCTTATGCTCCAGCAGCAACTCCCCAAAAGGCATCTTTGCCCCCCAGGCTGTAGGGCCTGGCTTGTCCTCGATGTCCTTGATGTAGGCTGAAAAAACCCTGATGATGGAGATTTTATATCAGTGCTATGAAGAATCACTGCTTTTACTGCTGCTGTATACAATATTTGTTACGTTAATACAGGGAAGAAGTCAGTAACAGAAAAATAGCAAACAAGAAAATAAGAAATTATATGCATTTGTAAATTTATTCACATAAAACTAAAGAAAATGCACTTAAAAATTGATTGACAGATCATCATCGTTTTCATCAACTGCAAAACTGAAATTAATGGCTGAAAATGGAAATAGATGCAGTATGCTCCCTTTAAAATAAATAGCGCAAACGAGAATTCAGTAATTACCCTTAAATTATTTAGAACAATTTGTACTTTTGTTTGTCTCCTCCCTGATCTGAACCTAAAAATACCTTATTTTCTTAAATAGTAACAGGAACCACAGTAGGCCTTTCACGCAGCACTGCTAAAAACGGTGTGTAAACTATGACCTCCATTACGTAATTATTATAAGCCCAAACAACCAGTATAAAAAAAACATCTCATTTATTTTCAGAAAAGCATGAATTTATGCCTTTTTTTAGTGCTCTTGCTACAAACTGAAAAAATGCAGTGTAGCCATACTAAGTTAGGGTAGTTAGCCTAGCTTACCTTCCAAGTACAAACTAGACATAATAGCCTAAAGCCATCTGGGTTAGCTAGTTAGCCTGCTGACCATCCAACGAATTAATTACTTGGTCATGATCATGGTCCTGAATGAATGAATGAAATTTTATATTTCTATTTTTATTTCTATTTTAACCAAAGTTCCTCCTTTGCTTAAGCTAGTGCCCCAAAAACTTGTGGTACCCCCACTGAGGTGTAACTCAACCAATGAGATTATTTCTGCCTCCAGAGCAGCACTGACTCTGAGAAACGTTTTCTAAAACTAAAACTCCCATCTTTCTAACCCTCCACAACGTCCCTGCTTTGACGGTTGTCTGACCTGCAGTAGAGGTCTGCAGAGCCGGCTGCCAGCAGGATGTTGTTGGGATGCCAGTCCAGACTCAACACCGTGGAGCGAATGGCCTTCTTAATGTGCTTACTCAACCACCTGACAAGGGGGAAAAAAGAGTAAAACCCATTACGGACTCCCAAAACGTGGACTTCTCTTGTTACTTTAGTTTAGTATGCCTGTTGCTACAAAATGTTTAAACTTTGCAATACATGATATGGGCATACTTTTGCTAGTTTATGTCCTTCTCATATGTTAACATTTATCATTATGTCAGATTGTTATGTCAGATATTTTGTCATTATAATTGGGATTATACTTGATTATACTTGATGAAAATGTAAAGATATTGAATATTGGCACAACATAACGGCTATTGGCAGCTTCAAATATACTCCCTCCTAGTGAGTACCATTTGAGTTGATCTTAAACATGTTTTTCTTCATATTGCTCACCAGTCGTTCTCCTTCTCAAAGTAGCAGACGGAGATGAGGCGAGCTCCGCTGCCCAGAGCAAACTTGTTCTCCAGCGGTGACCACTTCACACAGGTGGCAGCCCGGTTGATCCGGACCAGGACCAGGGTGGGTTTCCACACGCCATCCTTCAGGGTCCAAACGTAGGCGTTCCGGTCAGAGGCGCACGTCACTATGCGGTTGGACTCCGGGGCCCAGTCAATACCTGTGGATGTGAATAGCGTGATGCGTTCATGTTCACATGGGATAGACAGTAGACATTAAAGAGAAATCTTTGTATAGAAAGGGCTCCATCAGTCTACTGAGACAAATAATATACACATGGAGAGAATTTAACATGACAGAGACTCTGACAAGAAGTGGACCTCCTTCTTAAATATCACCAAGACACAAGAAGAACATTGCTGCATCCGATGTCATTGTGTATCCGTCAACAATACTGAGTAGAAATGGAGTGAAGCCAGGAAGAACCTCTACTGTCTAAAAAGAACAAAGCTGCCAGAGACACCTGGACAAACCTGAAGATTTCTGGAGTCCAAAATTGAACTGTTTGATCAAAATGTCATGTTTGGTGACAATCCAAACTGTCCATCACCAAAATAACTTTCTACATGGTGGTGGGAGTGTCATGGCCTGGGCTGTTTCTCTTCCCCTTCCTCTGGATGACTCAACATCATTAAGGAACCCTGAATTCTTAGGGAAACCAGAGAATTCACGAAGAATTCTCGCAAGACTTCTCCTTGAGCGAGACTTTCGTTTTCTGGTTAAACAAAGGTCTATCTCTGTAGGGATCTTTTCCGGGAATGTTGTCAAGATTTTTAACACAATTTTCACCCTTTTCAATAGGTTTTATTCCGACAAATGAGCCCCGGTCACTGAGTCACTGTATGCCCGGCAGTACCTGTGATCCGTCCACTGTGCTCGGTCAGCTCGTGGATCTTGGTCCACTCCTTGCCTTTCTTCTCATAGATGTTCACCACATTGTTGTTGGGGCTTGTTGCGATCTCTGTGGAGAAACAGGCGTAGACATCCCTGCATGATTAAACGTCACACCGCGAAGCACATTAAGAAGTGGTGTAGTGAGTTAGTAAATATCCTATGGAGTGTGAGTACGCACAAAAATAAACCATATGTTTATACACATATGCTGCTTACACCAGCAGTGATCCTGTGCAGCTCAATGGGTAGAGTGTGTATGCATCTACTGTGTACCGTGAGCCCTGATGAGGAGCATAAAACAGGTCATGACAATGCACTGCTGTATAGCCAAATGTATAAGCAGCAATGGAAGTCCTGCAACCGGAGTGCTGTCAAATGCATACAGCAGAGCTCTTTCAGTCCATTTCCTGTATTGATAATGAGAAGCGCTGCAATTCTCCAGGCAACTTTAATGGAATTAGACGAGGGAGAAAAAGCATCCCCGGGCTGCATCGCGAGTGTGGCCCCACCCAATATTGAACTCATAGGTTATGGAGGCTGAAGAACGGGAATGTGTGTGTGTGTATGCTCGCACATTTTTCGCGTACGCCCATCTGCATGTAGGTGCAAGTGCGTGTGTTTCTCTATGAGGAAATGCAGCCTGACTGGTTTGCAGCTCCACCTACGCGTCCTGTCTTTATTCCAGGCGTGGCAGGACAGCGGCTCCAGGCCAAAACTGTACAGCGACATGTCTGAACAGAGGAGGGAGAAGGCCGCAGGAATGTGGCTGGCAGAGGACGACGACTTCGTCGAGGGGGTTGCCTGGGATCGTCTGGGAGACCTGCCGCTGCAGGTTCAGGGATGAGAAGAAGAAGAAGAAGAAGAGGGAGAGGTGGACGCTTTGTTAGCCAGTTGTTTTTGAGTTGAGGCGATGTAAAATGCATGCCATCTAAAAGTGATCACAAGTGTTGCTGATTTTCACAATATTCACTCTGTATTTTCATCTTCAACTGGTCAAAAGTTGGGTAAACAAGGCAAACAAAATCAATTGTACTTCCAGAAAAACATCCTTAAAGGACCCCCATCGCCAAATAACTTACATCAGTATGGCACTCCAGTTATGCTATGAATTTATGTCATGTATCTGATGGGTGTAAAAAGGTGGTAAAGTCTATTCTGCAGGTAAAACAGTACATCCAGGTCTGTGGCTCAGTGTTAGCTCAGTGAGTAACGACTCTGAGATAACACTGGAACATTATCAGGTTTGGTGCAAACTGTGCAAACATGCTTTGATTGTTGACCCCTCTGAGGACAAACCCAGTTCTGACTGGAGGACCAAGTTGAAGTTGGCTCTCAAAGATCCCAGTGAGATATCCGACTGGTGCATAGCAATACGTTTCATCAATGACTTTCAGGTACTGCATTCGCTTTAGCCGACTTATCAGACTAAAATACTGGCATGATCACTCTGATAAGAAGCACTCTGCATTAGACAGACTCTGGACCGCAATGGAATTTGAGACTTAGTGTAACTCTATAGACTAGGGAAGGAAATCTTAAACCAGCTCCACCAGAGATCAAACACTGATTGAATTGTTAAAAAAAAAAAAGGTAGCAGCTTAACTTACCTTTTGCTGTAAGGATTGTGTTACTTCCTTGTGTGTGTGTGTGTGTGCGTGTGTGTGTGTGTGTGATCGTCGGGGTAGAAGGCGGTATTCGCGGACTCTGGCCAGTCGACACGAACAGAGCAGGTCTGACTGGTTGAGGGAAGCAGCTCGAGGTATTATGGGAAGGAGGGGAGAGAAAGGTGGGCGTGTCAGAGCTGTTGAGCAAGCAACTGGAAGAAGTCTGGGGAGGAAAGGAAGAGCCCAGTAGAGAGACATCCTGCTCAGATTTTCATGCTTACACTGTTACATTGTGACCGGTCATGCAGTGGTAAATAAAAACTTCCAGTCCGTGATCATCGTAAGGAAAGCAACTAGAGATATATATATATAATATAATATAATATAATATAATATAATAATTATTGTAATAGTAATAGTATTGATTCATTCTACAATAAATATGTAATCAATCAAACTGCATCATATCCATTTTATCAGAGGTGGACGATGCTGACTGGACCAGATCGGACTCATATATCTGTCAAACCCATTAAAGACCTCATGAAATTGAATTCAGAACTCAGTTCATGACATCTGGCTCTCATAAAAAAGGAAATCTGAATGCAGGATGAGTAAGCTGCTTTTCACAGTAAAAGAAAATGGGTTTGGGCTGTTTTGAGAATAGTTTGGGTTGTGTCAGACTCATTTCCTTGGACTACCTTAAAGTTAGGTACTTCACTTCACTTCAGAAAGTCATTTTACATTTCACAGGGTCTTTAAACCCCTTGCAGATTGGTATGTTTACAGCCAGGGCCAGCTCTACACTGCTGGAGGCCCTAGGCAGAATCTTCTTTTTTTGTTCCAAATAAGAATGGCAACACTTAACACTTAACAAATTAAACAAACAAATTAAAGGATTTGTGAGGCCCTAGGCATTTGTCTATTCAGCCTATAGGGACCGTCGGTCCTGTTTACTGCCCAAACGGCTTCAAAGTGTCCCAATTTGAAATGTTAGCGAAAACCTCTTGAGTCTGAGGCTTGAGGCTAAACCCTAAGTTATGGAGAAGTCCCTGTATCTAATATACTGTACCACCAAAGCGTCCAAACCTGCTTCATGAATAGACTACTTTCTGGAGACAAAGTGGAGTAAAGACTTGACAAAATATTATCATTTGGTTCTAGGTTATTAGACATAGGTCACCAAACTATCAGCTCAGAGGGAACATTGGTCCTGAATACTCCCACTGTAGGGCCATCTGTTGCTACTGTCATAAATAGCAGTCTGTCCTCAGGTGTAGTCCCTGAAAATTTTAAGCATGCAGTAGTTCAACCTCTGATTAAAAAACCTGGTCTAGATCCTGCTGTTCTTGTCAATTTCAGGCCAATCTCCAAACTACCTTTTATTTCTAAAATCCTCGAAAAGACAGTCCACTGTCAACTAATGGCCTTTCTCGAAGAGCATAGCATTCTCGAGGTTTTCCAGTCTGGTTTTAAAACCCTGCACAGCACCGAATCAGCACTTTTAAGAGTTTTTAATGACATATTTTTAGCTACTGACTCTGGTGACTGTGTTGTTCTTGTGCTTTTAGATTTAACTGCTGCTTTTGACACAGTGGACCATGACATTTTAATATCACATTTGGAGCAGTGGGTGGGCATCAGGGGCGTAGCTCTGGAGTGGTTCAGGTCATACTTGGCAGATCGTACTTTCTGTGTCAGCCTTGGTGACTCTCTATCCTCCTCGGCTCCTCTCACCTGTGGGGTCCCACAGGGCTCAGTTCTGGGCCCCCTTCTCTCTCTATTTGCTTCCGCTTGGCTCAATACTTAGGAAGTATGGCATCTCGTTCCACTGTTATGCGGATGATTGTCAGATTTATGTGCCTCTTAAAAAGAATGACACAGACTCTTTTAAAATCTTACTTAAGTGTCTTGACGACATAAAGGCCTGGATGGCTCTGAACTTTTTAAACTTTAACGATAAAAAGACTGAAGTGATGGTTTTTGGTGGCACCACTGGGACCCCCCCTGTTGATCTGGGTTTCCTGGCACAGGTGGTCAAACCCACCGTCACTAACCTGGGGTTTAAAGTGGACTCTGATCTTAAGCTTGACAACCAGATCAGGTCAGTTGTTAAATCGAGCTTTTTCCAGTTGAGGCAGCTGGCCAAAATAAAGCCAATCCTTCCGAGGCAACTTTTTGAGACAGTAATCCACGCCTTTGTTACTACTCGGCTGGACTACTGTAACGCACTCTATGTGGGGGTTAGTGCATCCTCCATAGCCCGTCTTCAGAGGGTTCAAAATGCTGCTGCACGTCTTTTAACTGGCATACGTAAATATGAGCACATTTCCCCCATTCTAGCCTCACTCCACTGGCTGCCCATACATTCTAGAATCCATTTTAAAATTATTTTAATTGCTTTTAAATCCCTCAATGGCCTTGCCCCGCCCTACCTCTCTGAGCTTCTACACCCATATGCACCCACCCGCTCTCTCAGGTCAGCTGACCAGCTGCTCCTAAGCGTGCCAAAAACTAAGAGGAAGCTCAGAGGGGATCGTGCTTTCGCAGTTGCAGCTCCAAAACTTTGGAACGAGCTGCCTCTCCACATCAGACAGGCCTCTTCTCTGTCTGTTTTTAAATCCCTTCTTAAAACCCATCTTTTCTCCTTGGCCTTTAACACTATGTGAGACGTTGACTTTCATTTTATTTTATTTTATTTCATTTTCATTTATTTCTTTTTGATTTGATTTTATTGTTTCTCTTATTGTGTGGCTGCTATTTATACTTATGCTTCAATTTTTTATTGCAATTTCTTGTGAACCATTTATTTACTATGTCTTTATTTATCCTGTACAACACTTTGGTCCACTGTGGTTGTTTTTAAAGTGCTTAACAAATAAAGTTGGATTGGATTGGATTGGACTCCCTGATGTCATGTTTTCATTTTTTCTGTCTCCGCAACTGGTTAATTTATGACTGGCCATTTTCAAGAGTAACAAGAGTAATTGTAATTAGTTACTTCCACCTTTGCTTTGCAAATGAATTACAGTGACATGGGACATGCTGGTCCACCAGTCTAATTTGTTTCTCTCCTGGCTCCCCAAAGGTAGAAGGGCCTAGAAGAGTCACTCCCCATCTACCTGAGTATTCAAGAAATACTCCATTCCCCTGAATCATCCCCATCTCCTATATTGTCCTTCACTTACTCTAATATGCTTCTGTCTAATGTGTTACCTGTAAATATAAATGCCAATCAGGGTCCATAATTGTGACTGCCCTGTGTGTGAGAGTGTGTTCTTAAAATTCATTCAAGTAATACCATATAGATAACACTTTATGTAATTCAAAAATAATGAAGGATGTTATTCTTATTCTGAGAGTTAATTCAATTGAAAACAGACTCATGAAACTGAATAACATGAGACATTTAAGGACAACTATCTCTGCTGGTGGTAGAGAGCTGAAGGACACATGCGTCATTCATGTACTTTCGGAAATATCGGAATTTTGACCTAAGAGCCACATGAACAACACGAACGACCCAGCGAAGTAGTTTTATCATCAGAACGACGAGCTTACGAGGAGACATTGAAGGCAGCAAAACATCGTAAACTCAAAGAAGAAGAAGAAGACGATTTCTATTGGTTTACAGCCATTTCCGGTTGAGGAACGGGGATTCGGAAGGTGTAAGAGACAAAACGTCGTATAAAACAAAAACAATATTTCCTGCTTTTTGGTAAGGTTTAAAGCGTGTAACTATGTATGTGAATGAACTTTACAGATTTCAGAAAGTGTTTAGACAAGAGAATATCTCTATTTGTTGTCTGTACGCTGTGTTATTCTCATTGTTTTGATTACGCAAGTTGACTTGCTAACTGTTAGCTCGCTACGCTAGCTTGTAGGTTCTCCAAGATGGCCGATAATGAGAAAACCTCTCCTGGACTCAACAGTTACCTGTCAGTATGGGCTGCTAAACTGTAAATGGACTGTAATAGACGCTGCCCGGTTACTCGCGGTGTAACGTTTCTACTTACTAGCTAACGTTACTAACTAGTATATGCCAGTATGTATCGCTAGTAATGATCAAATTATGCGGAAGCATCATATAGGAACCACACATTTGCTTTTATCGTTTCTATTTTTGAACGTTCAATTTGAGAAGTTACCTTGGCCCAGGTGGCTGGCTCACGTTGGTTTTTGTCCAATTAATTCAGGGGAAAGTTTCTCCTTCCATATAGCTAGTTACTTAGTGCCACTCTAACGTTACGGTTATGTGCATCGCAAAAATGTGTCAATGTAACGTTGCTTAGCTTTTTGGCAAAGGTGCATTTGATAGATCATGGTTTAAAACCTTTTACGAATTGTAAGCAGCCCATCTTCACTTTGGCATGCTTATAAATATCCCAAGTAGCTCTTATGTCAAGTTTCCTGTTAAAGAATTGCTTTTCCCGTTCTTTCCACAGTCTTCTTCCACCCAATTACACCTTGGAGGGCAGGAACAAGCAGTGTGAACCAATTCTAAAAGTTGAAATTGTATTGAAATTATATTCCGAGTTTGGCTTGATGATCTATCCGTGCAAGAGATATCAGGGCTAAGGACCCTAACTACCTACTACAGAAAATGTCTGTTGCGCGACGTTTGTGTGTTAGTGGTAAGGCAGCATGAAACTGGAGCTTGACGTGACATTCTACCCTAACATTACATTCAGGAGGAAAGGGAGAATGACAGGTTGTTGAGGCTGGTGCTTTTTTCACACATCTCTTTCAATATCGCTCTTTCGCTCAATATCTATCTTCTCCAATGTCATTGCTTCACCCGCCACTACCCATTATTTCTCAGTTGAGCAGGGGAATCAACAGGGATTTGATTACATTTTGATTCACAGGGCTGCAGTTTGATTCTAAATGCAATGTCTTTTATCAAGTTTGTCTTCTCTGCATTTCCATAAAATCTTAAATCAGACCAGATGTTTTTCATTTAAAAGAGAATACTAACTCATTTAGAGTTACAGCCTGTTTACTACTGTCTGTCTAGTTTACATTTCCCCAATCATTTTGCGATACTTATAATTTGTATGTAATTATTATATATTTTTTTACTTTTACTTGTTTTTTGTCTTTTTTTTTAAAAAATACAAACTTTAGACTGTCTAACCTAGCTTGAAATGAACTACTGTCTCTACTACCAAAGATGCCCCAAATAAGAAAACGTGGATGTGACAATAAACAAAAGTGTTTTGAGGGCTTATTTCCTGTGGGTGATTGACAGGAGAGGAGAGACAGGAGAACATAAAATAATGCACACTGATATGAAAACACTCGACTCTGGCTCAATGAAATGACAAAATCAAACAAAGGCTTCTTGTTTGATGCGATGGATTATCTAAGTCGGGCAATTTATGTCTGTCGAAGTTGTACAAGAATCAGCAAATGGCTTTTTCTGAAGGTTGGAAAATTAGCCCTGATATCTCCAACTGTGCCCACTGTGTGCAGACACAAATGGGAATAATGGAAAGGAGAGGGGCAACCTACATCATTGGCACAAACTTGATATCACAAACACTAATATCATGCTTATAACACAGTAGTTCCCATTCCTGGTCCTCGGGGCCCAGAGCCATGCTGGGTTTCATTGTAGCTGTCTAATCAAGGACTGGTGAATGCACTTTACTACCTGGTAGGATACACAAAAACAGAGACTTGTGACTCAAATTATTCTCACTTGTTCCCAGATCAGCAAGTAGGGATGGCGTCGGTCAGCATGAGCAGTGAGGAGGAGCGTAGTCTCCGGGAGTGTGAGCAGTATGTCCAGAAACACAACATCCAGCAGCTGCTGAAGGACTGCATCGTCCAGCTGTGTACCTCACGGCCCGACCGGCCCATGGCCTTCCTCAGAGACTACTTTGACAGACTGGAGAAGGTGGGTACTGATGCGTGGGACAGAATTGGTGCCGAAAATGTGTCTGGTGTTAACAGGCTTAAAATGGGTCTTTGGTGGTGCCCCTGTTAATTTGTACTGGGATAAGTCATACCAGTTTTAAGGTGTCTGCTAGTTTCTTGTTAAATCTAAGACTTTGCAAGAGCTTTGACTAAAATACCATGAAAATGAATGAAAAAAAGACATAAATGGCATTTTTTTTGTCTTCATTGTAACCCTATTACTAAGCCTAATCTATCAGCTGGTGTCTGAAAAGGCTCCACCTGCCATGTTGTTTCTGTAGAAACAACATGTTTCTGTTTTTGTAGCCTGAGGCTACTCTTACAGCAGAGCCTCGCAGAATTTTTTTTGGTTGTGGGGCCACTTCCATCTCAATTTGTAACCCAGTTTTACCTTTCGGGCCAGTGATGGGCCTTTCCTATAGTGCTGGACCACTAGGCCACTTCTAAATTAATGTAGAGCAGAGGTTCAGTTTTTCAGAACCGATTAGGGCTGAAACGATTCCTCGAGAAACTCGAGTAACTCGATTACTAAATCGAGTTCATCATCATCGATGCAAATTCTTTGCATCAAAGCTTTGTTTAATCCATATAACTATATACAGCGCACTGTGTTTCGCATGGATGATTATTACTGTCGCACAACGCGTTTACGCTGTGGACACGTGAAGAAGACGTGATTTGATCGTGAGAAAATAGAAAATAGCGAGGGAGAGACCAGCCAGAGAAAACGACAGAAAGTGTCCAAAGTTTGGGATCATTTCAAGCTGAAACAAAACGAAAACTCTGTACAGTGTGTCTATTGTAAAATCGAACTAGCCTACCACAATAGCACGACGTCAAAGCTTCAGCATCTCAGCAGAAAGCATCCAGTCTACGCATCCAGTCCACGGAGCGGACCCGACACAAGGTAACGTTAACGTTAGCATTTAATGTAAATCAATATGATTGCTAGTTGAGATGAAGGCTAGTAAAGAATGTACATTAATTATGGCTATATGTAATGGCTAGTTAAGTACGTTGGTGGCTAGTTATGATGTCCCTAAGTTAGCTAAGTTTTGCTCAAGAAAATAACCACAGAAAATAAAATGCTGCAGTCAATTTGTGAAAGCCTGAGGTTAATTCATGTTATTATTATGATAGACTCACACACACACACACAGCTACTCCCCTCACAGTGATGCATAAAATACCACAGAAAGCAAAATATCAGGTGGTGTAAGTAGCAATTGGAGCCTAAAATGCACCAATTCAATACAGCGGGTATATTCAGTTTAGTTTGATTGCAGTGAGTAGGGTCAGCAGGTGTAGGGCAACCCTTCAACATAGTAAATAAATGTACATTAGCCAGTCTTATGAACTTACAGTATGATATTTAGACCTAGTAATAAATATCAGTAATAATTATTATTTCACCTCTTTTTCAGTAAATCACAGAGTCGTATGGACAGCTTCGTTCAGACAGCTGCACCATGTTCAATTGAGCGAGCAGCTGAGACAGACAGCATTTTAAACATGATTGTCACAGACATGCACCCACTGTCCATGGTGGAGGATGAAGGCTTTCAGAAGATGATTTCCACTTTCAATCCCAGGTACACGCTTCCTTCAAGAACCTACTTCATGAAAATTATGGAGAAAAAGTATGAAGAAATCAAAGGCAAGTTGAAGAACAGCCTTAAGGAGACTGACAGCATTGCACTCCCAACCGACATTTGGACAAGAGTTGCTACAGAGACGTATCTGGGGTTGACGTGTCACTTTCTTGGGGATTGGGAAATGGAGTCCCACAGCCTGACAACGACGCCCCTTGAAGAAAGACACACGGTTGCAAATATTGCAGAGTGGCCCCAAATTCGACATTCCACCAGAGAAAATCAAAGCTGTTGTCTACGACAACGGTGCAAATGTCGTAGCAGCAGTGAAGATTTTGGCAGAAAAGCATGGATGGGCATCAGTGTGATGTGCAGGTCACACCCTGAACTTGGTTGTGCAAAGCGCTCTGAAGAACCAAGCTATCTCCAAGTGTGTGGCTGCTGCAAGATGCCCTGTCGAACATTTTAAGAGGAGTGAGCTGGCATGCACCAAGCTAAAGGATAAGCAGCAGCACATGGGCACACCGCAACACATGCTGGTCCAAGACGTAAGTACTCGCTGGACCAGCACATCACATGCTATCCACACTACCTTGATCTCAAGCCTGAACAGTGGAACCTGATTGAGGTGCTGAGCCAGGCCCTTGAGCCATTTGAAGGAGCTACAGTGTTTGAGTAGGCAACAATATGTTACCCTCTCTGCACTTCCACAGCTAGTGCAAAGCCTTAAGAAGTCAGTACAGGGTTCAGCTTTTGAGACTGCACCAGTCAAGTCACACCAGGCTCATGTGGCAGAACAGATCACAGCAAGATGGCAAGGACTATCTGTGTTTCAACCTGAATCTCCAAACACAGTCCTAATTGCTGCTACTCTGGATCCCAGGTTTAGAAAACTTAAGTTCTTGCCTGCTGACGAAGCATTCAAGGTCCAAAGCACAGTACAAACCATGGCACTTGCTGCCAAAAAGGAAGTGAGGCAGCCCAACGGAAGTGAAAATGGAGCCTCCAGCACAGCACAAGACAACCCAGTAACTCATGCCAAGGGTGCAACATCATTCCTCGACAACATACTGGGATCATCAGACTCCAACACCAGTGATGAAGAGGATGAGGAGCAGCAGTTAAACCAAATTGTGCAGAAGGAGGCCTTCATGTATTTCGGAGAACATCCCCTGTCCAAGAAGGAGAATCCGCTGTCATGGTGGAAAACAAATGCAGCGCGCTATCCAACGCTGGCAAAGCTGGCAAAGTCTTTTCTGTGTATTCCGGCAACATCCACACCATCAGAGCGTCTGTTTTCTGCAGCAGGAAACATTGCTTCAAAGCGCAGGGCAAGCCTCAGTTCTGAGCATGTTGATATGCTCACTTTTCTTCATTGCAACCACATACTCCTTTAAAGGCTTGCGCGTGCACGCACACACACACACACACACACACACACACACACACACACACACACACACACACACACACACACACACACACACACCAGTATGTAGAGAGGTGTATTCTCATGAATAACTGTCATTACATGTTGGCTTTGTAAAAGCACTCAGAAGAAAAACGTGTGACGAAATTGTATGCGTGGACTCTTGTTCAAACCTTCCTGTCTACTCGTTTTTGCCTCCTACAAATAAAGTAATTAAAAGTAATTTGAAATTATTTTTCTTTTCTTTTTTTATTTATTTGTTTTTGCATTTCAGAAAGTTTTCTTTAAAACTCAGAATGTAATATGGCACTTAAATGCACTAAATGGGTTTAGTTTTGACAGATATTACTATTGTATGCAATTTAAGCAATAAGAATGAAAGGAAACCAATTAGTTGTTCATTTCAAGAGACCTGTCTTATATTCTCTTTTGTATATTTACTATTGCTCTTTAATAAAGCAAAAGTATTTCTTATCTGATTACTCGATTAATCGATGGAATATTCGGTAGATACGATTACTAAA
Organism: Hoplostethus mediterraneus; assembly: GCA_034670385.1. Lineage (NCBI taxonomy): Eukaryota > Metazoa > Chordata > Actinopteri > Trachichthyiformes > Trachichthyidae > Hoplostethus > Hoplostethus mediterraneus. The sequence continues at coordinate 2,283,970 of JAXDDW010000037.1, read as the reverse complement.
ATAATCGAAAGCTGCAGCCCTAGAACCGATACATCACAAGTACCACTCAGTTAACATTCATTCATGCCGCAGAGTATTGGTGTATAAAACAATTATAGCACAAATGCTTCATTTGGTCAAAATTTCTGAATAAAACATGAACATGTATTGCAGTTTTTGTTTTTTGAGTTATACAAAGTACCTTAGTGAACATATTTAAGCACAGCTCATTAAAGTATCTGTATCAGGACAGTTGTATTTCCTGAACCGGATCAGCTGGATCACCTCTATTGTAGAGGAAGCACTGCATAGTGTCATAAATCCTTCAATTATCTTATCTATCATCATTATTACCATTTTATGTCAACTGTAAACGTTTGAAGCTGTTCTTCTGAGCTGACAGGATGATAACACATCTGGTTTTGTGTGTCTGATGCCCACCAGGAGGAGGCCATGCAGATGGTTCTGCAGCAGAAGTCCAGCAGCTCCCGTTCAGACTCCCGCGAGGATGAGGTTTCCCCGCTCATGAACCCCGTGGTGAGGGGCCGGCGCCGGAGGGGAGCCATCAGTGCCGAGGTGTACACTGAGGAGGACGCCGCTTCCTATGTCAGAAAGGTCAGGGGTCGACCCCCCACGCAGTCTCGCTGCAGCACGTGCACCAGAATGCCCTGGTTTTCTTGTAATTGGTCAGTGTGAACCTAAACGAACCAAACACAAAAACCCAACAAAATAATCTCCTCCACTGATTCAGACCAAAGAAAACAAACTATAGGTTTGATCACACCCTAAATTTAGTGGTGCTTTTCCTCACAGCTCATATGAGGCCCAGCAGTGAAACCACCTGTACTGACAGTCACATCGTTCACATCACCAGTGTGATATCCACTGCAGTGTACCCACGGTATTTAGGTTTAGACCCATGAATCTAAACAAGTGTTTTTTCCACCCAAGGTTATCCCAAAAGACTACAAGTCCATGGCTGCCCTGTCCAAAGCCATAGAGAAGAATGTGCTGTTTGCCCACTTGGATGACAATGAGAGGAGGTAACAGCAGCCAGTCACAGCTCCACAGCTAATGTTGCTAATGATCCTCATCACACATTTTCATTCTAATCGCCTTGCCTTCTTCTTTTCCAGTGATATTTTTGACGCCATGTTCTCTGTCAACTACATCGCCGGGGAGACGGTCATCCAGCAAGGTGCGTTGTGTTCTTCATGGAAGTAGGACTTTTTGCACAATTTGTTACATCCAGTGCATGTGGAGATTAGTGCGTGCATGTGTTTTCCATATGCTCGTCCACCAAGATATCGCAACAGTTTAAGACGGGGCCATAAAATACCCCGGAGGGGTTCAGATATCCACTAGATGCCCTGTTTTTTTTGTTCCTGTTCCAGGTGATGAGGGAGACAACTTCTACGTAATTGACCAGGGAGAGATGGACGTAAGATCTTTTTGTTTTTGTAATTTGTTTTGGGCTGTGTCTTTATGTGTCTTATTCCTTCATTCATTAGCCAGTGCTGCTGTAGTGGGAGGAACCTTAAATGGAAAATCTAGTTTAGTCAAGCCATCTCGCACATTATATAGGAATGGCTGATAGAAAACATTCAGTTTGCACGTTGTTTATTTAGGTATCTAGCTTAGTCACTTAGTCAGCTACTTCCAACACATTTTCTGCAGGAAACGCTGATGAATCTATGTGGGTCAACATGCCAAAACTGTCTACCGTGCTGCTGGTGAAATGGTTGACATGAATAGAAACAGTTGAACCACATCATCTGTGGTTGACTATATACAACACACATTTATATAATGCAAGAGCCTGTTTTTCAAGTGTTATGTCAAATTTGTTTGTTGATCAGTTACAATTCAATGGAAATGCATCATGCGTAGCAGTTGCACATGTGGTGCTCAACTGTCATTGGCTATTGCCAGTCTTGATTGAGATTTGAGTGGTTGACCAGCTCACATTAGGGGAGGACGTCCAGATGTAGTCAAACATGTTTGAAATAACGTTGATGGTCCCAACTGGATCGGGAGGCAAGAGATTAAAGTCCTGAACCCTCACAAACTACAATATCATCTGTATGATCAACCAAAACTGCCACTAGCTTGCTCAGATCTTGGCTATAATCGTCCAAAACATCTTGTAGTGTGTCCCCAGCCTATGTCAGGGGAAACCTGGCCACTTACAGCAGATCCCCTCTCTCTCACGCTCTCTCCAGGTGTATGTTAATAACGAGTGGGTGACCAGCATTGGCGAAGGAGGCAGTTTTGGGGAGCTGGCCCTGATCTACGGGACCCCCCGTGCAGCCACAGTCCGAGCCAAGTCCAACGTCAAGCTGTGGGGCATCGACAGAGACAGCTACAGGAGAATACTCATGGTAAGCAATGCTTATGTCACTCTTTACCACGATGTAGTGACACTAGGGGCTGGGTATCAAAAACGTTACTGATCAGTACCTGACCTCCCGTCATCTGCAGTCTGACAGTTTGATAATAAATGAAAAAAGTCATTTGACTTTTTGAAAGACAAATGTAAAATCCTCTATATCAGAAGACCAGCGTTACAAATGTAAACTATCTATCTGCACTAGCTAAACTAGCCTGTCGGGCAGACAACACCACTCACCTGTGGTTTATTTCAAGACGAGTGTACTAGCGCGTTACAGTTGCTTGGGTGGGGTTGGGGATATCCATGATTGGAGTATAGTAGATGTTAGTAACGATGGCAACCTGTTGATACACAGGATTTACCTATTTACAAGTCAGGGTCTGAAGCCATCGTTACATTTTTGGTCTTATGTGTTCATCTCAAATTAGTAGTAATCTTAGTGTTTATTGAATGATTTTTTTCATGCACTCCCCCCCCCCACACACACACACACACACAAAATACAATCAATATTGCTTTTAAATTTTGACCTAAATAACAAAGTGAAGAATGAAAATGCTGTTGTGGGATTTGTGTTAGCGTTTGAGAGTTAACTACACTCTTCAATGGGACTCCTCCTTTGTCAATTGTACGATATATATTTACCAATGGTCATCTTCCTAACAAACTTGGCATCTTGTTTTTCAGGGAAGCACTTTGAGAAAGCGTAAGATGTATGAGGAATTCCTCAGCAAGGTGTCCATTTTAGGTGAGAAGTTTACTCTACATTTTATTATTGGCCCTCTATGGCACATGGTTGCCCACCCCTGATCTACAAAGTCATGTTTATCAGAGAGTGTTAATTATAACAGCTTCATGTCACAACTGCAATTCTAATTTGAATGTTGGATTATTCTTTTTTTAATCTTATTATCCCCATTGTACTTAAAATGTACTAAACCATAACCCCACAGGACACTAAAGGGTGTGGGTGTGTAACTGGGTGTGTAACTGGGTGTGTAACTGGGTGTGTAACTGGGTGTGTAACTGGGTGTCATCCTTGTACAGAGTCTCTGGATAAGTGGGAGCGTCTGACGGTGGCGGATTCCTTGGAGACGGTGCAGTTTGAGGACGGCCAGAAGATCGTGGTGCAGGGAGAACCCGGCGACGAGTTCTTCATCATCTTGGAGGTATGGCACAGTTAGGTCTCACTGTTCCTGCGTTTTTCCCCCGCGTTAACGTTAACGTGGAGTGGCCGTGAGATGGATGGAGGGCAACTCTCTATAGGCAGAGCTTTTCTGAAGCTGAGAAAATCGCCTTTTCTGCCAAAAATCAGAATAGTGTGCACACGTTTTTAATCTTCATTCAAGTTTGGTGATGGATGGATGGTGCAGATGTATGTTGCTCAAATTTGCTCATTTTCCACAGCTTGAACTAGCTGTTGATTTCTGGGACATGTAGTTTAACGTGTCTCTCCTGTGTCAGGGGTCAGCGGCAGTGCTTCAGAGACGGTCGGAGAACGAGGAATTTGTGGAGGTTGGCAGACTTGGACCCTCAGATTACTTTGGTGAGCCAACCGAACTTGACGCCCTGGGAGGCATTTTGCACTTTTAAATTTCTCCCGATGTTTCTGACATTTGCCTTTTTTTCGTAAACCGGTGTATGTGAAGAAGGTCTAACTAACTAATTAATATCATCATATCAGTATCATCAGAATTGTATTGTTGTCAGGGTGGAAAAGTCTCATTTAGACCAGTGGTTCTTAATCCAGTCCTCAAGGAACCCCTGTCCTGGAGGTTTTAGCTCCAGCCCTACTCAGGCACACCTGAACCAATTAAAGTTTGATGGAAAACCTGAAGCCTCTAATTCGTTCAGCTGTGCCTGAGTAAGGCTGGAGCTAAAACCTCCAGGACAGGGGTTCCTTGAGGACTGGATTAAGAACCACTGATTTAGACCGTCATGGGACACTAAAATGCTGCATTGATAATAGTATTAATAAACTAATCATATCATATATGTATGGTGTCCTCTGTGCCAGGTGAGATCTCCCTGCTGATGAACCGGCACCGCGCTGCCACCGTTGTCTCCCGCGGGCCCCTCAAATGCGTCAAGTTGGACCGGCCGCGGTTCGAGCGCGTCCTGGGCCCCTGCTCCGACATCCTGAAGAGAAACATCCAGCAGTACAACAGTTTCGTTTCCCTCTCTGTCTGAGCTCCTCTTGCCCTCGCACATCTACTCCCTCCCTCCCTCCCTCTCTTCTACCGCAGGGTCCATCGATGCAAATCTGCTTTATTTTCATATATCTCCTCTTTGAGACGTGTAACCACGCCCGTGCGTCCACCCAAGATCACTTAAATAAGTCTGTTACTTTTCTCCTCGTTTGTTGTTTTGAGAACAAGATGTTGAGATTTTCAAGCTTTTTTTTTTTTTCATTTATTTCTGGAGACAAAAGAGGATTTTTTTGTTGTTGTTGATCTCCAATGTTTCGCCAGGCCCACGAAGGGAAGGGTTGCGAGGAGACTGTTCACACAGTACGCCGCTACAACAGCCAGTGCTGTCATCCCAATACCAAATAGGTGTATGCACGCATACACAACTTGAACGTATAGCTGGAATTTCATGTCAACGTTAAAGGAAATGTACGCGTGGGTCTGACTGTGCGTTCACACTGCGAGCAACTTGGCTGGTGGGTTGTGGGCGGGGCAAGCTCTGATTTCTGATCTATGATCTGTGTAGCGGTCTGCAGCCACTAAGTTTTGAAAAGGGAAATTATGTTAGCGTTAATCAAAAATAAACAGAAAAAATCTACTTCAGAGCTTCCAATCGACCTCAATGTTAGATGCAACTGTTCACAAAGCATCGTGTTTGAGACTTTTATTCTTGTAGTCTTTCAAATGGAAATTGGGGTCCAGGCAGAAGTATTCATCAAACAAAATCACATCTGATTGAAATCTGATTGGCTGTTGACGGCCAATGCCGATCACGTTGCTCGCAGTATGAGAGGCACGCCAGGTCGTCCGGCGCATTTGTCCAGCTAGTATTCAGCAGCGCTCGTTGATGCGCTCTAGTGACCTTTAGCGTGGTTCATACAGGATGCTCAAAAGGTACCGGGGGTAGAGATGTTTTTATTTGATTTGAGGTTGTGAATCCGCAACACAGGTCTGGGATGCTGAAGTGAAATTTGTTTTGTGTTTCGTCATATCTGTGTGTTCTGCTTTGCAATTCATTGTGTTTTTGTTGAGTGTTCTTTTTTGTTTTTCTCTCTCTCTCTTGGGGTACCTAGTAGAGACACCGTTCTTAAAGGGTAACCTGGACATTTAGGTACTTTCTTAACTCTTAACACAGCTTAAAAGAAGTAGTAACCTTATGGCTAGCGGTGTTGCTTGGTTTAAACTGAGGGATTCCTGCAAGCCGCTTTTTACAGGACAAATGGAAACTGCATTTCACACACTAGACACAAGCACACCTCCAATAAAAATTCAAAATGTCCAAGTATCCCTTTAATGGCGGTGACATAATGTGCTCTTTTATTGTTCTAGTTGCACATATACAGCTCCGCTATGAATCTATATATTAGGAGTAAATGACTAACCATATTTTTTGCACAGTTTGTGATATATAAATCTATATAATTGAAGAGAAAAAAGTTTCTATGATAGTTTATTGTTCAGTGTGACGTTTGGTCCCGCCATTTCAAGGGAGCACAAATCAAGACTTAATTAAAAAAAAAAAAAAAAAGCTACCTCTTGGAAGATCAGACTGCCAGATAGTAGCGCATCTATTTGTTGTCCATCAGAAAGCTTCATCCGGGGTGCAGTGGTTTCTGTCATTTATCTTCCACCCGGAAATGCGTAGAAGACGCTCGTCTGTCGCAACCAAGCCAGTGCCAAATATGAGGCGGAGGTATCGTGTTTAGAATTGTATTTGTAAAGTATTCATTCGAGTTTGATTCTTGAAGGGTGAAAAAGCCTCTTAAACAGCATTTCAACCATTGGACACTAAAACTCTTTGTTGATAATCAAAACGTTACATTAGAATCGGTCTTCCCATAAAGGACCAGCATAGTATTGATCGATGCTACAATAAATACGGAATCAATCGAAGTGCATCAGAACCCTCGTGGGCTTGTATTTGGTCAAAGTGTTGCTAACTGTTCTCCCTCCCTGCATCAGATTCATAGCAATGACGCCTCAGTTTTCTTTGTCTTTTCTTCCTTCAGGTCAAAATGGGTCTCTGAAAGCTTATTTAGTTACTTACTTCTCGTCAGCTCTGAACCTTTCCACTCCCACCATGGTTTCAGGAGAAGTGACTATCAGTGTTTTTGTCCATTTGGCTGTTTGCCAGGCTTTACCATCAGCCTGGTTATCAATTGTGGCCTTTTTATGCCTATTCTTAACGATGTGATTTCTCTTATGCATTCAAGTCGGGCTCAGAAAGCAGAGACACTTCAGTGGTTATTCTCCTGATAAAAATGTTATGGCATAGTTAAGTCCATGTTCTGCTTTATTGTCTTTTTTTTTTTTTTTTTTTTTTTTGCATACTTCTCAGTGTATTTATTGTAGTCACCATGAATGAAGGCTGTAGTTTTGGGGTGTATGACGTTCAGGGTGTTCTGATTGTGTGTACTTCTTTAATTTTAGGGTTGTTTTCACTCCGCCGCAGAACTCGAGAACAAATATATTCCGCTGTTACATCACTGACATCTGCCGTTGTCGGGTATTTCTTACTAATGCGATCTGATGTCACTGAAGTGCTCGTAGTCTCGTCTCATGCTTGCTTAGGTTCTTAGATACGCAGACTCCCATCAATCGGCCCCAAAATTCACTCACCGTTGTGTAGTCGCCGCACACAGGCAACAGGAAACCATAGAGCCGAGTTTGTTTTTTTAAATGACAGTATCTTTTATTCAGTAGTGTTACACCCATCTGTCCTTTTTATATAGTGCTTTACCTCTCGCTGGATGTTCAATTCGTTACGATGAGCTTTCTCTAACTTACTCAACAGTGTTCTGACTTGCAAGGTGGCAAAGAGCTCGGAAAATCAACCAACCAGCATATATACACACGGAGCAACCAGACTCCACTCAGAAACCTTGATTTATTGTTTGCCGTAGCTATAGGGAGGAAGGCTCCTGCTTTACTGTGTTCCCATTCTTTAAAGCTGTCTGTGTTTGTGAAAATTGAAAAACCCCAGAGGACCATTATTTTTTTTTTATATTGTTTTTATCCCTTTTTATTCTGAATGTACAAGGTTTGGTTTGACTGATTGTGCTCAAATGTTCTGATCCTTTTTGGTATTCACTGTAGGACGTCCTTATAGCAGGTCAAGCAATAAAAGAGAATTCTTACCAAATGGGTGTTGTGTGTGTGAAACTGACTGAATATACACTGATCAGCCATAACATTAAAACCACCTGCCTAATATTGTGTAGGTCCCCGTGCCGCCAAAACAGCTCTGAACCGTTGAGGCATGGACTCCACAAGACCTCTGAAGGTGTCCTGTGGTATCTGGCACCAAGACGTTAGCAGCAGATCCTTTAAATCCTGTACGTTGCGAGGTGGGGCCTCCATGGATCAGGATGGTTTTTCCAGCACATCCCACAGATGCTCGATTGGATTGAGATCTGGGGATTTGGAGGCCAAGGCAACACCTTGAACTCTTTGTCATGTTCCTCAAACCATTCCTGAACAATTTTTGTGTGGCAGGGCGCATTATCCTGCTGAAAGAGGCCACTGCCATCAGGGAATACCGTTTCCATGAAGGGGTGTACTTGGTCTGCAACAATGTTTAGGTAGGTGGTATATGTCAAAGTAACATTCACATGAATGCCAGGACCCAAGGTTTCCCAGCAGAACATGCACATGCACCTGGCCGTCCACATGATGTAAAAGAAAACGTGATTCATCAGACCAGGCCACCTTCTTCCATTGCTCCATGGTCCAGTTCTGACGCTCACATGCCCATTGTGGGTGCTTTCGGTGGTGGACAGGGGTCAGCATGGGCACTCTGACCGGTCTGCGGCTACGGAGCCCCATACGCAGCAAGCTACGATGGACTGTGTGTTCTGACACCTTTATATCATAGCCAGCATTAACTTTTTCAGCAATTTGTGCTACAGTAGCTCTTCTGTGGGATCGGACCAGACGGGCTAGCCTTCGCTCCCCACGTGCATCAATGAGCCATGAAGAAGTAAAGAATTTTGGTTTTGGTTTTATTTCCCCAAGCACATACATTACGTTCCCAGAACTACCATATTAAAGAGTTTGGAAGTGCTAGCTATTTCTAGTGCACAGAGCCGGTCTGGTAGATCAGTATTTCGTAGGTAAAGTAAGCCAACCATGATGGTTTGATTCATTAAATGAGCTCATTAGATCTAATTGCTTGGGCACTTCTCATTTGGGTGAAACTAATGAGAAAATGACTTTCCCTTTAAACATGTTCGCTCTTTGCCGGAAAACTTCGTCTAGAACCAGCGACACTTTAAAAATTCCCTTTTAAATGTGTTCGGTCTTTTCCGGAAAACTCCGTCTGGACCCGGCGACAATTTAAAATTTGCCCTTTAAGCGTGTTCGCTCTTTTCCGGACCACTTCGTCTGAAGTCGGTCGATCGGCTCCGCTCGCGCTACAGCAGCACCAGCCCACCACTTCTTTACTACCGATAGGAAAGGTGGCATATTAAAGTCTACCTTTGGATTGCACCGCTCTCCGGAAATGCAGGCTATCAAATGCGTTGTCGTGGGCGATGGGTGAGACATTCACTTGTTTGTACCAGTGAAAATGTATCTTTTATTTATTTTTATTTTTTCCCCCCCCCGTGTGTGAATTCGCATCTGAGAGGGCAATTGTTGCAGGAGGGGCTGGATGTGGTTCGGCGTTCACTACACTAGGATCCTTTATAGCCCTTGTGTGTGTGTGTGAGCGTGGTACGACTGGAAAGCCCTGTCACACCTTATTATATATGTTATAATAATCTGGAATTGTATGAACAAGGCACGGTTTTTTTAGGCAGCATTATTGCCAGATTTTTTTGTTGTTAATAATTGTGGGTGGCTGAACTAAGAATTGTTTTTAATCCATATTTTGTTTTCACTTTTAACATAAGCTATAGTGGCCGTTTGGATTGTGTGTGCTTTAGAAAGAAAAAAAAACATGTCTAAATGGTGAAGCTGCTGCTGGGCTTGTCTTGTTCTCTAATGATGTAATGTTGTCACACCTACACAGCGGTCTGTGAGGCTTTCACTGCTTCCCCCGCATGCTATCCATAGCTAAATAACCTATCATGTAATGGGTATCCTTCATGGCTTATTGGGGGGTGTAATATAATTTGCCACCAAAACCTCCAAACCAGCTGATATAAATAGACTTAATGTCTGGAGAAAAAGTGAAGAAGTGACTGAGAAGATAATATTATTTAGTCATTTTAGAGGGAGCATGTATCACTGAGGTTAAGGTATGGAGTGGTATTACACCTACACACATTTCATGCCTGTGTGCATGTTGGAGTAGGCAGAGGCTTGGTCTAACACCTCATGCAGGGATGTAGTGGAGGGTTAACTCACCTATGCACCTTTTTTTATTTGTGGAATTGAGTTTACCACCTGACATATTTTTTTTTTACGACCTAAATTCATAGTATGCATCATTGTGAGTAGTGTCAAACCGATTTAAGTCAAAACCAAAGTCAAATCATCCACGTGTCCCCGGTAGATCGCTGGATCTGGCGCTCCATGCTAACACTTTAGCAAACACTATGTTGAGGATCTTGCTTTTTTGACATTCCCATTGTTTCTCATTGTCATTCGTGGCATCACTTAGCCTCCTCTCTGCCTTGCCCTGCCATAGTTCATTGGTCCACAAACACTGTGGCCAAGAAATGTGTTGTTGACTGTCTATCAATCCATCTGTTTGCATATCCGTTTTTTTTCTGATGCATGCATTTTTGCCTTATCCCTAACTTCCTTTGCTAGTACATACTGTATGTTAGCCAGTCATTATCATCCCTCCGCACCCTTCCTCTCCTCTCTCACAGCGCTCTGTCTTTCACCCATACGTCAGCATTGGTCAGGACTTATTCCCTCTTTCTTTTTCTGTCTTTCTATTTGTGCCTGTGTGTGTGTTTTGGTCACATTTATATATTGGTTTGCCGATATTGTCCTTTTATTCAAAAAACGTTATGTCGAATATGATGCAGTTTGTTTGATTGCATATTTAACTTCATATGTGAGTGTTGGAATTTGTTGCATATGTTTATATAACCCCAAATTCCTATTACAACAGGCTCAATTTCCCCACAGGGATCATTAATGTTTCATCTAGTAGAAATTTGCTTTGTCTTCTCCAGTGCGGTGGGTAAGACATGTCTGCTCATCAGCTATACCACCAATGCCTTCCCCGGAGAGTACATCCCCACCGTGTGAGTACGGCTGCACAAGAATAGTGAAAACAAGTGCATGGCGGGCTTTACTTGTCTGTTGTGTCTGTCCAGTATGTTTGAGGTTGTCACTGTGTTTCTGTCCTTGCTCAGCTTCGACAACTATTCAGCCAATGTAATGGTGGACGGTAAACCGGTCAACCTGGGCCTCTGGGATACAGCGGGTCAGGAGGACTACGATAGGCTCCGCCCACTGTCCTACCCTCAGACGGTAACACACACACACACACACACACACGCACACAAAAGGAAAATTCTCTCTATCTCTATGCTTCTTTCAACCTCACCCGCTACTTGCGTTGTTAATGACAAATCAGTTTTCCTCCTTGTTTTTTATTACCATCTCAGTGTAAACATGGCTGAGTTTTGCTGAAAGGGCAAGTAAACCTTTCCTGTTAAAAGTCTCATTCTGTCTGGTTTTGTAAAGTACTCTTCCTGGAGTTACTAATGACCTCCAGAAGAATATAGTGCTCAGTGTTTGCTGATCTACTACCACAGCACACATTTTGCCTCATTGCACATTCATTTGTAGTTGCTCTAAGGCTGGAACTCAAACTGGAGTGGAGGGAATATGGAAATTGTCAGACGTGTGTGTGATTTACTACCACTGGAAGCCCCGCTATCATCTGGTCATTGCAAACACTGTAAATGTGCACCAGGCAACTTTGCACGTTGGTGGCTGAGGTTGAGGCAGCAGCAGTAGTAGTAGTAACAGTAGTAGTAGTAACATCTCTGAATAAGGACGGTACTTCCATCTTGGTTTATAGTGGAAAGAAAAAGATCTCGGCTGGCTGAGCGGGCTTAGTTCTTTGTTTAATAGTTATGTTTCAATGAAAACTATTGTTTTTAAAGGTGTTTTGTGCAACTGAGCTTCCACGCCAGCTGTACACGAGTCCTGCCTGGCAGTTCCCACCAGGCTGTGTGCTTTATGACTCTTGTTTCCAGGCCACAGACGGCGGCTCTACCTGCTCTGAATGTCAATGAGCCTCGCTTCACAGGAAAGCCACTTGGTTTCTGGTGAATGGACTCTCCAGTACACACTTAGTTTGCTACGTGAAGGTGTTTTTTTTTTTTTTGTAAAATTGCGCTTCACCGTCTGCTTCACCTCTCCACCTCTCTGACTGAGAACCCTTACCATTGGTTGTCTTGGCGTTACTCTTTCGGTCAAGTTTTAATGTTTGATTCTCTGTCTTCTCTGTCCAGGATGTGTTCCTGATATGCTTCTCTCTGGTGAGCCCCGCCTCCTTTGAAAACGTCCGAGCCAAGGTCCGAGTCTCAGCTCTGTCTCAACGCATTATCAATATAAAAATACCAAGAGGAAATGTACTCAGTTCATTGCTGTGTCACACAATAAATGACAACTGACAGCCTCCCCCCTTTAAAAAAAAAAAAGACCTCAAATATTTGTAGAAGCTCAATTGAATTTACAGAAAAAATATTACAATTCAGTTTTTTAATTTAAGCTCCGCTGGGGTTGTGTTTGCAACCACATGCTTATCCTTCTGACTTCAAAAGTGGGTTTTTATCAAGCGGAAGTTGTCATTTTGTGCCATTTTGTATGCTATGGATTAGCAGCTCCGCCACTTGGTGTGTAGTCTATGGAAAATATGAATGGGCTTTTCGAAAAATGCCCAAAATAGGCGCTATGTTGAACGGAAGCCCACGAGATTTAGTACGTTTTGTTCCAAGGGTCAAAAGACATCCACCATCACTGTTGTGACTTTTGAGCTCTTTGGCTAAACGGAATGCTAAACGTCGGAGAAAACGGACTGCAATAGCCTGATGCATTGCTTGCTTTACCTCTCGTCTACACACGTTTTTCATTGCTAGAGCTCGATCTCCTGACTGTGTTGTACATTCAAATCATTACTTTCATAGTGTTGCATTGAATAGTTATTATAGTTGTTACTGTGAGCTAATCAAACCGATAGCTAGCTAACGACTGTTTTAGTGCCCTTTCCCAAATGATTAGCATTTCGCTAGCAACAATCGATAGGCTATAAAAAGTAACTGAACTACAGTAATTCACAAAGGTGATGTTAGTTGATTTGTTTTCTTTCATGGCACAAAACGTAGTACAGCTATTAATATTCCATTCATATTTTCCATAGGAATTTTGAACGACACACCAAATGGGGGGAAATTCGAACTTTACAGCCTACAAAATCACGTCACACTTCGCCTCTCTATTCTTGCTTGCCTTTGACCTTTGACCTTTGACCTTTGTACCGGCCTCTGCAGTGGTACCCGGAGGTACGCCACCACTGCCCAAACACACCCATCATCTTGGTGGGCACCAAGCTGGACCTGCGGGATGACAAAGACACCATCGAACGGCTGAGAGACAAGAAACTGTCCCCCATCACCTACCCCCAGGGCCTGGCCATGGCCAGGGAGATAGGTAGGTACAGGGTGTGTGTGTTTGTCCAAATCTGATTGGTCTTCATGGGCCTGGTTACACAAATGTTTGAGGTGTATGTGTGAGGGGGTGGTGCAACCATGAATATAATGTCCAGAATGTGAGAACACTATAATTGTTTACATACAAATATATCATATATGTACCATGAATTGAATGCATGTGAATGGTGCATGTACTGTAATATGAATACATCGTTGTATTATGTAGAATACTATACTGAAATATTACAATGGCCTAACTTAGATGGCATCTGGCCCCAGCTTGTATCGCTTATGTGGGGTTTCATCAAGGCTTCTACCAGAGTTCTAGGCACAGAAATGCAAAAACAAGTAGTACAAATTTGAGAGATTAACCAGGGGGAAATAATCTACAACAACAACAATACTAATAAAATGCCTGGTCTACATTTTATGACTGCAGGATGAGGATCTGCATTACTGCAGTTCTTTCTATCCAAATAGGAATGCATAGGCACACATATTTGTTATGCTGGGTAACCTACATAATGCACGCCATTGAATGTGAACTGTGCGCAGAATCTCTGGAGACACAATGGTCCCTGTAGTGTGCGGACTATCCTCTCCAACTTGTCGTCAGTTTGCTAGAATGGTGTTTTTGTCATTATATTGTGGCCTCCGTGTCAATTGTGTACGGCCACCAAACTGTGAAGTGAAAGGAGTCCGATTGATTAGAGTTCCAAAAAGGAGTAATTAACATTAAACAATTCCTGCAGCGTAATCCAAGTGTTCCGTAGCCAAACAATTACATTGTGAGCAAAACATACAATATGTACTCCACTATTGCCTCCTATTTACCTCACTGACACTTGTTATCGAAAGTTCAAATGGTGACATTGTGGGAAGGATTGTTTCGATTTCCACTGGGAAGGAAATTAAGTAGCTAACTCACTGTTTGAGGGGGTTGATAATTGGCAAATCTTAATGTTGGAGGTGAACTGGTCCTTTAAGTGCAGGCATTGGTGAGAATGTTATTAGATTCAATTTAATTCCTAACTGGTTCAGGAATTTTATTTTCCTTTCTCAAGCATTGTTTCTTTTAAAATGACCATTTCTAATCCATACTGACCAATCAGTTTGCCCCGTGTTCTTATGCCTGTATCTCATTGGCTGTGACTCCGGCAGGTTCGGTGAAGTACCTGGAGTGCTCCGCTCTGACCCAGCGAGGACTGAAGACCGTTTTCGACGAGGCCATCCGAGCCGTCCTTTGCCCCCCGCCGGTCAAAAAGAGGGGCAAAAAGTGCACGGTCTTCTGAGGAGGAGGAGGAGCTCGATCAGATGAAGAGAAACCAACCAGGATGTGGTTACTTTGCTTCCTCGCAGATTAGGGATGGGGGTACCGCCAAAACGGGAACTGCTTCGAAACGCAAACGGCAATCATACTGTCTGTACAGAAAGGGTTAATCGCATCGGGCCAAAAAGTGACGCTCAACATCTCGGATGGTGTGTTGAGGAAGGCACAATTTAAGCATTATGGGATGTATGCCTTAAATCAATTGGGACACACTTAAACAGTCTGTCTTAGATGTCAGGACACAGACGAGAGGGGAATTGTATTCTTTTCTAGGTGGATATGCAACAAAAATGTTTTGCACTATCACGTTCAACGCAGTCTCTGTAATGTAAGAACACACAAACCAAGGAGACGGACTAAATGTATATTTTACTTTTACAGGAGTTGGCGGGTTTGTAGACATGGCTTGTTATTTTGATGTTTCTTTCTTGAATTACCTGCAGAGTTTGAGTATGTGGTGATGTGAATACGCTTTGTGAATAGCTCCCTCTTAGTTTCAGTGCCGTAGAATGAAACGCACCCTGGACTGAACCTATTACAACTAACGTCGTTGTTTTAATCATAATCAGTTATGGGTTGTAACTGATCAGTTAAGTCATACACTGGACGTAATTGCATTTTGCCCTGGGAATACATACAGCAGCCGTGCACCTGTGTATTATAACACTGCACTTATGCATGGGATCCATCAAATGAATATGGTGCTATGGAACCAGGCTTTATTAGGATGAAGTGTGTGGGAACGAGGGCGAAATGGTTTCTACAGCTACCTTGGCAGTAACACTAAAGTCCTCTCAATTTTAGGGCAAATGAACAAAACATTTTACCTAAAGGATTTTGGGAGATTGTCCTGTTGGTTAATCTAGCTAAGTGATGAGAACATAGACACCAAAATCATCCGCGTGTCCCCAATAGAATGTTGGCTCTGGTGCTCCATGCTAACACTATAGCATAAGCTATGTTGAGTGATGATAGGCTCCATGCTAACACTTTAGTATACACTATTTGAGTGATAGTAGGCTCCAAACTAACACTTTAACATACTCTATGTTGAGTGTTAGTAGGCTCCATGCTAACACTTTTAGCATACACTATTTGAGTGATAGTAGGCTCCAAGCTAATACTTTAGCATATACTATGTTGAGTTGAAATTTCACCAATCTCCTACACAAAATTGTCAGATGTAGCCGCAAATCATTTCAGATTACTACATCTAGGTCTCATTTTCTCACTTTTGCGATAATGCTAGTGACCAACTATCACTCAACATAGTGTATGCTAATGTGTTAGCATGGAGCACTGGAGCCAATGATCTACCTGGGATACATTGATGATTTTGGCAGGCTATGTTCTCATCACCTGAATGGCTAAACTGACCAACAGGACAGTCTACCAAAAACTTGGTGTATTCCTTTAAATGCATTCAACACCTCACTCACCAAACACACACATATCGCCCCACCCTCACCAAACATGCCGGTCAGATCTGTATTATTGATAAAGACTGACTGCCATTGTCAGAGGATTCCTGTAGGTGCCATGCAACAATAGGAACACTTCTGTTCAGGGACCAGGAAGCACAGTCACTTCTAGGATACCAGTTTGTACATAACAGACCTTAGAGATGTAACTCGTTAATTGTGTAGAATCTGCTTACCACTATTTGTGATGCCTGCTGAGGGGGGAAAAAGGTTGACAAGGTGCCATTTGTGAAGTGTATTTTGTGGAACTACCATGCCAAATGTGAAACACTCACAGGACCCAGACAAAAACCCTTTAAAGGTTCCTTAAATGGCATGCATGTGCAGTCAGAGAGAGAGAGAGAGAGAGAGAGAGAGAGAGAGAGAGAGAGAGAGAGAGAGAGAGAGAGAGAGAGAGAGAGAGAGAGAGAGAGAGAGAGAGAGAGAGAGAGAGAGAGAGAGAGAGAGAGAGAGAGAGAGAGAGAGAGAGAGAGAGAGAGAGAGAGAGAGAGAGGTTGAGACTGACTGACTCACTGTATGTATTTGAATCATATACTCAAAAGCCTCATCCACTTAAAAAAAAAGAAGCTGTTAACCAATATCACCAAACATGCATTTAACACCTTAAGGGTATGATTTGTACCTGTTGTAATGTTGCCAAAAACTCACTAAGCGTGCATAAAACTACATTAAAGATGCGTGTGAATGTATAAAAACAATACATTCACCCTTTGTGTGTGTGTACCTTTCTGAACTCCGGGACAAATATTCATAACTTTCACCATGGCTTGATGCATATTTATGAGTTTGCATAGTTTTAGCATGATGACATGAAGAGACATGACATGCTACCTTCAAGTGCACCTCGTAACCTCCTACTTCTGACTTTAAAGGTTGTCAGCGCAACTTGTCAGTACATTGAAGTGGTTTTAGTTGGAAATAACAAAATATACCTTGCAACAAAGTAGATCTTTGTTGGCTGTTCTTTATAAAATAAATATTATAGAAATTAAACAGTACAAAGATACTTGTATAGGAGAAAATGATCATCAGGCATGCAACTAATGTTTTACTACATTTACAAGTCAAAGGTTGTTGTAAATTGTCGATCTACACAACTTGTAAGTAGGCACATTAGAGTGGAAATCGAAACATACAACAACACTAATCATTTAGAATTCCAAACAATAAGATATGATAGTAGAATATAGTATTTAGTTTTATCATCAACTGTTGATCCTGCTTCCTTGCTTTTCGCCATTTTTCCCTCAATCTCAGGCAACTCATGTAAACTCAAGACAGGAAAAAATTCAGACTGTAATTACCGTTGTAATTACCACTTTTTTGGGTCGTCCCTAAGCACTCGAAGGCAGCAGCAACCCCACGCTGCCACGTAGGCCCGCCCCCTCATGGATATTAATGAGTTTACCCGTAGGTCAGATTCTGCACAATATCGCGTAGAGCTATCACGTTAATACAGCTAGCTCAAGTACACACCTCACACGTCTATGTCTTATTTCCCCACCTAGTGACCCGAACTCGGAAAAGTAGAAGATGCCTTTGCCTGTGCAGGTCTTCAACTTTCAGGTATATTTACCATTATTGTTTTTGTCATTTCCAAGAAGCAGAGATTGTTTGAAAATGCCTTTTCTTCAATGTCAGTAACGTTAGCTAGGTGAGTGAAGCTACTGGTACTCCCAATTTGTTGTCATGTTATAGCAGATAGCCAGAGTTAACTACAGCTAGCCACGTCCAATTGTATGGAGACAATCACGCCAAACTGAATAAAAATCTGTCAATTTAATGTTTACTTGCTTATCTAGATATATACATACTAGGTAGAACATAACTTAAGACCTTTTACGAATTATTATGGTCTTCTGTTACATTCGGCATATAGATTATCCCCTAACCAGCATTTTATTTAAATAAAATAAACATTTAGAATGGGTTCGCATTGCTTTCTACAACCCTCCACGCTCAGGCTAACTGTTAAACGTCGGTGCAGGAAGACTGGAAGACAGGAAGATTGTACTGAAATGAAGGGTGCTTTGTGCGTTAGATGTATGCCGAATTGACGAGTGGCTCCCAGAGATTCGCAAAAGGCCTTACATGTCATGTTCTACGACGTATGTTGTTTGTGTTTTGACGATAAGCAAGTACATATTAAACTGCCATACTTTTGAATGGAGTTTGGGGTGACGTTCTCCATAGAACTGACGGCTAACGTTAAGTTGTTAAGCTAACGGTTAAGGCCCCCATTGGCTAGCAATGTTTGCCAAAGCCAATAGTGCGTTACGTTAGCAAGAAAGTAAAACGAGCAGTTGGCGTATAAAATGCCTGCTTTAGCCTTCAACTAACGATAGCTAGCCTTGCTAACGTAGCTTCGTGTTATTAAGTCTTTAGGGGTAACTTAACACCTAGCGTGTGTGCATACGTAGTTTGCAAGCTAGCTACCTTTTCTAGATGTGTTGAGTTAAACAAAATCGAGTGCAGTGTGAGCTGAGAGTTTGTTTGCTGACTATAGAGAGTTTGTTTGCTTACTATAGCTGTAGTAAGTAGCCTGTATTCCCCGTGCCACCCTCACTTCCTCCAGTGTGTAGGCCTCCAAATAAGCTAAGATAGCTAGTTGGCTCTTAACTAGCACTTGTTTGGCGGAATGGGACGCCAAACTCCATAGGGCAATTTAATGTAGCCTTGTATATCAGCAAACATGCATACCACGAAGAACATGACTTAGGACCTGTTACGAATAGTTGGTGCCCCTGGTAAATTCGGCATACATATGGTCAAGCAAGCTGCAATTGATTTCAATAAAATGTCATATTTCGGTTCCTCCGTTATTCTCACACCTTCCATGAATGTGGAGAGTGGTAGTGAGCAGTGTAAATTCTAAAAGCTGACAATGTATTGAAAGTAATTTTTCCTGGTGGATCACGTGTATGCTGAATTTATCAGAAGACACTAACTATTTGTAAAAGGTTAAGTCTTGTAGGAGGTATAGTATATCTACCAATAAGCAAGGAAACTAATTCAATTGCACCTTTAATTAAAGGTAAAATTAAAGGTGCAATTAGTAAGATTTTTCCAGCCCCATAGCACAAAATGAGTACATATATATCTATGGGGGGGGGGGGGGGGTGATTAGGGTGGGTGATGTATACCAATGACTCAACAGGACAGGCCAGGGGCCTAGAGCCCTGACACACCAAGCCAGCCGTCATTGAGCGTCTGTGGCCGATCATCGGCCCGTAGTGTTTGTGGTGTATCCCACGCCGTTGGCCCTAGTCGGCCCATGTTGGTGGCTGTTCGGCCAATTGCAGTCGAGGCCGTTGGTGAGAGAGAGCTCTCTAATTGGCTGTTCAGCTTAAGCAAATCAATGCACTAGAAGAGAAACGTAAGTGAGCAAAGCAAGTAAACAATGCTCAAGAGGGCACACACAGAAGGCAACTGACAATGCCAGTTGCAACTTTTTATCAGACATATTCTGCGGTGTGCAACTTTTACAGGCGACGTGAGGCAATGCAAAACGATCTGACAGTCGACCTTGGTCGCCACTAGTTCTTTGCTGATCGGTGTGGTGTGTCCGGGCCTTTACAAAGCAAGATTAGTGGGTTAGCGAGCCAACTTTGGGCCCTCACAATTAATAGCTTCAGAATTCAAAGAGGACATTGAAGGTATCTTCTTTTAGTTTAGAGCAGTGTCTTTTTCAATGGTTGTCTATGGGGAAATTGACTTTTGGGCAGCATGAGTATTTTAGGCTGCAATACCACCATAAACTATGTCAAACTGGCCTCAAGGCTTAAGCAAAGTCTACACTACACTGTTTTTGAGGATAACCGAGGCAAGATGAGGTTAATTATTTATTTATGATCGAAATTCATCTGTTGCATTGGTTAAAAAGCCTAGTCTGTGGGGTTTAAATAGCGCGTTTACGTGCATAGTTGAAAAAAACCCCAACATAGACTAAAACGACGCTTCAGGTCACAGTGATGCGCGTGAGATGCAGCTGGAGCGTGAACCGGTACGGAGCCGGTGTGGACCGCAGCATTGGTTAAATATGAAAGCGTTTCTGCAGCGAGAGACACAGTGAGTTGCGTCCTGTGTATCAAATCAGAAGTGGATAACCCTAACTGGGCGATCATCCGTTTTTAAATAAATGGCCAACATCAGTGTGACCCTAAAATCGGTTGACTGGTGTGCCTCCCTTCAGGACAGTTCATGGTCAGGACTGGAGGTTACAGAACAGGCTGAAGCTCAGGACAGAGGCAGGGCCAGGCAGAGTTCAGCCAGCAGCAGTAGTAGTTCGGCCAGCAGCTTGACCGCTGGTTGCAGCTGGTCCTCAGCTACTCAGCTGCCAGGCTCTCCCCCCCCCCGGTCGGACCAGAGTGCCGCCTCTCCACCAGCACTCTGCTTGCAGAGGTAAACCAGCCAGCATAACTACAAAGGACAGAGCAGAAAGTTCAACCTGGCGATGGTGTTGTAGCTAAGTGGAGGATTAGAATGAAAATGTAATTATTAAATGATCATTTTTCTTTATTTTCTTTTAGTGTGGCATACCAAAATAAAATAGTGAAAATCAAAATAGAAAAAGCGAAATTTAAAATGAAAAGAGAAACAGAAAAGATTCAATGGCAATTTGTAAAATTGAAATAAAAAAAGAGAAAAAGAAAACTGAAAATAAAAAGTGAAATCCAAAAAGTTAGTTTTCTTTTTCACATTGCTGCCTCTAATTAGGCGGCTGAGCCTGTGGGCCAGGCAGCCTATTGTTTTTGCATGTGTTCCTTCTGTCTGTCTGTCTCTTGACTAAAGCAGCCTTGAATGAAGGAATGAATGAAACTTTGGTGAATCTAGTGCTACCTAGTAGAAATTGTGAAGTTCATCACTATTTTTTTTTTTTTATAAACTGTTGAACTAAAGCTCCTCCCATATTTTTTCCAAAATCACAATACTGCATAGACAAACAAATTGTTTTGTACAGTTTTTAATGTCATTGAAAACATCTGTAAATGCTATGTATGCTATCCTAATGCTCTGTACACAGTCACTGTATATTCTTGCGTAATAAGTGTCCAACTATATAAAAAACGGTATATCTGGATATCTTATGAAATTTGATTTCATCTCAGTGTTATCCTCCTATGGTCTCGAGTGTGTCTTGTCCGCTAACCTTCTGTGCCTGCTGTATTTCTCTCAGGGGTCTGTGGAACCCATGCAGATTGACGTGGACCCCCAGGAAGACCAGCAAAACGCTCAAGACACCAACTATGTTGTGGAGAACCCAACACTGGTATTGACTTAACGTGCATACTGTACATACACCCTCCTGTCCTGCGGTTGGCACACAGTTTGACTGCCTGCAGGACTGGACTGATCTCCCCACAATCTAATTACAGTATGTCACAATAGACTCTCCTTGCTCTCAGGCAGCTCAACAAGCAAGTGTCCAAATCAGGACAGACTCTGACGTTGAAAGCATTAATCTACAAAAGATTTTGAAGAGGAAATGCCACAACAAACATTGCTAGTTATCTTGCTCATTTGTACTTCCTGTTCCTAGGACAGAATTCTTTAAAATTAAAGTAAAAATGTTATATATCAACAGCCCTACATGGTTGGACTATAATTCTGGCTTATTATTGTTATTCTTGTATTAGCAAAAGTAATTCTCCCAACAGCAGCAATAGTGAATGCAAACGTCCTTAATGACATCCAACCCAGTCCAATGCTACAGACAGTCAAATCTGCGACAGTTCCAAAGGATCATGGGATTTGTGGTCATTGCCTTTTGCCCTTCCTCCCTGTGTGTAGGACCTGGAGCAGTATGCGACCAGCTACAGCGGCTTAATGCGCATCGAGAGGCTCCAGTTCATCGCCGAGCACTGCCCGCAGCTTCGTGTCGAATCCCTCAAAATGGCCCTCACCTTCGTCCAGAGGACCTTCAACGTCGACACGTATGAAGAGGTCCACCGCAAACTCACCGACGCCACACGGTACGCCCTGGGGTTGTGTGTGTGTGTGTGTGTGGAGGTTGAAAACTGCCGTTGCAGATGCTGATGAAATGAAGTACACTTAGTACACTAAGTAGGTATTAAGTTGCTGTTACTTGTTTTCAGTTTTCGAGTTATTCGTGTGTGTTCACCCACAGGGACGTGCAGGGGGTGCCGGACACGGTGCCTGAAGGTGCAGTCGTTCCCCCTCCCCTGGACTCAGCCTGGGCCGAATCCACTAGGAAAAAGGCCCTGCTCAAACTGGAGAAACTGGATACCGACCTCAAGAACTACAAGGGAAACTCCATTAAAGAGAGCATAAGGTACATGGCAGAATGGTTTCACCGGTGTGACTGTTTTAAACTGAGCTGGAACAGTTAGGGTTTGTATTCCAAACCTTGAAATTGCTCAGAAGGTTTGGAAATGTCTGTTGTTGTTTTTTTTTCACAATAAAATTTGAGTAAGATGAAACTTTCATGATCAAGAAAGAAGAAGTTGCTACATTCACCGCCTCTCCTTTCTTTCTCTCATTCCCCAGGAGAGGCCACGACGATTTGGGGGACCATTATCTGGACTGCGGCGACCTCAGTAACGCCCTTAAGTGCTACTCCCGAGCCAGAGACTACTGCACAAGCGCCAAGCACGTCATCAACATGTGTCTTAATGTCATCAAGGTAGAGCATGGCCAACGCAGAATGTATCCAGAATGTGTCCTGATGCTGCGTTCGTGTCATATGGGAACAACTGTCCGAACGCGTTGAAAGTAACGACTTGCAAGTGTTTGTGCGTTCAAACCAAAATCCAGCAAATAGCCGTGTCCTGCCGTGGCATTTTAAGAGTTCCCAAGTAGTATTCACTACCTGGAAGCTCAGGTGAATGGTATTTTCACATAGGAAGGTCGTATCTACCGTTTTTTTTCCCCATGTAATGTGAAAGCAGCGTAATATAGAGACCGCTATTGAGCGGGACACCGACAAGTCCATTGCAACTTTTAGGTATATGAAAGAGTAACTCCCCCCACTTCCCCACACCTTCAGGTTAGCGTTTACCTCCAGAACTGGTCCCACGTACTGAGCTACGTCAGCAAGGCCGAATCCACACCAGAGATAGCGGAGGTGAGCAACACACACACACACACACACACACACACACACACACACACACACACACACACACACACACACACGCAGATACACTTGCAACATGGCTTACTGTACCGTTCAAACACATTCATTGTTGTCTAGAGGGAAACCAATGTTTTTTAAATGATGGTGTTTTATGTTTTTCTTTGGTTCAGCAAAGAGGAGAGCGCGATAGTCAAAACCAAGCAGTCCTCACCAAATTAAAATGTGCTGCAGGTAAGGCAACAGTATGCTTTCTGATCACACTGCACAACCTTGAGTCCGGTTTTGGCCCCTCCCCCTTCACAGGGAGCTCCGGTTTGGCTTATCGGTGTAAATGCGCAAACACAAGGATAGCCTTCATGCATTTTAATTAAACTCTGAGCAAGTCCACTTTTAACGGGGATGTCTTCTGTGCAGATTTAAATTCTATCATCCTACAATTTCTTATCACTGCAACTCACAGTCTTAACAATAACTGGTTGTCTAGCGCCTCTTTATCCGTTTCAAATGTCTCATGGTTGATTTGTTATATCCGTGTGTTCCCCTGGTGCTCCAGGCTTGGCAGAGTTGGCCTCCCGAAAGTACAAACCAGCTGCCAAATGCTTCCTTCAGGCTTCCTTTGACCACTGCGACTGTCCAGAGGTGAGGCGACATGGGCCACAAAGAGCCGTTCTTCATTAGACTACAACCTGAACCACCAATAGAACCTTAAACTGCTACAAACTGTACCACGCCCACATATATAACTCTCAGCTCTCCTGAACACAGGAAACACCAATTTTAGTGGGAAGAGCTATGGCTTCTGTGTGTGTCATCATAGGATTCAACCATTGTGGGGTTTTGAAGGCAGATACTGATAGTTTGGATTGGCTGCCTAAATCAGGAAGTGGGGCTACAACAGAGAATCACAACTTAAAGCTGCACTATGTAACTTACTATAATTTAGTTTAATATAATTTAATCAATGATGTCCTCCATATTAAATTGTATTTTTTTCAAAATATTCCAACAATTACAATGCGTTTCCCTGTGAATTATATTGTCGTCGGGGTGGAAAAGCCTCTAGACATTTAGCAGTTAGACCGTCATGGGACATTAAACCCAGGATGATAATACTAATACATTCAGGTTAAGGGCTTCCCCGTAGATAACCAGTGTAGTCAACCTACATCATATCCATCATATTTGAGGTGGATGACCCTGACTCTCGTTTGTTATGTGTGTGGGTGTCTGTTCCCTGCAGCTCCTGTCTCCCAGTAATGTAGCAGTGTATGGGGGCTTGTGTGCTCTGGCCACATTTGACAGACAGGAGCTCCAACGCAATATCATCTCCAGCAGGTAGACAGTACACACTTGTTGTTTTGTTATTTTTATAATTATTTAACTTTAAATAAAGGAGGAAATGCTTTATTCAGAATGAATGTATTTTTTTTCTCTCTTCCCCTCCCACCCAGCCTCTTTAAGTTATTTTTAGAGTTGGAGCCACAGATCCGTGACATCATCTTCAAGTTTTATGAGTCCAAGTACGCCTCTTGTCTAAAACTGCTGGACGAAATAAAGGTAAGGGCAAAGTATACATGCAGTACGGTTGTCTTAAAGAAACACCCTACACAGGTAACAGAAGCACGTACCGTTGATTCATTCTGGCGTCTCCTCCAGGACAACCTGCTGCTGGACATGTACCTGGCCCCCCACGTCAAAACACTGTACACCCAGATTAGGAACAGAGCCCTCATACAGGTGGGATCACAGGCTAAGTTAATGTTCAATGTAATATTGATTTCATTTTGTGAAGCCTTTCTGTCTTTTTTTTTTTTTTTCTTGTATGAGAAACAGTGTTCTGTTTGTGTTCAGTATTTCAGCCCTTACGTGTCGGCAGATATGGCTAACATGGCTCAGGCTTTCAACACTACAGTAGCAGCCCTAGAGGACGAGCTCACCCACCTTATACTGGAGGGCCTCATCAATGGACGAATAGATTCCCATAGCAAGGTGACACACACGCGCGCACACACACACGCACAAAAAAACCCTGAATGGGAAAAAAAGCAAGTCATTACTCCAGTTGAATCAGTCCAAACTGAAAATGTGACATCCCGATGGTTAGATTCTGTACGCGAGGGACGTGGACCAGAGGAGCACCACCTTCGAGAAGTCCATCCACATGGGCAAGGAGTTCCAGAGACGAGCCAAAGCCATGATCCTTCGAGCCGCCGTGCTGCGCAACCAGATCCATGTCAAGGTAAGGAAGATGACTGAGAATTTCAGTGAAAAATTCTACAAATGGTGGAAAGTCATTTTTGTATGAAGGTTGAATGACTGTCTCAAATCTTTTCTCTAAATTTCACAATGGAATGTGCACTTGTGCAGATCCTGGAGAAATCTAAACAGTGTTAAAAGTATTACTATATAAACTCAAGGCCTTTTTAAAGCAAGAAGCAACAGGGCTTATAGGAAATGTAGTCTTAATTGTGTGAAACACTAGCTAACAATACCACTGGCGTGAGATAATCAAGTTTGTTTGCAGTAACTATACCAAGGTGTCTGAATTAAGTTAATGATATATTGATGTTTAAAAATGCTACACGTAGCACCGTTAAATACTTGGACACAAAGAAGGAACCACTGATATTAAAGCCCTCACACACTCAACACTGCTTGGACCCTGTTCTCTCTCTTCTTCAGTCCCCACCAAGAGAAGGCAGCCAGGGTGAACTCACGCCAGCTAACAGCCAAACCCGGATGAGCACCAACATGTGAGGAGGAAGGCTTCTGTTTCTGCAAGGTGCCTCTGTTAGTAGAGACCCAGAGACTGGAGGGGGGGGGGGATCATCCCATCACCACCAACCATCACAATCTACTTCCTGCCCCTTAACATTGTGGACAAAACCCCAGATTGCTGTTCCTCTGCTAAAGATGGAGACGACACACAATGTAAAGACTTCGGAGAAATATCCCTGTTGTACGTATCAGATACAATAGGGAAAACGTTCCTTTGTTAGTCTGACAACTTGAAATTTGAACAAGAAAGCGTGTTTGAGAATGAAGGATGCAGCACGGTTTGTTCTTTGTCAGAGATGCACTTTTCTCTGCTTTGTGGTGAACCTCAATTGCGCATGGCAGAGGACTCAACAAAACAAGCTTAAATAAATACACATACCAAAAGATACTCTGACATACTGTCTTTGTAAGTGGACTGCTGGTGGTACCACATGTGATATGAGTAAATACCTCAGAAAAAGCAACTAGTAGTCATGAATAGGATCTTTTTAATTCTCTTTCCAGTGTAGATACTCTTAACAGGCTGTCATATATATTTAGAATATACTCTAGAAGGTCTTCCTCCAGCGGTTGGTTCAGTTGACAAATGAAGGCACATGAACTTAGGAATCATTATGAAAGAGGATCTGGAGGAGGGGGGGGGGGGGGGTTACACATTACGAGGGGAAGCATGACTGGTTGGAAGTCTTCTCTCTTGTTAGGGGGTTTATGTGCTCGAATGTGACCAAAAACCAAACAGTGACAACACATTCAACTACACAGTAAAATAACGGTGACGTTACAAGTGCAAAGTGAAACTTAATAGGTGGAGAAAGGCAGAAAGGATGGAGCTGGAATGTCATGTGGGTGCGGGGGGGGGGTGGGGGTTAGCTGTGCTGAGGAGCAGTGGCTTGGCTACATTTAGTAGGCGTGGTTGGCCACAAACAGAGATGCCCCGGCAGCCGCTCCCTTGTCTCCGGCGGACACGTACTTGCCAAGCGCCGCCTTGCTGTTGTTCTGTGGAGAGAGGAGAGAACGACAACATAAAAGACGAGGACTGATAGGAAGATGGGACCGCAGCAGGGCCTGAAACGGCAGCATGACGGCTGCTTTACTCTCCGTTTTAGTCCCACTGTTCCCTTACAGTGTAAATAACCGTGAACCCTGGTGTTTTGCGGACTGTTTTTTTCTGTAGCTGTGGTCAGGGAGAAACCTCCCTCAGATCAGAGATTAACAACGTGACGTCTGAAAACTAAAAAGGTGAACCAATAAACGTGACGGGTGCGCATGTAACAAGTTAATACAAAAACCTCTTGGGAGAGCGTGTTGACCGATCCTCTGTAACATCCCTCCATCCCTGCCTTCAGGCTAATTAAACTAAATAAATCAATTCATGTCAATTCATATTCCTTCATATTCCCCAGTGAATTGATCAAACTTCCCCTGCCCGGAATGCAACCTGAAATTCCATGACATCCCAGGAGGTTTTCGTGCCTCTTTCCACCCTCCTCACCAGGGCTCTATTGATGTACTCCTCCTGGCAGGCCTTGCCGTTCTCCTTCTTGCCTCCCCAGGCCTTGAGCGCCGAGGCCTGGAGGGCCCGGCCATAGGAGAAGGTGAGGGCCCAGGGCCGGTGCAGGGGACACTGGTTAATGGCGTTCAGGTTGAGGGTGGCCTCCTCCTCGCTCTGGCCGCCAGACAGGAAGGTCACACCTGGGGGGGGGGAGACATGGGGGCGGGGGGGCGTCAGAGGGGAAATGATCTACGTATGCGTGTGCTCTGCGTCTGTCTATCCACCGGTCTTACCAGGCACAGCGGGGGGCACAGTGCGGCGCAGGGCGGTGACGGTTGCCATGGCGATCTCCTGAGCGCTGTACTTCTTGGCGCAGGAGTGTCCAGCGGTCACCATGTTGGGCTTCAGCAGCGTGCCCTCCAGGTAGACGTTGTGTACGGACAGCGCCTTGTACACCGCCGCCAACACCTGGGGAGGGGGCGGCACAACCCATAACCTTCCTATTGATTTCCATTCAGACTGTCTTGGGACACTTAGACACAGACTAATTAAATGATTCTAAGGCAGGGTGACCCAGGGAAACTCTGGGATATAAACAAGTTAAATGTTTCCCTGAGCATTTCATCCTTCGGTGGAGAAACCTCTGAAACAGCACTTAGACCACTTGGACACTCAAACTAGTAGCTCTGGTCACTCACCTTCTCGGTCACATACTGGCAGCGCTGCAGGTCGTGGTCACCGTCTGGGAGAATCTCAGGCTCAACAATGGGCACGATGCCATGCTGGGGGGGGGGGCAAAGGATTGAAGAGAACATAGCAACCAACGTCATGACAACAGACAATAGCACTTCCTTTCTAGGTGGGGGGGAGTCGTGCCTTGTGTATAAATTGCACCAGAGTTAGGACTGGAACTACTTGGCCAACAGTGCCATGGGTTGTGTAACGGCGGTTTAGAACTGTGTGTGTGTGTGTGTGTGTCTGTGTGTGGCGTGGGCGCTAACCATCTGGCAGATGCTGGCGTAGCGCGCCAAGACGTTGGCGTTCTCCACGATGGCCAGCTCGGACGGGGTGGTGGGGGTGATCTTTAACACGCAGCGCCACTTGGCGAAGTCGGCGCCGTCCTTCTTGTACTGGGCGCAGCGCTCGTACAGCCCGTCCAGACCTGAGACGGGGAAACCCAGAGGAGGAACGAGAGCGGTTTGGATGGCGAAAGAAGAGACGGAGGGCCCGGAAGGAGAGCGATTAGTGAGGCAAGAGAGGGGGAAGGAGAAGAGAGCGTGTGAGCACAACATAAAGTTTTCTAGTGATAAAACAAGTCATGGCTCAATGGTAGAGCCAGTTAGTCATCAATATCCTTGTGAATAGTTTCATACTATAACAAAATATCACAAAATAATGAAAATGAGGGTACAAGACCCTGACCCATCTCAATTTAGACTACTTTTACTTTTTTTTCCTCCTGCGGCCACTCGTGCTCTCACCCTGGGTGGTGGTCTCGCCGTTGGTGCCGGCGAGAGGAACCACGCCCTTGTCCACCTTGATGCCCACCACCATGCCCCGCTCCTTGATCAGCTGGGGGAAGAGCTTGCCGTCGTCCGTCTTCTGGTAGAGCGTCTCGTGGAAGAAGATGACGCCGCCGATGCAGGGCGCCACCCGGTCGTCAGCGGTGAAGAGGAGCTGCCGGTAAAGCCTCCTGTTCTCCTCGGTGTTCTCGGCGTTGATGCTCTGGAAGCGCTTGGCCACGCTGCCTGGAATGATCGCGTTACACGTAACCCGTTACTCCTCGTTCCTTGTATTACTGTAAGTCGTAGAGTAAATCTCCTATGCTGCTCGTACCTGTTGATTCATCAGCGGCCAGGATGCCTTTTCCGGCCGCTACGATCCTCTGAGCGATATCGTTGAGCTCCTTCTTCTGCTCAGCGCTTAGGAATGGATAAGCGTGGGCCATGATGGCTGCTGAGAGACACAATAAGGGAAAGAGATGAGCAAATCAATAAATAAAAAGTGACCAAGTGTTTCCCTCAGAACTGTATTCTCATCAGGGTGAAAAAGTCTCTGAAGCAGCAATTAGACCACAGGACACCAAAACCCTTCTAGCAACAATGATCAGGTTACCACAGCGCATGGCATAGTGGGTATTAGCATGTTTATTATCATAACACAGCCAAAGGTTTAAACAGATGTTTTTTCTTCACGTCAACATATGGCAAGGGTTTTACAGTCATGTAAAATAAATTGATAGGTTATAATAACTCAGATGAATTCATTTGAATTAGTTGCATTGCCTTTCAGAGCTTTAGTATAATAATAATAATAATAATAATAATAATAATAATAATAATAATAATAATAATAAAACATCAAAATGTCTCATTAGAATCAATTCAGGTTCAGGTTTTCCCATAGACAACCAGTGTAGTATTGATCAACTGTACAATAAACATGTAATAGATATAGATAGATACTTTATTGATCGGGGGGGGATTCTGGGGTTGCAGCAGGATAACAGTATCACAAGAATGTACAAAAAACAAACTAAGACACTGGTCTAACCCGTGCAGTCTTACAAAATCAAACCACAAGATGTCGGCAATACACTATTGTCCATATATATAAAGGAAGTGCTTTTAAGAAGTAAAAGCAGGTATGAGTTTGCAGTACGTTCAACCTTCTCATGTCAAGGACCGTCAGAATAGACACATATTAGGGCCA
Source organism: Hoplostethus mediterraneus (assembly GCA_034670385.1). Lineage (NCBI taxonomy): Eukaryota > Metazoa > Chordata > Actinopteri > Trachichthyiformes > Trachichthyidae > Hoplostethus > Hoplostethus mediterraneus. The sequence continues at coordinate 2,253,897 of JAXDDW010000037.1, read as the reverse complement.
CAGACCTGATAAGATTTAGTCCCAGCAACAGCCATTCTCATACATACTCTAATTGGGATCATTTCTAAAGAATTTAACTATTCCTTATGTTGCTGGGTACCCCCTGGAACCTCCTCTAGTTGTCCCCGGGCCCCACTGTGAGGATCACGGATTGGGACATCACTCCATCGGTGAAAGCTGCGACATTACGCAGAATAACTGTCAGCCTCTCAGAGGAAGCGAGCGCAATTTACGTCATTACGCAAGGAAATCACATTGGGCTAGCTGATGGGCGTTTAGAAACCCGTTCTTTATTAGCTGCCGACGCCAAGATTTTCTTCTCATGTTCATATGTTTGGTCGTTTACACAATAGCAACATTAATATAAGGGACTCATGACGACACTTCCGCGTCCGTCCTTGCCAGGGCATCTGAGTGACCTTGTATTGCGCTGGGAGGCGCCTGATAGGAATGCAAAATAAACGTTGGGCTAAATTGAAGTTAATAGAAGTTTTTTTTCTGTGTAGTGAATTACTCGGTGGCTTGTTGTAGGAACATATGTCATATAATTACAATAGTATTACGATAATAACCTTTATTCACAGAGAGCGTGTTGTAACGTGCTTAACAAGATAAATAAAAATGTATGCGACGAATAAAAACGTCAAACGTGCACGACGACTAGACTACTACAAAAATACGTATTTCTATGATATGAAAGTAAATGTGATATCTGCGATATAAGTAATTCTTTAAGTCCTTGGTTAGATTATTAGTGGATGTGGAGAGAAAAACTTACCTAATTATTTGTAGGATGGGTGAAGCCACTGAAGCGGTAGAGGAAGCTGCTGGTTGTGTTGTAACGAGAGTAGATGGAGAAGGACGACCAGTATGACAGGAGGGCGGATGGGAGGGGCCACAATCGGGACTGTCCAATCAAAACGTAGTTTCCAACAGATTGACGCAAAGCTTGGCCCGATGAGAGGATTGTTTCGTGTCGTGAGGCTCTGACGGAAGGAAAAAGGAAGAACTGTGTGATGCTGCAGTTCAAATGGTGTGGTACCCTCGACTCTGTCTTGCAGACACATTGATTAATCAAGCTGACTTCTAACAAAACCGCTTGTCTTTCAAATGAGTTACTTAAAAACTTCCTGCCAAACAGGCTTGGCAGTCATGCCACAAAGCCCCTATCAACGGCAGCTGTAGTAATGACTAAATAACAACCGTGTTAGAAAAAGAGATACCAGAAAAAGATAGTCATGGTGTGGGTGTCATGGGACGTCTTCCCATCTTTCCACCATGACATGAATGACTACACAATGTTAGCTAGAGTGCGGAAGTGTTCACACCTGAGCAAAAACAAATAATATACTTTGTCTGTCTCCCAGACAGGTAAATCAAGCTGTCTCCTCACACCTGGTTCCTGCCAGATGACCTTTTTTAAACTCTTACCAGACAAATGCAGAGCTAGCAGTCAAGGAATAACAATTATATCTCACATCATCTGATGTTACTCAAGGTGTAACTCCAATAACTCCAGATGAGTTACTAAAAATAAATCAAACCAGATAACTCTATATGTAGCAAAACAAATAATGTGTTTTATGTCTTCCAGACACCTGCTCAAGTGCAGCTGTCTCCAAGCATACATGTTCAACCTTGGGTTTTGGTATAAATATAGTGTATGAGGTATCAATATATTGCATTTACTTTACATTTACTTTACTTACCTAGTCAGTGACAAAGACAGTACATTCAGCAGCCAAGTGTTAGCTAAGGACACACATTTTTCCATGTTTCGGGGGGAAAGGAAAACAAGTTAGCATGGTGCTGCTTGTCGCCTGTAAGACAGCGCCGAGGGCTGAAACACCCTTGGTGCCTTGCTGCTTGTACGTGACGAACCTCACATGCATGATGCAGGATGCATGGTGATACGTGACCAGAGCATCAACCCAGGGAAACCACACTGTCGCAGGCCTGCAGACTCATCCCACATCTGGAACATTTTGCTATGATGAGTGTTTTTTTTTTATAATAATAAAATTGATACCTTTCTCCCCAAATAAATGATTGAATAAACAACTCAAAGTGATGTAGCCCACTGGGAAGACTGGCACACACCCCTTTCCCATTGCATCTGTCCTTGAAACAGCAATACTGAGATCCTTCAGTGTTTCATTCTCTGCCACACTGGTAAAGGATGTTAATCCGTTGGCTCACTATGGTGCGCCAAAATAATTTACCTTCAGCATAAATAGTGTGCTTCCATTTCCTAAAGCATGGGCCGAATGAGGAATGGGTTACAGTCTGTGACCTTCAGTCACATTCAGACAGCATTATGTAACACAACCTCACTGCTGCTGCACCCATGGGACATCTGATGCCTTTTTCACTGGGGGGAAGAGGGTACAGACCAGAGTTATTAGCTAGCTAGTCAATGTTGCAGTTTGTTTGATTACATATTATGTAATTGATTGCCCTTAATAGTACACATTAATATATTATAAGTAGTAATGTTAGTTGCATGAAAGTGATCAAATTTAAAGACTTCAAGACTTCACTCCAAAAATATCGGTATTGGCTTTCAGAAGCCAATATCAGTTGAACCCTAGTGGAGAAATGGGGAGAAAGAAAGAAAAGTAAATGTAGATACAGATGAGAGAGAGACAGAGGGAAGAGAAGATGGTTGGATGTGACCGGACCACTTAATAAAGCATTTCAGGAGGCCTGCTGCCAGATGATAAACTCTCCTCTGCTGAGCCTTCTTAGATTAAAAGCATAGACTGCCAATGTCATTGATTACAGTGACATCCATGGCTTTAAAACAACAAAACAAGCAAAGTCACCGGTAGAGCATGCAGGCACCGTGATATTGAGACTAACACGATGACACTGAAGATCTAAACTTTACACTGTGTTCATAAACAGGCTGCGAAAGGAAATGGAAAGGCTGCACAGAGGTAACTGTCCAGCCCTTGTGGATCATCTGCACTTCTACTCAATGTGTCTACAAGTCTACAAACATGAATACCCATTTGTAAACATGACACGGCACATTCTACACATTTTGCATTTTACATTCAGCTTTTCTAATTAAATATATATTTCATTGGCAAAACAATACTTGGAAGGAAACTCTGCTAATATGGCTGCCTCTCTCCCTCCCTCTCTCTCTCTGTTTGTTTTGGCAACCTTACGATGTGATAGGCAGGGCAGGTCCTGACAAGAGGCCAGTTTCTATATCACAGAAGCATTAGTGCCATTCAACAGGTTGTGGCTGTGCTTTAAAATTGTATGTATGTAGTGCGTTAGTCGGGAAAATTCATGTGATTTTCCCTGGTAATCACAACCCGCTGAGAGCCGTGGGACTAGATGTAGATAGAGCAGGAAAGGCCAAAGAAAAATACAAAACAGATCACTCCACAGGAGCTGAGGGGGTTTCAGAAAGAGAACGCTGTTTAATACAGATATAAAATTACACAACAAAAACTACTTTAGAGCTTTTCACATGTAGAAAATGTAGTGAGAAATGGCCGCGGCTAAAAGACCACGCAAATCGGAAAAAGGCATTTTCATCATTGAACCAATAATGTCAAAACATACAGTACAGATACAGGCACGGCTAAGGGCCCTCAACAGTTTAATAGAACCAGTAATGCATCTCGTGCAATACAATGTCATCCCTTTGGTGTACAGTAAACATGGGAAGAGGCTCACATAAGGCTGCAGGACTACTAAGTTGCGGTACTTTTTCCCATCGTACCTGGAAACGTCAAACAAAAAGGCCTTTCGCTTTCAAGCTAACGCTGTACAAAAATAATCCATTTACATCATTTACACACTTCTTTACATTAGTTTGAAATTGGCCCTGATTCATAGCAGCCTCATGTCAGACTTTTCCTCTACAAGTGTGTGACGAGGTGGAGCTGAGCTGGTGCCGTGTTGACACAAGTTAGAGTCTGAACGAGGCCGTGCACAGCCAGCTTCACTTCACTTGATTTGACATTTGACATGACAGAGAACAAGTTGGTCCGTGCTGCTCTCCGACATGTCACAAAACTAAGTCTGTTAACGGACACCTTTTAGGCAACAACAACATTGAAAATGCTAAATTTAGACAAATCTGCATGATTTCTCGGGGGGGAAAAATTCCATCGTAGGGTTCGACCGATATATTGGCTTGCTGATGAATTGGGCCGATAACCATAAGGCTACATAAAACTGGAAAATGAAGTACAATGAATTTCATTTTCTTCACAAATTGTATTTAATAATTTTACTGTAAATGAGTGTGTCATTTAAATACAGTAACGTATCCCAGAGTTTCCCTACCATTGAGTGGGGGTCATCACCTTCCTTTAAATAGATGTTAACCAGGGCCGGCTCTACACTGCCGGAGGCCCGAGGCAAAATGTTCTGTGGAGGCCCCCCCTTTTCTTTTCTAAACGTTAACACTTTTTTTCAAGAGAGAGAGTAGAAAAAATAAATTAAAGGATTTGTGAGGCCCTAGACATTTGCCTATTCAGCCTATAGGGAGCGCCTGCCCAGCTATTACTATTGGTTTCAATTGAGGGTTTTAGTGTCCCATAGTCTAAATGCTGTTTCAGAGGCTTTTTCATCCTAATCCAGAATAAAATTCTGGAGGAAATTGAATACTTGGAATTTTTTGGCATGAAAATGGTCAAATTTAAACATACTGAATATTGCCACAAAATAGTGGTTATCAGCAACTTCAATAAAATTATATTTGTATCGGCCTTCAAAAGTCCATATTGGTCAAACGCTACTATACAGTAGTTTACAGTATTTTTGTTACTAGTTTGTTTTGTTACTAATCATTTATTATTTTCACATGTTGGGCACTGTGAAGCCCTTAGAGACTGTAACGGTGATTAAGGGCTATACAAATAAATGTGATTTGATTTGATTTGTTACCATTGCTATTGATGATGCTGAGGCGAACTTTATCTGTTAATGACATTATCAAAACAAGGCAGGAGGATGCAATCAAATCAGATTTCACAATTACACTGTTTTTAAAAAAAGGCAGCAGTCTTGGTACTCAGCAGTAGAAGTAGTCGCACGTGTTGCTGGTCATCCGAAAATGGCATTAGTGCCCCTTACGTTCTGTCTATCTGACCTTGATCTCAAAGCAGAGGCAGTTGCAGGATTCACACTCGGGAGGCTGGCAGGTACAGGCGCAGTCCCACTTGGCACACTGTGAACAAAAAAACACCATTTGTTTCCATCTCCATGCTAACATCTCGTGGTCAACTCTTTCAAAATGATTGTTTTGGAGGCTCGGCTTGCTGAGCCTCTTATATCTATATTTTTTAATGACAAACCAAACTGTTTCTAAATCCTCATATTCCCTCAGCTGCCTTGGTTAAACTTTCCAGTGTTGTTCTCTGAGTTGTCACCACTAGTTCTGGTTTCCCTAGGTTACGGTTACCTCTTTAACCTTCATGCGCCCCCCTGGAAGTGTAAATAAACTAACAATACAAAGCTGCAGCGAGCTGACACACATTAGAATGCAGCGACATGTTCGACTGTTTCGGGGAAGTTGGACGTCATAAGTATACCGCCGCCTTCAGCCCCTAGGAGCTCTGCAGTTGCTGAATCTGCCTCTGAACTCAGTGATGACATGCATATACAGTAAATTTGAGACTTAAAAGTATATGAATGTCTCAAACAGTTCTGCAAAGTAACAGATTCTGAAATACACTGCAGTAGAAAAATAATGAAATTAAAGAGGGCTTTTTTAATTACTCAACAGTATGTAAAATAACTTGCTCATAAGCTACATCAGTCATTTGATAGCATTGGGGCAGAAAACCAACTTTTACCTGCCAAACATGACTTTTGGAATGGAAAACAGCTTCATGATGATGATGATGATGATGATGATAATAATAATAACCACCATAATAATAGTATTAAGAGTGTTTATAGAAAGTTTTCAAAACAAGCTTACAAAGCGCTTTATAAGAAATGATGAAATATTTAGAGCTAACAATAACGTAAAAACAAAAGAAAACATTTTAAAAAAGCAATCCTAAAAAAAAGGGATTTAAAAGACTTCCAAGTTGAAGGAAGCAAGACTGCACAAGTGACTTAATATACGCCTTCCAAAAGGGGACGGGGGGGGTTAACTGATAACTACACTTGAAATACTTTCTGTTTACTCACGGAAGGTGAAGGGCATGTTTGGTCCAGGCACGAGCGGAAAGACGGTGGCCGACAGTCACACAACTCGGCCCACTCAAAGCATTGCTCACACGGGGAAATATCTGGACAGCATTCACCACACACTAAAGAGCAATGATCCTTTGGGGGTAAAAGAGATATGAGTAAATACACTGATCAGCCATAACATTAAAACCACCTGCCTAATATTGTGTAGGTCCCCGTGCCGCCAAAACAGCTCTGAACCGTTGAGGCATGGACTCCACAAGACCTCTGAAGGTGTCCTGTGGTATCTGGCACCAAGACGTTAGCAGCAGATCCTTTAAATCCTGTACGTTGCGAGGTGGGGCCTCCATGGATCAGGATGGTTTTTCCAGCACATCCCACAGATGCTCGATTGGATTGAGATCTGGGGATTTGGAGGCCAAGTCAACACCTTGAACTCTTTGTCATGTTCCTCAAACCATTCCTGAACAATTTTTGTAGTGTGGCAGGGCGCATTATCCTGCTGAAAGAGGCCACTGCCATCAGGGAATACCGTTTCCATGAAGGGGTATACTTGGTCTACAACAATGTTTAGGTAGGTGGTATATGTCAAAGTAACATTCACATGAATGCCAGGACTCAAGGTTTCCCAGCAGAACATTGCCCAGAGCATCACACTGGTGAGCATCCTGGTGCCATCTCTTCCCCAGGTAAACAACGCACCCGCACCCAGCCGTCCACATGATGTAAAAGAAAACGTGATTCATCAGACCAGGCCACCTTCTTCCATTGCTCCATGGTCCAGTTCTGACCCTGACGTGACCGCTCAGATCCTTACGCTTGCCCATTTTTCCTGTTTCCAACACATCAACTTCAAGAACTGACTGTTCACTTGCTTCCCAATATATCTCACCCCTTGACAGGTGCCATGGTAACAAGATAATCAATGTTATTCACTTCACCTGTCAGTGATTTTAATGTTGTGGCTGAGCGTGTAAAAGAAAGAAAGAATCAGCATCACTTACCACACCATGCTTTAATACTTTCATCTTTTTGGCAGACGTTTCTACTACTGTTCATCCACTGTTTGTGTTTACTGGTAACCAGGGATGTAGCGGAGGGTAAACCCATGTCAATGCAGTTTACCCACCTTTTTATAACTTTTTATATAATTTAATATTATTTATTTGCACAAAAAATGTGTAATTGTACAAACGGAGAAAACAAATAATAAAACATGATGTGCTGGAGGAACCAGGAAGCCTGAGGGCTTATAAAGGTGTTCCCAAGTAAAACATAAAAAACTAAGACAAAACATAAGCATTTTTCTGAAAATATAATTGATTTGTGTTCATATTGGTGGTTATTTTCTTTATGATGATCACTGACGGGATGTTCAACATGTGCTAGCTGCTGCAACAGTGAACAAAACAAAATATTTCTAATTGGTAAAGACAGTTGAGTAGACAGTCCTCCCTGCTCGCTCGTTTTTTGTGTTGTAACGGAGACGGCAGCACAAACCTTGACGCAATAGCGGACCCACAGCGCCATCGCCAGGACTACCATGTAAAGACCAACAGTAATCATCAGCACGGCTGGAAGAGGGAGGGCAAGGCCCCAAACCGGCGACACCTGAGGGAAAGTGTTCACATTGTGTAAACAGCATCTACACGGGGCTAGGTAGCTGCCGTACCAATGGTATCCACTGGAAAGGTCCAAGCATGCAGCTAAAGTATTTTCTTACCACCGGGGTTTCTGCCTGAGAGGACATCTTTAACAGTCACAAAGGGTCACATCTCTGTGGTTTCCTGGGAGGAACAAAAACAAGGATGGAGTGAAGTATGCTAGCAGTCGCCATCACAGCGCGAGCTTTAGGTTTTAATTGCACTGGCTAGTTAACGCTGCACCAGAAAGAGAAGTAACGTTAGTAAATTCTCTTCTTAGTTACCTATCCCAGCTTGCACGTACACAAAATAAAACTGTATATCACCTTTATGAAATGTCTCGTAACTGTCAAATTCCTGTAGATGTTTAGGTAGTAATATTTATGTTTAGGGATATCTGTTATGTTGTACTGTCTGTCTTGTGTTGTAAAGGCTCTTTTCTGGACCCCGGGAAGACAACCCACAGAAAATGCACAACAGCACAACTGTAACGTTAACCAGAAAAATAACGTAAGTAGTTAGAAAGCCTAGCTGACATTAACAACAGTTAACAGGAGTCGGAAAAGCTGTATAAAGTTAGTATTACCTTTGCTGTTACTAACTGCATTTTTGTAGCTTACTAACACTTTATCGTTATCCAGTAATAGCGTGAAGCCAGACAAAATATAAATATACTTCCGGTCAAAAATTCAAATTTAAAACTTTAATTAACATATGTGGCTACGTTTTTTGAGTAATACAAAGTTTCAACATGAACATAAAAATATATATGAGGACTCTGTAGTACATGAAAATAAAATTGATGTTTTAGGATTTCAAAAACGTTCTGTATACCCGAATACTGATTCACAGCGTTCCTTTTTTCGCTTTTAATTTGGCGGAAAACTTCCTGTGTAACTCAGGCTAACTGTGGTGGACTTGACGGAGTTACCCACATTAACGATTACTCTTGCAGTCTTGTTACATCCACATAACAACGTATCTCTCCGTTCAGTGTGCTCCGATATTTTGTAATAACCTACCTTATGTGATAAATGTCGAAGTTGGGGACCGTAGGTGCAATCACATTTTGCTCGCTCAATTTTTGCTGCCTGTAGCTAGACTACAGTAGCTTTTGCTACCTTTAGCCTAAATGTTTAGCATCTGAGTGAGCGGCTGCTATGCTTCCATGGAAACACACGGGTCCTTGGAAGGATCAAACTAAGTACACCGTAGTGCGAACTGTGATTGTAAGGCCCTAAAAACACACCCAACCTAAATGGTTTGGTGTGTTCTCGAAGCAGATTTCTAAGTGCTGACTACCTGAAATTTGAGCCATCCAGAACTTGAACAGCACATTCTGTATTTTCCACAGTGGGGAAAACACAACACGAAACTGTTTTCTCATTTCCAAATATTATTGAAACACTTGACATTCATTTCGTTCTTTACTCATTGAAATGACTCCATCAGAATTTCCCCACATATGATGATGATGATGATAGGAAAAGCTGAGACGATGCCCCAGCTCAGCACAGGCAAACATTCTAGAATCATTCAAAGGAGGTAGCATGAGAAAATTGCAAGTAAACCTGTCATACTTTCACATACTATTTTTTTTACAGTGAAACTTCAGAGCAGTTTTATTCCATGATCATGCCTAGCAAGAGGTTAAAGGGAAACCTATCAACCTATCATGTGTCCATCAAGTAATTTCAGAGTTATTTACAGTACAGTAGCTCTCCATTTGGATGAGGTAGATGATTGACAGGACCTCATTGCTTTGATGGTTGAATTGTAACACACCGCTAGACAGTTTTCTCACTACCAACTGGTCATTTCAGATCCTGATATTCCTCAGATTGAAGAGCTTGCTCAACAATTTTTAAATTCCACTTCAACAGACTCTGTTGGTCACTAAACTTTGTGTGTGTGTGTGTGTGTGTGGGGGGGGGGGTTATATGACGGGACACCTCTAACCCACCTGAATAGATAGATAGATAGATAGATAGATAGATAGATAGATAGATGGATAGGCACATATCACTATACAATAAACAAATTTGGTCAACAGGCTGTATACAAAATATCCTAAAAATATACAAGAAAACAAACTCTACAGAAAATGAAAAAGTAGTACAAGGAATGTCATCTCATTGATTGGATCACCTGATTCAATTACCCCCTTTGATAGAAGTCATTATCCCAGAGCAGTGGTTCCCAAGCCAGTCCTCAAGTACCCCTTGTCTACTCAACCACACCTGAACCATGTGAAAATGTGAAGCCTCTAATTGGTTCAGGTGTGCCTGAGTGGAGTTGGTGCTAAAACCTGCTGGACAGGGAGTACCTGAGGACTGAATTGGGAACCTCTGGCCCTGTTTAGACCTGGCATTAACATCCGATTTGGGCGATCAGATCTCAAATTCACACCTCTAAGTACGTCCGTTTACACCTGGCATTAGAATGCGTCTGTGATCGTCTCGAGTGATTCGGATCTCACTTCCCCGCTCTATATGCAAATAAACACTTACATCATCACACCAGTTAGCCTGATAACATATCAATTACCAAGCATTCATTTGGTCTCGCTATGAGAGACAGTGCGTTCTCTCACTCTAGCACCAACCACGGCGCAGAGTGAGAGAGAGAGAGAGGTTTACGGTCTTTAAATGACATTTTACAGTATAGGACATTATTTTATTAGTTTATTTTGTAATGTGTACATGTATGTCAATCTTTTAAAAGGACATGTTGAAATAAATATCCCTATACCAGTAGTCATGTCTCTAGTTGTATGGGTTTGCCCTCTTATGGACGTAATGTGCTGTGTTTTTTTTAAAGGAATAATCGATAATCGGAATTTGACAGCCCTGACGCTTACACAGAGGACGTCAGTTGAGTAGGCGGTCCTTCCATGCGACCCAGAACTCATCGCGTGCACACTGCTAAAAGAATGTGGTCATATCGGTTCTAGACCACCTCCGAATGTGGTCTGAGCGATGCGATCTTAAATGTGATCTTGAGGTCCGTACTTAGAGGCCGTGGTTACACCTGTCGTTTCATGTGATCTCGGTAATCGGAATCTGCTAATTGGAACACACAAGTGGTGCGTCTACACTTGACAGTTAAATGCGAGCTCTTTGGCCAGATATGTGTTCGGATTTACGGTTCCCGTGCAGTATTTAAATAACTATAACAACAATCCCTGAAAATGGTGCTGGGTGTGCGGGAGATTATGCTCCTTTACTTTATGTTAAGAATTGTACAAGGTGTTTGCTATTGAGGACACAACAGCAGCGGCGCAAAACTGAAACTGTCCAGTCAGCCCACAAAGCAAGTAAATATTTTGTTTCGGTATTCGTCCAGGCCCTGCTATCTCGTCATCCATGGCTTTTCCTCCCGGTAAATAACAAAATTCGTGGCAGAACTGGAGGGAAATGGGCGTGATTTGATGACGTGTCCCCGCTGTATGCGTTTTGAGGTGCCTGCGTCTAGACCAGTGGTTCTCAATCCAGTCCTCAAGGAACCCCTGTCCTGGAGGTTTTAGCTCCAGCTCTACTCAGACACACCTGAACCAATTAGAGGCTTCGTGTTTTCATGATACCTTAATTGGTTCAGGCGTGTCTTGAGTAGAGCTGGAGCTAAAACCTCCAGGACAGGGGTTCCTTGAGGACTGGATTGAGAACCACTGGTCTAGACTATTCAGAGTTCCCGAACACAAAGCGAGCTCGTTGCGTCTACACCTGTCACTTCATGCAGCCTGGCGTGATCGGATGACCGAGATCGCATTGAAAAGACAGGTGTAACCACGGCCAGAGGTGTTAACTTGATATCTTAATGCCTAGTCTAAACAGGGCCTCTGTCACATACTTTTCCAGCTCAAACTGTTTGAACAATATGTTCAATAAAAACACAGTATTTTTTGTGTTATTTGTTTATCATCCTTTTTTGCATCCGACACTTTCCGAAGATTTCTTGAGTTATCGTCTCTCTCTGGGTCATATACCATATACCATATACTGTATCTTATTCTTATACTGTATCTTATTTATATATACAGCTTGAAAGACAGCTGGAAGTTAAAGTTCCTACAAGAAGGATAGGAGGAGGCACATGGCAGAGAGGAGGAGGCTATAGGAGAAGGGAGCGTGAAGAGGAGAGTTTCCACTGGTGGTGGTAATGGCTGATGGGAACGGCCGAGGTGGATTGGCTGTGGTCGCACTGCCGGTGGTACTTGGAGATAACAACCTCCCCACTGTCTGTTCAAGAAAGGACTGATAGCTGCTCATTTTGGTGAAGACCATTGGCGAAGAGCTCTTCTGTGATCGCGTTCGGTTGCTGCCACTAACATTGACTGTTAAGACCGCCCCTTGGATCCAAGAGCCGTCTAGCTTACACATCAGAGGACCTCCAGCATCGCCCTGAACAAACAGAGAAGGTTCAGATCTTTGCATGAACAGGGCATCTGCAGGTTTCAGAAAGTCAGATTTAAGGCTTTTTAACACCTTTTTAATGCAACATGGAATTGGATATTGGGACAAATTTATAGACCCAAATAAAGAAACAAAAATCGAACATACCCAGCCTATTTCTAATTGAACATAGCTAATTAATGATGTTGTAGTATAATTAAAAATAAACCAGCTTGACATGATGAAAACACCTACTTCCTATTCATACCCTGATGAATTAGAAAGACATACCAACAGATTATAATAATTACCTGCTGCAGTGTCACAGCTCCCGTACAAATGTTGTCACTCGATGACGCATTCCCACAATTCACCACAGACGTCTGGAACTCCTGTAGAACCTGTTCCTCTGAGGTCAGGCAGAAACAAGAATAAAACGACCAGAAGTGAGATGCCTGAATCAGAACCAGATTGCAGTACACTAGAGGTGTACACATCATCACCAAATTCTTGGTGGCTTACATTTTACATTTTCACAATGGTCCAAATGCAACAAAATAGGGAAAAATAATAGGACAGGTCAATACTCACGAGTTGTAGTTAAACATTCATTGGTTTTAAGTCTTATAAAGGTCTATACCACAGTTTTTCTGGATTATTAACGTTAGACCATGATTGCCAACTTAATTGAGCAACCTCCCTGGCGACTTAATTTCTCAAATGCAACTAGCAAAATCTAGCTTTTTCACACTACGGGGAAATGATACCAATGCATGTAAATTTACTTGCTTGTCTAATCCAAAGACATCTGATGATCGGGGCGTTATCTGTCGACTTTGAGTGCAGCCAATAGCTACTTTCCTTGGAAGAGAGTTGGCAGCACTGTTTTAGGCTGAATCACAGTGAATAATGCTAACATAAAGACTAGCGCTCTTGTTACTAGCTAAAAAATGTAATCTAGCCATGCTAAATTATCTAGGATAGATAGCAACGCTGACCTTCCAAATACACTAGCCATACTAGCCTACAGCCATCTAGGTAAGCTAGTTAGCTAGCCTGCTGACCTTCCAAGATCAAGAATGCCATGGTCATGAATGAATGAAAAAAGAAGTCATTGCCATTTATATATTTTGACCATTGAGGTTTAATTCAACCAATGAGATTATTTCTGCCTCCAGAGCAGCTCTGCCTCTGAGAAATGTTTCTAAAACGAAAACTCCAATCTGCTGCCTTTATAGTGGGAAATTACTACAGCACTGGTTATGGACTCACCCCCTCCTTGTCCTGAGCCCCAGCCAGCTACCCAGCATGTTGAGCCATTAGCAAAGGTTCTTCCAGTGTCCAGGCAGATTGGCTGGATGTAGTTAGACAGGGTGGGCTGGGTGGTCAGCTGCAACACTGCTATATTGGCCCCAGTCAGATTGCTCAGTGTGATGTTTGCCACATTCAGTGTCACTTCAAAGGGGTTGGCTCCATTTTGCCTCAAGCGACCCAAGATCACAGTCCATTCAGAGGCATTGGGTGAACTGGGGAAGTAAAGGTGAACTACGTGACAGACACTCAACCTAAAACAAAACTTTGACTATAAAAAACAGAACTGGGCCTGTATTTATAAAACCTCTCAGGATATTGCTTAAATTGAACTTAACTGTAAAAACAAATTCTCACCCAAAAGTAGTTGGTAAGATGGTGCTCAGATCAACTTCAACTTTTTTTGTCAAATAGTTGAGATATAGATTAAACAATTTTATTTTGCTAAAGCAAGTGGTAGGTCACATTCATAACACTATGCAAGAGAAGTACTCATTTTAAGTTAATAATTTTATCATATTCAAGTCAAGACAAGTCAAGTTATATATAGGATATATACCACTGTTATCAACCAATCAGAGGGCTGTGCATTGTTGAAACCAGAGGAAATGTCTCAAAGATGTAATTTCGATCCATGAAAGACTAAGCTGACAGCTAAAACGTTTGGACATAGGCTTGCAGGGTCTGGGGTTCAAGGGACTCGTTGGACCACTGGACGAGAAACTGCCCGATGTCAGTTAGCTGTTGATAATAGTAAAATACCAGGTACATGGTAGACATAATGTGACATAATGTCAATCTGGACCAAGGCAGAAATGGCTTCCAAATGGTTAAAATGCCCTACGAACATATAATGCCTGACCGGGGGGAGTTGATCTGAGACAAACAGAGGAGTTTTGATAGAATCTCTTTGCACTTCTCAGAATCAAGTGCAAAGAAGAATCAACCCAATATCTAGGGATGGGTCTAAAGACTGAATCCATTTCCACCAACAAGACCCTAGAATTTTGTCAATTCTGAGATATGAGGTCAAAGAAGAAAAAAAAATAGCCACTTAAAGGTTGCACAAGGTCTTTCAAAATGTCATGGATGATTTGTGTCATGTTCAGCCTACATTGACCCTGACACCTACTTTGCTATAATTAAGATTTGGAGATGTCTTATTCAGGCAACCTGTATGACTATCTGTTCTTGTCCTCAAGCAACCTACACTCTTAAAAGAAATTCAGAAGATAGACTGGTCCCCTTAGTGGCTCTATTGCAATATAATAGATTCAACCTGATCCTTTCTCTTTACTGAGCTGGTATACAGTATGTTAGGGAAGCTAGCATTTCTGAGGCATTATACTGGATCTTTACAATGTTATTTGTTTTTAAAAAAAACAACTTTGTAACTTGTTCTGAGGCTTCAACTAGACACCGTTCTCATGCACGCATCATTGCTAAGTGCCGAATCATAGCCAACATGAGACCCTCAGGGCATGTCAATTCTCAACTATCCTTCGAAGCTGTTCCTCCATGTCTTGCCTCAAAGTCAAAATGCATTCCTACTTGCTAGCATGTTATTGTCCTGGATGTAGGCAGCTATTCAGGGCCTTGTTCCTGCCACCAAAATGGCCCAATACCTCGCTGAAATCACGAGCAGAGTTGCAACTGAAGATGAGCTGTGACAATAACAAGTTAATAAGTTCTGACCGTGGCGTTTGCTGCCACTCCAGATGTGTTACCTAGAGAAGCAGTCGGCGCTGCTCACCACAAAGTCCACTGCCACCAGAGTCCCGCCGCACACGTGACTTCCATTCCTCTGCAAGCTGGCCATCCACGGCCACACGCCGGCCGTTGCCACCAAACTTCCTCCACCGATACGCGGGTTCAAAGGGGCGATGCCGCAGACCACAGCTGGAAAAGGAATTGAAAAGATACACTTATTTTTGTATGTATTGTATTGTATTGTATTGATTCCAGGTAATTCTAGGTAAGGGGAGCCTAAAGTGAGTTCAGGTGCTTGTCTCCTGTGGGCTCTTTTAGGGGGGGAAAAAAGATCACTGCCTGGAGGTCATAGCTTAACCTCCTTTTTATTTATTTCAGATCACTGGGACATGAGCACACCAGGACACAATCAGGGCAACGATTGCCTCTCTTCTTCATACATTCAAACAATATACAAACTACATTTTTCTCTCTGTCTTACAGTAAGATTTTAATCAGCCATAAATCCCTTCCCATATACTTCCTAGTCTGTAGCTTTCTCAACACAACAGTCGCGACAGTTTGGCTCTCACGTTTGGCTGTGGTGGTCGGAGGCACGGTGGTCGGAGGCACGGTGGTCGGAGGCACGGTGGTCGGAGGTGGTGGCAGGCCAGGACAGCTGACTCCGAGGTCGCTGTCGGTCCCAGTGGAGACGAAGGAAATGAAGCCTGGTTGATTACTGGTGATCTGGCTGTTGATCCAGGCCTGATACCGGGACACTCGGGTGTAGACCCCTGGGAAACGAGGCTGGGCACAACCCTGACCAAAACTCACAATCCCAGACATGATCCAGCGGCCACTCTGTTTGCTCATCATCGGGCCACCGGAATCCCCCTGCAGAGAAAGGAGGATTTGGATGAGTTAGTGAAATGGATCGTTGCGTGAGGTGAACTCAAAAGACACCGCGGGCAGTCGTGATCACCTGACAGGAGTCCCTCCCTCCGTCGCGCAACCCAGCGCAGATCATGTTCTCTGTGATTCTGCCCACTCCGTAGTCGCAATTACACTGTCTGTTCCCCACAACTGGCACAACCACCTCCTGAAGGGTTTGCGGGAAAGGAAGCGGAACTAGGGAGACACAAATTCAGTTAGACGAACAATATCTATGGCAGGGTATACAGTAAACAATATTTTCAATCACACTCAATTGACTACTGGCTTCATTGAGCAATATGACTTTGATCGATCTCTATTGGACCAGGAGGAAGTGCAACTACATTGACAAGTTTCTGACTCAGCCTGTAATTGACGCAAACAATAAAGTCACATTTTCACACAGAGAGGAGTAAGGTAGCTAATTGGAGCAAAGATCCAACAGAAATGTCTAGCGATGAGATGATGTTAGTGGAAGAACTGAATTTCTTGATTACCCACCACCAGATCTAATATTGCCCCAGCCAGTGACCCAGCTCTGGATGCCTGCATGGAAGGAGCTGCTCGGCGCAGCCAGACAGATGGGGCGAATGAAGTCGGTGAAAGTCACTGGTGAGGAGAGCTCCAGAAGGCTGATGTCGTTGTCACTAGTTGCAGGGTTGTAGTTGGGATGACGGATGATCCGCGTCACCGACCGAGATACCTCATTCGCATTGGTTCCTTGTTGAGTCTGGCGACCAAGAAAAACGACCAAACCTGCCGTGGAGGTACTAAGGTTAAGAAAAAACAAAAATGTTTTAGAAGTCATAAAAAGCAGGGCTGTAGCCAAGACCACCTTAGTCAACTCCCAAGGCGGTTGTAAGACCGGGTCTGCTCGAGTTTCGAATCAAGACCAGGTCCAAAGGGGAGACCAATTCAAGACCAAGGAATAGGCAAAAAAGTCACTCCCCTCCTCCAAAACAAGCAATAAACACTGTACATGTCTTTCCAAATGTATATGTGTCTATCTGCAAATCCACCTCTCCAAACAGGTTTCTGCAGGTGAAATCCCTCAAATTGTGTGTAGTGCTTGGGAGAAAATTAACCAAATATCAATAAAATCCCCTATTCTTCATATATAACACTTATTTTTGTGCATGACAGATTCCGGAGGAGGAGGAGGACACATTTCGTCGATAACTCCTCACCTTCTGAAGCAGTGAGCAGCAGACACCACCCATTGTCTGTTGACGAGGGATCCTCCACAGAAGTGGCCCCCTCTGTGCAAACTGGCCTGCCAGGGCCAGCTCCCTGGAGGGGCGTCCTGTCCTCCAACTATCCTGGTGTTCAGTGGAGGCTGACCACACACTAAAAGAGAGTAAAAATCAGAATGAGCAATGCTCTCCCCTTGCTCAGGTAGGTCAAATTAAACACAAGATTATAGAAACATCAGTCTGTTATTTTAGAGAATAGGTCTCTTATACTTAGTGTAGTATATAAATACTATATATATATATATATATGCTATATACTTGGTGTAGAATATAAAAGAAAGTAGTATATAAATATAGGTCGTATATAAAAAAAATATCAGTAGTATAAATTTACATGGCACTGGTATGAAGCTATGGAAGTCAGTAATAGAAAAAAGTAAAGAAAATATTACAGAAATATATATACAGATCGTGAGAATATTGCACTGGGTTTGTGGTGTTTTGATCACTGCAGGGGGGCAAAAAGAATAAATATATAACTACACAGCCTAAACAGAGTTGAGCATATAAGCACTGACTATATGATATGGTAGAAGACTGTGGTTGTACTGGAAGGCTCTCAGATGAGAATGTGTGTGACTGTATGAATGTGAAGCAAAAAAACAAAGAAACAGTCAGTCAGTCTTTCTGGGTAATTAAAGTTTTTTTTTTTTTAAATTAAATAGTGTTTAGATATGCTAACACACGCTAAGATGCTAACCATTAGGAAATTAGCTGCTCACATCCTGTCAGTTCAGATCTGGGAGGGAGAAAGGAAGTAAACAAGTAAACATTTTCAAAAGAAGCGTTGACTTACCATCTAATTGTGAGTGAGACTCTGAAAAACAGAAAACAATAAGCTCTTAAAATGACAATTTAAGATGAGTTTGCAAAGCCTCCCAAGCAAAGCCTTCAATTAGCTCGATGTGGGGTTGGGGTTAGCACACTTTCAACTTATCACTTCAACACAATACACGTTTAAGGTTTCCCGCAGGTTGTAGGCAAAAGGAGCAACAATTATTTGAGAAATTCCATCAAAATCAACATTTCATGGTCTTGATTCTTTCATTTGGACCAAATCTCCTCAACTGAGCTCCAGAGGGAATACAGCGACAAAACAGCGTCACTGCAAGTAGGGGGGAGCTGCACGCGCAGGTAATCCTTTCATCGTTTTTACTTTACCGTCAGTGTATCTGACTACATGAGTGACAGTCTTTTGTCAATATTTAAAATAAATATCGTCGCTACTTTCACAAAGAGAACGTGGATACAGGGGGGAAAAATTATCTAAATGTGCGTTTAGCTTCCATATTAAAGCAGAAATGGCTGATAAAAAACAGCCCACATTTACGGGCTTTAGTCAGAGGCAACCGCGGCAATATCTCTATCCTATAACCGCATGTTACATTTCGATTAAGATGAAGTGAGCTCCACTACATCCTTATTGTTACACTTTGACTAAGTTTTATTCTTGTATGTAGTTATTGGTAAATAAAATAAAAAAAGACAACTGATGTGGGACACCACCGCCGACCCTCACTACACACAAGGAAGCACTGAAAATATAACATCACATCGTTAGATTGCATTACATTAATTGTATTTAAGCAAGGGGCAGAAAGTAAAATACCACTTTCAAGTACTGCTTGTTTTGAAATACTACTGTAAAGATCTATTTAAGTAAAAGTAAAAAGTGGCCAACTAAAATGTGAGGAGAGTACTGTGGTAAATTTTATAGTTATATTTTATATTCATTTTAATGTTTTATATTGGATATTCAAACTTTGTATTTTGTACTTGGGCTTTGTATGTATTTCTCTTAAATGGTACATGACAGTTTTAAAACAGCTACATATTCATGATAAGCTCATGGTGGAAAACCAGTTTAATTCCAACATTTGCTACAACAACCTTATAAAACTCTAATTAACAGCAGAAATTAAATGCAATGTGTTTCCATTGTGGACACTGTCAACAAAATATACTGTAGCGCCCCCTAGCAGTCGCTGTAATTATTGACTGTTCTGCGCTGTTGGCGCAAGTGTTTATGTTTATGTGGTTAATGCAGTGTTCCTGTTCTCTAATAGTAATGTGGCCACCATAGCAGAGACCACTGTAGCGGTTGATGGCCTCCGACCATTGTTCATGTTCATGTGTGTGTAAAGTGATAATAAACAGTGATTCCTGGGGTCGTGCGGTGTACGGGACACAGGATTGCTAAATAACCCAGATCTCTGTCTCCCGACACTTCCTTCAGTGCAAGCTCACCACAATACATTTACTAATTTGAACAGATTCCCTATTCCAACAAATTAGAACACCTGAATCCACTTAAATCTGTTCATGCACTCCCACTCTACCATACACAGGCACTCAGCTTTATATTTGTTTTACTAAAGTAACATTAATGACAAAACAAATGCTAAAAAAATGCACTTACTAAATGAGCAAAAGTACGCAATGACAGAAGATAGAGGTATGAGATCAGCTTCATTGTGTTCAGGCATTCCTCCTCTCACACGGTGTCATTTACATAATAGTACTGGTTTTACCACCTTGTCTGGGAAAGTAACAAGAGATTTTCAGATAACTCTAGTCTTGAATACTCACATTCTGGCCGTACAGGAAATATGCACATATTTTCCGAGGTGGTTTTAACTGGCATGTCATGCAGTCACAAGGGCAAGATCACAGGTCTCTCTTACCTTTTGTTTTTTCATTGGGCTTCAGTCTAACTTTACTTAAAGGGGAATTCCTGTATTTTCAAACCTGGGCTCTATTTATACAAATTCATCATTTATACTGCAAAATAGGTACAAAATGTTTTGGAATTGCTCCGGTAGATCGCCTCAGTCGGCAGTCGCGAAATGGCTGCAATGTAATCCACAGGGGCAAGTGCGTCGATCAAAGTACGTCCACTAAAAGTGCTTGTTTTTGCCACTGACAGGCTCAGTTTTGTGTGTCTGACAAGTGTCTGACAACGTTACGGAAAGGATCGCTACAGAGATAGACCTTTGTTTAACCAGAAACTCATTTATGCCTCCGAGAAATGTTTTTCTAACTAAAACTTCAGGTATTCAGGGGCCAGTAAAAAGCTGAGTTGCTCGGCCTCAGAAATGCCTCCCTGTTACATCCCAGTAACATAGAGTAGAATGATCAACGCCAAGAGCTGACACCTTCACCTGCTTGCTTGCTGTAAACAATAAATGTCAGTTGGGTATTGTGAATGATGAATGGTAGACAGTAGACAATAACAGAGACCAGTTGATTATCAAAGCAACACTTTGATAATCAACTTTCAAATAAAATGTCAATCAAGTTTATCAAATCAATTGACAATTTATCACTCTATTTTTCAATTCACATGCATTTTCATCACCTCCATTTGTTTCAATTATTTTTTGTTACTCCCACCCTTGAGGCCACTTTCCTTAAATGATAAATGGAAATTTTGTGTTGTGAATGATGAATGTAAGATGGGGGGAAATTATGAAACATAGCTCTGTTTTCATCATATCACAACAGTTTTAATCAAATCAGCTTTAAATTCATCAAATCGCTTGATAATTTATCACTATTTTTCATTCTACATCTATTTTCACCCCTCTATTTTTCAATTCACATGCATTTTCATCACTTCCATTTGTATACATTTTTCTTACTTCCACCCCATATTACCAAGTGTCTTGTTCACCTTAGTCAACATGCCAAAGAAAGCTTTCCAATCCGACACATTTAGTCTACATACACTGACCTACAGCATTTACTGGCCAAGCTACAACCCCTGGCAAACATTATGGAATCAGCACACTTAGAGGATGTTCATCCAGCTTTTTTTACTTCATAGCAAATAAAACTAATTTTGTTTAATAGCTGAACATTCTGGCTTCATGAAACATACCTCAAACAAATTAGATTAAAATATTTGAATTACTGACACACTTTTTTCCAGATCAAGTAGAGGAAAAAATTATGGAATCACTCAATGTTGAGGAAAAAATTATGGAATCATCAACAAAAAAAATCACAATTAGTACTTTGTTGCTCCTCCTCGGGCTTTTATGACGGCCGGAATTCTTCAAGGCATGGAATGCACTAGTGAACAACAATATTCTCCATCAAGCTGGTTCCAACTTTCTCGAATAGCGGTTGACAGATCAGCTTTGCAGGATGGAGCCTTGTCATGGACCATTTTTTAAAATTTCCACCATAAATCTTCAATTGGATTAAGATCCGGACTGTTTGCTGGCCATGTCATTGAGTTGACATGCCTTTCCTGAAGAAAAGCTTTAACACTCTTTGCTCTGTGGCAAAATGCATTGTCATCCTGAAAAATGACTTCCTCAACACCAAACCTTTTTTCTATCGATGGAATGAGAAAAGTATCCAAAATTTCAATGTACACCTGTACATTGACTGTTGAGGTGATGATTGCCATCTCCCCTGGTCCTTTACCTGACATGCAACCCCATATCATAAATGACTGGGGAAATTTGCTTGTTTTCTTCTGTTTAGGTGTTAGTGCTGGTTTTCATTTGGCTTTTCTGTACGTAAATCCCATTTCATTCAGCCGATTTCTTACAGTTCTGTCACAAACATTGACTCCTGTTTCCGCCCATTTGTTTTTCATTTTGCTTTGACGTCTTCCGTGGTCTACCTGTATGTTTTCCTTTTATAACCTTCCCATTTTGTTTATACTTGCACCAAATTTTAGACACAGCTGACTGGGAACAACCAACATCTTTTGCCACACTCCATGTTGGATTTCCTTCTTGAAGGAGTTTGATAATCCTTTCCATTGTTTCAATTGACAGCTCTCTTCTTGGAGCCAATTCAATTAGCCAAGTCCAACAGCTCGTTAAGGTCTGCAAACACTCCCTTTTAACTGCAGACTAATTTGCATATTCAGACTTGTGCTGGTATTTGTTTTAAAAATACAAATTACAAAGTGATTCCATAATTTTCTCCTCAACATTGAGTGATTCCATAATTTTTTCCTCTACTTGATCTGGAAAAAAGCATGTCAGTAATTCAAATATTTTAATCTAATTTGTTAGAGGTATGTTTCATGAAGCCAGAATGTTCAGCTATTAAACAAAATTAGTCAGATCTGTAATTTGTTTATTTGCTATGAAGTAAAAAAGCTGGATGAACATCCTCTAAGTGTGCTGATTCCATAATTTTTGCCAGGGGTTGTACTTCAGTCAGTGATGAGTGACAGGAAGAACGGCAGTTATTTGACTGAGCTGCTTACTCAACTTAACATTTCCATCTGGCATTCATTTGCTCTTCTCTGTCGCCGTGCCAAACTGAAATTCAGCATGTTCAGCATAATTCTAAAACAAACATTAAACCTTTTTGCCCCCCAGGTTCATGCACAACCTGATTCCCATGCAGAACACACACACCTAGTGAAAATGTGTTGCACCTGACAGCCCTGTAAAAAAAACATCCACGTGAAGTTACAGTCGCTTGTGGCACCTGATGACTGTCATACATAATGTCACACCATAGTCAATGTAAATGTAAATAATTATTAATTTATTTTAAGGTCTACTAGTCAGTAGGGTGACGGAGGAGCTACTTACCCCGCGTCAGTAAAGTGAGCACGGTCGCACAGAGCAGTTTGCAGACGGCAGTCATTGTAAAGTTTGTGTTCACCAAAGTCAGTCTGGTTTAAATAATCTCTTCTCCTCCCTCCTCCAACTCAAACACACCTCTCTCTCTCTCTACCACTCCCAGTGTTACCTGCAGCAGACACACCCAACACATGGAATCACCTGTTCCGCAGTGAAACTCAAATGTTTCAGTTGCGTTGGACCAATATGGGTTTTTGAGGGCCAGTACCAGTATTGTTGGATTGCAGCTGCCAATAGCAGAGATTTTGTACTATATATTCAAATTTTAATGCCAGGAAATTAAAATGATTCAGTGTTTTGTTGTGTTATCAGTCCAGCTCTGGGTTGGGGTGTGGCAGACCTGTGTTGAAACCTCTTCCTGTTCTGTGATAAATAATGTAAAAATAATTGGCCTATCATTATTTTATTTCACGAGCACCAGCCGGGTCGTGCGCCCTCTTGGATTGTTCCAAGGGCAAACTGGACCTACCTGTTTATGTGAACACAGGTGACGAGGAAGCGTCCTTAACTCAGGCAAATACCTGTGCGTACAGGAAACTAAGGAGTGCAGAGTCATGCTGATCAAGAAGTCCACTTGGTGTTTCACGAACTGAATCTCTTTTCTCACAGTTTGAGTTAGTTTCCTTAGACTCTCTCACCAAGCTAACTCTGTCTTCAAAACCCACGACCTGCATGCTAGATCCTCTGCCTGCTAAACTGCTTAAAGAAGTTTTTCCTATCCTAGGACCCTCCATTCTCTATATGATCAATCAGTCGCTCTCCACTGGCACTGTGCCCTCGGCCTTTAAAGCGGCCGTGATCAAGCCACTACTGAAAAAACCGAACCTTGACCCCGAAGTACTCCAGAACTATAGACCAATCTCAAATCTGCCGTTCCTCTCCAAATTGCTTGAACGAACAGTAGCGAGTCAACTTACAGACTTTCTGTCAAATAATAACCTACTTGATCCCTTCCAATCGGGTTTTAGATCCTTTCACTCGACCGAAACTGCACTTACGCGAGTGGTAAATGACCTTTTCTTAGCTATTGACTCCAACTCAACCTCAGCACTATTGCTACTTGACTTGAGCGCAGCCTTCGACACAATTGATCATACGATACTCTTGAACCGTCTTGAACATAATATTGGTATCCGGGGATCAGCCCTTTCTTGGTTTAGGTCTTACCTACTTGATAGATCACATCGCGTCTTTTACAACAACATGACCTCAGAGTGTTGCAATATGGACTTTGGTGTCCCGCAAGGCTCTGTCCTAGGACCACTGCTATTCTCTATCTATATGCTACCACTTGGTGGCATCATTCGCAAATTTGGAATTAACTTCCATTGCTACGCCGATGACACCCAAATTTACATACCAGTCAAACCAACCGATAACACCCAATTCCAAAAACTAGAGGCCTGCCTATCAGAGGTCAAATATTGGATGTCCCTAAACTTCCTACTTCTTAATGGCAGCAAAACTGAGATGCTGATTGTGGGACCAGCTAGACATAGACACTTATTTGAGAATACTACTCTCAATTTTGATAGTTGTGTAATCTCCCAGAGCCCATACATTAAAAATCTTGGGGTAAAATTCGACCCTACCCTCTCATTCGAGTTGCACATTAAGGAGATCACTAAAACAGCGTTTTATCATCTTCGTGATGCAAGCTTGCACACTGCGTGACCTTAACGTTTGGCTCTTGCATCATGCTGACTGTCACTGGCCTGATAACTGGACCTGACCTGATAGCTGTCAACCTCATTTTGTGATGGCTTTGGCTTTCACCCTTTGCTTTGAAGAATGATGATATTTTTTTCTCTCCAAACATGAAATTGAATTCAGTGTAGGCTACTGACTTAGCACTTTTCCACCAACACCTGCCCTGGAGACTGGCAGCTTTGGTGCTCCACGGCTGACCTGCCGAGAGGGGTCCAGCTGCAGACCTCCACTCACATCACCCTACCTCCACTCACAGCACCCTAGTTCTGTGAGCCAATGGTGGTTGAGCATTGAGCATGAGTAGTGGGGTTGGTTGAGCATTAGTGGGGTTCCGTTGTACGAAGTACATAAACTTTCACTTATTTCACCTCAGCAGTCCACCAAAATCTGTTTCTGGACAATTTTGAGGCGAGAAATAAGCTAACCAGTTGCTGAATCTTCACTCATATTAGATCTACAAGGCCTAATTTAAAAGTTTGTACTTTCGTAAGGCAACGCCACTACTGCACTGCCGGTTGCCACTGCTTTCTTGGCCGTGCTTCAAGCTAGTGGGGGACACCGAAGCAAAGCAGCAAAGGCCCAAACGACTACACATGTAAGTATCGTAGTCTAATACTATTATGTCAATTTTTATATTAATGGTACAATAACGCTGATAATGCTTTCATATTTGTATTCGGTTAATTTGTGCTCAACGTTACGAGATAAAAGTCTTTACTAGAGTGTGGTACTAGCCTACTAAAGTTAACTAACTAGTTCACCGATATGCGCCGTTTCTCTTCACCAATGGCGCTGTAGTAGTAATTGATGTAGGTCTCTAGATGGTGGGGAAAGGAGATGACAGGACAATAGTCTAGTCTGAAATAACCAGATACCATGTGTGGCAACTTGCCACCGTACCGGGGTTCGTGACAGACAGAGACCAGGCAGGAGTCAGAGTTAACTGGCCAGCGGGGCCGTTTTATTTGCATCCCAGCAGAATGTTTTCTTTTTCAAGGTGTGCTTGGACCCCTTCAATCACCACCTGCAGCTACACTGGAATTTGTCTTTTTTTTTTAAAATCTGATTGAACTGATGAACTGGAGTGACAATTATCAATTTAATATTTGTAATATATCAGTGTGTGTGTATGTGTGTGATAGATAGATAGATAGATAGATGAAAGCAGTGGCAACCGGCAGTGCAGTAGTACCGTTGACTTACGAAAGTCGGAACAAACTTTTAAATTAGGCCTTGTAGATCTAATATGAGTGAAGATTCAGTAACTGGATAGCTTATTTCTCGCCTCAAAATCAAAAATAGATTTTGGTGGACTGCTACGGTGAAATAAGTGAAAGTTTATGTACTTCATACAACGGAACCCCACTAATGCTCAACCAACCCCCACTACTCATGCTCAACCCCCATTGGCTCACAGAACTAGGGTGCTGTGAGTGGAGGTAGGGTGACGTGAGTGGAGGTCTGCAGCTGGACCCTTTTGGACCTGCCAGGGCGGAGTAAGGGAACGCTGGCCGGGAGGGACGCCACTGAAAAGCGTCCATCTCGGTCTGTGGCCGCCCCGGTTGTAGCGAGTCTGCTACACATGCTTTTTAATTTTAAAAGAAAATACTGAAAGAGTGAGTGATTTGAGTGACGCCCATGAAGTTGGCCTCTAGATTGGTGGAAACTGAGTGACTATACAGCCATCTTACTATATATTTTTGGAGAAATAATGTTTTATATGTAGATAGATTGTGTGGCGCTACAATAATTGGAAACTACTGGCGGACCAGATTTTGTTTCCCCTGGGCCTCTACTGGCCTACGGGCCGCCAGTTGCTGATCCCTGCTTTATATGGTGCTCACCTCTATTGACAGTAAACAGGAGAATCGCCCACTGAATGTTTCAGCCTTTAAAGCTAAATGAGCAGTCGTATCGGCTCCGACACAACACATATCCACTATGGCCCACTAAGAATGTTCTACAAACACTTTATTTTCACCTACACGTTAAATGTACAATCTGGAATCAATCCGACCACAGACGGAAGTGTGTGAAGTTAATTCCACTCTTACTACACAGGGGTATCTGTACTCTGCTTCAGTGTTTTTGCAAACCAGAAAAGGTTCAATGCCAAGTATGCCAAGTATGCCAAGTTCAGCCGTTGAACAGGATTGGTTCAACATCGTAACACTCAGATAATCTAAATAAAAGGGTTTTCTGAAGGTGAACCTTTGAATCACTAGTCCAGCCTACTGATTTGTAGGACAAACAAAAGGGGTATTCAGTCTGAATTATCAGGCTAGATAATATTGATTTGTGATAAAACTCACATGTAAGACTTACTCACAAAAAGGTACTCGCTGGCCTCTGAGAATGAAATCTGGCTTCACACAAACCTAGTGAATGTCTCGGAGGACTGAACTTGAATACAAAGGCATGTACACTAGGAGGATTAAGACCTTACTCGCAGTGTTGACAAATAATTGTGTTGAAAGAATGCAGCAGGACAAGTGTCACCGTGTTATGTGGGTTAAGGATGTGAGAGCTTCTCCGGCCCATTAAGTATCAGCTGACAACCAAATATGTGAAAGAGCAGTCAAGCTGCAGGTTGGAGGAGTATAGACCCTTTTAGCGCCTACGTCACGATTACGTCACGGTGTTAGCTGGAGGCAAAACAAAGCAAAATTGGAGGCATCACCTCACCTCAGAGCAGCAGAGTAAGAGGCTCCCGTTCACCCAAAATGTCATCTTGCTGTGTTGTTGGAAGCCAGAATCGAAGGAGAGGCTCCAACTTGAAATTGTATCGTATATCAGCTGCCACTGCCAGTAAAAAAGATCGAAGACAACTATGGTTAAACGCATAAAACGAAAGGATTAGACTGAGGCGATCATCAAAAATGCTCGTGTTTGCAGCGCACACTTCATAGGTTAAATAAAGTATTGTCTGTTTCAGGTATGGATGTGTGTCTGAAGATTTGTCATGCCCACCTCATCACAAATTGGGGAACTAGGAGGAATAACGTTAGGCGATTTCTCTCGTAACTCTCTTAGCGCATTAGCTAACTTTTTGTTGTAGCGTTGTGTGTGTTTCGGATCGCACAACACAAAACTCATCTGGTACATCTTTGTATTTTAAGTCTTGTACAATGACTGTGGCAGATGGGAGGAGGGTGGGGTGAGGCTTAGCTTGGATCCAGGGGAGAGTTGAGTCGGTGGACTGACTGACGGAGTGGGAGAGCGGGCGTCCAAAGCCGGCGGCGATCGGCTGAGCTCCGGAGGTTGCAGTCAAATCAAATCAAATCACATTTATTTGTATAGCCCTTAATCACTGTTACAGTCCCTAAGGGCTTCACAGTGCCCAACATGTGAAAATAATAAATGATTAGTACACAACATCCCCCAGCCTTAGACCCTCACAGAGGACAAGGAAAAACTCCCACAAAAACCTTATTGGAAAATTGGGAGAAACCTTGGGAGGGGCTACTCAGAGAGGGATCCCCCTACCAGGATGGTTGGGCGTGCAATAGATGCCGTGTTTGGGCAAGCAGAGTATACACAATATATGAAAGTTCATTTTGGTGGGACATCCACATCTGATGGGGCATCACAGCAACGGCAACTCAGTCGACGTCATCATAGGACTAGGGGACCACGCAGACGCCAACTCTGCCCAAATAGGAGAACGCAACGCCTGCTCAGTCAGCATCGTCCTAGGAGGCGGGACCAACCAGACGCCAACTCTGCCGGGCTGCAGCCTGGAACAGATAGGAGACTCACCCACACACACCCATACACACACACGCGCTCACACAGACAAACATGACCAGCGTCAGTGGACAGCAGCAGGTAGACCAGGACAATAGGACAAGTAGACAGGATGCTAATATCCATCGGCAGGACCCTGAGCTAGGATAAGCTAACTGGTCTAGCCTTACTCTGAGAAGAGACTGAGCCTAGCCTTACTAGACTAGCCTTACTAGACTAGCCTTACTCTGAGATGAGACTGAGCCACTCCCTCAGGGCTGGTCAAATGACAGAGAGAATAAATGGGTTTTTAGCCTTGACTTAAAGACGTCGATAGAGCCTGCCTCTCTGACTGAGGCAGGCAGACTGTTCCAGAGATAGGGAGTCTGGTAAGAAAAGGCTCCGTTACCTGCAGTTTTCTTTTTGACTGCTGGGATAGACAGGTAGCCAACGTCCTGAGATCTAAGGGCACGTGGCGGTTTGTATGGTATAATCAAATCGGATAAATAGGACGGTGCCATCCCATGTAATGATTTATATGTAAGTAAAAGCACCTTAAAGTCACATCTGGCTTGAATTGGTAGCCAGTGTAATGAGGATAGAATAGGAGTTATATGGTCGAATTTCCTAGTTTTGGTCAGGATTCTGGCAGCAGCATTCTGGACCAGTTGTAGTTTTTTAGTGCGCCCAGTAGGTAAGCCTGAAAAAAGGGCATTGCAATAATCGATTCTGGATGATACAAAGGCATGTACTAAAATTTCTGCGTCTGCCTCTGTTAGCATGGGTCGAATTTTGGCAATACAACGAAGATGATAAAACGCTGTTTTAGTGATCTCCTTAATGTGCAACTCGAATGAGAGGGTAGGGTCGAATTTTACCCCAAGATTTTTAACGTATGGCTAGCAGTCGGGAGCAGCCTGCAAGGGCTGATCAGTCGGGGTTCGGGTGGGATGCCCCTGGAAGCCTGGCGGACTGGGGCAGCCTTGGTGCTCCGCGGCTGACCTGCCGGGAGGGAGGGGGTTTATTATTGTGGACGTGTTAATAAAACAGCCCTGCTGGCCAGTTAACTCTCCTCCCGTGTATGTCTCTGTCTGTCACGGACCCCGGTAATGTGGCACCTTGCCACAATGACCAGGTTCTCTTTACTATACATGCTTGGTTTCTCTATCAGGTCGGTGTAAATGTCTGGCCATTCCACAGTAGGTAGTCCTGTCAGATCGTCGGGTCGGCCAATCTGGTCCCGTTGGTTAATGTTAACTTGTTCAAGTAACACTCGCGGTCCTGGAGAGTGAGTGACCGTAAATATTCAGATATAGCGTTATTTTCTTCAGCCATGTTAAAAACAAGCCAACGAAATTTGCTAGCCAGCGTTGTTGGCTAACGTGTTCTGGCCGGCTTCTGCCTCCAGCTAAGCTCCGCCCACAAAAAAACATCATCATGTTTACTAACAGAAAAGGGGTCTATTGCCAACGCTCATACACTTCAATGAGAACTCCAGACTCGCGGTTCGCTCTTATAAACACTTTCATTTGAAAACCAACAGATACACAATACAAAAACAACTCATGGGTAATAAATACATTAGCAAGAGCTCTCTCTCTCTCTCCCCCTCTCAAAAAATAAAAAAAATCAACTCAATCTTAAACACAACTTTTGAGACATGGAGAGGAGGATAGGGGAGTGTGGTGGTGTTGGACTATGTAAAAGTCAAGTGTGAGTCATAAATGATTCAAGAGAGAGACAAAAAAAAAGTGTCACATTTTTCTAGTCAACGAAGAGAGTCAAAGTAACTTCTAACAGTTTGTATAAAAAAATGTCGGTTGGGATGTTGGGGTCGGTATGGACAGGGATACACACTGCTCCGTGTGTGTGTGTGGGCGGGGACTCCGAGGATGGTTTAGTAGGGCCTGTCTCGCCGCTCCTGTCTGTGGTCGCCCCTGGGAGAAAGACACATTCATTTCATTAGCCATCAGCATCCACCAAAAGAGCAGTGCCTACATTAACTGAGAGCATGCATGTGTATTTTGCAGGGTTAGACCGATATATTGGTTTGCCAATATATCATGGTACGGTGTGTACTTAGAATGACTGTAATCTTTTGGGCATGCAAATGGTCAAACTTAAAGGTATTGAATATTGTTACAAAATATTAGCTATCAGCAGCAGATTGGTCAAACCCTAGTATTTTGTGTGTCTGAAAACAAAACAGAGTGAAGTTGACATTATCTGACCTTCCATCCATCTTGCCAGGGCCAAATCCTCCCCTGTCACCTCCCCTGTCACCTCCCCTGTCACCTCCTCGGCCACCTCTGAAGCCGCCTCGGTCGCTGCCTCGGCCCCTGAAGCCGCCGCGGTCGAATCCCCCACGGCTACGTTCTCCTCCGTAACCTCCTGAGAGCAGAACAGGAAATTTAGTGACTCTGAAAACGGTTGACAGAAATTGTCTACTTAAACAAAACATATCCAGTCAGCCAAAAGGTCTCATTGGCTGAACGAGACCTCAACCCAATAGGACCCAAGACTTATCCTTCCTTGTTAACTTGGTTATACAGTATATAGCATAAATGAGTACACCCGCTCTTAAACCGAACAAATTCAGTGATTTCTCTTTACAAATAAGACATATTTGGGGTTCCTATATGATGTAATGTTCCTGCAACTTTCCTTTATCAGTTACCAATGATATATGTCAATACTAAACAGGAAAATATGATTTTCTTGTCAAAATGGTAAAAGGCCATGTTGCAAAAATGAGTACATCCTCCTGAAAGTTACAAAATAACACTTAAGCTGGGCTCACACCACGAGTTTTAAAATCCTTACCGATTTTGAAATGTGGTTGCATCACGCACATAAGGAGAATCTTCACAGATCTCAATCTCAATCAGAATCTCAAACGATTATCGTGCCAGAGGGAGAAAGAAAGCACCTCCTCGCGTGATCTCATGGGGAAGTAGACGTAAACAAAATGTAGGCCAACATGGTGACACCAGTGCAACTTGCTTTACTAATGACTCACTCTATCCCCTCAAATGCCCCTATATTGCAACACGTACGGTAAAAGACATTTCATTCATTCCCGCCCACATTAGGTAAAATAAAGTATAGACATAAAGCAGGCAAACATAAAACGGCAAGAATATTTACATTTTAATCCAATCCAAGAGGACAAAATCAGATGCATACAGTGTACATTGCAACCAATAAAATAGTTTCAATGCTGTGACATGTGTTTACAGTAAGTCTGTTTCAGCCGTTAAGCTAGCTGAACTAACCTTAACTAGCAATATTGCAAATATCCTTCTGCTAACATGTCAAAAGAAAATACAGTCAAACTTCAACGTTAATAATGTTACATCCCTGACGTCCACAACTCCGTTGGAGCCTGGCCCTCCAACCCTAGAACCAGCGCAGCGGCAGCCAGAAGAACCCCAAAGCAGCAGCTCTGTGCCCGCTGAGACTGTCAAACTGCCGGCATTGAACCGAAACAGGCTAGCACTGGCTCCTTTAATTAACTACTTTAATGCAAAAATAGAGAGTGGTTAATTCTTGCAAAACCAGGAAGCAAGCCTTCTGTGAAATATGCAGGTCTGCTGCTGTCAAACACCTTGTAACTTTCTCCAAATGTGGAGATGACTGCGTCCGCCAGCCTGTGGTGCAAGCAAACTATAGTTACTCCGCAGAAGTTTAGTGCGAGTCTCCGGTCTATCTACCGCTACACATACACAGTCACACACACACTCTTTTTGCCCCCCGCACTTCTGAATAGAATCCGGTGCCCGTGCTTGGAAGACACATTATATAGGCAGTCGTGTTCTTGCCACATATCGACAAGCCTTTCCTCCATCTCAGCTGTCCAACGCACCCATACAACAGCTTGTTGTTGTTTCTTCATTCACTTCTGTGTCCTTGTAGAGGACACTTTCCCACTCGGAAAGTAGTTACGTAATCATTCCAATTTTAAATCCTAAATATCAAACATGTTTGATATTATCGGGGCGGCCCCGATGCATCCGTGAGCAGATCTGGAGGTTTAAGATTGTATCTGTAAACACCTCACATTACCAGATAATCGGTGCCGAACATCGGTACCGACCAAGGTCCCGTCCAGATTTCTCCTCAGATTGTCGGGAGGGACAAATCAAGGATAAATCGGCCCAATTCTCCTATAGTCTGAGCCTGGCCTCAATAAAATGTTGTTAACCCAGGGTTAAAAGTGGTGTTAACCCTCTTTCAAAAATGCAAGTGTGAAACGCTGCTTAGCCCGGGGTTAAATGCATCCTTAACCCAGGGTTAAGAAAGACATTAGCCCGGGGTTAAGTGTAGTGTGAAAAGCATATAATGAAACGCTAGTACATGTTTGCTTGATTTTTTGGTAAAGCCCCCCCCCCACCCCGGAGAAAAATGCACCAGCCGC
Organism: Hoplostethus mediterraneus; assembly: GCA_034670385.1. Taxonomy (NCBI): domain Eukaryota; kingdom Metazoa; phylum Chordata; class Actinopteri; order Trachichthyiformes; family Trachichthyidae; genus Hoplostethus; species Hoplostethus mediterraneus. Next base: position 2,221,035 of record JAXDDW010000037.1, on the reverse strand, counting down.
CACTGATTCTTAAAAGGGGACATATTATGGAAAAGGGCTTATTCCTGGCCCTTATAGATGTTCCACGTGTTACAATTGACCTTAGCAGCCAAGAAGTCCCCCCCCCCTTTTCTGTAGTTTCCTTTTTCAAAAAAACGGTCCAAATAACAGGCCACTGTTAGCCTAATCCAACCCCTCTCAAAGCATGCCTACCCCCAGGTGAATAACCACCCCCACATATCTTGTCTAAAATGCAGCTCCCAGCAGCACCGCAAGCCATTGCTTATGGTGCATTCCATTGTACTCGGAAGTCGATAATTCTGAGTCGGTATTCCCAACTTCCAATCTAAACATGGCAGCAAACTATTACACTATTACAAGCATCTAAAGACTACTACTACTACTACAGCGCGATTAGTGAAGAGAATCGGCGCATGTCACTGGATGTGAACGTTAGTAGTCTAGTACCGCACGCTAGTAAAGACTTCTATCTCGTAACGTTGAGCTCAAATCAACCGAATTACGTTACAAATGTAAACTACAAAGTTGGATCTTGCCCGAGTTTCCGACTGGGAATTCTGACTTGAATGACTGTTCTATTGTGCCTTTCCGTGTTTTTGTAATAATCACTTCACGTCGTACTGCTTGAGCAACAAGGGCTCAAGCTCAACAAAATTGTCAATCCTAGCTTGTCTGCAAGTTGTATTCAATAAGCTTATGGACATGAGCCATAAACGGACCGGCTACAGCAGAGAGCGTCACTCACACACTCACATACACACAAACACAATTAAGGCACGAAAGTACAATATTACAGCGTTCTGCTGGGTTCTCTTAAGTGGAACCGCCTCAGCTGCCTCTTCCCGTTCTGGGTCAGACTCTGGCTCAAACATGTAGAGTACTGTGTTGGTTCTGGAACGGCCGACATGGTTAAGGTAAATTACGGCATCAAGCTTATTTGTTTACCTTGAGCAGCATGGGAACTGTGCTCTCTGCCTCCACCAAGCGATTGGCCGCCTCACTCCGTGCTCTGATGCTGCTTCGCTACAGAAGGTGGTTGTGGCAGATGGGAGGAGGGTGGGGTGAGGCTTAGCTTGGATCCAGGGGAGAGTTGAGTCGGTGACTGCTCTACCCCTGGAACCAGGACCGGCTGGGCCCATTAAGCGGATTGCAGGCCGGGCCCTTTTTAAACCTGTGTGTGGAAGGTGGGACTGTTTATCTATATCGCTCAATATATATCTTATCCTCTATCTATCTAACTTCATTATATTATACCCTCCATACTTTAATCTTCTATATTATCCATCATCTCATTACATCTCCTTTTCCTCTTCATGCTATCCTTTCCTTCTTATATTTCTTTTCTCTTCTCAATCCTTATTATCTCTTTCTTCCCATTCTTATTAATCCTACTTTAGTCTCCCTGTCCCCAGCCGTAAATGTTTATCACTCCATCTTAGATAGATAGTATCTGATTATTAATCCCATTCTCCATTCCTTCATTTTAGCAAATTATCACAGAAACATCTAATGTCATACCATATCCCACCCACCCACCCCTAAACCCCCTCCCCCCCCCCCCTCCCTCCCCCCCCCGCACATCCACCCTTCCCTCTCCCCCCTTTCCATTTCATACGCCCCTCCTCACCCCCCTCCCACCCATTCACTCATAAAACATTACCAATACCATACATTTCCAAATCCCCCACCCCTTCCCACCCCAGTCACTAAAGTTTTCTTTCTTCATACGCTACCGTCTACTGCCTCCTATAGCAACCCCCCCCCCACCCATCTCGTGTGTTGTGCACTGTCGTCACTAACACCCCCTACCACCTGATCAATAATACCCACTCCTCACTCTCTCCCTACTCATCTCCCCTATCCAATCTGCTATACATTCAAATCTCTCGTCCTCGCATATCTACAAAATTAAAATCCTAAAACCACCCACTCGCACTCTATCACTCTAATATCCTGCACGCAACCCACCACTGCTGTATATGTCATCGATCCTGCCACACCTGCATTCCTATAATCCCCCCAAACAAAACCCTCTCCCATAACCATTCACTCCTACCATCCCCCATCCCCCTCTAATAACCCCTCCATATCACCCCCCCCCCACCCTCATTTATCATTCACTCAACCCAACTCACCTCACTCAACCTTCACAAATCCATAAACAATCCTACTAACAACACTATTCTATGTTATATCCATCATAAGAACTCATCCCTATCCCCCTCCCACTGTCCCCCTTCCTAGTCTATTACTGTCAGACCCCATCCCATCACCTCACTATATCTCTCCATCACCCCCAGTAAACACCCCCCCACCATCCAATTGTATATTCCATATTGTCCCAACATCACTCACACCGTTGATAAGAAACCTACCAAGACTTCAAAAAAATATCACACCAACCTTAGACCAAGAACACACTATCATGTACCCACTTACTGTCGACTCAGTCCTGTCTCTACTCCACTCATGTCACTGTTACATCCACATCCACCAATGCCTATTCACCCTCAACATCTCCACCCACTCTCGCTCTCCTCCCCTCTAGCTCACTAATACCATGATCCTCTTGTCCCTCATAATATACTATCTAACCCACACTACTCGTCCCTTCCTACCGATACACTCCCCTGTGTCTGTTTTGTGCAAAACCCCTGTGCCTACACTGTATATGTGCTCCCACATCTCTCTCTCTCACCCCCCCCAACCTATATAGAGAACAATAACTCTCGTCCCATCCTCCTAAGTATACATGAGTCTAATCTAGACAAGATATAAAAACATACAGACCACTGATCTCAAAACACAACCCATCTACACAGTCTCTACCCACCTCCCCACTCACTAATTGCTACTCCCCCCATCCAGTGTCATGTATCCCCATCCCATCACTACCCATAATCCCCCCACGTCCCACAGTGTCCACTATAACACTCACTCCAAACATACAAAAAATCCCACTATTAAACCCTTTAACTCTACTACCCCTATATATAACACAATAAACCCACAACACACACAACAAACCCCTATCCCTCCCTCACAATCCCCACCCCCCCACCCCCAAATATCCCTTGTGCCACGTCTGTTCTACACAGTTAACCCCTATCCCACACTAACAACCTATCATGACAATCTCAGACCCAGACTCACTCCAAAAAACAGTGCCCTGTGTACACGTACCAGTTCGACACACACCCCATGTGTCCCAATACCAGACCCATTCCGCCCTCTCCCCCACCTCTCTCCTCACTACCCCCCACCCTCCACAACCACTGTCAACCATCTGATAACTCTGTCTCTTTAGATTATACCCCCCCCAAACAATCATCTATAACCTCTCCTCTCTCTAGAGACCAAATCAAACATAATAAACAAATAATACTCCATTAAAACTCATAACCATCAACCCCCCATAACTACCATGACCCTCTTCATGAGTTGACACTTCCTCGTCACTGTCATTCCCCGCCATATACCCATATCTCCCTACATCCAACATCTCTTCCTTATACCCAATTGCTCATCTCACTCCTTCTACAACTAAACTGACCCCTAGACTAAAACAATACCCTAACTCCATACCATCCAGTCCACAAACCCCATATGTTTGTTCAGAGTTACTGTTTACCCACACCCCACCCCACCCTCCAAGACCACTCTCATACTTAACTTACCGCCCCCCAACTCCCCATTACCCACCTGCCCTTCACAAACCACTCTCACCTGTCCTCCTAACCACTGAACGCTTGTTCACTCGCATCCGTCTGTTCTACTCCTAATTATCCCCTCCGTCCCCACCTGTACCGCCTCCCCCATGACTCGTGTGTCCCATACAATGTAACCAATCCAACCACCGCCGTGATGTAGCAACTATAACCACAGAATGTCCAATTCAACAATATACATAATAATATAGACACAACCAACACGTCCTCACCCCTACAGATTGAGTCCCATTTACTCCTGTCTCATTCCCTACCCCACTCCCACGTCCAATGTCTAACTCATCACCACAAGACACTATCACACCTCTGCGCACTCTGATCCTCAACACGCTAACCCTAGAACCCCCACTCATCTGTGTGAACACACCAACCTCACACCCCCCCCGATACAATCTCCCTAAGTATCTCTCATCTATACACCCCCTCCGAACTCCTAGTATCTCTATCTATTACCAGATATACCACTATCATAGATCACTCACCAGATTCCTGTCCAACATACAGTCTCCATATTCCTGTCCCATTCCCCCCCCCCCCCCCCCCCCTCACCTATAAACAATTCTCTAAGCCCCTTGCCCCCCCAGCCCTTCAGTCACTCAGTCTAGCCCAACGGTTCCATCTAGAGTAGACCACCAAAGTGGTTCTCAGACATGGAGTCATGTAGAGCCACAAATGAAGCGTAACATCCCCCATAATGCCCCCACAGCCGCGACACCATATGCGTGTCGACCCCCCTAAGAAGTGCACGCATTAGCTGGTCTTCGGGACATTGTGGTATTCTGTGAGACACGTATCTCATGCCGCTACCAGCATACTGGCACGCCTGCTTTCTCGGGTCACTCTCACGCTCACAGTCCTCATCCTATAGGTGTCTATGCAGAGCACCGTCACTCGATCCTGTTCCCTCCACGACCCCCCTCATACCACCGCTATGACCCTCGCCCCAGACATCGCAATCCTAAAATCAGAAGCTGACCATCTTGCAGACACGACGTGCATCCCCGCACACACACCTCAGTGTGGCTAAATATCAGAATCTCTACACAATATCAGAGTTTTCTTGTCGTGACTACTGTGTTGTATCTCATGTCATAGAGTAGATCATTATTAAGATATAATGTCGTGGCGATGATCTCCCTGAATCGAGATCCTATATGTGAACCATACCACAAGATGTAAACACACCTAGCATTGACCTCTACCTGTGAGACACGGTAGAGATGAATCTAATCGCGTAGGACCTGTGTTGCATGTCTAATAGTAGAGAGTATGCATTTACAATTGAAACGAATGTGTGCAAGCACCATCGGTGTCAACCCCATCTGACTTGCCATTGCTAACAGCCACCCCCATGCGGTTTGACAATCCCCCCTATAGCGACGAGATCTCGAGAGTGATGAGACAAAGATTATGCATGTAGCGATAAGACAAGCTTCTAAAAAAAAGGTGATGAGAAGAACCTCCCTTGACAAAAGGGGAGAGCATGAGAACTGATACTATCGAGGGAGAGGCTCACCTCCTCATGATCCTCTCAGCTCACCTGAAGCATATAGACACACAAACAACCCGTGCTATCCAAAACAGCCAGCTCCGCCCACAACCAGGTTGGTCGACTGCTAAGACGGAAAACCTTGCCTCATTCCGGGCGGTGTTAATTGGCTGCTATGTGATAGGTCGCTTGTGCGTATATGCCTCTTTGTCTTTATGACGAGTCATTGCCAGGGGTACAACTGTCTTAACTCTTCAGTCATCTCTGATAGAATAGAATAGTAAATTAATACGCCTCGATGAGAAAACACTCTGTCGCCCGCATATCTTACAGTACTTATTATGATATGCGTACAGATGTCTATGCCATGCAAAGGACCCCCTCTTAGCAAGTATGTTGCCCATAACAGTTTGCCTATGTAGGTATCTAAGTACAAGACGATGTGTTTTCTGCAAGTGCCACAACACCACATGCATCGGGTGTCATTAAATAATCATACATTCAGTCGCTAAATCCCTATCCCCAACGCGCCCAATCCCTATATCACCCTCCTCTCATCTCAAATCACAACTACGTCCTAGGCGCTGAGACTACACCCGCTCTGCCCCCTGAAGGTTCCCCAAGATGCCTGCAGACCCTGAATATTAAAGACAAAGGCTTCTACCCACCTCACTACCCTGGTGCCCCCCTCCCCATTGGCACCACCCCCCCCAACCCCCACCTCCAGCCATTAGCGAGGGAAGATGGTCTCGTCAAAGGAAACCGTGGCCTCCCCCTTCAGCTTCCCCGTCTCTCTGTCTGTGTACAGGTTGATCATGGGCAGGCCTGTCTTCTTATTGACCTGAGAGGACGTTATGACGTTAAGAGGACGTGACAGGAGTTAACATAAGTGACAAGGACAAATGCAGGAGTTAGATTTTACCAAAAAGAGAATATATATTTCAGTATAATCAATTATCAAAAATACATTCAAGTAGTCTTTAAGGGGTTTATTCTTTACAGTAGAACAGAGCCATAGATAGATGACTGAAGGCCACAGAAATGTACCGATGGTGCGGCATGTTAGGCCCAATCCCAATGTCCCCCCTAAAGCCTAAGCCCTGAACCCTCACAGACTTAACTGACGTCACCTGGTAAGTGCTTGAGTGTGAGAGGCTGCAAGGGCTAGAAATTGTATAAATAGGAATGGGACAGCACTTTGCGACATATCGCATTACCTTGACGACACCAATTTTTTTTTATGTACAATTGTGGGTTTGGAACTTTTTATTTTCAGTTTTTTACTTTCTTCACGACCAAGGCACTTAAGGGACTGACTGCCCGATCTGAATGTCTATCAGGCGCTCGTCTTACAGAGTGGACGAGAGTTAATTGTCAAAACAACATCATCAAGCAAAAATTTAAATAAATGGTTGATGAATAAACATTTGTCCTTCCATTTGTTTACCGTTTTTTTTTTACCGCTTCCGGGCTTCCCCTGGTAACCCCGTTTTTATCATCACAACGCTATGAACTGTGGGTAATTCCCTCAGGCAAAGTCTGCAGGCATGCGGACTTAGAGAAAGTGTGCATAAAGGGCTCAAAAAGTCTGCGAGAGCGCCCTCATGTACTTGACGATTTGACAGTGGGACAGCCCTAAACCCTCGCGGACTTAGCGGGAACGTGCCTCAAAGTCTGAGTCTGTGAGTGTGGACACTGCGACTGGGCCTTAGAGTTACCTTGATGATCCCGATCTGCTTAAAAAAGTCTGCTACTGAGTCAACAGTGTAGTCATCTCCCAGGCCTTGCACAAAGATGGTGTTATTGTCAGAGTTATCCTGGTCTTGCACTGTTAGAAGAATATATAGAGAGGTATTAGAGAAGCAATAGGTAACACGACACTGGACTCCTCAACCCTTAAACCACTATGTCAAAAAATACATTAAAGAAGAGAACAGAGTCGAGTCATGTCATAGTTTGTTGGGATCATCAATTGGTGGCCTACTTTTGTTTGTACCAAGACATGTAAGTCAGGTGTACACAGTGATCAGCGGAGCTCTTGGAAATCCCCTTCCTGCTCACCTTACCTGTTTTGACATATTTTTAGAGCAATGGTGGCCGTCACAGACAAGGAAATGTTGTTACAAGTGATTTTACTTGCCTCAATTATTTCCTGCTTTTCTCTTTTCTCACTTCCATTAAAAAATTACAAGCAGTAATGATACAGGAAAAAAAGATGTTAAACCATTGTTAAAGTGGTAATCCACAAAATTCAGTTTTTAAAATGTTATTGTCTCAATCTTTGTTGCTCAGCGCTCGTTGCTGTGGTGTTTCTGCACTGCACTTCCCAGAGATCACCTGTCAATTAAACAGCTATGATGCCTGATCTATCTGATCTATTGATCTATCCAGTCACCCATCTTTAGTTTGTTTATCACAGTCTTGAACATCACGTTTTCAGTTTTGCAGTGACAGCTATCCAGTTAACATGTCTCTTTAAAATAAATTTTTCACACGTTTCCGTGTTACATATTACAATGTTACGATTCACCACTATCATCTTGTAATTGTAAACTGCAAAACCAAAAGACTCACACCTTCTTGCTAATCAAATTCAATCACTTTTCTCATCTGAATGTCTTATTTCTGGCTACAACTATCACTTAGGACTGATACTATCAGGACATTTCTCATTTGGGTTATCAACAAATTTCCATGACACTTCCAAAACTACATGTACATGTTCCATTTTCCAGACATTCAATGACCATAAGAACACTTACTGGAGCTGTGTCCTCCAGGCCCATGTCCCTGGTCTCTTGGTCCTTAATGGGGAAAGAAAGAGATTTTAGTTGGAGCAAATAGAACATAGGGATGAGACACAGACACACACACACACACACACACACACACACCTCACATATTACAGTCACTATTTCACTCACTCCAAGTGCCCACTAAAACAGCTACATCATTCGGCTTACAATGTCTCCGTAGAGTATCTGTAGTGCACGGTCTCAGTTGATTACCATGACAGCCCATTCGTGTCACAATCAAAATACTCAATTTACGGTCCTAATCTTTCAACCACAATGTTGTTCCATTTCATCACGTCTTTCATGATTATCCACAACCTACATCGCTTGTACACAAAGAAATGAAAAAACCTCATTGAATACATTGGACAACATCATCACTGGATAGGATATTGAAGCCACAAGGATAAGGATACAAAACAAGATGACCCACATTATTGAGGTACTGACATCTGTTTCATTTTGTGCATCAGAACACACCACTACCATACCATTTGATTGGCATTGTATTCTTTTTGGATCCAACAAGTAAACAGACTCTTGTTTGATTCAAGACACTTCCCTTGGACAGTGTAATGCGTAGACTATGGAGAAAACCACTATATGGCAGAGCCATACAGGCTGGGTTCTTGGCTCTGATGTGTAAAACAGCCTTACCACAACAGATTCACCACACATGGTATATAACCAGTTACAATAGCAGATTTCTTAATATTGCTTGAAAATGTCCTTCCGCACACATATGCTACCTTGATGGGCTACCTCACTTGAAAAACCATTGAAACAAAGCTCCGAGTGTAACATAGTCCTTTTCATCATGGACAACGCAAGCAGAACAGTTAATACACGTTATGCATTCCTTCCTTTTCCTACTTTGTTTTGTAGTCTTCACATAGCTCAGTATTGGCTTCATTGAACTTTTTCTTAGGAATGAGCATACCATGTCATTCTGTCTTTTACAGTCATTTCCCAGCTGTACAATGAGAACATGACAGATTTCCCCAAGAACAACATTTAGTTATTAAGCACCACAGATAGTAATGCACATACTATACACCCATTTGTAAAACCAACTTAAACTGTTCAGTTCAGTTAAGAGGTTACCATTCATCCCATTTTATTGCAATACCTCAGGAATTCTTTGCGTCAACTTCTATTGTCAGGTTTTTTAAATACCTTTCCCAGTGGCTTGATATGCAGTAACACCGTCAGTGTAATTCATAGTGAAAGACAGAGCTCCAGGGACTTAGTCCAGCCAAACCTCTCCATTGTCATCAAAAGTTGAAGTTGGAGCCAAATCATTAGAATCACCTCAATATTTGAATCACTGCTGTTATGACTCTGGCAAGAAATGCTTGTGCAAGCTAATAGAACATTATTACCTTCTGTGCCAGAGGTGTTACAGCCAACACAAGAAGGAAGTAAGCTGATGATTCTTCTGGACTTCCAAGAATGCAACTCAGTTGAACAAACACAATTGGTAAATGACTCAACAGAATTACAAAAAATTTTGCTCGGAAATTACACACCTTTTCCATGACCACTGCATGACTCAAACTATTTCCAAGACCAATATCTATCAGTGTCGACGTTAAAGTTTATCACTTGGCACTGTGCGATTAGGAAATGTGTTATTTGGTCACCAATTTTAAGGCTAATTTGATATACCAGCAACCCAAGGTTGACATTAAACACTCCACTTGTTGAAATCATTAACAAATTCACTGGATTTTTCCAAAACTGTTTCAATATTATTTACCATAACATTCCAAGCCTGTAACACACAACACACTACATTCCCCAGCAGACAACAGCCATTTGGCCATCTTGCCGCAGGTAAAGGGCATTACAATCAGCCAGGTGGGAGCTGAATGAGGGGAAAAAACAAAAAACTTTGAGTGGAATCTGCAGTCCACAGGAGAAGAGAGCAGCCAGGGAGGCTCCTAAACGTCCTCCTCACAAGCTTGATCTTAGAACAGAAGTTTAAGTTGTAATTTGAGTTTAGTAATTAAAAGTACCATTTTGTTGCAACACTGCCTCTTGTGTGATCTGTGCCATGCATCTGCCCTCAGAATGGGCATGTGACCCCTGGCTTTTCCCTTGGGGTGCCACATATGGTGGAAAATGCGGGCAGTCTGATCATCACACTGAGATAGAGAACGTGTCAAGTGTGCACTGAACTTTGGGAGTGTTCCGGTATAGAGAGGGAGATGATGTCCTAGTGACCTAGTCGCTCCCCAGCTCGAAGAGGCCCACCCGAAGCCTTGGAAGAAATGGAAGGTGAGGAATGCATCAGTGTCCCAAGAAGAGAAATGCATGAGGGCACAGCTCTTCATCCTACATGATAGGGAAATTCCCCATGGCTACTGAAAAGCCATACCAGTGTGACAAGGTGTATGAGACTTATGACTACTGCGGGGACCCTAACCATTGGTGGCCTTCCTGTCCTGTGGTACTGGCCATATGGTGTGGTCATTGTGACAGGTGGGGTCACTCTCTAGGCCAGTGCTGAAGGCGCTGAAACTGCCACCACCAAGCAGAAGGCTGCAGAGGAGCCAGCAGCCATGCGGCAAGCAGAGGCCCCCCGTGATGTCACCCAATCAGGAGGTGGTAGAGGCAGCGCAACCAGCGGTGGTGGTGGAGGGGCCATTAGCACCGGTAGTGTCTGAGCCAGACCCCAAACCCAAGGTAGCACGTGAACCAGAGTCTGAGGAGGCAGCTGAACCCAAACCTTAGCCAGAACCTGTGGAGGAGGAGGCTGCTGAGGTGACTGAGGAGGATCCAGAGCCAGTGCCAGAGGAAGCCCCAGCTCCTCCACCACTGGCCCAGCCTGAGCTCGAACTTGAGCCCATCCCAGAACCAGAGGTTGACCCAGACCCAGGTCCAGAATCTGTGGAGGAGGCAGCTAAAGTGGTTGCAGCTTAGCCCAATCCCGGACCATCGTCACTGATATCGAGCCAGGGTCCCGTCATCACTGCATGGTCACTCAGCTCGCCTTACAAGTCTGAACTGTAAAAAAGTACCATTTTGTTGCAACCTCCTGAGTGATCTGTGCCATGCATCTGCCCTCAGAATGGGCTTGTGACCCCCGGTCACAAACACTTCCAGATTTTCCATAACAGTGGGAACTGTCTCTCATGTGACTTGAACATAGGCTTTACTTTGCAACTGCAAATTGTTACAAAAACTGGGGTTCTAACATCAATGAGTATCTCCTGTTGCTGTAAAGCAGCTCAGATGCAGCATATCCTTATTTGAGTATTTTCCAGCTTTTTCATAGCCAGACAACTAAAACAAGCATTGCTATGGTGCAGCTTATAATGTCAACCAATTTTAATTAGTTAGTTCCAATTCCAACACTGGGACATGTGGTGTTAATGCTATAAATATAATCATACTTTATTTCAATTTGGAATTAAATATAAAGCACACAAAACCTGCTTGCAACATTACCCCAATGAACAGGTTGGCTTTGGCAAGCTTTGCTAGGGTTGTAAGATTTCTGATAAAAGTCAGCCTAGTAATTACCTAATAGGCAGCTATTGCAAATACTGTTGACAACATTACTCTGACTTGTATCTAGTCTACAATTATTCGATCTGTGAGAATGTTAATTTTGATCTGGACAAGGCAATCCTAAAAATCCAGCAGATAATGCAAGGCTCAATGTCTCGCTCTCAGGTTACTATAAGATGAATAATGGCGATCAACATGACTATCAGCTCTGTCCACAGCACAGAACTGAGTTCAGCCTATACCAAAAACCTCATTCAAATGAATATGTATGTCATTAGTTAACAAGCTTTGCCTAGTTAATCCCTATATGTTTGAGGATGGAACCTCTTGTGTTGGGAGTTCTCTGGCTTAACATCCACTAGCCTCCGTTTTTCTGAATAGCATGCCATCTTGACAAGAAAGTACTAAACTTCCTTCCATTTACATTCCATTTGAATGAGTATCACCTTGCAGGTACATGGTATTCCTTGAAGTTTTCAAACCAATTAGCCATGCAATAATGGGGAGTCATGAGAAGATAAATACTAATTTATTTTAATTCCCCTAGTATTAATTAATTACTTATTATTAATTAATTAATGTTCACACATAGCCCACTACGTAGATATGTTTCTAATTTCTCTTCTCTTTTCAACACACAACCCCATTGCTACTCTATTGTAGACATTGCAGATTCATACACCATATAGGCACATGAGAACACCAGACAAAGACACTGATCAAGATCATCCATCAACCAAAAGAAAATTCCATTGCCAAAAAAGGCGAGACAGAGTGCAGGAAAAACAAAGCCAATTAAGTTGCTGTGCAGCTCCCTCTGTTGGAAAGTTCCCATCACAGAGAAAACTGACAGTCTCTTCAGTACTGAGAACATTCCCACTTAACACACTGACTGGTTCTTACCTGTAAAGCTGGTGGCATGGAAAACATGGTACATTACATTCTACTGTGCATAGCATATTGAGGAGCCTGTAAAACCTCATAATGGTTGCAATGACAAGAAGTCAAACTCTTGCAAAGTAAGGTGTATACTGCACTGAAGATGATTTGATGCCCCCTATCGTCATATATTGTTTTTCCAGCACATCTGTCAACCCCAATATGCTATGCACAATCACATTTGTCACTGCATGTTTTCACATACCCGCAAAGAGAATCAGCCTAATACTGACAATATAATTTGCCAACGCATTTGTTGATGTACACAACAATTCATCCATGTTCTATTTTTTGCCAGGATACATTTCCAAATGACAAACTTTAAATCCCACTACCCACACGTTTTACCACCCTACAAATTTGACCTGCCCTGTGCCTTCAGCACCTTGAGTATTATAACCTCCCCTCCCATTAGCTTTGACTCTTCAAACTCATCAAACCTTTTGTTCAAATTGATTTTGTCACTTACCACCGAACTTATTGAATCCTCCACGGTCGCCCATTCTGATGAAGAGGGAGAGAAAAGCGACACGCATTGAAGGCTGGTGCTGACAGCAATTTCTCTCAAGGGGGTTGTGGGTGTGGGTGGGTAACCTTCACTCTTATAGTCCCTCCATACGGACAATCCACCTTCTCCCCCTTGGCACTTGCCCTGTTCAACCCCTAGTCCTTTCTGTTCAATATCTCTTGAATAAACTTTGATATTCTCTATTATTAGAGTTCTGTTATGGTGAGGATGTGGACAAGAGGCCGGTTTAATGACCTTGTCTAATTAGTGAATTTGTTCACAGGCAGCTGAAATTTGCTGTTTTGTAACCAATAACTCAAAAGTCTTTTAGTGACTTGTGTAGGTACCCATGTTAACAATCAACAAACCCAAACCTAATACCTTTGGCTCCAGAACAGGTGTTGGGTATATGGTTAGGTATCAGACAACCTTTTTTCTTAACACAGATTGCAGCAAAATTCAAACTAGGTATTCCCTTTGAGACATTATTGAACACACGCCTTTTCTAATGGTCTCCCAAATTATTTTTTCACCATCCTCCCCTCCAACTATGAATAGATTGCAACTGTCTATGCACTTTCTTCCTTCTGCAATTTCCCCAATGAAGGCCTAAGAGCAGAGACCCACCCTGGAGAGAGGGTAAAAGCCTAGGAGAAGATTCAAAGATTGATTAAAGCAGAGTATTACACAGTGATCCTGTAAGGGCTTGTTGGGGAGGTGGTGGGAAGAGGTGAGAACGGCAGGGTGATGGCAATGTTGGTGTATGGACAGTGTCAAGGCCACGGTATACTTGCGGTGGAAACACATTTTGTCGCGTTTGTAGAGACAAGCCATCGCGTTGGCTTTGGACTCTGCGGAGTGCCTAGACTTGCTGGCTGGACTAGTCAAATTCTATTCACACCAGCCCCCACTGTGTGACTGCCTGCAACTCTGAAATATCACATGACTGGTTGTGTTGCCTTATGGGAAAGTGTCTCCATTTCTTTTGAAGGTTCATTGCCTTTGTTTCCATCTCCATACTAAGATCTCATAACCATCTCTTTCAAAATGAATGGTTTGGAGGCTCATTTTGCTGAGCGTGTTAGAGGATAGTAGCTGCAGTGAGTCCACGCACGTGCACGCATGCACACGCACACACGCACACACGCACACACACACACACACACACACACACACACACACACACACACTCTCTTTGGGGCAACTTCGACTTCATAAGTATACCGCCGCCTTCAGTGTGGACATTAACACTTGCTTAGATCAGTCCAGTAGCCTACTTCCTAAAAATACATTTTCCTACATCAACGTGACTTTTAAAAGTCAAACTTTAAGCAAGATAACCAAAACATTAAAAAAAAAGATTTTGAATTCTTGGCCAGATAACAATAAAATACATTATCAGGAGCAATGCTTTCTTAAATATCAGCTAATATTCTCCTGATTTGCTTTTAATACATAGGTGCTCTGTGTTGTCTGCCTACTTTAAGTAATTTTGTGAAGATCCGGTTTCAAAGATTATAATGGGGAGGGAAGGGAATGTAACTATAATTCATGTTTCATTATGAGTGTGAGAACATACAATGAAATGGCAATCCCATTTGTCTGTGACATCAACATTATAAGAGGTTACAAATAATCTTAAAAAGTTGAAATATTGTGCAACCTCTGTAAAAAAAAAAATACAATTAAGAAAAAAGGGAACCCGGAATGTGCCGATATCAACTTACCATACAGGATCACAAGAGTATCTACTACTAGGAACATTTGTTAATCACTCGTCTTTTGTTTGCGCTTTGTATTAGTGAAAATTTCAACAACCAATTGCCTCACTCATTCTATGATTCCATTTCAGGTCTATAGATCATGCAACTCTTTAGTCTGTATTTTATGTGTGTATAAAAGAGCTTCATCTCACTGAGCAAATCCAGTGTAAATTTTGAAATTAATGGGTGGGTGTTAGACGGGTTTACGCCCTGACGTTCATGGGTTTCAGACAATACCGGCTCTACCTTTGACTTTGATCATATCGTCATTTATATAGGCATGTAATAATGAAAATAAGTATCATTCTGATTTTTTGGGGATTTTTATATATATTTATTTTTTTGTATCACTGAAGATACAAACAAATAAATAAGATTAGTGTCACCCTTGCCTTTTATGCAGATAATGTACAATATTTTCTGAAATAATTGGAAATTGAAATAACATTCAGTTTTATTTACCAGCACATGATCAAACAATAATACAAATCTAAAACAATTATTTCATGGCTTCAAATGTGGCTCTGGCTGTGATTATTGGCACCCTTATACTTAATTAATCTGATACTAAGTTGCACAGTCTTTGGCAATGATGATGCTTCCAAATGTTTCTTGTAACAATCAATCAGCTTCCTGCTCCTTTCTGCTGGCAGTTTCTCCCACTCTTCAATTGCAACCTGCTCCAGTTCTTCAATGTTTGAAGGATTCCTTTGACCAACTGCACATTTCACGTCTCACCACTGGTTCTCAATGGGACTGAGATCAGGACTCATCACTGGCCACTCCAGCACAGTACAACAGTTTCTCTTGAACCATTCCTGGGTGCTTTTGGATGTGTTTTGGGACAGAACAGACTGTTTTATCACTTTAAAATGGATCATTTGTTCATATATGTGGGCACCTGCAACCTGAGTTGAATTACACTGCAAATGAGAATCTGTTTCCTCCAATAAAATGATGGCCATGGTCACTTTTCTATTTTTAATCCTTAAAATATTTATTCTTATTGTTTGATCATGTGCTGTTGTAAATCGATAGAACGTGTGAAGACCAAAAGTTGTTTCAAATATATTTCAGAAGTATTTCACATATTGTACATTATCTGCATAAATAGTTTTTTTTACAGAACTGTAAATTGTTAGAAATGGTCAACCTAAGTATTTGGGAAAGCAGCACAGAAAGCAGCGAATCCCAATTCACCCCTTGGCCCTACCCCTTAGCCCTTCCCCTCCGTTTTGCGTGTTCACGTGTAGGGGTAGGAGTGTCCCAATTCTCTTGGGATCGAGGGGTAGGGCAAAGTGTTAGGGCTACATGGCCCTCCAAACTGAGATTTTTCAGGGGGACACTACAAACCGAAGGTTAGGAGAATTCTCCCAGAATTACCTGTGAATCAACTGGAAGATCATGGCGACTGCTACACTACCATCCAAAGTGAACCACAGATGTATTTTCTTTGTTAATAAAGATTTTAAAAAATATTCTAACCGTGGTATTATCTTAGTTTAATGTTGTTTCAATGTATTATAGACCTTTTCTTTATAACAAGCATAACAAAAAAAATCACTAGCATGCGGATGTCTCTACCTCGCTAGTTAACGTTACAACATTGTTTTTAGGCTGCTTTGATGGCATATGACGCCCAAAATATAACTAAAGTCCAGCAGCGAAGTTGCTGCACTTGTTACGGCTCCTCTAATATCAGTGCAAACTACAGAGCACCGCTAACGTTATTCTGTCATGAAGTGGTCCGGAAATGAAGCAGTGGTCTTTTTGATGACTTGTTTGATCGATTGGTAGCGTGAAACGTATAAGTTGTGAACGAATCGCGAGCGTCCATGCTTTTCTATCTCCATCAGATGAATTGCAAATGTCACTGTGATGTGTGTAATGTCCGATAAACTCGTCGCGTCTGTTTACTTAAACGTCATCGATGACATGTCAGGATCTTGAAGGGTTGTCCCATTTCATAGGGGGAGATGTCAACCACTACTCCTTGTAACTCTGTTCCGAGGGCCAGGGCGAGGGGCACTTGAAAACGAGTCGTAGGGGTGAAAATGAGAAATGGGATTCGGCCTTACTGTACACATTAAGCAGACCTGTGGTTCACGAAGCTTGGAGTGTCATCACTCCAGTTGTAAAAGGCCTAACCTTAGCAGGTGTTAGAGACTGATCTTGACCTTGGTCCAGCGATCTCCCCATTTCAGTGACCTTCCAGACTGAGATTAATACCCGTTCACAATGTTTTAGCGTACTATTTCAGGTGAGAGCAAGGGTCCATTTTCTAACGATTCACACCAGTCAGAATCACATGGTCCTCTTGTGTTTGTGTACACATTTTGTGTAGCTTTGCTCGTAATATAGTTTTCCAAGTCATCAACGTGGTTTAAAACCGCCAATCAGCCACAAAGCCTCTAACTTAATAAACCCAACTAAGTGGGTGCTTTGAGGCATATGGCAAGGCAGACTCCAAACCCCTACACAGTTTGAGAACTCTTTTGTCTTCTAGTTCAACTAGTGATTTTGCGAACAATTTATTTGTCATTTTAAAACATCACAACAAAATAATAATTTCAGACCTTGTTGCTGTGCTTGCATTGATGCAACCTTATTTTCGAAATGTAACATTAGTCCTTTGGTGAGCGCTCGGGTGATGCATGGCAAGTTGGAGATCGGCTTATTTATTTATTTTTTAAATCAGCCAACCAGCTGATGAAAGCAGAGAGATGTGAGAGACTCAGATGTTTTTCTTTAGTTTGATCAGAATCAACCCTTTAGTTGAATTCAATGAAACCACAGCTGCCATCGGTTAATGAACATCATTTTTCACTTCTTCCATCAAAAGCCTGTTTTTTTTTCCCTTTAATATATTGGTTTATTTACCAACAGCTTTTAATTTTTGTGGGCACTTATATTGCAGCACAAGGCTGATGTATAATCTATCTCCTGAATTTCAGATTTTGTTGTTATGCATAGATACACTGGTAATGTGTATGCGCTCATCTTGAAGGGGTACATGTACAGTGTTGTAATTAACATATTTCAGTGAAATTAGTGAAATCTAGCAAAAACCTTGCAGTACAAACAGTAGCCCGAGCTTGATGAATTTCTTTGTGCCTTCATTTAGCCTCCACTTATTAATTCCTGGGGTTAATTCCCCTCAAAAGCAACTGGGAAACAAAAGAAAATACAGTGAGCTAAAGTATCTCACAGGGCTACATAGCATGTTGCTGCTGATTGTTTCTACCCTGGTTCCCTCTTATTTAATACTGTGCACAGTTCCAGACGTGGCCACAGGTGAACAAATACTTTTCTATGCATCGGAATCTGATGCAAGTACAGACACAGGACACATAACATGGATGCTGGAGGGAGCGTTTCAACCACTTACCCCATGCCACCTCTTCCTCTCGGTCCGCCTCTGCCACCTCGGTCAAAACCGCGGTCAAATCCACCGCCACCGCGACCTCCAAATCCACGGCCCCTGCCGCCACGGCCATCCTGGCCTCCATAACCTCCTTCCTGACCACCGTATCCTCCACCTCCTCCGCTCATTGGTGGGCTGTCCTGTCCATATCCTTAGATAAGAATTGGGAGGATCAGACCACAACAGGATTACAGTCTTGCTTAGACAGCACAGACAAGCCTTTATTTATCTTTCTTGGCCCATGCTTTACACCAAATTATTAGGGGAACAAATGGTAGTTAAAACGCTCCTTTTTAAACTATCCTTTTCAAGTTTTTAGCATTGCTTTGGCTTTGAATCACAGCCATTTTTGCACATTGCTCCCCTCACCTCAGGGAGGGGGAGCACATGCTTTCACTTATTCTTTGGTTAGTGCAGTTATTCATTTCTAAGTTGCCTTTCATAGTTTGTTTGAAAGTTTAAGAACAGATTGTGCGATTATAGTTTTTACCATCTAATATTTCAGCATTTTCTTAACTGAAATAAAGGCTCTAGTTTACTCATTCCATATGCTCCAACTATGAATATGGCATATGCTTCCATATGAGAAAATTGCGCATGTAGTGAAATGAAAATAGTTTAAAGGGAATTTGTGCAGGTGCGAAAATAAGCGAACCTCCTCTTTCAGTAGTTAAATCAATTAGGTCAGTAGAGTAAGGTGGTAAATAATTGGGTATGAAGTTAACAATCAACTCTTTGGGGAGGAGTTTGTGTGACAAATCCAGGTGTGAAACCTGTGTGAAAGAAAAACACCGTGCTGTGATCTAAGGAGACTCAGAGGACCTCAGGAAGAGAAGAGTGAGTGAGTGATCAGTCTGGGGAAGGGTAGCAAGTCACATCAAAATGATTTGTGCTCCATCAATCCAGACAAATAATATACATGGAGAGAATTTAAAGGGGGGGTATTGTACTCATTTTGGGCTATTTACACTGTTCCTGGGGGTCCTTACAAGACGTTTGTCTATATCAAAACAAATCCTAAAACCAGCTTCTGTGGTGTGTATTTCAGTCTCTCATTTTCTCCATTGTAAAGAACAGGCTGTTTTGAGGGCGTGGAGGTTGCTCATTACATACAACCTCCATGCAATCGCCTTGGCGGAGGCAGGAGAGCAGGGGTCTGTTCCAAGAAGCAGGTTCAGCAAACTCTGAGTCTAATCCTGCACTCTCAGTTGATTAATTCCGAGATGGCCAAGTCTGAGTTTTCGGTTCCAGAACGGCTGATTTGAGTTTGTTCAATCAACTTTGAGTATGTTCACCTTGAGCTAAGCGCGTGTGCGACGACAATAAAAAGCCATCATCAATGGAGGTCCGATACTACGATTCACCATGGCAACCAGCAAGCAGAAGGGTCGTAAAGGAGAGGGAATTGGCGTGGGAGAGAATCGCTGCCCAAGTCAATGTGTACGTTTGAATGCAGTAGTGTATTCATTTAACATTTAACCACACTTTCTTATAATATTACCTACATGTGAGATAGTGGTGGAATAGTATTGGAAAAAAAAAAATTTCATTTAGGTGCAATCCCACGGGCGCAAAGCGCACTTGGCAGCAGCTGAAAATGAAATATAAAAACATTACAATAGAGTCATTTAGCAGACGCTTTTATCCAAAGCGACTTACAAAGATGATAGTTAACACTATGTGGGGATCGAACCCACAACCCTGAGACTGAGAGTCTAATGCTCTACCAACTTCAAATGGTGTACTTGGGGTGGCAAATTAGAAAGGCAGATCTAGAAATTGAATTACTGGAACATAAGTTAGAGGTGGGTGTATGGTCACAGGTGAAATGTGTTGTTGGAACAATATAAAATACTAACTGTTGCTTTTGTATTTGTAGGAAATAAAGAAGACCAAATGAAAGGTGTCTTTATTTGACTGCTCGGGGTGGTGGTAGCTTAATCTGTGAACTGTAAAAGGCATATTATATCTCGGACAGCTCTTCCATCCTGGACATAGAACATCTAATCGGGGTCTCAAAATCCTCTCCCGACGTAAGGCTATGCGAATTACTTCTGCTTGAATATCGATCGGGTTACCGAGGAAAGGACACGCCATGTCCGACAGCTGCTTCAGGTTCAACAGAGGGAGGAGATAAGGAGAAAGTCAGGGTTTGTTAAAGAAAAACTGCCAGCGAGCAGGTTAGGTTCACAGAGTCAGTTACCATGGTAACTGAATCAGAGTTTGAGTTACCTCTCTTTCTGGAACGGAAAACCCAGTTTCCCTCATCTCAGGGTTACCAAACTCAAGAGTTTTCACTAAACCCGCTTCTTGGAACAGGCCCCAGAGCGCTCATGCTGCTCAAGGTAAACAAATAAGCTTGATGCAGAAATCTACCATAACCATGGCGGCCGCTCCAGAACCAACACTGAGACCGGACATGTTTGAGCCGGAGTCTGACCCAGAATGGGAAGAGGCAGCTGAGGCGGTTCCACTTGATAACAATGATAACAATTCTGTGTAATATTGTACTTTGTTTTGTGTATGTGGGTGTGTGAGCGACGCTCTCTGCTCTAGCCAGTCTGCTTATGGCTCATGTCCATAAGCTAATTGAATACAACTTGCAGACAAGCTAGGATTGACAATTTTGTTGAGCTAGTTAGCCAATATATTATTGGATGCAATCTATTTGCATCCAAACAGCGCAGCCAAACAACCAAACACGATTGTACTAATGGTGGCTAAAGTTTACCGAGCCTGACACGTCTGACAAGACTTATAAAACTGGTCCCAACAAATAACTTTAAGATGAGTCCTGACTCCAACCAATAACTTTACTTTACTTTTAATGACTCCAACTTAAGTTTTCTTACTTGTTCCACGCCCAACAAGCCCGTGGCTAGCCCCGCTAGCTTGTTAGCTAACCAGCAGAATATACTAACCAGACTAATTTGGTAAATTAAATCAAAACATGGTGACACTTACAGATTCCAATTTTGCAGATGGGTCACGTACCTTATGAATTGCTCCATCTTTAAGCTTCAATTTAGATGCTAATCCTGCCGTTGCTCAAGCAGTCCGAGGACTGATCATCTCACACACAGAAAAAATTTGCTACCTGTAGCTGTGCTAACTGTAGCCGGGACGTTGCCGTTAAAAATAAAATTAATCCACTCTGTCCTGGCATTTTCACGTGTTGGGAGACTGTGCAGGGATCTATGTTGCTGCCTGCATCCTACAAAATAATAACTGGAGAGTTGATATATCACTGTAGATATGTTGTTGTTTTAGCTTAACTGGTCACAAAGTAATGGTGCATTCCAGTATACTTGGAAAAAACGGCGTCCGAATGTGATATGCGCCGATTCTATTCACTAATGGCGCTGTAGTAGTTGATGTTGAGTTTAGATGCTTGTAACATTCTGAGACTTACCATACAAACATGAGTTTGCTGCAGGCGATTATGTTTTCCTGAGCAAATGCACTGGAACACATTTAGATTGGAAGTTAGGAATACCGACTCGGAATTATCCATTTCCGAGTACAATGGAATGCACCATAAGAAACGGCTTGCAGCGCTGCTGTGAGCTGCATTTTGAGACGAGGTAAATGGGATTGGTTGTTCACCTGGACGTGGGCATGCTCTGAGAGGGGCTGGATTATGTTAAGAAGCGCCTGTTATGACATCCAAAGGGGCTACTTTCTGAAACGGCCTGTTTTTGGCAGGTAAATGATTTCCTGTGGAACATGTATAAGTGCCAGGAATAAGCCGTTTTCTATAATGTGACCCCTTTAACAATAAGCCTGTCATCTTCCTCACCTCCACTCTGGCCATACTGGCTCTGCTGACTGTAGCTCTGTGGTGGGGGGGTGCTGTAGCTAGGAGCCTGATTGTATGGAGCTCCTCCATGCTGGGATGTTTGTTGGTGGCTCCCACTGTTCCCATAGCCACCACTCTGGCCTCCACTGCCGCTGTAACCACCACCACTCTGTCCACCGTAGCTGCCCCCACTCTGCTGCTGACCATATCCAGGGGCCTGGGAATTACCTCCATAGCTGTTGAGGGTAGGGATAAAAAAATTAAAAAATCTACACTTGTACCACAACTTGCAGTGTTATTATGGTAATAGGGCTGGGTAAAAAATAAAAAACACATTAAAAATGGAAAAATAATAAAGAATGTATAATTGTTGTTGTTGTTATTATTATTATTATATAAAACCCGATTTTGCAA
This sequence comes from Hoplostethus mediterraneus, assembly GCA_034670385.1. Lineage (NCBI taxonomy): Eukaryota > Metazoa > Chordata > Actinopteri > Trachichthyiformes > Trachichthyidae > Hoplostethus > Hoplostethus mediterraneus. The sequence continues at coordinate 2,198,660 of JAXDDW010000037.1, read as the reverse complement.
AACCTGATATTGATAATTGATACTAAACTCTAGTTACCAGTGTATTAGAGTAAAGACTTCAGCTCACTACAGCACACATCTGTATTGTTTACATTTAATGGAAATAATTGCCTCAATTTGTCCCCTTATCCATAGTAATAATCCACATAATTATGTATCACAATACAGAAAGATACAATACAATACAGCCTTAACCATTTTGCTGCTAATGTCTACCCATACCGTGTCAGAGAAATACATGATAAATTAAGGCAGTAGAGGAAGCAGTAGCTCTGCCACTGTCTTACCCAGGAGAGGAAGAGGAAGGTGGCTGCTGCTGGCCATAACTGGTGTAGGACGACTGCTGGTTGTAGCTGCTGGGAGAGGCCTGGCTACCTGCTGTTATAGCCTCCGGAGCTATAGGACTGATTGGGCTGGGTGAAGCCACCTCCACCCTGGTTAGAGGGTGGGGAACTATATCCTCCTAGGACAAGAGAGGAGACAGAGGAGAGGAGTTAGGACAGTGTTGATAACAATAAACGTGAACTATAGGGTGGAAATGGAGACAGTTACTACAGAACCATAAAAAGGAAGCAATTTTATTTTAGTTCTAAATTCTGCACTTCAGTAATAATTAACCTTAACGGCCTTTACCGATATGCAGCATCTGATCTAACTATCCCTTGTGTGATTCGATTTGCATTGCAAATAGGTAGGCTGATAGGGTGAGACCAATAGTTAGTGTGTGGTTTTGAAAGATTACAGAGTCTTCACATACCTGACTGAGGCTGGCCAAAGCTGCCATAGCCTCCTTGGTTGTAGGAGGCAGAGCTGCTATCAGAGCTCTGGCTATATCCTCCATAGCCCTGCTGGCTGTAGCTCTGGCCAGAGGACTGACTGTAGCCTTGGTTAGCCCCGCCACCATAGGACCCATAGCTGCAGGAGGACAAACCAGTTGACACACCACACACAAATACACATCTTATACAGAAGTGCAGTGTCAGCTAAAGTGACATGGGGAATTCTGATTCATGGTTTATTCCATTAACATATTCAGTCTAAATTGGCTAGATGAGTACAAAAGGACTTACCCCTGCGCAGACGTTTGGGAATAATCTAGGGGGGAAAAGATGGAAGGGGGAAGGTCAATGAACTTCTAAACATCTAAGAGTCTTCACATTGCAATGTTTATTGATTAAAAAAAACACTGTATATAGCTAGCAACAAACATGTTTGACCATCACTTTTGCTGCTTGAGTTAATATACAGTCATTCTCCATTCAAGAATCGGGCAATTTAATGTGGGCGTGGTCAGTCGAGGAACATACCTCATTAAAAGGGGACACGAGACCTTTTCTGACCTTCTCTTCAATTCGGCATACTATTCAGCTATTCTTTTAAAAATGTCAACTTTTATAACCCATATATATTCCCACAATCTTCTTCCACCAAAATACACCGCGGAGGTCAATGGTAAGAAGTGTGAACCAGAATTGAAATTTGATTGAAATATATGCTGCTTGGGGGGTTATGTGTGCAGAATTGAAGAGCGGATCCTAACGATTCAGAAATAGTAGTGAGTCATACTTTGTTATGGAGGTTTGCATCTTTGTCGATTAGCAAGGCTATATTTTTGGGTGAGTGAGTGTGCCCAAGCTAAACTGCCAGTTAGTTTTCCTGAGGCATGAGGGCAAATACAGAGAGCGCTACCAACACCGCATATCGCCATCGTCCCGGTCAAACCCGTGTATAATAGAACCAGGGGTCTGTATACACGGAGGCTGACTCCCCGAAACTAGGTCAGTGGCACAGGCAGCCTAGCTAACAGCAAATTAGCCCACTAGGCTAGCTAGATAGCATGGTTGCTATATGGTAACGTACATTTGTTACCTAGCTAGCAAGCCAAGTCTTGCACACTAACAGTTTAACAAGATAAAAGAAAACTACTAACCCTGCATGCAGTAACGCTGCTCTTGAAGCTAATCACTGACTGCTAATGCGCTGAACATTTTACTGCGGTTGGTTGATCTAGGTCATTGGTTTAGCTTAACGTTGGTGCAAAACAGAACCTAACCGTAACACTACGACGTTGAATATGCTTGCTTGCTTGTTAACCTTACTATTCAATACTAGGATATTAAATCATTAGCTAAGCGGTAGTATGTTTCTTACCGTTAGATGCCATCTCGGCAAGTGGAAAAACTGTCTTATTGTCTAAAACCTTGGAAAGGCTAACAAGTCTGTCGTTAGCTGCTGATTAAAAAGCAATACAGGTGCGCCGCCTAACGGCCAATCACACAATCTGCCATTGTAGGTCTTCTTTCTTCTTCTTCGTCTCTTACTTGTTATTGTTCTTCTTCTTCTGGCATTTCATGGCGATTGCCAAACTACCTTTTGGTGCATTACTACCACCAGTTCGGTATGGCTCTTTTTCCTGTTTTTAAAAAAAATAATTAAATACCCTATTAGTTAGGACCACTTTAAATAAAATGCTTAATAAAGTTAAAACAACACAGTGTTTCTCTGCCAGAAACAGATTTAAAATTAGCTGCTCTCTCTTGGAGTATATTTCTGAAAGACTGTCAATATGTGTTATATAGTTTAGTTTTGATATCTGCTGCTATCATGTTTTGTCATTTAAAAAACAGTGTACTATTTAGACCTGTGTGTCCAAATCTTATTTTTGATACTATAACGTCTCTCTGATTCCTTAATCCCAAACACTTGATTCCATTATCTGGAGTCCAAATAAAGTTTGCATTATTCCATGCATTATATTTTGTCTCCTTCAGACTCTGACTTCCTAAGTGCATAATTAAACTCAACTCTTGCGACTGACATATTTTAGTGAGTCATCCTTATCCTCATTATTCTCTAGCACACCTCTATTTTCTATTCATCCCTCCTATTGTCAGACCTCTATACTCTGATAAACGTTTGTGCGAGCGCTTCTGCTTTTTTTCCTCATTACACTCTGATTCCCCAGTAACCCCTGTGGGAGAATTTACGTATGTTACCTTTAATATTCTTGATTTCCTTATTACTGTTATCCCCTATATTTGTTATCCCCTATATTTCTTTAGATGCTGCTCTTTCTTAGGCCTTAGCATGTTGAGTCACACAGGGTGAGGCGCCGAGGTGTCTGGGTGCATGTCTTGTCAATAGTCGCATATCATATGCTGGAAGGACAGGCTGTGCCTAATCTAGATGAAGGGAGAACGACTGGTGCCTGGTAATGTAGGCCACAGGTCAGGTCAGATCATAACATAGTCGGCCCAAAGAGCCGGTACCATCCAGAAGGCCTCCCCCATTACTTCCTTAAGCCACGTGTACCCAGATATCTGCTCCGTGTAACCTTGTGACCTCACTGGTTGCGTCAATGCTTTTAGTCCTTCCCCTAGTAGATAGCGCTTTTGCATATTCATCCCTTTATTGTTTCCTTTAACTATATAAACTTTGCCCTGATGCTTCTATGGCAGAGATCCGTATGCTTTACCCATGTGTGCGTATCTCTCCTGAGCGCTCAGTATTGTATTGTATTGTATTGTATTGTATTGTATTGTATTGTCTTCTGTGTGCTAATAAATGTGCTCATGTAATTCATGATTGATTTAAAAGGACTTCTGTCTCGATCTAAGTTTATTCAACAACCCCATTCATTATTTTTATCATCTGCCATATTGTTTCTACCAGTGTATTCCTGCCAACTATGTCACAAAATATCTTCGATAATCTTTTGCATTCTTAACAGTTTTCCTTACTGTTGCTTACATCCTTTTATACTCAATTTCTGAAAGATTCTTCCCTGCTTCCCTGCATTCTTCTGTCCACCATGGTACTATTTTCCTTTGCACTATACCACATTTCACATGTATTTATTTCTTAACTTATCTTATGATTGAGCATATCCTAATCTTGATAATTTCTGCTGTGGATGGGGGTGACAGGGAAATCAATAAACTCATCAATCAATCAGTAGGACTCCACTCCAAGAAACAAATTAATTTATCAATCAATCAACCCCATCCCATAATCTAGTATCTAATCTCAATAGAGTTAATCAACAAAACCTCACAAATAGCATACAGTCAAAATTACAAAATACTGTTTTATGCCTTTATTGTAACAATTTTTTGGTATATTTTGTGAACCTGTTAATTATATTCCTAAAATAGTCTAAATATGATCAAGTCTCAAGGCCAAATAACAAGGGTTCATGGTATAGAGCAGCACTATTCAACCATGTGCCATGGAGGGCTGAGAGTATGCAGGTTTCTATTCCAACCAAATACCACAGCAGGTGATTTCACTGATTAGCACACCTTCGGCCACAGAGGAGGAACTAATCAGTAAAACTACCTACTGTAGTCTGGTTGGAATGAAATCCTGCATACTCTCGGCCCTCCATGGCACATGGTTGAATAGCCCTGGTATAGAGTATCACCAAAGCCCTTCTCTGAGCCAGGAAAACCCCTGCAATATTTTCACATTTCATAAATTTTCAAAAAATTGAGGGCAAGAATCATAAGTACTCAGTGTTTCCTGTAGTATGTTATTCTTGGCAGGGATGGAAAACTGGCCTTGCTGTTTTGAAGCCAATGTGAAAGCCTTGAGAGAGGCAGTCGCTCTATTGCCCTCTAGTGGATGGCTGCAGAACTACCTCAATATAAGTCAAAGGGACCAAGGGACATCTATGTAGAAATATCAAGTCAATAATAATAATAATATCGACTTACATTAGCCAGCTTAATTTCTTCCAATGTCTCCCCTTATGGCCCTTTTTAAGTAATTGTGCCTGTGAAGTGAATTTCAGCACATTCAGTCTATGGGAAAGTCCTCTGAAACAGCATTTAGACCATGGGGCACTAAAACGCTCCATTGAAATCCAGGATGATAATAATTATCATCGGCTACAAAGCTCAAGAGTGAGGGTAAGCACAAGCAGGCATTTCATTCTGATTGTTATAATGAAAACCACTCAGTGTTGTTGTAAGCCTGTCGACAACCCCAGACCAGATCTTCACGTCTTACAGTACAGTTTCTGTCTGTTCCATTTGCTGGGCAGGTTTGGTGTATGAAACCATGTGAAGAGAGTACATGCCATTTTGGGCAGAAATGCAATACAAAGAAAAGTAGGAAGGTTTCTCTCCAGGCCAAAACTCACTTTAAAAATATTCATTACTGTTTGCAAACTCACTCTGCAACTTTCTTGTTGTGCCTGTCACCATGACAACAAAAGTTCAACAAATGCAGCGTTGGCCTCCACTTGGGTAAGTGGCAGACTTAGACTTAAAGTATTTCCAGTGCTTTCCCCTCATTTCTTCATATGGATTCAAATTTTTATTTCAGATCAATATTTGTAGTAGCTGGAAGTGTTGCAGATTTTCTGCTTTTCTTGGCACCCAGGACAAGCAACAGCACGGCAGTGCGGTCGGTGTGTCAGGTGCTTTAACACCAGGATGCATGTGGGCAAGCAAACAGCCAAGGTGATCAGGGGTAATAACTTGAACTGTATGCCCATGGACAGTGACAGACAGGCGGCCCACATTGAGGAGACCCAGTGTGGGCAGCGGGGCCCGAGTGAGGCCAAGGCCTCCAGGCGTCTGATGCACCAGAGCACTCTGACCCTGGGAGACACGGCATCAGCACCCTGCTACACCACCACCCATGCCCAGGTCAGCCAGAACAGGGTGTCTATTGGTCCTTAAAAAGCAGGAAGAGGGTGCAAAAACCAGGCTAAAGGGAAGGTGAGGGTGGGGAGCAACATCCTTTTTTGTGACAGGAAGCAACAGGGTTTATGGGAAATGTAGTCTTCATTTTGAGAAACACTAGCTAACTATAGCATTAGTGTCAGATTGAGGCTATGAGTCAATTATGCCAAGGTGTCACAATTCATTTGACAATAATATATTGATGTTTGAAAATGCTACATATAGCACCTTCAAATATAAGCAACAATTGTCCAACACATTGGACTACATTGTGCAAGATCAAGAACACTGATGAACAGTATCCATTTGAGCGTTCCCAGAATGCTCTGCTCAATAGTCCTCCTTCACATTCCTCTCATCCTCCCACCGGGCTGTTACAGAGCTATTCTGGCCGGGCGGCGAACGGACAGCCTCTCGTCTTCCATCTCCGAGACCCCAGTTTCCCTTCACAGCACCTCAGCCGGCTGAATCTGAGCAACGCCCCACCCTGCCCGTCGCAGTCACACGCCAAAGAAGTGCACGGTCCCAAAGACGTCGCGCCGGTAGGAACACACCTGAAACAACAATGATCTACCAGGAACGCGTGGATGAATCTCTCGATTTTACATCTTCTTCCGTCATTGAATTCTTTGCTCATTTTGTGTTTATACATCAATAGTATTCCAGTGTAGCGTGGAAAACCTTGGCTTAATTCATGACTAAACTCAAAGGCCGTTTGTTCTTGGAGAGTTGCTCCAGTTTGCCATAATACAGCCTCAGATCAGAACCAGGCACTGGGTTGTGGCACGCAGGAGCAACAGTTTAGTGAAAAGAAACTGTGATCAGTCATCATGAAATAGCTATCTGATATCTTAATGATGAAACAGTTTTGCTATTAACTGTGTCTGTCTTTTCCCAGAGAGCCAACGTGAAGTTGGAAAACTGGGTCCGGTATTGTGGCGGCCAGGCCATCGGCGAGATCGCCAACCCGCGGGGTCCCACCCCTTACCGCACAACCTACGGGACCGAATACAGGCAGCTGGCAGCTGCCGGGTCACCGCACTGCCCCAGTGGAAGACCCGCACCATGGCACCAGTACGACATACTGACAGGTAGCCTGCGGAGCTTCACATTTCCAACCCATCACCAAACACCCCCCCCGACTGGACACCGTGGCCTCGGTTGGGTTGATGGAATATTATTAGCAAAATGCTGCACCATCCAGGCTGGGTTTGGATAGATTTGAATTTTAATATAGAATTGATAATATGAACTAAAATTAAATCTGGTTTAATTCAACTGCTTCCTTATATTGTGTGTCTATAAAACTGATTTAAAGGGGCGATATGTAGCATTTTAAACATCCATATATCATTTTCAAGAGACGAGTGGTAGCCTCCATCTTACGCAGGTGTTTCTCAAAGAGGTTGTCAATTTTCTGGTCTTGTTTGTTTACAGTAATTATACTTATGTTTCTAAAATAATGTGGTCATGATTTATTGATGTTAAAATGCTACACATAGCACCTTTAATCAAGGAACAATCAAAAATATGAATTTCTCCCTCTTTAAATTGCTAGTAATCGCTGAGATTTTGCAGAATTCATTGGCAACAACTCTTATTCCAGTGTAAGACTCAAAGCAGAGTGGTGTGTGTTGTGGTCTGCAGGTGAACAGAGGCAGCCAGCCGGTCCCGGGAAGCCCAGCAGACGGTCAGGAGACAGAGAGCTGTGGGCAACAAGGCGCTGGGAGGCCGACTGCTCTGCTCTAAGACTCTACTAACACACTCATTTCACTCCCAGGCAACAACAGGGCAACACTCCTCAAACACAGATTATATTACAGCAAAACAGCATGGATAAAAAATAAATTCAAGTGAAAATCTGCGTTGAACGCTGCATGTCTGTGCCTCTTGTTATTACAGAAAACCTTCAAAAGGCCTCCCACTGGAAAATTCCATGATTTTCCATAACACATCCATATCTAAAAATGTTCCTCTTCCTAGTTCGATGTTTTTCTAAAGGGGCGAACAGTGTAATTCTCACTCCATTTGGGATGCAAAGCACAATCTTATGCAATTAATTTGTGAAAATTGAAGTTGGAAAATAGATTCTGAAAAATTCTGACTTCCCCTTTCCCTGCCTGGAATACACCTGCATTCCTGTTTGTCAAATCTTCAGATTAGATCAGAATACAGAGAATGCAGTATGGCATTTTACCAGACAAGAACGTAATTAAAATCGGGGAGGACCCTGGAGGGAAAAGACTAGTCTATCATGTGAGATATGCAGCTCAGCCAATTATATGAACTACATTTTTAAAAAAATCATTCCTACGGAGTGGAAAAAGGAGTCAGGGAAACCACAATATGCTTATCTGCATGGCTGGAGCATGCAACTGGTGTAAAATCCTTTGATGGCCAAACTTTAGCAAGCCACCCATCTAAGGGTTTGTGTACTCCAAGCCTGTTTGGAGCGGTTCATTTGAACTCGAGTGTTTGTTTTTAGTTTGGCCAGGTGAGCTCAATGCCAATAGTGGCACCAAATAACCACACCAAGACAACTGAAAATGCAGGTCTCACTCTTGTGTTAGGAGTGACAATGTAATTTGAAACAACTACAGGAAATGACCTCAAAACACAAGGTTTTATGGATATCAGGAGACGCATATCGACATCTGATAGCAGTTCCTCATGCTTGGAAAGCGTAGCATTTAAAAAATTTTTTTTAAAAAAAACACCAAACAGAATGCAAACGTAGTCTGGAATGATGCTCATAAATAGGGGTGGGCGATAATCGTGTTTATAATCGTAAGTCATTTTAATTATGTAATCGTGGCAAATTTTCAAAATCGTTGATTTCGATTGTTATTTAGGCTACAAGAACGAGGAACGTCTAGAAGCGGCAGTTAGCAAAGCAACGCACAGTGCGAGTGTGGTGTGTGCGGGCATCAGACGTAACATCACTTTCCCGCGAATGAATGGGCCAAACACTTAACCCCAATAGAGCGCAACAGTGACCGGCCACCTTTTTTTACAGCTCTGGTTCCGGAAGTAAATTTCCCATTCATTTACTCCATTGACATTTCAGAAAATCCTTATAAAGAGTTTCAAGGCTGGAACCAAGCCAACCAGCTAGACGATGAATCGTGACCATAAAACATTTGATTCTGAGCAAAAAAAGATCGGAAAACGGAAGAAAAGGCGAAGGTACAAGACTGTGTACATCATTATTTTATGAAGTGAAGGAACTACTCATCCCATAAACCATTGCGAATGATACTTTTCCAAAAACTTCCAAACTAACGATAGTTTAGTGCGCTTCTTCTTGACTTAACATTTGTCAATAGTATAGTGTTGATATTGTTTGTGTGTGTTGTAGCGGTATATATGATGATTGTTTGTGTGCGTATATATAGGTTATAGTATAGTAAAGTGTTGTCATCGACATGGTACAGTGATTCATTCCAGCTGCATAGGATAAGCAGCTAGCTAGGTTACGTTAGTAGCTAACGTTAACGTTAGCTGACAAGACGTTTGTGGGTGCGGTAAACATTTCCATGGTGACAGCGAGCTCCACCAATCAGAGACGTCGCTGTTACACTTTAGGATTGTGGGTAGTGTAGTACTTCTCCATGACATCACGAATAAAACATGTTTTTCTCAAAACAAGGTTGATATCATACGGACTTGTGGCTTCTACAGGAGCATACACTATCGTTTCACAATCTACTAGCTTGTGTCTACCTTGGATGGTTACGACATTATGGCTAATAATCAAAATCCCTATTCAGAATATGAATGGGATTTTCACTTCTAGAACCACACTGTTGAGCTCTATGCGTGCGTTCATGAACTGTCCCCTTAAAAAAAAAAAAAAAAAAAAGTTGTATTCAGTCACATCCCTCTGCCCTGTCCAACTAACGCCGTGTTCATACAGGTTTTGACCGTTCGTTTTTTGCGAGCTGCGAGCGAATGAGTCAAGCCGGACAGGAAGTCAGACACAGGAACGGCATAGAGCATCTGGTCAATTTTCAAAATAAAAACATAAAATAATCGTTCATCAATCATAATTGAGATAATCGTGATATTGATTTGAAGTCATATCGCCCACCCCTACTCATAAATCAACTATTTCTGTATGACCTCTTAACTGGTATAAACCACAAAGAAAGAAGATTAAGACAAAGAAAACAGACAAGGCCATCATGCTTAGATAACATTAGAGGGACTGGAATTGGATAGGTTACCAAAACAACTTAATGTTTCCACTATGGTTCAGACCAAATAAAAACCATACGTATGAACACACCCTAAATTGTTCCCGCCAAAACTTGCACCTGCTGAGCCCTATGGCGTAACTTTCCTTGGATGAAAAATAAATAAAGCCACACCAAAGGCCAGAAACTCTCATTTAAAGCACACTTTATTCATTCTTTGTAAAGATCTCCAATAAAGAAACATAACGGGTGAAATGAAGGACAGAGGTCAGACCAGAAATTTAGAGAAAAGAAAAAAAAAACACAAATCACAACAAGTAAGCGACGAAGGACAGGGACAGAAAGGGATAGGCCTATTTACATAGAGGCACCCCAGACCAGAGTATTAGACCGTGAGGGGTGTGTGTCTAAGAGCTAAAAGACCAGAGTCCAGCTAGCAGCAGTACAGCAGTAGGCTTGCATCTAGAAGCAGCTCTCCTCCTGACGTGTCGACACCACAGAAGAGCTCTGCTATGAATCCAGTTTTCAGTACTTCTTTAAATACAACCAAAGCAGAATAGCAACAAAAAGTAAACTCTTATGACCTGTTCTTATGTGACAAAAACTCTGAGCAACCTATGCGCGGCTAAAATGATGCAGTAATGCTACAAAAACTCTGCTCAGTAGTCACGCTCTGTCTAAATAGAGGGAATGGCTTAAAAAGCATTACTGACATCTAAAAAAAAAAAAAAAAAAAGACACATTAACTAAGAGACACAAGGGAAGACCTCAAGTTTGTGTATATGAGGGGGAGGTGTGTGTGTGTGAACACTTCAGTGTGGAACATAGTGTGTGGAACATAACTTGAAAAATACAATGCTAGAATCAAATAACCCCAATGTGGTGGTGTGGTGGCTGCATGCATGGGAGATGAATTCAGATGAATAAGAAAACAAAAAAAAAAAAAAAAAACAATCCCACCAGGCGATGGGGTTGAAATGTCAAAGGGGTGGCAGGGTGAAATGAAACTTTGTGTGTGTGTGTTGGGGCGGGGGGGGGGGGGGGGGGGGGAGAAAAAAAAAAAAAAGGAAAAAAAAGACGGTCTCGCTCTGTGACGGAGACTGAGGAAGCTTTTTTTTTTTTGCTCTATTCTCTTCAATTAACTTCCACCTTCCATTTTGCGCATCATCTTTCAGATATCCCCCTTAACGCCTACTCGTTCTTCTTCTCCTTCTGTTTGAGCAGTTTGTTGATCTCCCTCTTGGCCATGGCAGCGTACTTTGTGATGATGCCGTGTTGGTTCAGGCCAGGCAGGAGCAGCAGGAAGGTCACTGCGGGAATAACACAAATGGTTTGGTCCAAAACGAGACCTGTACCATTTAAAAACTTGCTCTAACAAAATGATTGCCGTTCTGAAATTGAAGATGTGAATTGATTATTATTGAAGTTGTTAGCCATCTTCAAAGTCTGGCTGCAACATGTTCAGTATTTAAATCTGTAATTTTACCATGTGGCCATGAGCCACATCACAAACCATGGCCACATGGTATGGTTTAACTGCAACTATAAATCTGCACATCTTGACTGCAATTTTCCCCATACAACTCTCATAATCCTCTTTGGCTGTCATGTATGGTAAAAAAATAATATTTTTATTTTATTTTTTAAATCATTGTCGTATAAGCCATGCTTCTATGTATATACACATATGTAAAATGCTATAATATACGTTTGTCAATGTTACACTATTTTCCACAGAGGAGATGAAGGCCGCTGATCAACTAGGGAGCAAAGATCACATTTAAATAAATTGGTACCACTGTGGCCCTGATGTAAAATTCCCTGGCTTTCCATAACTACGGCAGAATGCTCCAATGACCCAGTGATCTTCCTTCCTGGTTTGTTCATGGCTTTCAGTCTGGTTTCCACTCCAGTTCTGTGTAATGCCTTGGAACTGTGTGGAATCTGTACTGGTTCCCATCACTACCCCTCGTCATCCTTGTCTCAGCTTATACTGTCGACGATGAGCTCCCAAACAGCCAGCAGACCCGGTGATGCTCGGATTCATTAACCGTCAGATTCTGAGGCACCACTGTACAGCTATATGGCTGATAGTTAGGGGTGTGTGCCACTAGTGCTAGATAATTTCAGTTTTGACTACACTTTTCCATGTTTTGGTCCAATCTACAGTGCAGATTGCAGAGATGAAAACAATTTCCTCAGGATAAAACAAGACATTTGTAGAGTCTAGATTTGTGTATTAAAGAGGGAATTTTAACTAAATTATATTGTTTATTTTAACTTCCTATTGTCTCAAGCAGTGTTTGTAATGTTCTTGCTGTGTTACAGCTACTGTTTAATGAATATAGAACAAACACTGTTAGAAAGTATCTGCTACAGTGATCAAGGCATTGATCTATATTACTGCTACTGCACTGCTGAGTCAGAATACCAGAAAGCCAGGCAGATGTCACACATAATGGGGAAATGCGACTTTTCAAGAGTGGTGCAGTCTGTCTAGTCTACAGTTACAACCCATACACAAAACAGCTGCCACTGAAGACAATTTCAGTAATATAAAACCAACAACCAGCCACATGAAAATCAGTTGAGCAGCATCAGTTGGACACCCACCACAGACAAAACAACCTACCCTTGTTGAACTACTAGCAGGGGCAAGAAAATATTTTTCTAAATAATCAATTCCACTCAGGCTGGCCTCTTTTTAAAAGAGGGCCGCAATGGGGACATTTCAAGAGCAAAACTGGTGACAAACAACCCACACTTCCGTTTTCTGACATGCAGGAATCAATCACATGACCTTTAACACACTGTGGCAACCTAACCTAAGAAAGAAAGGAAGCTAGACATTCAGTAAATGTAGCCAAAGCAGAGCATGGATGTGTAACACCACAGACCCTTCAATTATTGACTTTGGACAGCAGAAGGCTGTGATCAAATTGGTTGTTACTGAAACAATGCAGCAAATGTATGTATGTATGTATGTATGTATGTATGTATGTATGTATGTATGTATGTATGTATGTATGTATGTATGTATGTATGTATGTATGTATGTATGTATGTATGTATGTATGTATGTATGTGCCTACTCACCGATCAGGTAAGTGAGAAACAGGTTGTGCACCTGCTGCCCGATCCAGGCCACTGCCAGCAGACTGCTGATCACTGAGGCAAAGTACTGTGGAGAACATGGTGGTCAAATTAAGGACATTCAAGTCAAACTGCACAGAAGCCCAGGTACTCAACCACACAAACTATAATGTCCCAAGGGAACCTAATAAACTCATTTAAGCATTTGGACTATAATCAAACTTGTCTCATGATGGTTAACTGCTGTTCTTTTGAAAGGACCAACAAAGCTTTCATTGACTGTTGAATCTGAATTGGTTTACAGTGTCGAACAGTGTTAAAGCATGTCTGATAATACTGGGCGTGCTGTGAGCAACCCGTTTAGCGCAGCCGGTAACCCAGTTTATGGCCTGCTAAGTAGAGCAGCAGAGACAAATCAGCTGACCGAGGACACATTTATCTGTAGCCTAGAGAAAGCCACCATTGTGAAAATATAGATAGCAAAGTTACATTTACTGCACCACTGCAGATTGCTCAAGCTCACACTTTGAATGCCACAAATTCAGTTTCCATGTCAAGCTAGAATGTGGGGAAGTGTGTGGGTTGTGGTTGTGAGATTTGATCTGAACTGAATACCATTTTGGGCTTCTCCTCTTTGAGTGCGAAGAGACGCTTCCACCAGCCCAGGACCCGGCGCTCAGTCTTTACCAGGTTACCACAGATCTCATGGAAACGCTGCTGCTGTTCGGTGGTCCTGCATAGGAGGAGAGGGTTCAGTACAGGATGTGATCACAGACACAAAGCAGCAAGATCCTGGTAGAAATGACAGTTTTGTGTCCATTAAAGCATGAACAATCACATACCAGTTTTACAAAAGATATGACAACTTCATTTGGTACCATGTTAGACAAGAGTGTGAAATTTGAATTGATCATCTCTTGAGTTAGGAAACTTTGGTCAGAACTGCCACCTTGTGCACAGAGCAAACAAACATTGAGTTGGGGAATTAGTAATCAGTAGCAAGCCCTGTCATGATGAGTAAGCAGACCAGCTGCACGTGGCATCATCACATCAAGAGAACCAATCTCACTAGCAAAGGCCGCAGTTTACAATAATGGCACGGATGAGAGAAGTGTTTGTCCTCCCTTCCCTCCCTCCTTCTGTCAGTTAGGGAAGTGCCCTTCATTTTCTGCTTAGCAATCAATCCCTATTTAAGACCCTGTTGACAGGGAGCCAAACAGCTTCATTTACTCTGCACACGCGCACTCCTTCCATCTGTCTAACTTTGCTGGCCTTGTGAGGCTAAGTTAGATGATGTCCAACCTTAGCCACACAGCATGAAGTCCGAACCATCTTGAACACTGTACAGCTCAATAACCACGCCCCCCCCAGCTTGACTCTAAAAATACAATGCTGCCCAGTAGTATTAATATTACCCACCCCCGAGTTCATTTAAATGTAACCAGACAAGAGGCCCATGAAAGTCCAGAATTTACAGAAAACCTGTCCATCTCTACTTTTAACTTGTCTCGTGACTTCACGCTCAGCAGGATGTCAGTGCTGCGCCTTGTTGAATATACCCTGCATTTCCACCACTTCAGCCATTAGAAGGTACAGCAGCAGGGTAACGGGTGCAAGTCATGCTCTGCTGATGCAGGGTTACATATTGAGAGCTGAAGGCAGCAAGTCGAGTACAGACACCGAACACACTGCACCAACTGCAGGCTGTCACTCAATCCTGGCCTGGGTGTCTGGTTCTTGTCGTCAGCTACAGAGCTGAGAGAACGGGCTGTTCTACAAGAGCTGGAGAATGTAAACACTCCATAAACTGGGTGGATTCCTTATAGGACTGGCTTCAGGCATCCACATTCAGCTGGAGTATCATGGGATTGTTAATGTTTTTCAAAAAGAGGTGAACAGTCTGGTTTCCACTCCAGTTGGACTGAAAGCCACCATCTAATGCAAGAAATGTGGGAAACAAGTTGGAAAATACATTCTGATATATTTCTGTAAAGTGGCCCATTTGTCAAATTCCCTGACTTTCTCTGTCTGGACTAAATCTCTTAAATAAAAAAATCCATAATATTGCAGAAATATTTTTATGACCAGTGGGAATGGTGATCCAAGAAGTAGGGCAAACGGCTATTTACTTTCCAGGTCAAAGACGAGACCATATTTTCCTACATAGGAAATAAAGATAATGTTGTGTGATGAACTATACCACCAAGTTGCCCCAACAATGTGACTTGATGCCATAGGCCCTCAAACCCAGGCTCTCACCACTTGTTGGATCCGAAGACTCGGGGGGCAAGGGTGGGTACCAGGTAGTCAGCCAGGCAGAGCAGCATGACTGCGCAGGAGAGCCCAGTCAGCACTGATGGGTCCAGGTAGTAAATCAGCCTGGAGAGAAACAGCATACAGACGCTATTAATTCCAGTGTGAGCAGTAGGAATGAAACAGGTTTCTATGAGCATGTTGCTTATCCATGTATGACAGAGGAATGTGATTCATTGTTTACTACAGTCATTTAGCAGACGCTTTTATCCAAAGCGACTTACAAGTTACAGTTGACACTACGTGGGGAATCAAACCCACAATCCTGAGAGTCTCATGCTCTACCGACTGAGCTGTCCGGTCAGGACAGTGGTTTATCTAACTTCAAAATAGCTACTTGCTTTTGGACTTGTGGTGACAGACAAACTCACGCCCCCACCCCCCCTCCAGACACACCATGCATGTAGCAGCTGAAGTGTTAAAACCATCAGCAAAGACACACAAAAAGCTAGGCCTAGTGTAGATGCTAGAAAGGGAACTGGAGATTAGCAAAACAGAACTAATGAGGAATACAGCCAATCAATGCGTTTTCTGCCTAGGTGTCCATATGCTAGTTTATGTGTTGTCACCAACAAGCATCGTCAGTCAGAGGGAAATATGCGCTATGCCAAATATGTACACAGCCGCCTGTATCCCATAGACAGCGTATAGTGCAGGGACTCACAGGAAGACCATGGTGGTGGCACCGATCAGGGCCCCGGGATACCAAGGCTTCACCCAGCGCAGGACCTGGTCCCCAGCCAGGATCACCTCCCCCCAGCCCTGCAGCTGCTCCTCCAGCTGGGCCGTTTCCTGAGCCTGTAGACACACACAAATGAATGAGGACTCAGCCATGACGAGAGAATAGGGTATAATAAATTAAACTACTATTGCGCTGAACAGCATTTTTCTTGACAAACCCAAAAGATTAGAATTAAAAATTACTATACACCTGTGCACAAAGTTCTAAAATATCAGCAAAATAGGTGAATGAATTACTGGTGTACTGTATCTTAGGTTGGGCCGATAGAAACGGTAGATATCTTTTTAACAGATTAAGTCAGAGGTCTGTCCTAGGGCATGCAACCCAGGCGGTTATGTAGCAATTACTTCCTTTCAGGGGCTGTGGCTTTAACACTTCACTATAGGGCTACTTGTCATGGTATGCAGACCTGATGCACACACAAACCACCACTTTATTTCAATATATACTCAACTTTCATAACTGGTTCACGCTGCTGCCTACTGGACTGCACGGTGTATGTTGGTGGACGATGATGGTGGGAATAACAAATGAAACAATTGTTGAACTTTAACTGAAATAAGTGCTGATTTCTGTATTGGCTGTATGCCGAATTCCAGAGTAGGGCCTCGCGAATCGGAAAAAAATGTTAAGTCATGCGCTAAGAGCTGTGTACCTTTGCCGATACGCAAGGCAACATGAAGCTGTCAGATTTTGTGAGAATTTGGCTCCATACAAGGGAATGTCAGTTAACATTGGGTGGGTCGTAAGAATCGGTCAACTTACTATTGTGTTACTATTGCCGTTAAGTAAGGTTTTCAAGCTTACTGCTGACAGTTGTACCAGTTGGTAGCTAACGAGGGCAAGGTTACACCGGTAGTAACGTTAGCAAGTTCCCGTTACTGTAGGTGAAGGGCGTTAACGTTAGACTAGCTAGCTAACGTCAGCGTCACCACCGAACAGCACCAGTTTGGCAGATGGTCGGATAAGCGATTTAACGCTAGCTAGCTTGCTAGCTAGCTTGCTAGTTAGACCTGCAAAGTTCCTGCTAACTGAATTAATCCACAGACAAAGGCCATAATAACTCGGTCGTAAGAACGCCAACAGATTAGCAAGAGCTAACACACTGTGCTAACATTACAAACACAACGGCAATTGTGTCAGAATCGTTTAAATACACTTGTAATTACAGCTTGGCTAATACTCACAAGAATGTTTGCGCTTTTGTTGTCGCCTTCAGCCATCGTTACAGTACCAGTGTTGGTGAGATTTATGTTGAGAATTTCGTTATTTTATATATATATATCTTTTTAGAGAAACGGCCCCGGAGTGCAGCCGCGCACACACCTCCTCCTCGAGCTTCAGCGTCACTAACGGACAAACCCCGGCAGGATGTTTTTATCTCCAAATTTGCGTCAAAACCAGCAGACAGCATTCTGGGAAACGTAGTTCCCGGCGGCACTTTAACTACGAATTTTGCATCCATGCGTCTTAAACTACTCTGTTTTCAAACCACAATCTAGCATCACAGCCTAAAAACTATCATGCCAATTCTGTCCACTTTGTCATCTCTTTTCTAGACATTATTAAACATTTCACAGACATTTCTCAATCTTTTTGACTCATTTAGCCAACTGGTTAAAATCGGACTTCATACAAACAGGTGATAACATAACATTTATTACAAGCTGTCATATTCAGTTTTCTCTTTCATTTGACTATATTCAATCTATCATTATTCCATGAAAAATAGATTGAAACTAATGTTTTAAATGGACAAGCCTGTTTGAGAGATCATGGAACCCATGCCATTCCAAGGCCTCAAAACCATATTTCATACTACTGCGGCAAGATATGCTGTATAGCAAGTGAAAGCCCTCGACCTGTACTTCATATCCACGTTCATTAAACCATGACTCTCAATAAAATTCTCTCTGAGGAAGCTCTGAAGAATACCTATCACCCTATAATGGCATTACCAAGAATAACTGAACCACAAAGTCTTGTACGCTCACCTCTCACCTCCAATGCCTTACACTGTAAGGCTTACAGTGTTCAAAGTAATCATGAACAGGCCTGAGCAAAAAACATCTTAGGGCAAATTGTTTTTAATATTCAGCCATGTATAGTTAAATCAGAATGTTTCTCCTCGTCGTTATGTTACAATGAATGGACTTCATCCTGACACTGATGGTATAGTATGAGCCCATTAAGCTAAAGTAGGGCATCACCTTTTGAACAAAAAGGCCAGAGCGGGTATGTCATTGAAACGACGCAGTAGGCTCCTCCTCTCACAAATGTTTTGAAGGAATGCTGCAACCCAGTTGGAATCCCGTTAATGTTATAACTATCAACGAGAAGCTCTGGCATCCCCTTCCATAACCACGCTCAAGACTTAGTTAGTCCACCACATCATGATCATGTACGCTACCCTGTACATACACTTAGGCATAGCCCTAGGTCACAATAGTACACCCAGTGATTTCCAAACTCACCATAGGTCTCAACAGTAGGCTAATGGGACAACTGACTCTGGCTGGGCAGTCCAACAAGCCTGATGTTACTATTCCCAACAAGCAATGTTTTCCTTCGCAGGAACAAATACTCTACAAATATGTTATCAAGCCTATGCCAATGCAATTGTATAGAAAACCAACACTTGTCTTTAGCTAGCTACCTTCTCACGAATGTGAAATCTCATCAAGTTGCAAGACTTTAATTTCGGAAGGGATTCTTTTGGTTGATACGTTTGCACCAAGGTCATCTGTGGTGCTACAGCCTCCATTAATTCATTTGAGCCAGAAGGGTACATGTTTTATTATAGTCTGCTGTCTGACAAAGATGTAAAACATTATTACATTATGGAAATGTCACTTGCAACTGGATTTGAGTATATTACCTATTGAGTTTTTTACTTAATAGTTGCTAATTTGCTCCGGACACACAATATTCCTGTGTAAGTGCTATGTGCTACGTTATGCTAGATAGACTTAGCTCAAGGACCCCCCTCCCATATGATACATGGCTCCTAGCCATTTCCTAAAGATCATTTTCCATATCTTCTCCTTTTTTATGGGTATCTCACTATCCTGAACTGTAAACACAAAGCTTGCCTGGTAACATTGACCTCTCTATGGACTCTTTATCGAATCCTGTTTCAACCCATTTATCTGCTCTTTGTTGTGTTACACCATCTTCCTAAACATTGAATAGGTGTCTCCGACATTGATGGAACTACTTCTTGGTCAATGTAGAATGCAGATTAGAAGGGATGCAGTGAAAGTATGTGACAATATTTGTTTTAAATATTAACAAAAAGATTATTGCTCACATAGTCAGATACACTGACATTAAAGTCAAAATGACGACGATGAAACAATGTGGGTTAAGTTACCTGGGTGTGCTGCTCCCCTCTACTTGCAGTGATGCTTTTTGGACTGCAGAATCAATCAATCAATACAATGAAATATAGATTTTTTTGATGGAATTTCTCAGCCAAGGGATTCACCAATCCCTTTCCAGTCCTCCTTTCTCTTATCTAATAGTTGTAGATCAAGGGGTATTGGTACGCGTCAGCGCCGGACATGACCTAACACTACTAACTCCCCTTACTCCAATTGTGTCAGTCCACACTCGTCTGATCTACTATCTATACTCCAAGCGAATCCATTTATTCTGAAAGTAGGATACTCCCAGCATTCATTGGGTGTTTACTTTGTTGGATGTCTGTTCCCACACCCTTTCAAACAAACCCAACAGGCCAGTGACAGTTTGTTACATTTTGTTTCTGTATTCTTGATGTGTCTTTCGTGTACACCTTTCATCAAACCATAAGCCAAGATACCTAAATACGTCTACCCTTTCCATAGCATGTCCATGTAAATAAAATATTTTATGTTTTCCGGTATTTTCTTTCTAGTAAAGAACATGTACCAAGGTTTCGTTCTAGATCCACCAATACCCATCCTCAAGCAGATCCTCTCTCCACATGGTATCCTAAGCCTTTTCGATGTCAATATAAACAAGCCATCATTTCTTTCATGAGTCTTTTCTATTTCATTGCTGATGTTAAAGCATCCAATGTAGCTCTACCTCTACAGAAACCAATTTGATGAGGCCTAATCAAACCTCTGTACTGAAAATACAGTCAATCGAGCAGAGCAGCTTTTTAACAGGGTGCGTGTTGACAGCGGGGAGGTCACATCTGAATCTGTTCCTAACTCTGATTCTGTGGACATCTTCAGTACTCTGAATATCCCTTCCTTGTCCTCAGACCTTAAGGCAACTCTGGAAGAGCCTGTCAGACAGGAGGAGATAATGGCCCTCTCAGCTACAATCTTGACAAAGTTCAAGTTGAAGTTGAGTTTACTGTCATTCCAGCCGTAAATGTAGCACATACAACTGAACAAAATATCGTTCCCCACGGGACCATGGTGCAAAAAAAAAACAGAGACATGACATAATAATACAACATGACATAATAAATGAAATAATAAAATATATGAATAAAAACGATGTGCTGTGTAGTGGTATTAATTACAAAGTGACCCGTGCAAGGTGTGTGTGTGTGCATGTGTGTATGTCAAATAAGGCACGTGCGTGTTTTGGGTAGCAGTGAGATGTTAAGCAGTCTCACAGCCTGGGCTGGGGGGGGGGGAGAAGAAGCTGTTGCTCATCCTGGTGGTGCTGGCTTTAATGCTAGGGTACCTCCTACCAGATGGCAGTGGGTCAAAGAGTCTGTGAGAGGGGTGGGAAGAGTCCGCCGCGGTGCTGGAGGCTTTGCGTATAGGCATCTCTCCCAGTAAGTGTCCTGGATGGGAGGGAGAGAGACCCTGTGGTAGAAATGTCTTAATCGCTATATCCCAATCCTTCTGAGTAATATGAGTGTGTTATTCACATCTCTAGTGCTAGTGTGAGGTGATCCTAACTGCTGCATTATCATGTGACATGTATCTATATGAATGAGGTACTTACACTACTGCTCAAACGTTTGGGGTCACTTATACATTTTCCTTATTTTTTTTCAGTTAAAATAACATTAAATTGATCAGAAATACAGTCTAGACATTGTTCATGTGGTAAATGACTATTATAGCTGGAAACGGCTGATTTTTAATGGAAGATCTACATAGGTGTACAGAGGCCCATTTTCAGAAACCATCACTCCTGTGCTCCAATGGCACATTGTGTTAGCTAATCCAAGTTTATCGTGTTAAAAGGCTAATTGATCATTGAAAACTGTTGTGCTGATTAAAGAAGCAATAAAATTGGCCTTCCTTAGGCTAGTTGAGTATCTGGAGCATCAGCATTTGTGGGTTTGATGATGGTCTCAAAATAGCCAATGGTTTCTTCTGAAACTCATCAGTCTATTCTTGTTCTGAGAAATGAAGGCTATTTCATGCGAGAAGTTGCCAAGAAACTGGAGGTCTCATACTACAGGTGTACTACTCCCTTCACAGAACAGCGCAAACTGGTTCTAACCAGAATAGAAAGAGAAGGGAGGCCCCGGTGCACAACTGAGCAAGAGGACAAGTACATCAGCAAAACACCAGTCTCAACGTCAACAGTGAAGAGGTGACTCCAGGATGCTTCTAGACAGAGTAGCAGAGAGAAAGCCAGATCTGAGACTGGCCAATAAAAGGAAAAGATTAAGATGGGCAAAGAACTATTTAGGGAAGAAGCAGTCAGCTGGTATTCCATCTATAATGGAGTAGCCAGCGCAGCCACCAGATCTCAACCCTGTTGAACTGTTGTGGGAGCAGCTTGACCGTATGGTACATAAGAAGTGCCCATCAAGCCAATCCAGCTTGTGGGAGGTGCTTCAGGAAGCAGAGGGTGAAATTTCTTCAGATTACCCCAACAAATTGACAGCTAGAATGCCAAAGGTCTGCAAGCCTGTAATTGCTGCAAATAGAGGATTCTTTGATGAAAGTAAAGTTTGAAGGACAAAATTAATATTTCTAACCATGTCAATGTCTTGTCTATATTTCTATTCATTTTGCAACTCATTTGATGAATAAAAGTGTGCGTTTTCGTGGAAAACATGACATTTTCTGGGTGACCCCAAACTTTTGAGCAGCTGTGTAAGTTCTATCTATCTACATGAATGTATTGCTTGTGTGAACCCATACTGAAGGCCGATCCCATGAGAGACTTGAGAAACCTTTAAACACAGTATTGTTCAGTCTAGGATGAGAATAACCTTGTAGATGTTTAGAAACTACCCCCCACCTGTTTATAACCACTGTTCAGATAGTTCTCTGGCAGAGATCTGCATACCCTACCCTGTGTGTGCATGTCTCTCCTGAGTACTCAGCTATTGTAAATAAATGTACTCAAGTAATTCATGACTCGAGGACTCTTTGTCAACTTCTGAATTTACTCAACAGACCCCTATGATTTTCTCAGCCATTCTCACAATGCGCTGCAGGGTTTTGTTGCAGTTGCCGTACCAGATGGTGATGCCGTTGGTCAGGACACTGTCAACAGTGCCTTAGTAGAATGTGGTGATGGGGGTTGGGAGCCTCACCCACTTCAGTCTCTTCAGGAAGTGTTTTTGCTGCTGGACCCGGTGGTCTTCAGGGACCATGTGAGGTCATTGTGATGTACACACCAAGGAATTTGGTGCTGCTGACTCTCTCTGTCATGGTGAAACCGTTGATGTGCAGTGGTGCATGGTCAATCCGTGTTTTCCTGAAGTCTAAGATCATCTCTTTTTTCTTGTCCACATTGAGAGACAGGTTGTTGTTCTTACAGCAGCCCACTAGCTGCTCCACCTCCTTCCCTGTATGCTGTTTCATCATCATGGCATACAAGAGGCTTAAATTGTTTTAAATTACAATCCTTTGATCAGTAGGCAACAAAGTTTTCATTTCTTCAGATTCCTACAGGTTAGGTATTATATACAGTGTCAAGTACCCCACTTCCCAGAAGAGCCACCTGTCGATCCCTTAGATGTTTTCCTTTCCCTCAATCCATCACCTAATGTCAGGGTTAGACTGCATGTTTTTAGATGGGGTTCTTTTTACAGGAGGAGACCCATGTGAGCACAGGGAGAACATGCAAACTCCACACAGAAAGGCCCAGGAGATAACCCACCTGGGTACCC
The DNA here is from genome assembly GCA_034670385.1 of Hoplostethus mediterraneus. Lineage (NCBI taxonomy): Eukaryota > Metazoa > Chordata > Actinopteri > Trachichthyiformes > Trachichthyidae > Hoplostethus > Hoplostethus mediterraneus. Next base: position 2,175,539 of record JAXDDW010000037.1, on the reverse strand, counting down.
CAGAGTCAACAGCGCCACAGGCGGGAATAGAACCCAGGACCTTCTTGCTATGAGTCAGCAGTGCAAGCACTGCGCCACCGTGCCACACTGTGATAACACCTGGGGAGCAGGAGTTAGGTTTACCCCTCATCTATTATTATTGAGGTTATTATTTTATGTTTTTCTCTTCTTCTTTGGCCAGTAACATTCTTCAAATATATCAATTGCCAGAGTGACCAGTTTAATATTTCCTTTTGCCCTACAAGCATCTGCCAAATGCCTGTAATGTAATCTGCTAAATGCCTGTAACTGCTAAACATACATGAAACTGGTATCCTTCTATATGCCAATCCACAACCTCTCCCTTGAATTGTTGATCTATCAAATATCTCTGATGATCAAGTCAATGTGATGTCTTAACCATGACTTCTGAATGAAATGACCTCAGTCTTAACATCACTATATTTCTTTAGTTCTTGACTGTAAGTAGGCTTCTGGCATTCCATTGTAAAATAAGAAACACCATTAAACTAATTACCATTGTGAGATCAGCAGCTTTAAGCATTTCATGAATCAGCTCATGACTAACATTCTCTGTTCCCAGAAACTCTGTGGCGGCCTCTACTATTCTGTTCATCCTTGCACTTTTCTTTTGCTGCTGGCAAGTTACATTAATAACCTTTACAATAAAAGAAACAAACCCTAGTCAGAGACTCTTTCCAGGATTTCTACACCTTTTGGCTAATCAAATTGCACAAATTTCCCCAGACTATTCCATGCACAAGCACAATTTCCATGACAATATTTGTCAGAGCCTATATTGCAAATGACACAAATGTCATATTTTAAGCTGAATATCTGATCTGAATGTCCCAGGTCTTATTTCTGGCTACAACTATCACTTAGGGCCGATACTATCTAATTACTATGTGACATTTCACAATTTACAGCCTTTCCTTGCTCAAGAACCTGATTTGCTTAATCTCCCTCGCCTAATTCCTAGTGGTATTTGTTAACTGGACTAGACGGAATGGAGCTTCCCTCCTGTATTTCCTGCAAATATCATCACGCGCCAAGAATCTTCTGCCAAAAAAATTGTATTCAAGGTACAGCTGTTGCCTTTCTGTTCGATTTTGAATTCTCCTGCCGAGGACGCTGCCATGTCTCCTTCCATTCGCATCCCACCGCGTGCATGTCCTGTTAGATTTGTTGTAAATACGACCTGCTAATTGGGAAAACGGTTCACGTCAGCCTCCTAGTGGTAATTACCGGTAAGTAGTAGGAGGCACGAATGTTTTTCATCTCCATGTATCGTGGTTTTATTTTATTCCCTAAAAATGACTCGTGACTAAACATTTGCCGATAGTGCTTATTTTTTAGTCATTAGTGACTATTAAACCAGCTACTAGTTACTAGTTACTTTACAATAGACAATAATAGGTACTAGTTACTCATTTTATTTTTACTAGTCACTTTTATTAGTCACAATTCAGTAAGTAGCAGTGCTTATTTTCTAGTTATAGTGACTCATTTAATTTTTACTATTCCCTAAAACGCATTCGTCACTCAAATTACTAAAATAAACTAGAAGGCTACTTATTTTTAATCACGTTTTAGTAAACGGCCTGCCATTGTGGTGAGCAGAGCTGAGGTGGACGGTATTTTATAGTAGTATTTACCACCTGAAAGTTGAGTACTTTGTAGTAGGATTCATGTATTTACTGAACGTCTCATAGTTCGGGCCTGTGTCTCGCGGGTATGACGTCACGTTGTTTCAAGCTCGATTCCTGCTTTGGTTGAACGAGACGAGAGCAGCTAGCTACGTAGCTAACTACTTTATATTTTCAAAAAACGGCTATTTTAAGCTAGTTGGTGAGTTTTCGATTTTTACAAACACTGAGTTTTTGACAGCGTCAGCTTCCTCCGACGTCGTTCTCTCCGCTCCCGGCCGGAGAAAACACAGGTACGTATCATATACGTTAGCATGGCTCTGGCCAAAAGGTTAGCTAGCAGCAGCTCGTCGGTTTGCAGAGACATTGTTGGTTAAGCACAAGCGAAGTTAGGCCTTTCAAAAAATCATCAAACCACTCACTGCTAAGCTAGAGTCACGAGCCCTAACCCATTTAGCCTAAGCTAGTGACTTTTAATTGTCTATTCGCTGGTTTATATGAGTCTGTAACCGCTGTCGATGATACGTTATATACAGATTGACTAACAGGCCTATGTTGTGGCGCACGTGTTAATGCGCGACAAATTGGGTTTATCTTTTGTTAGCTTGCCCGATATTAATATATATATTTATATATTTATATAGATACAATTCCTAACTTGAGACGCATACACCCAGAGCTAATGTTAAATGGGCCTAACATTAGCCCTGATACGTTGTAGGTCGGGCCAAACGCCATACACAAAACTGTCAATAAAATGCTACCTTGCTTATCGACAAAGGTAACGTTAGACACCTCATAAAACATGGTTTAAGGGGTATTAAGACTCTCTTTAGTTTCTATTTGTGGATTCGGTATACACACTAAGCGGCACTTAAATGTAAAAACTCAACTTTTATGATTGGTTCACACTGATCGCTACCGCCCTCCACGATGTATTTTGGTGGGAAGAGGTTTGTGAGAAAAACAGAAAAGACAAATATAAAAGTTGAAATGTTGTTGAAAGAAGTGTTGCTTGGTGTATTAGATGTATACTGACTTAACCTCCTAAAACCTGGCGTCCACATGCGTGGACATCACATCACATTTTGGGTTGTCTATACCATAATACTTACCATAATACAACTACATCATGTCAAAAGTTTTTATACTTATCAGGTCCCAATAAGCCCAAATAGCAAAGAGAAATTAAAAATGCATACCAAACAAGAGCTTGGGTCTCGGAAATGGTCTTAAGTTATGATCTACGAGGTATGTATTTTGCCGATAAGCAAGGCAGCAATAAAGGTTAATACTGGTGATGGGTCTAGGTTGCCCCTCTCTCCATTATTTCCGGTTGTGTCTGCACATAGTAAGCGCACTTAGAGATATCAGGGCTCATTTTTCGACCTTCAAAAAAAGCCTTTTGCTTCCCATTTACTCTTGTACGATATGAAAAACAACTTTCATAGACTTTAAACACTGATAGTCATTACATTAAACATTGAGCCTTAATGTGGTTTTATGGTTTATATTGTGCCAGAGTTGAGTGGTTTCATATCAGTGTGCATTACTTTATGGTTAGCTGACACCCATAGGAAGAAATGGAAGACTCCGCCAGGAAATTATGCCTGGGAAAAAAATGTCTCTGTACAAACTTTGTCACATCCATCCTCTTATTTTGGTTGTCTCTGGTAGCCAAGGCAGAAGTTAATTTCAAGTTTGACACCGTAAGTTTTATATTTTAAAAATGACAAACAAGTAAATGTTAAAAATCAGTTATATGCGGCATGTATTGCAAAGTGATTGGGGAAATGTAAACTAGACTTAGATAGTAGTAAACAGGCTATAACTCTAAATGACGCCAGTATTCCCTTTTTTTTAAACGGCAATGTTTTTGAATGGCATTGTGACTCTGTCCATACGAGAGAACCGAAAGTAATGGGGTTAACCAGCTCAATTGCCTTGGTTGCTTTCTAGCTAACTAGATTAATTGTTGCAATCTGGTTGTCTCGGTGAATGCATACGTTTGCATCATGAAGCTGGAGGTGTATCAGGAGTGGTGTGTATGTTTTCTGATTTGTGCTGCTCATTATGGAATCTTAATTCTATAGCTGTGAACCCTAAGATATTAGTTTATGGTATATTACTCTGCATATCCAACAAGACCTCAGCACAACTATGCATGATAATTTGGTCAGTTTGGACTAGGCTCTTACAGTAGAGTCGGTGGCTACATGACTACAAGGCAGAAGTGATGATCCCTTTATGCCACAGTGCTTAGTGTTTTCAACTAACCACCACATAGTGGGCAACCAGTATTTAATTTAGAATGAGCTGTGATTGCTCCTTTGCGTTCGTTCCCACAGTTCAACCACTGACCCCTTTTCTCTCTGTTTATCCTTAGCAGAGCCATGTACAATGGCATTGGCCTGACCACTCCGCGAGGTAGCGGCACCAATGGCTATGTGCAGCGCAACTTGTCGAGCCTGCGGGCCAAGCGGCCACGGGATGAGCGTGGCAGCGAGCGGGACGAAAAGGACCGGGAGAGGCTGGAGAGCCAGCTCAACAGGCAGCCCAATGCTGACATTCTGGAGCACCAGAGGAAGAGGCAGCTGGAGGTCAAATGTGCTGAGCTGCAGGACATGATGGAGGAGCAAGGGTAAGAGATACTGCGTTCACATTGGAGTCTTAGAATACACCTGATTTTGCATTCAAGCATTCAATTGACTTTGACAAAATGACTTTCATCCTTACACAAGTTTATTGTAAAGTGTAGAGATGTAAAACACTACCACAAAGAGACTCAAGGGGTCGCTAAAAATCTACTGGTAACTGCTTTAAATTAGACCTGCACATTTTAGTGTAAAATACAAGCCCCTTATAGGTCTAGTTCATGGAGCAGTGTCACAAACTTCAGATATGAACAGCCAATTAGTTTACCATTGCTTGAGTCAAGTCTTTGAGACAGCTGCCTGTGGGGAGTGTTTATATTGCAGGCAGGGTGAACAGTTGCGTCAACAGTGGCGGCAGTCCTTTATCCAGTGGGTTACTTACAACCCAGACGCATTTTAGTTTTCCTTCTCCATGGCACTTGTAAATATCCATGCACATGTGATGCGAGCAACATCTGCAAACATTTCAGAATGAAATGTTATTATAGTGATGGAGGAAGGACAGAAAGAGAGACGGGGGGGGGGGAGTAAAGAATGGAGGCAGGGTTGTTGCTTGAACCACTGGGCGATGTTCCATTCTCATCTTTGTTTGGACGGCCAGGTATTCTGCTGAGGAGATCGAGGAGAAGGTGAACAGCTTCCGCATGATGCTGCAGGAGAAGGAGGAGCCACCGGCAGCCACCACCGAGAGGCCAGCGTGAGTACACACACCCTACTGTCAGATCTGAACTCATGGGGCCTCAAAAGTTGTAAATGTTCTTTATACAGAAATGTTGTTCTTGCATCCAAGCCAAAGTTAAAAGGTATCTTAAAGTAACGTCCAATGTTTTCTGTTTCGCAGGGAATGTTGGTTTAAATATGGAAATTTGACAAAAACATGCAATACTGTGGAATCCTGCGGTATTTCAGGTGAAGCTGTTATTATGACATTGTTTAGGTTGATTCTTGAATGAAGGAAGGATTGCTGCATCTGTCAGATAATCCAAGTGGGGTTATTATGTTGGAGCAATAGTCTGCAGTGGTAAAAGCCTGCAAGTAAATTGTGTGTACTGAATACATACAACTCAGCTTGTGATAATGTGCCTGTTACCTTTCCACATGGAAATAACTATTGTTACAGCACAAACAGCAATGGCATTGTTTCGCACAGATACTCAGGCAATTGGCGGTAGCGGCAGACTGGAGGGTGTAAGATGCACCTCGTTAAGTGTGAAGGACTGTGTGTGCTGCTGTATATCAAAAGTCTACACACCCTTTCAAATGTTGTAGTTTGAGTAGTTATGTAATTTTTGCATAATCACGGTTTCCACAGGCCTTGAAAATCCTGGAGTTTAAAATTGTATTAAAAAAATAAATAATATATTTAAAAATGAAATAAAATAAGGTTGTCAAAGTTACTGAAAATGAAGCGATTTTATGGTATGTTTTTTTATTAAAATATTTCTCTCAAATTCATCTATATGCTTCAGCTCTTTGGGATCAGTCATGGGATCAACACTTGAGGATAACCATACGATATCTATTTATCGTATGGTTAATATTTGTGTCGCTATAGCAACTGAAAATGATTTCACCAGTCAACTGTCCCGCCACCTCAGCATTGCCCTAGTATTCCCTTGAGGCCTAGAATGAAAACCCATTAAATCAGACTTAAATCAGACAGATTTGAATATAGTAACCAGCACAATCAAAGTAAAATAAACCGACTCAGTTGTGACAGTGCCTAAGTTTGCATTTACATTGAACAGGGTAGCCTGGCTATTCTCTATCTAAGGTCTTGTTCAGGAGTCTCCCTGCTGCCATGAATCAGCCAGTTAACAAAATATCCCCCCAAAGAGAAAGATGGGACAAAAGAAATGAAGATCCTCATAGCAAGCACTTCTCGCCACCATGTTTTTGTTGACACCAAAATGTACCCATAATGCTGTGCGAGTCTGTAAGATGTTTCCATGCCACAGTAAGCTGTACAATATGGAAGTGAGCCAGGTTTTGTATAGCCAGAGTATGAGCTTCCTTGGGTTATTGTAACCCAGTTATGACATTTATGTGTGTCGACCCAAAACCAGGTTACTGGAGTAACTGGGCCAAGAATGTAATTCTCTGTGCATGTAAATGTATTAAAAATGGAAAACTATACACCTTGGTTTATACACATTTATACATTTTTGTTGCATATGGGCTTTCAGTTCAGGCCTGGTGTGCAGGCTCTTTCTGTCCACTGTATCATTCAGCCAACACAATCTATTTATAGTGGCATTGGTGGGCCACAGCAAGTCTATCTGGACCACCATCTGATTTCTTGTTGCAAAGCAGTGGTTATAGGAAGCTGTCTGGTGTTTTTCAGTGTGACGGAGACTCACGCTCTAGCTGCGGCCAACCAGCAGAAGAACGACCGTCTCCGTGCTGCCTTTGGCATCGCCACCGACTATGTGGACGGTTCCTCCTTCCACCCCGACCGCAAGGAGAGGGAGAAAGAGAAGAGGGAGCAGGAACGCTTGGAGAGAGAGAAGCAGCAGCAGCAGAAATATGCGTGAGTAGTAAAAGAGCGAGTTGGATGCTATGGCGGTATTGTTTTATTTTGCCGTACAGATGGGTGTTACGCCATGATCAAAGTGGACACCTGCATAATGTCAGATATGAGATATGAATTTGATATGAAGGGACTGCACTCTTATTTTTAATAAACACTCATGGGGTTTGCTGAGTTGACACCTGATGCCATTCCTTCAGCCAACTCACTATCTGCAAGAAGCTACCACTTATTCACTGGTGATGTTAGCTTTCGTATGCTAACGTCTGTCCAACACAGCAGCGTTTCCAATTTACATGCGTGGTCACCTAGTGTGTGTGTGTGATTGGCCATCAATTTGTCAATCAAAGCTCTGATGTAAACATAAATGATCCACCCACAGTAATCAAGACAGGTGCTAGATGTAGTAAAAATGTAGGTGCAATGAAAACCGTATTGTTTTGTGAAAATTAAGGCAAATATTACTGACCTTTTCACTTTTAAAGGTGATTTACCAATGGTACAAGCTGAATTGTAAGTCCACAACATGGATCTGGACTATCTGGCTATATGTTTCATCTAAAAAGTGTTTTCCCACTAAGTGTACATTTTTCCTGTTTTGATTGATTTAATACAATGCATTAGGTAGGTCTTCTCACCCAGCCCTGTTTTTGTGCTTGATGCTTTTGCTCTCTCAGGTTGGTGGAAATATCGGATGATTCAGATTCTCCTCCAAGAAAACAGAGCCGGAAGAAGAAAAAGAAAAACAAGAACCGAGACAGGTGAAAAGTCAGAACAGCAGAGAAGATACTGACACCTAAGAGTAGCTCTAGACTTCTCTGGCATCGGTAGTGTGCAGTGGGAGTGATGTGATTACCTTCTTATATGGCTTAAAATAATAAATTGATTGACATGTTTGTTTCTTCTGTCCTCAGCTCAGAGAGTCCATCCCCATCTCCTCGCAGAGAGAAAAAGAAACCAAAAAAGAAGAAAAAGAAACGGTATTCCACCATTTTTTCCCTATGTTGAGTTTGACCAACTACTTTCATATCTAACAATGTCTGGGAATACTGACATAAAAGTTTCCCTCTTTCAGGGAGGCATCGGAAGACGAGGAGGAGGAGAAAGACAGGTAACTGGCAATCATCTCTGTCCAGCCTTGAAGAAACACCAAATTTAAGAAAACTTAAATTTAAACCTTTTATTGGGGATCACTAAACCTGAATGATTCCTGGTTTTTTTTGGGTTTTTTTAAATTTAATTTAAAAAAAAAAAAATGTTTTATGCATTTCTAGCAATTGGTGGAAATTTGCAGCAATTGAAGGGCTCTGTGACTGAACAAACGGGTTTATGTGTAGCCGTATGTATCATTTGTTCCTCCCCAGTTCTTCAGATGAGAAGCACAAGCCATCCAAGAGGAAACGGAAGAGTGACAGCATCAGTCCACCAAAATCAAAGGCTCGGCGGCAGAGGAGCATCTCCTCAGGCTCTGCTCACAGGTAGGAGAGCTGATTTTGATATGTCCACCTCTTGCCTTGGCAAAGGTGTACTGTAAACTGAAACTAGGATTAGATTTTTTTTATACCAATATCTTTGGATTGAATCTGCTGATGGCCAATATTGAATGTATTGAATTTGTTTCTGATTTTACTTCATTCTACATACCCAAGCATAACCACCCTCTCCCACAAGCCATTCACAACTTTCACCCATAATTTCCAGGGTGGCTATTCTTGGCATTCTTGAGGTCCATGATTTATTATAGTGAAAAGTATAATTGCCTGTAACATTGGGTTATTTATCAGGAATATGAAGAACATAGCACAGAGTGCGATTGGGATCATTATTTCTTTCCCTTGTATTAGAAGTAACCTGAGTAATAAGAGGGAGGGAACAGGAAAGGTTCAAAGGTTCATCTAAACCTGAATAAGACCTTATTTGGTGTATGGCCAGTAGCCTGGTTACACTGTGCATGTAAATGAAGCCCATGTAGGCCCAATATACTGACCCATATATTGGTCTAAACCTGGTCAAAACCCATTATACTACAGAAGGGGAGGTCCTGATGTCTGCAGCTGGGTTCAACAGCACTTCCTAGACCACTCATCTCTCACATCATCTTTTTCACTGATAGTAACAGCCAGTCTCCCGTCCCGCTGAGATCACGACAACAGGACCAACCGGCGCGAAGAGCTGATGAAGGCGGAAAGGGGAGATCACCGGACAGGAGGAGGCGGGGCTACGAGGAGCACAGCCCACGTCGGCAGGGGGGCAGAGGGGTAAGAAGCTCAGTTTGCAGTCTCTGTCGGCCAACTTGGTGTTTCCTGGCCAGGTACAAAATACACAACTGTGGGGAAAAAACTGGACATCACACCCTTCATGCCTGACATTCACTGATTATTTTTCCCATGTTGCATTGTAAAGACACACACACTTGATGAGGTAAAGACTGAGATCACACACCACCTGTGTTTTTTTTTAATGTGTTTTAACCTTCAAATCTCTGAAAAACAAACTGGTATAACAAAAATGGAGGTGGAGCATTTTTCTTTACACACCACTTGTATTTTTTCCTTCTCTGGTGCTCATTTCCAGTCTCCAAAATATATGATACCACAAACTAGTATGGACTTTCTCTAATCTTTCAGCCATGATGTCAAATTGTGGCTACAATGAGGCTAAAAGTGGTGCACTCTGAATCCAGCGTAAGTGGGATCTTGACCCCTTGAGGTGATGTCTAGTAATGGGTCACATTTGACTATTTCACTAGCAGGGTCATCTTCTATTTTTTGGTGTGGTGTTATGTTAACTTTTCTTCTCTCTTCTAGAAATCTCCAAGGCCCCACAGCTCCCCCCAACATCAGCAGAGGGCCAACAAGGAAATAGAAAGAGAGCAGATGAGGGAGAAGGAGAAAGACAAGACATCCAAGGGGAGACACGACTCCTCATCCCCATCTCCGACACCACAGGCAGAGAAAGGCAGACATTCAAGGAGCAGGGAGAAAGGGAGGCGCTCACGAAGCAGAGAGGAGAGGGAGAAAGGGAGGCGCTCACGAAGCAGAGAGGAGAGGGGAAAAGGGAGGCGCTCACGAAGCAGAGAGGAGAGGGAGAAAGGGACACTCTCACGAAGCAGAGAGGAGAGGGAGAAAGGGACACTCTCACGAAGCAGAGAGGAGAGGGAGAAAGGGAGGCGCTCACGAAGCGGAGAGGAGAGGGAGAAAGGGAGGCGCTCACGAAGCAGAGAGGAGAGGGAGAAAGGGAGGCGCTCACGAAGCAGAGAGGAGAGGGAGAAAGGGAGGCGCTCCCGAAGCAGAGAGGAGAGGGAGAAAGGGAGGCGCTCCCGAAGCAGAGAGGAGAGGGAGAAAGGGAGGCGCTCCCGAAGCAGAGAGGAGAGGGAGAAAGGGAGGCGCTCCCGAAGCAGAGAAGAGAGGGAGAAAGACAAGGGGAAGGAGAGAGCACCACAAAGTTTCAGACATGACTCCTCCTCGTCTCCTTCCCCTCATCCTAAACAGGAGACCAGGAGGGCCAGGAGCAGAGACATGGAGCGGGAAAAAGATAAGAAGAAACATGACAAAAAGCCAAGACACAGCTCTTCTTCACCCTCACCATCCCCGGAGAGGGAGAAGGCAAGGAGAGAGAGGAGTGGTGAAAGGGAGCAAAGGATGGAGAGAGATCTGCCCTCAAGGGTGCCAAATGACAGAGGTGACAGGAAGGAGGCAGGGAAGGGAAGGGAGAGAGAGGCGTCTCCTCAGCGGCAGAAAAATGACAGAGGGAGGGGTGGGCACCCGCCCCGCGATTACCTGTCACCCGCCCCTTGCTCACCTCTCACCAATGGGCGTCAGAGAGAAAGGGAGGGCGAGAGGAGGAGAGAAAAGGAGCGGGATCAAGAGGAGAGGCCTAAGGAGAGGGAGAGGGATCTGAACAAGGAGAGTAAAAAGAGGGAACAGGAAAGCGAGCGTGGCCAAGACGGTGGCAGAAAAAGGGACGAGTTGCGGTCCAGCCGGCAGTCCTCCGCCGCTCAGCAGCCACCCGTCAGGTCCTCAGATGAGCATCGATCGGACAGAACCAGCGAAGCAGAGAGGACGGCCGACCAAGAGAGGCCCGCGGCCAAAGGGAGGGGCAAAAGACCAGAGGTGACCGAGCGGCGGGAGAGGGAGCGAAGCCCTCTGAGAAAGGAGGAACCAGAACAGAGGGAAAAACAGGCCAAGAAAGGAAAGGAGAGCACCACGAGTAGCAGTAGCAGCAGCAGCAGCAGCAGTGGCAGCGACAGTGACAGCTCCTCCTCTTCCTCCTCTTCCTCTTCGTCAGGCTCTTCCTCTTCGTCCTCATCCTCCAACGATGAGGGCAAGGCAAAGAAGGCCGCGTCGGCAGGGAAAGAAAAAGGCAGCCCGACGAAAAAAGCAGCGCCTGGCATCGGTGCTGCAGTTCACAGGTATTTAGCTAATGGTGGAAGAGAGGGCAGTGCCGCCGAGAGTGACGGACAGAGACAAGCCCCGAAGGAAAAAGCAGGAGGAGACAGGCGTACGGCGTCGGAGAAGGAGAGGCCTCCCCTCAGAACTCCTGCGGAGGACCACAACTTCGGAGTGAGGGGACAGGAGCGATACAGCCCCACACAGATGGACAGCCCCAGTCCGCCTCCTTCCCCACACTACAGGACAGCTGCCAGCAGAGGCGGCGACAAGTACTCCCCCACAGAGACCGAGAGGGTGGAGGTGAAAGACAGGGAGAGAGGGAGGGACAGGGAAGGAACAAGGAAACCGGTGAGGTCCAGTCCCTCAGCCCGGAGGTCCCGCTCCATGACCCCAAAAACCTCCACCTCATCCCCAGCTCGTCGCACTCCACCGCGGCAGTACCAGGACCCCCCACCCCGATCCAGGAGAGCCTCCCCTCCCCAGGCCTGGCAAGGTCGGGAGAAGGAAAGGCAGCGGGAGAGGGAGAGGGATAGAGATAGAGAGAGGGAGAGGGAGAGGGAGAGGGATAGAGATAGGGAGAGGGATAGAGAGAGGGAGAGAGAGGGATAGAGAGAGGGATAGAGGAGGAAGGGAGAGAGAGCGGGATCGGGTGGTCAGGAGGAGCAGGTCCAGAAGCCTGAGGAGGCGCAGCCCCCCCTACAGGTAAGATGAGAACATCTACACAACTTCAGGGTGTCTGCTGATCATGAAATAAAATGTCTTGTTGTCTGAAGCCAAGACCTTAAATACAATTAAAGCTAACAAGGGGAACTATATTAACTTTGAGGATCCTCCAACTTGACATCACTAAATTGCCCACAGAATGTCCATTTTTACCAATCCGGCCACAATCACTTTACAAAAGAACGTTGTTCACAAAAGGTGTCTTCCTTTGAAGTAACTTGATAAAGTTGGCAAAATATTTCAGCTTTGCTTGTTTACTTTTTCCTCCCATCAGGTCCCGTCGCTCTCCCTCTCCACAGCAGCGGAAGAGAAGCAGCCGGTCCCTCTCACGAGAACGTGAACGAGCGAGCAACAGACAGAGGGAGGTAGAGAGAGAACGGGAAAGGGAAAAGGATTGTCAGCCTCCAAAAGATGCTCCCCCACCCCGCCGGTCCTCCTCCTCTTCCTCCAGCTCCTCCTCTTCCTCCTCCCCGCCATCACCTCCCCAGGAGAAGAAAGATGCGAAACCGTCGACGGAGACAGATCGGAGAACAGAGCGAGAGGACAAAGAGCTGGACAGAGGGAGGAAAAGTCGTTCCTCTCCGCCGCCTGTCCCCTCCAAAGACGACTCCTCCCACATCCCAGCTTCAGACGGCAGAGGTCGCTACTTAGAAGCCAGCCGCTGTGATCCACCCCCCGGGAGGCTGTCGGCTGGCCGCCAACCAGAACCCAAGGAGCCAGCGAGAGGTCTGCCAAGGAACCAATCGCCACCAGCAGCCACTCGACCCTCGGACCAAACTGTCAGGACTCAGAGTGCAGTAAATGGGAAAGAGGCAAAGGAAAACAAGAAAGGGAAGAGGAGCAGCAGCTCCAGCTCCAGCTCTTCCTCGTCATCCTCGTCCTCCTCTTCCTCCTCGTCTTCTTCGTCCTCTTCAGACAGCTCTGACTCTGAGGAAGAGCAGGCAAAAGGGTAAGGAGGAAACCAAATCTTGAGCTGTATGAGCTAACGAACATGAGCACCAGAATGGGGCTGTGACAATCTTGATGGATAAACTAATGATTATTCTAGTAATTAATCAATTAATCAGCTCAAGAGGAAACTGTGCCATCACGTTGTCAGCGTCGCTGCTGCTACATTTAACCTACATTAGCGTCAGATAGCAATGTGCTAGTATTTGTTGAGCGCTCTGCAGTGCATCTTTAACTGATGAGTGACTTCTTAACATTTGAGTCTAAAAAAGTTCCAACTAAAGACACTAAGCGGCAGGGCTAACGCTGTTCTAACACAACAGATTTCTACTTAATGTGAAGATGCTCTGCCGTCCTCCACACCAAGACGATTAAATGCCAGAGTTAGACAGAATTTAAAAAATAAAATAAAAAAGCCATTAGCCATCAAAATAAAAATGTAAAATTGTTCTCTTTTGGTACCAGTTCTATAGCGTTTAGGAACAGATGCGCCATAGCTATGGGTTTAAATGTACGTTTTCAACATCTATCCATTGCCTGCAATATGTTTATTTGTTTTATTTTTGGCAGATATATATCTAAGTGTGGAGATGCTAATATTTGGATTTGTGCAACCAAACAAATGGTGTTCAAATTTGGATAAGAACCGGAAGTGGGTTTTTCCCTTGACTTTTCCCTTGACTTCCCTTAACATTGCTAATGTTAAGATATTAAGCATGGTTTTACAATGACCTATCAACTAGGTAAAGTAACTCATGAAGTATAAAGACAGATGCAATTTATTTTCATTCAGTACAGCTTCCTCCTTACATACGTTACAAGAATACCACAAGAATGCAAACAAAAAGTAAGAGCAAGTAAGCTTGAGTGTCATTGACAACTGGAAATACTATTTGATGATTTGAAGTTGTTGATTTAATGTCTAATAGTCATTTTAACCCGACTAGAGACTCCTCTTAGGTTGGAATTAATCGCTCTCCTTCCCTGTGTCTTAACAGAAAGACCACAAAAGCTCAAAGCTCCTCTTCCTCATCCTCTTCCTCGGAAAGTGAAAAGGAAAAGGAAACAAAGAAAAAGAGGTAAGAAAAAGGATTGTGAATATGCTGCTCCTAAGGAATGATTTTACTTACTTATAGGACTCTGCTGTATAGTGCTGCTGTACCTTGGAAGCTCTTCTATCTGAATAATTGTGAAAGTAAAATGTGTGGAAGTTTTCAGTTGGCTTACCAGTTTTGTTAATCTCCAGGATTTCCGAGCCAGAAAACATCCAAGAACTTGACACACTTGTTTTAGTGCTGAAAATGTTCTAGCAGTATGGCGCCTGTTGCAACACTGTCGCCCCACTATTGGCTTTGCTTACATGGAAGGGTAGTGTAACATCCTCCTGTCAATCATCGCTGATCCCTGATGTATTTGTCTTTGCCTCACAGCCCACCCAGACCTCAGAGAGTGCCGGCCGATTCACTGAGAGATTCTCGCTCGCTCAGCTATTCGCCTCCAAGACACAGAAGAGCTGCACTAACCCCGCCCACCCACAGGTCTGTAGCCAGAAGAGTTGGTATCAGATATTGGGGTGGTGATAGGCTAAAATAGGCTGTCAAAGTCTATATTGTTCTTTGCTAGCCAATACTGAGTTATTAATTCTAATACTTACGTCCTGTTTGAATGGGATTAGTTTTACAAGGGGATCATCCTTATCAGAGCATGTCTGTAGTCTTTTAGTCTTGTCTGAATATGCCATATCAGTAGTTGTTGGTCTGTATATGCCTGCGCCAGTAAAAATGCAAGCCTCTTTTACCGCCAAAAATAACCTCGGGTGAAACTAGTCCTGTCTGAATTGACATCCCTCTGTTCAGCCCTACCCATAGTTTTTTATTTGCAGAAGTTGTGTATGACGCATGTATGTCTTTGGTGTGATGTCACTGCATAAATGGACAAGACACTCATCTACTTCTACATCAGTTTCAGAGACTGGTTACAGAGATCTCTTGTCCTGTGCAAATTGCCCATTAACCATACAGATGTCCTGTTTTAACAATTACATTATCTAATCCTGGCCGACTAGGGCTTTAGTTTAGCACTTCCTTACCATCAATGAAAAAGGGGTCTTGCTGCATCCCCAACCCTTTGGAAATGTGTGCTGATTATTTGTTCTCCTCCTTTCTTCTCTTAGGAGTGGCAGTAGGCATTCCCCGAGTCGCTCACCAAACAGCAGACGAAGGAAATGAGCAGACCGCTTGGGACACTTCACTTCTCTGTGTTGTTTCCCGTGCACCTCTGGCTGGCCTAAACTGGATCGCACCACAGACTTCATAGCCAGTGGTCAGATTATATACAGATGAATGAACGCCAAGGGAACTCACTTTGGTTAACCAGCTATGGCCAGAAGATCAGCTCCATAAGTCTGGCTTGTACATTTGTTTTTATGAGCGGAAGAAGAAACTGTAGGGGAAGCAGGCCATTAGCAAGGCAGCATTAGCACTGATAAGAGCGCGTGAGTGCGCGCACACACACACACACACACTCACACTCACACACAGTAATGTAAAGTAAAACTTAACCCAATGAAAGAATGTTCTCTTGGCTTTCCTTTGTCCTCTGTACTCGTACTGTGTGTTGCGTTTTAAATGTAGATATGAGCTGTCTGTATTTTGGTTAATATCACTGAACAGATATGCGATTTCCATTTAATGTGATTAGGAACTGCAACATGTGGTTTATTTCTTTGTTGAAAATTAATGATAATAAAAAGCAGTTGTACATTTTACTTTTGTGAAATCTGTCCATCCAGACATGGGTTTTGGTCATTATATGAGATACAAAATAATGAATCAAGACTCTTACGCTGAAGCAATGTTAGTGAATCAAACAGGTCAGGTACCTCAGATGGATCTAGGACCGGTTCAGTCACAGCAAATACACATGCATACGCCAGATGAGCACAAGTTGCAGAAAGCCACTGCTTAGATTAATGCAAGATCAAGGTTGTATTATATGTGGATACGATTAGCTTTGTTGCCATCATCTGTAAGATCCTTGTGTCCCGGAGGAGGCCCCTGACGTGACATGACGGAAATGTCCCAGGCTTTCGGAAGTAGGAAGTATGGGACTAGTCATACAGCTATATATATTTTTTTTTTTTTTTGGTTGATATAAAATTGTAGAATGACAAATGTAATTTGAAGGGCATTACTGTACTGCTTACTGTAGATGTCCTTTTTAAAACGTAAAATCCCTACTAAATTGGCCTCACACACACACACACACACACTGGTTTCTTTCCTTGTTACACCTGTTTAACCTGTCTACTTTCACTTCTCGTCAAAACAGAATATTTCCGACACAAGGTATTGTAACCAAAGTTTACAAAGTTCAGAAAGCGACAACAAATTACTGTAACTACTTCATTATTACTTTAGTATTATTAATAGTAGTATAATGTATTATACTTTAATATCTTTACCGTTACTTTATTTAGTTAATATGTTAAAGGTGTTACCGTCTGAAAACCTGTTCAGGGCCGAACCGCAACTTGACACTCTTAACATTTTTCAAAAATGAGTGTTTGGTGTTCGTGTTAAAGTCATGTAATAAAAGTAGTAGTAGTAATTTGTTGCAGAGCCTACAGGTTTGAGGGAAACCTCTTCAATACCTTTGACTCTCACTACCAACGATGCTAACAGCGTTCTGACACTTGAACAGAAAAAACATCAACGTGAAAACGGTTTGAATGTGTGAAGAAGTGGTGTGGTTGGTTAACAGGATAGATCTCAACCAGAACCAACCTTCAAATCACTTCTAATGAGGGATCTCAGACAGGACTACATTGATGATGTTTCATCACCAATATGGACACATTTAACGTGACGTCACATTTGTCATGTTCATGTATTGAAATTGAAATTGAAACTAACCATCTTGGTCTTAAACATCCTGTCTAGATGTACCTGGTCAGACTGTCTGATATAAACAGCAGCTGGTCCTAGTATTTTGGCCACTTCGTACAAATACACACAACAATGTATATTAGTAATTTTACTGACTTGAACGATGAAACCCCTGGAAGTAATCTATCCTGTAATGAAACCTTGTTGTAATGAAGGAGTCCAGCTAACAGCATGTTGGGTGTGTTTCTGTCGGCAGTGGCTTATATCAACCATCAAGGGGGAGTACATTCCTCTGCCCTTCACGACGCGGCAGTCAAGCTCTGGCTTTGGGCGTTCTAGAACCTCCTAAGTCTCAGAACGCTTCACATCGCGGGCAACCGGAATGTCGGAGCGGACCTCATGTCCCGTGACGGACCCCTGCCGGGACGAGTGGTGGTTAGATCCCGACATTGTCAAACAGATCTGGCAGAGATTCGGGGGAAGCCCAGGTAGACCTGTTTGCCTCCAGGGAGAACACTCATTGCAGTCAGTGGTTCTCTCTGAGCCCGCAGGAGTTTCCTCCTTTGGGTGTGGACGCGATGGCCCGTGTTCCATGGCCACAGATGCTCCTCTACGCCTTCCCACCTCTCCAGCTGGTCAGTCTTCTGTTGGGAGAGGGTCAGACAAGATCGTCTAACCCTCATTCTTGTGGCTCCAGAGACACTGTCAGCCCTGTGGTTCCCGGAGCTACAATCCTTGTCCCACACGGCACCATGGCTGGTCCCGATGAGACAGGCACTGTCAGCGATCTCCGATTCTCGGGGGGTCCGCTGATGGTTTGGCCTCTGAAAGATTGATTCTTCAGGACAAGGGGTCGACAGCAGTGATTGGTACCATTCAGAGTGCACGTGCCTCTTTGGAATGCCTTTTCAAAATGGTTGCCACAACCTCTTGTTCGGTAGGGCAGGTGCTTTTATTCCTTCAATCCTTGTTGGAGAAGGAATTATCCTTTTCCACCATTAAGGTCTGCGCCGCTGCTGTTTCAGCATGTCATGTTAGAAATGATGACAAGCCTGTTTTCAGTCATCCCCTGGTCAAGAGATTCTTACAAGGGGCCAGACGCGTAAGGCCAGTCAAATGGGTGTTGGCGCCACGCCGGGACCTTCCCACTGTTCACTGTTCTAGGGCTAACAATGAGTCCTTTTGAGCCGTTGTCCCAGGCCCTTCTAGATGCTCTGGCGTTTAAGACTGCGCTGCTACTCGCGCTAGTCTCATCCAAGTGTGTCAGTGAGATCAGTGCTTTGTCAGTGCACCCAAGCTGTCTGTCTGTCAATGGGGATGGCTCTTTTGCTTTGCTCAGACCGAATTCCACCTTCCTGCCCAAGAACATAAGGAGTTCCTATCGTTCTAGGGATATTGCGCTGAAAGGCTTTCCATCCACCTCCTTCATTCTAATGAGCACAGCTAGTGGTCAGGATGACGCAGCAGCTGTTTGTGTGTTTTGGGGATTCCACCAAGTGTCGTCTTTCACACTGATTATGTGAGGGTGTCTCTTTAGCGTGTCGGTGGAAGAAACAGCTGCTTCTTGGTCTTCCGGGTCCTAAGAACAGGTCGTAGGAGTCCCAAACAATTTCAAACATGTTTGATAATCTATCCATTTGTCCCTCAACATTCTGAAATGTGATAAAAGTAGGGATGTGAACATGTACACGAAGTTTGAATCATAAACGTTTTGAAAAAATCCCTATCCAAAAAACATATTATTATTATTATTATTATTAAAATATTAATGATAATGTATTATTTTTTTACACAAAAACATTTTCATAAACTGTAGCCTAACTTACAATCATTTCATAAACTACTTGCCTACTAAATACCAAGCGTCTTTCAAATAAATCACGTTAGTTAATTATGTTAACCAGCCAATGCACGCACTTGTAAATTCACTAAACACGGCGAATGTCAAAAAGAGATTACCAAATAGAGCAAAGTGTGTATTATGTGAAAAAACACTCATTATACTAGCCCTAAAGTGTTGTTTTCATTATGAGTTTAGTCATACTTTACACCAAATACACATGAATATGATTAATTTAATGAAATGGAAAACAAATAATAAAAAACTTCCAAAATACAGGCCTTTTTTTTTTTTTTTTTTTTTTTTTTAAACGGTTGACGCGGTGGTGATGCAGTGATGCGGTTTCGCGCACGAGCCTAAGTGGCTTTGCCTATGATCATAGAGTTATAAGAACTAGAGTTATAGTACATAACTATTGTTTCCGTTTCTCCATTAGCCATTACAAGCTTGAAAAGACTTGTGGCTAAGGAGGTCACATTACGAGAGATGAGACTGATAGACAGGATGTAGGGTGACTTCACTCCAAAAGAGGGCGGTAATACAACATGGAAATGTACGTCAACCACCAATAATCTACAAGTGGTCATCAATACACAGATGATGTTACTACCCCTTGTGCCATTCTCCAGGGTGAACACTCAGTTTCAGATGTTATAACGCCTGATTCAGATGTTATAAGAGTGATACAAAAACCACCAAACATCGGGCTACACCATCATAAATCTACAGTGTCATTTGTCAGATGGCACCATTCACTAACTACCTACTCTAGGCAGTAGTACTACATACCACTACGTTGAGTTTGGCCCACAACACCTCAAGCCATGTTCTCAGACTGTGAAGCTGTGTCGTATTGTTTAATGGTGGATATCAGTGATGTTGTACGGAAAATCAGTCACTGGGAAGGTTATTAAATGATCATGTTTCCACTATTAAAGAGAATATGCTGTTCTGACTTTGCTTCTCCCCCCAGAGTCGACCATGGTGGATTGCAATGGTTGAAACCAGGACTGAGGAAGTGTCAGGGACCGAGCTGGTAGGCCAGAAATGTAGGTGGTTTTTTTGAAAAAATTATTTTCTTTTATTTACAAAAAGCAAAAAATAACCAAAATACTTCCAATAATAGTTCGGGGCCCATAAAAGAGGTCAACATAACAGCACTAACTGAAGAGAACTAAATAGCACAAAACCGACCTGCCAACTGAGACATGGGGGAAACATATATAGTGGCTGATCAGGCCATTCAGACACACAGGGGGGATAGACAAAGACAACCATTTAAATAAACTACACCAACCAAAACCCATGTCCATATAGCGCAGCCTAATACTAAAACAAAAACAAATATGCAAACAATATCTAAACAGTTATCAAACAAAGGTAATTACAAAAGCAAGCTAGAAAACCACTGCCCCTCTCCCTGATGCAGGAGGAACATGGTGCAGTCCAATTAGCCAGAAACACCATTAAAGCTGGGCGATGCAGATGCAGCTCCTTTAGTCGTCCAGCCAGACAACTCCAGCAGCAACCCCCCCCACCCCCCCCAGGAACTGGTAACTCAAAGAAAAACAAATTAACTTCATCAAGATTAATTTAAGCTAATGAAACTAATAGTGAAATTGATAAAGAAAGTTAATAAAACTGCATATGTTATATGAAACCAAAATCTATGTGTCCTGTTATTTACGTGTGTAAATGCATGTTGTGTTGTGCGGAGAAAAAAAAACTAAAGTAAGTAAACAGAAATGAAGAGTTACCTCCATTTTGCTGGTGTGGCCATCACAGGAAGTGTAAGTGTGGCTTTAGTTTATTATACTAACATTCAACTATTGAGATGGAAAGCCCATCACCACAACCCATTCATACAAATCCTACTGAGGATGAAGATGATGACTAATATGTGTCATCATGAAAGTGTTGTATGTACAAACTATCAATAAATCAACTCATAATGAACAGAACAGGTCTCAGATCAGAAACTGCTGCTGTATAGTGTCTTGCTCTCCCCATCCGATGCCTGTGACCTCCAGACTGGACCCACACACAGCACACAGAAACGTCTCTCTGTTTGAGGGCTTCAGAAAGGTGACCTGGATGAAAGAGGAGCTGCCATATCGTAATCGCCCAGAGAAATTTGATGGCTGCTTCCAGGTGCTGTGTAGAAATGGTCTGACAGGGCGCTGTTACTAGGAGGTGGAGAGGAAAGGAGAGGTTAATATAGGAGTGACATACAGAGGATTCAGAAGGAGGAGAGGGTGATGACCGCTGGCTTGGAAGGAATGACAAGTCCTGGATTCTGATCTGCTATGAAGAGTTCCTGTGTCCTTCACAATAACAGAAGAACAGTCATACGTATCTCCCCCTCCTCTAACAGAAGGAGTGTATCTGGACTGGCCTGCTGGCACTTCTACAGAGTCTCTGACTCACTGATCCACCTCCACACCTTCACCACCACATTCACTGAACCCCTCTACCCTGGGTTTAGGTTTGGTGTCTGTCAGATAGAAGAGGGAGAGTCGCCTCCTGTGAGAAACACTCACTGCTGAACAAAGACAGCTGCTGAAATGAGTTCACAGGAGCACACGCGCCTTAAAGTGACAATATTACTGAGAAGTCAGTGGACACCCCTACAAATTACTGAGTTCAGGTGTTTCAGCCACCCTATTTTTCAGGGTTTGGGCTTGGCCCCTTAGTTCCAGTGAAGGGTAATCTTAATGCTACAGGATATGGAGACATTTTAGCTAATTGGGCGCTTCCAACTTTGTGGCAACAGTTTGGGGAAGTCCTTTTGCTGTTCTAGCATGACTGTGCCGCTGTGCACAAAGCGAGGTCCATAAAGACATGGTTAGACGAGTTTGGTGTGGAGGAACTCGATTGGCCTGCACAGAGCCCTGACCTCAACCCCACTGAACACCTTTGGGAGGAATTAGAACACCGATTGCGAGCCAGGCCTTCTCGTCCAACATCACTGCCCGAACCTCACTAATGCTCTTTTGGCTGAATGGGCACAAATTCCCACAGACACACTTCAAAAGCTTGTGGAAACCCTTCCCAGAAGAGTTGGGGGCGGGGGAGGGGTCCAACTCCATATTAATGCACATGGTTTTAGAATGGGATGTCCAGCAAGCTCATATAGGTGTGATGGTCAGGTGTCCACTGACTTTTGGCCACATGGTGTAGGTTTACTCCTCTCACTGTAAATGAGTGTATTCTATGTGTAGGCGAACTGAACATGGTTTTAACATCACACATGTACAAGAAAAAAAAATGTTGGTCTTGTTTTAATTCACCAATTAGTGCATACAGTAACAGACAATATGGACATACTAACAGATACTACAGTGACACCAAATAATATTGTATTGCTATACAAAACAGAAAAAGGGCAAAGGCAAGTAAGGTAAGGCTCAGGAGGTAGAGAGGGTCGTCCTTTAATCAGAAGATCGGAGGTTCGATCCCCGGCTCCTCCAGTCTGCGTGTTGAAGTGTCCTTGGACAAGACACTGAACCCCAAATTGCTCCCAATGGTCACCTTATAAAGCTTATATATAAATGCAGCCATTTACCATTTAAGACAAAGTGAGACAAGAGAGAGAAAATATAATAATAGTAAACAAAATTCCCTTTTTTTTAAGAGGGGGGGAGAGAAAAAAACGTGGTTGGATATCTGTTTTGGGTTTGGATGTGTTTTGGGTACATTTTACAATATGGGTTTGGTTATACAAGTATTTCTATTGTGTGCTATGAATGTACTATTGAATGCTTGAATGTTTTTGCAGTTATATATGAACATTTGTTAAATCTATTAGATTTAAGAAATGTTCACTATATTTTATTGATCTGATCAAGTTGTATTTTTCTACAGCTATTCCATTGATATCTGTTGTGTTAGCAGATCCAACCGTTGTGAGATGTTGAACTTTTTTCTATTTTTCCAGTACAACCCCTGGCAAAAATTATGGAATCAGCTCACTTAGAGGATGTTCATACAGCTTTTTTACTTCATAGCAAATAAACAAATCACAGATCTGACACAAAACAATTTTTGTTTAACAGCTGAACATTCTGGCTTGGTGAAAAATAAATTAAATGCATTTATTTTAACTAATAGGATATTTTTTTCCAGATCAAGTAGAGGAAAAAATATGGAATCACTCAATGTTGAGGAAAAAATTATGGAATCATCAACAAAAAAAATCACAATTAGTACTTTGTTGCTCCTCCTCGGGCTTTTATGACGGCCTGAATTCTTCAAGGCATGGAATGCACTAGTGAACAACAATATTCTCCATCAAGCTGGTTCCAACTTTCTCGAATAGCGGTTGACAGATCAGCTTTGCAGGATGGAGCCTTGTCATGGACCATTTTTTAAAATTTCCACCATAAATCTTCAATTGGATTAAGATCCGGACTGTTTGCTGGCCATGTCATTGAGTTGACATGCCTTTCCTGAAGAAAAGCTTTAACACTCTTTGCTCTGTGGCAAAATGCATTGTCATCCTGAAAAATGACTTCCTCAACACCAAACCTTTTTTCTATCGATGGAATGAGAAAAGTGTCCAAAATTTCAATGCACACCTGTACATTGACTGTTGAGGTGATGATTGCCATCTCCCCTGGTCCTTTACCTGACATGCAACCCCATATCATAAATGACTGGGGAAATTTGCTTGTTTTCTTCTGTTTAGGTGTTAGTGCTGGTTTTCATTTGGCTCTTCTGTACGTAAATCCCATTTCATTCAGCCGATTTCTTACAGTTCTGTCACAAACATTGACTCCTGTTTCCGCCCATTTGTTTTTTCATTTGTTTTGTTGTGCATTTTCTATTTTCAAGGCATATTGCTTTGAGTTTTCTATCCTGACGCTTTGACGTCTTCCGTGGTCTACCTGTATGTTTTCCTTTTATAACCTTCCCATTTTGTTTATACTTGCACCAAATTTTAGACACAGCTGACTGGGAACAACCAACATCTTTTGCCACAATCCGTAATTAAAGTAATTCAGTAATTAAAATATTTTAATCTAATTTGGTATGTTTCATGAAGCCAGAATGTTCAGCTATTAAACAAAATTAGGTTTGTGTCAAATCTGTGATTTGTTTATTTGCTATGAAGTAAAAAAGCATCCTCTAAGTGTGCTGATTCCATAATTTCTGCCAGGAGTTGTATTGTTTTCTTGCCGATAGTTAGGGCCACAAGAGGTATTGTGATTTGTGTTGAACACGTGTTGAGTATATCCAGATCACCAAGTATCCATATGGAAGGGTGGACAGAACCAGAGTGTATGGAGGTAGTTGTCAGTTGTGTTGAGTGTACAATGGGCCTCATTCACGAAACGTTCATACGATCAGACTTTATTGTATAACGTTACTACGAACGTTTCTACGAACATAGTCAGACATAGTCATTTTGTTCGTATCTGACTTTGTTGGTTTGGTACGATCAAATCCTACGAGTGTTTGGAAACATGTGGAAATGTGTTTGTGTGTTTGGAAACATGCAGGAAGCCTCAACAACAACAAGATGTTTCAGTGGCCTTGTAGAAAAAAAATACCTAATTGGCTGAAATGGCGTATTTGCCGAACTGTCCTCATTCATAACAACACAAGATTATCCAACTTGTACACCTTATAAATAAAATTATGCTGAAACAGCATTGACAGCATTAATAATTTCTTGCCATGGTTTATTATATCAGTTCTTGTGACTCCGCTGGTGATGCTTCTGAAAACTTAGTTGTTTTTTTCCCATGCGCGCAACACTTCCATTTCGCAACACAGCCAAGTCCCTCCGTTTCCGTTCCCCTGGTTTACTTGCACACGACCCTTCAGTCTGCAGCCTTTTACGGTGTTGAACAGGGTTTACCTGCAAACCGGCTTCAACAGGCACACCCATCCAATTTACCAACGATTGGCATTCACCAAATATACACCTGTTTTACGAACAAATTGAGGTTTCCCGCATGTTTCATGAATCCCACGTTTGTGTTTTAGTACGCACAGAAATATGACAAATTTACGGATAATTTACGAAAACATTTGTGAATGAGGCCCAATGAGTGCATATGTCTGATCCAGTGAATCCCATTTTGCGCATCTTGTGATGTGTGTTTAATGAATGATCTTGTATTGAATTAGCCTTATGTTAGTGTTTCTATTCAAAGCTAAACATCTATCTTGTTTTCTTCAGTTGTTTTACAGAATTAAAGTTTAAATGAACAGTTTCATCATCTTTTTTTTCAAGCAATCGTTTTAAATAGAATCGGTTGACTTTAATATGTAATTATTGAATATGTAATTATTATTAATAATAATATATTATTATTAATATAATATACAATATAATTAATATAATGATATAATATTATATTATATAAGATTATAATATATTATATATATTTTTTGGATTGACTAAAGGAATAAAACACAAAAACATGTAATTGAACAATTACATTATATATATATATATATATATAAAAAAAAGATTGACCACATACGTGACTGCACTTGAACTTGTCTTTTGGTTCAACTATTTTATCCCGCTCTACGTCAAAATGGTGGGAAGGGCTCGTTCTATTATTGAGAGCATTTTAATCAATAACAAAGTTTTAACTTCAATTGACAAGACATTGTCATCACCCTTTCCAGAAAATGAAACAATAAATAAAGAGTTCAGGCACATTTTCCAACCGAGACATGGTGTAGTATTTTAGTATTTCAGGAGGTTTTCCAGCGAGGCTACCACCATATTATACCAATTAAATTAAATATATGCTGTCATGCATAACACTCTGAAAGCACATTATTATTACACTGTGAACACAAATTTCAAGAATCCCTATGATTCTAGACCTGCTTTAAATACAGCCAGAGCTACCCAACTGGACATGTCATGCTACCCAGCTGGGTGGCACAGGGTAACTGGATAGTCTTGTTAACTGGGCGTATTTCTCATAACTGGACATGTGGTGTCTACTAACTGGGTATGTGGTGTCTACTAACTGGATATGTGGTGTCTACTAACTGGGTATGTGGTGTCTACTAACTGGACATGTGGTGTCTACTAACTGGGTATGTGGTGTCTACTAACTGGGTATGTGGTGTCTACTAACTGGACATGTGGTGTCTACTAACTGGGTATGTGGTGTCTACTAACTGGACATGTGGTGACTACTGACTGGGTATGTGGTGTCTACTAACTGGGTATGTGGTGTCTACTAACTGGGTATGTGGTGACTACTAACTGGGTATGTGGTGTCTACTAACTGGGTATGTGGTGTCTACTAACTGGACATGTGGTGTCTACTAACTGGGTATGTGGTGACTACTAACTGGGTATGTGGTGTCTACTAACTGGACATGTGGTGACTACTAACTGGACATGTGGTTACTACTAACTGGGTATGTGGTGTCTACTAACTGGGTATGTGGTGACTACTAACTGGGTATGTGGTGTCTACTAACTGGACATGTGGTGACTACTAACTGGACATGTGGTTACTACTAACTGGGTATGTGGTGTCTACTAACTGGACATGTGGTGACTACTAACTGGGTATGTGGTGTCTACTAACTGGACATGTGGTGACTACTAACTGGGTATGTGGTGTCTACTAACTGGGTATGTGGTGTCTACTAACTGGGTATGTGGTGTCTACTAACTGGACATGTGGTGACTACTAACTGGGTATGTGGTGTCTACTAACTGGACATGTGGTGACTACTAACTGGACATGTGGTGACTACTGACTGGGTATGTGGTGTCTACTAACTGGGTATGTGGTGTCTACTAACTGGACATGTGGTGACTACTAACTGGAATGTGGTGTCTACTAACTGGGTATGTGGTGTCTACTAACTGGACATGTGGTGTCTACTAACTGGGTATGTGGTGACTACTAACTGGACATGTGGTGTCTACTAACTGGGACATGTGGTGACTACTAACTGGACATGTGGTTACTACTAACTGGGTATGTGGTGTCTACTAACTGGGTATGTGGTGACTACTAACTGGGTATGTGGTGTCTACTAACTGGACATGTGGTGACTACTAACTGGGTATGTGGTGTCTACTAACTGGACATGTGGTGACTACTAACTGGGTATGTGGTGACTACTAACTGGACATGTGGTGACTACTAACTGGGTATGTGGTGTCTACTAACTGGGTATGTGGTGTCTACTAACTGGACATGTGGTGTCTACTAACTGGGTATGTGGTGACTACTAACTGGGTATGTGGTGTCTACTAACTGGACATGTGGTGTCTACTAACTGGGTATGTGGTGTCTACTAACTGGACATGTGGTGTCTACTAACTGGACATGTGGTGTCTACTAACTGGGTATGTGGTGTCTACTAACTGGGTATGTGGTGTCTACTAACTGGACATGTGGTGTCTACTAACTGGACATGTGGTGTCTACTAACTGGGTATGTGGTGTCTACTAACTGGGTATGTGGTGTCTACTAACTGGACATGTGGTGTCTACTAACTGGACATGTGGTGACTACTAACTGGGTATGTGGTGACTACTAACTGGGTATGTGGTGTCTACTAACTGGACATGTGGTGTCTACTAACTGGGTATGTGGTGTCTACTAACTGGACATGTGGTGTCTACTAACTGGACATGTGGTGTCTACTAACTGGGTATGTGGTGTCTAATAACTGGGTATGTGGTGTCTACTAACTGGACATGTGGTGACTACTAACTGGGTATGTGGTGTCTACTAACTGGACATGTGGTGTCTAATAACTGGGTATGTGGTGTCTACTAACTGGACATGTGGTGACTACTAACTGGGTATGTGGTGTCTACTAACTGGACATGTGGTGTCTACTAACTGGGTATGTGGTGTCTACTAACTGGACATGTGGTGTCTACTAACTGGACATGTGGTGTCTACTAACTGGGTATGTGGTGTCTAATAACTGGGTATGTGGTGTCTACTAACTGGACATGTGGTGACTACTAACTGGACATGTGGTGTCTACTAACTGGACATGTGGTGTCTAATAACTGGGTATGTGGTGTCTACTAACTGGACATGTGGTGACTACTAACTGGGTATGTGGTGTCTACTAACTGGACATGTGGTGTCTACTAACTGGGTATGTGGTGTCTACTAACTGGACATGTGGTGACTACTAACTGGGTATGTGGTGTCTACTAACTGGACATGTGGTGACTACTAACTGGGTATGTGGTGTCTACTAACTGGACATGTGGTGTCTAATAACTGGGTATATGTTGAGGTAAGGCTGTATAACTGATCATATATAGACATGAGACAAATTCAAACTTTATTTTTTTATTCTTTTTTTACATTCAGAGCATTCAGAGATACACTTATGTATTTTAGTGTGTTGGACATTTCTGCCAGTGTGGCTGCAATTTGGCCAAGTGTTTGAAGGATCATTTGTTGATTTTCTAGGACAGCGTCAGACACCACCTCCGCCCGTGATGGTGCAGTGGTGGTTGAGGGTCTCCTCCGCCTAGCAGTGGCAGAATCTTGGGCAGAGTCCAGTGGAGCCTGTGGCAGAGGCACAGCCACAGTGGCCGACGGCGATTGTGCCTGACCTAATAAATCGCAGAATTATTTCAGAGTTGTCCTTATTTATAACAATACAAAATTATCAAACTTGTTTTGGTTGATCACATGGACTGAAGGCCTTAAAAATAAAAAAATGGTATAAAGTCTTACCATATGAAGATGTAGCCTGGATTTGATCGGTGTCCAACTTCAGTGCCGACTGGACACCCGACAGTGAGGTCTCTCCGATTATGGCACTGATCCTCTGATCCATGTTGGATATCTGCACAGTGCCCTGCCCTCCTCCGGTGGCTGATAAACTGCGCCTATTTTTTGTGAATCGTTTTTTGTAGTCCAGTTTCATATCGAACCACTTTCTTTTTACTTCGGTAACTGTGCGGTGTACTACTGAAACAGTATTGACGGCATCAGATATTTCCTGCCATGCTTTGCGTTTTTCAGCTCCCGTGACTCCACTGCTTATGCTTTTGAAAATGATGTTCTTTTTCTCATCCACGGATGAGAGCAAAACTTCAATTTCTGTCACGGCAAAGTTCCGCTTTTTCCCTTTTTTACCCATGGTTTACTTGCACACGACCCATCAGTCTGCAGCCTTTGTGTTGAACGGGGTGTTTACCTATGCAAACCGGCTTCAACAGGCACGTGCATCCAATTTACGAACGATTTCCATTCATCAAATATAAACCTGTTTTACGAAGAAATCGAGGTTTCCCGCACGTTTCATGAATCCCACGTTCGTGTTTTAGTACGCACACACATCCGACAAATTTACGAATAATTTACGAAAACATTCGTGAGGGCTAGTGATGTGTCGTCCAAGATGGCAGACAGACGCCTCGGCACTTTACGTGTGTGCATATTGAGCGGACGCAAAGTGCCGAAGAAGAGTCAGCCATCTTGGATTCATTACAATGGAGATGTTGGGAGTATACCTGTCTTTACCAAATTATACAAGTTTATTTCTGCATAGGAGATGGAGCGCCAACCGCCGCCATGCAAGTAGACAAGTGACGGATTACGGACATGTGTTTAGGTAAGTGGAATTGGACGTATTGGTTTCGTTATCGGGCTCGCTGATTTTCGTGTGGTAAAAAGTCAATGGAGCAATACAGGACCCTATGGTGAGGTAAACAGCCATATGATGAAAGACCCCCAAAGGGTCCTGTATCAGGGCTAAAGTGAAATAAGCCTGGCTAAGGTGGTAAACTCGCTTTGTGGAACACCCCCCCCGGTCAAGAAAGCAGCATCATGACAAACAACGTGCTCCAATAGGCAGTAGACCAACATCAAACCAGCAGGCTGATGGACCAAGCTATTTAGATCTTAAACAAAGCAAAGACAGCTCCTTATTGAGTCTGTCACCTGATCAATCATGTCAGAGGACTGCATTTTAACTGAAGAGAACTGGAGAAGTTTTGTTTTCATCAACTGAGTAATATTACATTGTATTCTTTTAAAAACAAGCATATTTTTAAACCTATGTTTGGCTTAAATATGTAATCACTTTTGCTCTACAATTACATCGATACATAATTGTACGAGCCAACATATTGTTGTGTTTTCTTACAAGTGGTGACCCCTGTTTACTCTGTCCCAGTAGATACGTAATGTGTAGTTTCGCCTGTATGGAACCATTCAACGCAACCCGTGTGGCTCATATAAGGCTGGATTCACAAGGATGGTACAAGTTTGGTTCACATGAATTTCAAATGAAACCCCTTTGAACTCAATTGTATCCTAACCCGTTTTAACTTTCCCAACCTCTCCTCACTCAAAATGCAAGTGGATTTGACTCCAGGAACATTTTACCAGCCTTAAAATCTGTGTCGCTGACTGTCAGTCTTTGGATTCAAAACTGAAACAATACTGCCCCCTGCTGGTCAAAACTACATGTACTTTCAGACTCACTGTACCACTTACAGTATATACTATTATATTTAATATGTCATTTTCTCCTGATGAGAATAGAAAACAATTCCCATTTTGAAGAAATGTGTCTTTTACATACATACAAGTACATTGGTACTTTAATATTGTTGCTCTTAATACTGTTTGTACTTGTAAAGTAAAGGAGTGCTGCATTGAAAAATGTATTTTCTGTTAGTACATGAGTAGTACGGTATGTATGTTGTAGATACTATTGTAAACTCAGGTGAGGGCAGTTTCAGGATTATCAGAGTTGTCATTATCAAAGACCTGTATCGTCCCCTTCTGGACTGACAATGAAAACACTGGTATGAAAAAGGCAATGCACAAATGCACAGCGTAATCTGGATGCTAGCTTTGGGGATGAACTAATTATAATCATGTTCATATCCTGAATCAACAAAATGTTGTGAACATTATCACAGAAAAATAATTTACAGCAACAATGAAAAGGATGAGATGTTTCCATGCCTCAGTTAATATCAGTATATCCTAGACTGGTCATATTCTATAAATCAGGATATACGCTCATCTTGGCTATTATAAAAGGGAAATGATTTCTACACATGCCAATTCTAACATGGAATAATCCAGAATAATATTAGAGTATTCATGGAATGTAAACACACTCAGTGAGACAGGTGTGTGTTCACTAAAAGCTTCATCAATGGGAGGACAAACACAACACTTCACAATGTTAGAGATCCATCTACTGTATCAGACACTGATTCCCCAAAACAGAAATGTATGAAGAGTTGAAGAGAGCAAAGTGAGTTGTTTTTCACCAGAATACTGCAATCCTCCTCTCCTCCCTCTGAAACCCCCAGTATTGAGAATGTCTTGTAGGTGACATGACTCATCCAGGTGGGGCTGGATGGATTAAATGTTAAAGCAGTGGGAAAAGGAGAAATCAAGAAACATGCGGATTGGAGTAAAGGGATTGAAGGGATGTGAGGAAACTCACTGTTTAGGTTCTAAACATCACAACACTTTTCTGTAACAGTTTGCGAACACATCAGTGTTTGTGTCATGAACATGTTCATCTGTTACACTCGACTGGTTTTACACATAACATTAGGTAAAATCATTATTTCATTACAAATGCACCAATATATTTTAGATTATTTAGGGTTGACAACAGTAACTTGATAAGTGCAATAACATTGGTTTTTATTGTACAGTTTGATATAATATTGGTTTCTTTCAATTCAGTATGACTAATGATTCAAATATATTAGTTGCAAATTTAAGGCTTTTGGGGAAGTTTTACATATACAACAGGACATTAGGGAAAACAGCACAATTTATATTTTTATTTCAAAGATGCTCAAACAAATCGGTTTATCTGTATCCATTGAAATGGAAAAATCATGCTGAGGGACAGGTCAAAATGACCAACTGCATACCGTGAATTTAAACAGTACAGACAATGGCTAAATTTTAAGAACTTTGTAAATCACATTCGTTGAAGCATACGTTACACCAATAAGACCCCGGAGAAGTGACATACACTTCCGTCACGACAGGGGCGCTTTCGTCATGCCACAGGCGTGTCACGCCAGGGACTTGTATCCGGGGCTGCAGCGTGGATACTATGGTCACGTGGGGCTCCAAAACTACAGCGACGTCATATTTCCTCGCCGTGATTAAACTCGTTCCCTCGCATCTTGATGGTTAATATTTTCTTACTGTAATAACAGCTTTTTACCCCCGGGAAACAGTATATTGGTCTTCGCAACATGGGCCCCATTGAGGTAATGTTTACAAAACGATTTTTCTTGCGTGAACTAAAGGAAAGCGCCGACATTTTAGCCTAAAAGTTAGGATTTGCTCGTGGCTAGGTGGCGCACTCATTTGTTCGTGTGCCGAAAGTAGTAGCACCATATCAATATATATTTATATGTTATGTTGTCCTACAGTAAAATCTTACGCTTACGTTATCTTTTGTAGTCGATAGGAAAAAAATAGTCCAGATGCGTTGCGTTCTCTTTGGTACGGAGAGACCGTTTACGGAGAGACCGTTACGCCGAACCTCACTCATAGGTCTGGTACCTTAATGTTTACTTTATTGTCGACAAACATGCGTACCAGATATTTTACATATGGTTTTGGGTCTCCTGGTGAATTCGGCATACAAGAGAGCCAACAGGCAGCACTTCAACGCTTTAGTCATGTTCTATCAGTTGTGCAGCACTTTACGTTTGCAGCGATGCATGGCAACATAACCGCCAGCCTTTTGTATGTGGCTTGGTGTGACGTTCTCTACAGGAGAGAGCACAACACATTAGGGTTAGGAAAACCTACCAAGGCACTTGAAGAGATGATTTTATGAGATGAGATCATTTTAGAGAGGTGTCGCTAAGGAAGGTGTTGATGTATGAGATGCCAATAATGTAAAGGTCCCACATGATAGGAATTCAAGTTTTCCCCTCTTTATATACATATGCGATTTTAAGTTATTGGTTCAAGATTCAAGAACTTTATTTGTCACATACACACGGGGTGTGTAGTGAAATGAAAAAGTGGCAATGCTCAACGGGAATGTGCAAAAGGGCAACAGTTCACAGTATTTACAGTAAAAAACAACAACACAATATTCACAGTATTACAGTAATTACAGTAAGAGCTCTTATATAAACCCCCCCCCCCACAATATATACAGTAAGAGCACTTTGGAAATGAAAATATAGCAGCAAGGGAAATCGTATGAATGTAATATACTATAAATTATATGTAGTCATTACCTAAGTGTGTGTGTGTGTGTGTATGAGAGGGGCAGTGTGTGGGTCTTGGTGGGGGCCCTGGTGAGGTCGGAGTTCACAGTCCTGATGGCCTGAGGAAAGAAACTCCGTCTCAGTCTCTCTGTTTTTGCTGCGTGACTACGTAGGCGCTTGCCTGACCGCAGCAGCTGAAACAGTCTGTTGTTGGGGTGGT